>JAJPGS010002449.1:732500-1465000 GCA_028654335.1 Alnus rubra | reverse complement strand
CCATAAGATATCGAAACAAGCACTAGATAGTAAATTATGCCATGATGAAATAAGAGAAGGAGAGGCGTAGTACCTTTCCAGCTCTAGAAGCATCCAATATCATTCGAAGATGGCGTTTTGCATTGAAGTGATACCCATGGTGCAGCATCCTTCTGTAAATATTCTCAAAATCATCCCACCTCTTGTCTGCAACGCATGCATCTAACATGGTGTTGAATGTGTAGATATCTGGTATTACTCGAACCCTGTAATCAGATTTCCTACTGATATGGTTCCCATCTTCTGACATCTTGTGGAACAGTTCATTTGCTTCATCAAACATCCCATGTGCTAGGTAAGCTTTCAGCATTATATTACATGTAACAAGATTTGGGGAGCAAAAGTTCCGCATTTCGTTGAAAATGTATGCTCCATCTTGAATGTTTCCAGAGTGAAGACAAGCTTGAATTAAGCCAGTGTAAGTCACCACTAGAGGCTTATTAGTAACTTTACATATCTTCTCGATCTGTAAAAATAATTAATATGCAATATGCGATCAAATATGCGATCAAGCTGCTTAGCTTTAAACCATGAATAGAATTATATTATAAACAGAATAGAATGTACAGTCTAGGAAAGTAGCTCAGCCAGATGAGATGATCATTGAAACGCAAAAAGTAAAGCCAGATGTGATTATGGTAACCATCCCTATACTTTCTCTCTATGGATGCCGAAAAAATTATTAGCTGGGGCTTGCATGCATGACTTTTGTTGATATCTGGGACAGGAAAGCAGCATGATGTTTGAATCACATTATTGGACAGTTGGGCCATATATGATAGGCTACCTTAAACTACCATATGCCAATCCCCAAGAAAGGGGCCAAAAGGAGTATCATACATCACTGTATTGGTTCTTCTTTTTCATATATTGGCACCACTATTTTGAATACTGCAGGAATGTTGTACTGGGCAGGAAAAATGCCAAGGTCCACCATTATATGCTACATTACATTGTTCTCAATATATTATGTGGAGTGGAGAAGCAGATGGGATAATCATTCATCTTGAGCATTACAAAAAAAAGAAAAACAGCCCTAAACGGCTTGATCCGCAGGTACAATGCTCTAGCCAAATATTATTCATACTTTGTGTAAGAGTTAGGGCATGCACACTTTGCAGAAGCAATAATACAAAGGAACCACTGCAGTAAGTGGACAAAGGAACATGACGGTACAAACTACATATAGATTAGAGAATGGTTCATCAAAGGTCAGGACAATGATGTCTATTTTTCCACGATGTAACCCCAAGTACAATTTAACAGTAATGATTTTGCTATGAAATCTTTTAGGTCTTACATATTCTCCTAGTGACCCTTCCGTAATAATGAGTGTCCGTATTTTCTGTCTAAAAAAAATGAAAATCCATATTACTTTTGAACTTAAAAAGAAAAACACAACCATTTCTTAGGCATTTCCATGCACTCACATGATTTGAGAAAGTAATTGCTAATTTAGTTAGATTTTTACCTCCCAAAAAATAAGCAATGGGAGCAACCTGCTGTATTAAGCTTTTAGAGGAATGTTAATTGCAGATATATTTTACAATAATTAGTCTCCTTCATGTTTAGCATTTTTCCACATGCATATAGTTACTTCAAAAGACGTATATCTATATTAACACATGAATACAAATCAGTAGGACCTATAACTTACAATTTACTGAAATTATGCATAACATATATATAGATGTTCTTTTCATAGAAATGTTCCTTTACTTATATACATAAAAAAAAAATAACATATTCTTCCATTGCATATTACATAATATAAACAATTTCCTGAAATATTAGAAAATAGTATTAGTTGCAATGAAACCAAGTTGGTTCCTGAAACGTATATTAATAATCAAAGGATATTGGTTGATAGAACATGAGGGAACTCCAGAATTCACCATCTTTGAGGACTCCCAGTACACAGAATGCTTCTATGGCAATCACAGGTGATTTTACTGGTTCTAAGGAATAACAAACGTATGCAATAACAGCAGAGGTTCCTACTTGTTCAACCAATTATCTACAAACACACCCAAGCTATTGAGCAGATCAATTTCGAATATCCTCACAACCCTCCGTACCACCTACTGGTATATAAAGAACCCACTAGAGTAAAACTAATCCATATCACCCAGCAGAGGGCCCCACACATGGATCCTGGAAACATCATTTCAATCTTCAATTTTCAAAACTGAGGCCTTGGAATGGAATTCACATTCATTTGTAGTTCCCATTCCGATAGATAAGTGGGAGAAAAGAAAAAACAATTTTAGGACAGTCAGCCCTATCTTGACTAGACCTATGGCAATGTTCTAGGTGGTTTTTGCTATTCTGTGGCATTTTACTTTTAATGAAACTATTACTATTGTTATTCTTTTCAAGATTACTGGCCAGATTTGAACCTAAAACCTAATATGATATCCCATCGCCAGTTATAACTTGAGTTAAAGATCAAGGCCTTCTTATGTGGCAGAAGTTAGTGTTCAAGTGTTTTGTTGAAACCTACTTAATCTCACATCACCCTCTATCACTTTGGTTAAAGATCAAAGCCTTATTATGTGGGAAACATTGGAGTTCAATGTGTTTTTGCTGCCACATCCATCTACTTTTAGGTAAAGCTTATGTAATAAGAATTCCAAGACATGGCCAGGTTGTTTCTTAAATTTCGAGTAGTATCATGGCATTTCACCTGGGCTATGCAATGCTCAATAGTCAAGTATTTAGTAGATATTTTCCTCAAATAAACACAGAACCAGTGTGTTACACCATCGAAGAGAATCTGTCCATATAATATACAATAAAAATAAGAAGTATAGAGCTTATGAACGCCAACATGCTGGGATGAAAACTTCGACAATATTGTGAACAAACAAAATATGCAGATTGATCTAACAAATGCAGGTAAAGCCTATCAATTCAAGTTCTATCCCTAGAGTTCAATGATGAAAACGATATTGCCTTTCCAAGCCTAAGTCGTACAGATATTAGACTTGTTTGCCTTGGTATTGATTTTAGTGATAACAACTAACATCTACTGGGTAAGCACAGGTGAAAGCTGTCAAGAACGAGCAAAAACAAAGATAATTCACCATGTGCTTCAAAGCATGTCATTCAGCTGCCTTACTTAACTATGAACTTAATACATTCATGTTAGTGTACAGCACGTCAGTACAGCATGTGCAGTCAAATGAAGTTCTATTATGTTTATTTTGGAACATTTTATTCTAATTCAGGTTAGGTAAAGCCTTTTTAATCCCCTCCAGAGTGCGAGTTTTAGTCTCATTAGAATAAGCTTCCCTAACAGACCTGAGAAATGATAGAAGGCTATATTTATCACCCTTTGATTAACCAAGCATGCTTGTTGTCTGTATAAATTTGCAACCATTTTTATCTTACCTCAGCACTCTCTTTTTATTCCCACCCCCATCAGCTGCCACTCCCACCTCCATGTGAGTGGTGCGTGGTGGCGCAGTGGGTTCGTTCTCCTTCGGGGATTAAAAAGGCTTTACATAGGGGTGGTCCTTTTGGGAACAGAATGCATTGTGTGGCTATTGTCGATGCTGGAAGAGGCTTTGCATAATCCTAGGTATAAAGATTTTGTCAAGTCTTTTAGGGAGGGGTCAAAGGTGACCATTGTGCGGAGAGGTGCAAATAGTTCCCGCCATTTCTTGGAGGTGGCAGTCTACGACGTGGGTGGCCGGAAAGGGTTGGTTCTGTTTCCCGAAGGCCGTGATGGGCGGGGCTAGAGCCGAATCTCTGGCGAATTGTCAAAAGTCTCGTCCTTTATCGAAGACGATGGGACAACGTTGGGTAAGGAAGCAAGGTCTCTATCGTTTGCGAAGGTGGTGCATACGGTGGCTCTCGTCTCTGTTAAAAGCGCCGAGAAGCAGCGAGGTGTGGAGTACGTTGTGCCAAAGATGTAAGCATAGCAGGTGGTGGCTTGGGGTGAGTTGGAGCAGCATCTTCTGGTGGATCTGGAGTGCTCAGTGGTGGAACGGCAACCAGTGGATTGTTATGCTTTGGAGCAACATTCACTTTATCCTCTAGGTAATACCCTTTGTGCTTCTGATGGATCTAGGCGTGCTTTGGCGTGTTGCAGGCTTTTTGAGGATGATGGTGACCTTTCAAAGAAGGAGAAGGCAAGTGTTTTCAAGAAGTTTCTGGTGCTTTTTGGGGAGTGGATCGATTGGGCTAACAGGCTTTTGCCTAGTTTGGGCCTCAAGTGTTTTGGTCTTAAACGCAAGGTGAGTTGCCCAGCAATGGGCCGGATGTTTAAGAGGGCTAAGGCAGTTTTTAGTAGGGCACAGATTCAGGTTGGGTCCAAGTGTTTGGCCTCCAAGGCCTCTTCTAAGCTTGTTGACCCAGCTCCCAGGTCAGTTGGAGATCTGGGTTTTGTGTCTTCGACGCTTGTTGGTGAAGGAGTTCCGTGTTTCTCAGGTCTGTCCGCTGTCTTGCCAATGGCTTTGTCCTCTTCGTCTCTCGCCGGCGGTGGATTTGCTTCGGGTTTGACGGTGGTTTCCTCTGCTCCGGGTCTGGATCTCATCGTCTATGCAGTGCCGGCGTGTTTTGATCTCGTCGTTGGTGAGTCCATTCCGGTTGCCTCTGCCTCGATAAGGCCTGCCGGTGGGGGTCAACCTCCTTTGCTGTTTGTGTCTGAGGCCAACCCCGAACTGCTGGAGTTGGGTGTTGTCTGGAAGTTCGCCGGAGCTAGCCAGCTTGCCCAGTTTCCCTTGCCGGAGTTGGTTCCTCTCCGACTCTCATGGGAGTGGTCCAGCGTTCCTAGATGTTTCCGGTGACTGCTCTTCAGGTAGGGATGCATTAGGTGAAAGGCTGCGTTGCTTTATCCCTGTGATGTTGGAGTCGGGAGCTCCTATTTATCCGTTGGAATCCAAGTCGGTGCTTAGATACTCCCGGAAGCCTAAGGTTAGCAAGATGGATGAGCTCTTGCTTGCTGAGGCCTTGGCGGCAATCAATGCTCCCTTGCCTCCTATGTCGTCGTTTGGAGTTGTAGCCAAGCCCTTGGCAGCACCCGTGAGGGATAGGGTAGTGTCTCCGCCTGCACCTTTTTGAGACGAGGTTTGTCAGCCTCTTCTTCGGCGTGGCTTCCTTCTCCCAAGCGGCGCATTTCCTCCCTCAAAAGTGGGTGAGTCTCTTCTCTCTTCAGTCCATTTTGTGTTTGGGTGCCCTCCTCTGTTGTCTTCTTCAGAGGTGGGTGAAGCTTCGAGGGGTGGTGGTTCTGAAGGGGTTGATGGTTCTCCCGGGGCAGCCTTTGACCATAGCTTCTGTTTTCACACGCTAGGGGTCTCCCACGAGGGGAATGTGGTGGGCTTTTTAGACTTAATGGCTCAAGTTGATGCAGAGTAGCGCCTAGAAGCTTCAGTCTTCACTTCTAAGTCTAAAGGGAGTCGTGAGGTGAAGAACTTAGAGTGCAGGATCAATTATGATGCTAGGGATTCTGGTTCCAGTCGGGGCAAGGCAAGAGGGCACTTGCTGTGATGTAATAGTCTCTAAGTTTTGTGGGCTGGTTTTGTTGGGTTGTTTGGGTTTCCTCCTATTTTTGGGTTTTGCGGGTGTTTTTCCTCTCTTCTATCTTTTTTCCTGTTTTGGTGTCCTTTTTGTATGCTTAGGAGCGCCTTTACGCTTTTTATAAACTTTTTGCTTACCTATTAAAAAAAATTAGTTCATGAGAGTGGTACAGGTGTTAGATTGTTTTTTTTTTTGATAAGTAAGAATACTTTATTAAAAAAAGCGTAAGGCGCCCCTAAGTACACAGGAACAACCAAAGCTAACCCACTAAAACCCAATAGAACCAACAAAACCCGAACCCCTCGAAAATGAAGAAAAACCCCAAAACAAACTACAGAAGAAACCAACTAAGAACAAAACAACCCACCACCCACCCACCAAAGCACACAAACCTACATCATGTGTGCCTTGCCTTTCCTACTCCTAGAAGGAACTTTAGCATCACCATAATTGATGGAGCTATGCAAATTTAGTAGCTCCCTTTTTCCTTTAGACTTTTGGCGCGCAATCATCTTCTCCTGCTGAAAATCTTCTTCCATGGCATCCCTAATTGCCAAGGCCTCCTCCCCAAAAGCCCCTTCCAATGCCCAATCCAAGGGCGATCCATCCCAACAGTCATCTTCCTCCTTCTCCCAATTCAAGATGTTCAGAGGGTAGCCCCGTTGTGCTTAATGTCAAGTATATAGAGAGAGCGAAATGCTAAATGTTTTGAAGATTGTGAGAAGAGAAGGGAAGAGCTCAAGAACACCCTGGTCAAGTCGCATTATAGTTGGACAGTGGCGTATAGTATCTCTCAATTTTTCAACTTTTTTGAATTTATAGATTTTTGTTCTTCTTTTAGCATGTAAGGGAGACTTTTTTTGTATACATTCTGCGTACTAGGGTTGCGCCCTTTGCGTTCATCAATGAAATGAATTATTTATATATATATATAGTTTGTGAGGAGCTTTTTATTTTTTATTTTTTATAATCAATAAAATTTCACCCCAACACATGGAGAATATACAAGAGAATCAATGGAAGACCAAACAAAAACTAAACAAAACATAGTAAAGGTTTCTAGTGGTAGAGTTGGTAGTTGTGTGATGGAAACCAAGGAAAGATGTGTTATTTGGGATGTAAATGAAAACATAAAGCAATGGGGAGAGAGAGAGAGAGAGAGAGAGAGAGAGAGAATGAAAAGGTGTGTGGAGAAGAAGAGAGTATTAAACACTTACTAAGCAACATTGTCTTCTTGGGTTACCAACTTTTCTAGCTACACTACTTCTAGAGCACTAAAAGAAGCATTGTCTTTTGGGATAGGTGGGTGGTGGAAAAATTTGAGTATGGAGGCATCCTCCGTGGCTTGTTCATTTAGAAATGTCAAAGATAACTTTGAGTGGGCTTTCGCCGTTGTTTATGGTCCTAATATTGACAGTGATAGAAGATTGCTATGTGATGAGTTGGCTGGGCTGATTAGTTGGTGAAACATTTTGTGGTCCATTGGGGAAGATTTTAACATCATCTGCTTCCCTAGCGAGCAATCTAGCGGTGCCAAGCTGTCCTCGTCTATGTCAGAGTTCTGCGAGTACATTTTTGAACAAGGGCTTATGGACATCCCTCTTGTTGCTGCCTGCTAGTAGTTTCACATGGTAAAAACCAAGACCCTCCAATGTGGTCCAGAATCGACAGGTTTCTTTTTTCTCCTGACTGGGAAGCCCACTTTTCTGATGCTTCTCAGAAATGGCTCCCTAGAGTTTTATTGGACCATTTCCCCTATTGCTTCACTGTGATGATGTCATTAGGACCAGAGGGTACTTTAAGTTTGAAAATATGTGAATAAAGTCTTAGGGTTTTGTGGGGAAGGTGAAACAATGGTGGTCGTGTTCTAGTTTTCAAAGATCACCTAGCTTTGTTTTAGCGTGGAAATTAAAAGCTTTGAAGCTTGATTTGAAAAAATGGAATGAAGTGTTTGGCAATGTCAATAAGCAAAGGAAGGCTCTCCTAGTTGATCTTCAGGGATTGATGTTAATGCAGAAGAAAGATCTCTTTTGGATGAGGAAAATGCAAGAAAGGCTGAGATTACTAGTGAATTAAAAAGGATTTCTCTCTTGGAAGAAGTGAGCTGAGGGAGGGAGACAATAATACTAAGTTTTTCCTCCTTTTGGCAAATTCCCATAGAAGGAACAAACAATACTGTGGAATCCTTAGGGATCAGCAACTCCGTTTCTTCAAACACTACAAAGATTAGTGAGCATATACAGTAGTTCTACACTCGTCTTTATTCAAAACAATTCACTTGGAGGCTGAAGCTAGATGGTCTTACCTTTTTTTGATAAGTAAAGCATATTTAAAAAAAGCGTTGAGGAGCGCAACCCAAAGTACATAGGAAGTATACATGAAACCCTTAATTCAAAGAGAAAAGAGAATACATATCTAGAAAATCAGAATAAAAACACTCAGATATAGACTGTATCTTCACTCTCCACATAAACAAGATTTATATCACCAACTTCTTCAAGTTAATCAAACCAGTCTCACAATCTTCAAAACTGTGTGCATTCCGTTCCTTCCATAGACACCACATTAAACACAACAGAGACATCCGCCAAATTGGCATCATCAACCGGTTGCCCTTTTTCCCAAACATCTCTTTCACCAAATGCGGCATGACCCACACAACACCAAACAGCTGCAAAATCGTACTCCACAATGTTGTAGCAACCTTACCTCTAACTCTGTTGATGAGGACTAGGCTTTGTGGTTGGAAAGAGCCTTTGAGGAGAGTGAGGTGCTGGAGGTGGTGAAAGCGCTTAACGGCAATAAGGCCCCCGGGTGTTTTTCCTTAACTTTTCTCTAATCTTGTTGGGAGGTTTAAAGAGAAGATGTAAAATGAATTTGTTCATGAGTTTCATACTCAGGGTAAGTTTAAAAGAAGTCTCAACGCATCTTTTATTACTCTTATTCCCAATAAAGCAAGTGTAATACCCCCGTTCTAACCTAAGATTGAGAACGCCTTAATAAAGACTCAAGAGACAATACTAAATGTGGGAATTAGGCATGACCCAAAACATGGAGGAAAACAAAATTACGAAACACTTGGTGAGATATGGTTCAATACCGTTCGAAGAACGAGAGAGAGAGAGAGAAGGATCGTTCGGACGATATGTGCAAGAAGCCACGAATGATAATTGGAAACCCTACCATTCGAACAAGAGAGATGGACCATTCAAGCGTTATGTGTGGAAAGCAACGTAGGATAAATTGAAAACCCTATCATTCAAACATCTCGAGGACCGTTCTAACGGTAACAGTTTGCATGCCAATTAGATAGTCCAAAACTTGCAGACAAGGGGGGGAGCTCTATTTAAACCCCAATGATAAACCCTAACACCCATTTCACTCGTCCTAAGACACCAGGAAGAGAGAAAGAGCCAAAAGAGGTTTTTGGAAGTTTGAGCTTCAAATCTTCGAGGAGGTAAACCCTCCCCCACCCACCTTCTTCCTCAGTCTATTTCGTTTATAATGCATGCTTAAGTTATGATTCGTTTATAAGTATGCTTAAGTTATGATTTATGGTAGTGTTTATTGTGTGTGTTAAGAGTTACGGTGTGGTGAGAAAAAGCAAAGGTTATTCAAGGAACAACTTTTGGTAGATGGTATCACATCTTGGACGGATGAGACCCTGTAATGAGAATGCCCTTAAGGTAGGAGTACACAAATGAGTAGATCTAGGCTATCTTGAAGTGTGGTTGGTGAAAGGAAATGGAAAGGAAGGAAAGTTGATAACTTTTAGGTTTCTATTGTAAAAGAGCTCGTTTTTAGGCCCTTAAGAGTGTTAAAGGAGAAAAGGTAGCATCTTTGAAGGCTTTAGAGCCGTCGGGGAACTTGTAGGAGGAAAACAAATGAGATTTTTCAGGGGTAAAAGACGGTGAACAATGTATTGTTCTAACCCTGTGTGAGCCGTTAGATGGGTACCGTTCTGACGATGGTCAAAACGGTTCTAACGGTGTGGATCGTTCGAACATTGTTCGGACAGCGTTCTAACGGTACTTGCCAAAATGCCAAAAAATGAGTTTTAAGTGCTAGACTAGGGTTTACGATTTAGAGACCCAACTAATGATAAAATACATTGCAAACGAGGGAACCAAGCACTTCGAGGGATATTTTGTTGAGGATTACAACGCCCAAGGTGAGTAAACTCACGTGAAACCCTAAAACTGTGCTTTTTTAGCATGCCTATTTTGATATGAAATATGCATCATCTCCCTATGAGGGTATTTCTCTTATATACTCCCTGTGAACTTGGATTGCACCCATCTACGATTTAATAAGATTGTTTTACTCATAAAAATTAGTAATGTTATCCACTAATGCAAGTTGACATACCAGCCTAACAAAACTTATTTACTTAAGTACATAGCAAATCTACACAAAAATAAATAAATAAAAAATGTGAAAAGTAAGACGAAGCAAAACAAAAAGAACCTGTTCTAATGCTTCTTGGCACCTTCCAGCACTACAAAGACAACGAGCAAGGTCATAATAAAGACCTGCAGAACCTACTATCCCTCGTCTTTCCATCTCTTGAACGGCAAACACAGCCTCATCGGTTTTACCTTCTTGCCAAAGTGTATTCACAAGAACTGTGTATAATAGAAGTCATTGTCATAATGACACTATAGACAATACTACGTAAAAGAAAAGAAACTAAATAAAGTACCTTTATATGTTAAAGCATTTGGAATAGAAGATTTCTTCAATTTTCTGAAAAACTCATGAACTAAGTTGTACTTGCCACATGCAAACATCACCTGCTCAAGTGAAAAACACAGAGGTATAGAGTTTCCTGGTTAACAATCGCAAATTAAAAGTGATATTCAGGATGAAGCCACAAAATATCAAGCAACCCACCACCCCTTTCATAAATCCTATAAAAATATGACATAAGCTTCAGACAGAAAATGTATATATATTTCTCCAGCTGAAGGAAGTTGAGTCACATATTTTATGAACCCTAGGCTATTGTTGCCACATCAAATTACACTTGAGAAATTCAAATTATGATTGTAGGCTATGACTTTAACTCAATAGCAGTTAAATAAGTTTCCCCTTTTTGTTCTGAAGCCAATCATGAAATTAAAAACATAAAGATAAAACCAAAAGGATATAATGAAAGCTTAGCATGAGCCAAAATTTGAGGTCTTACTAGGATATTTCATTATGCTCCTTTAAAATGGCTATAATATGTGTAATTTTGACTCAACTTCTGATGTCTGTAATTGTTTATAATTTTTTTAACATTTCAAATGGTTGTTATAATTCAATTTAAAAATAGTAGAGCAACTATCAGAACAAAAGAAGTAAATTCCATACCAGAATTCAAATTGTTAATATAATAGTAAAAGAATGGGCCACAAGAACAAGAGGTAGCTATTACCTCCATGACAAGTCCATACGTTGTAGAAGAAGGCTGTTGCCCTTGTTGCTTTAACTGCTGCAAAACCCAAAATGCTCCTTCCCATTGTTTCCTCTGAACACAAGCATTTAGGACCTGCATAAAGAACAGAAATATATATACGATTTCTCGATAAGTAAGGAAATTCATTTAGAATGTTAAGGGGTTTGGGCCATGAGTTAGAAGAGAGAAGCATCTTATATGTAATGGTGGAAATTATAAAAGCAAGGAATCAATAAACCCATGAAAGAGAAAAGATAACTATAGGCAGCGTACATCATCCATGCCTAGAAAAGATGCAAATGGTGATCTCAACCTCACCACAGATATACCCACCCCTTCAACAGTACAAGCTTTCTTCTCTAACCATGGAATAACAAATCAAACACAAGGGAGCAACTCTTCACAAGCACCAATTAGCTTTATGAACAAAGCACTCACACCAACCTGAAAACAACTCAACCACTGAAGATGGAAGGACCAATGACACACCAAATATAGAAAAAACAGTATAACACATCTCCCAAGCGAAGGGAAAAATAAAAAAAGGTGGAATGCTTATTCTGTCTCTATCTTACACGTGGAACAAGTTAGCACAGACACTCTTTAACTAGAACAAACTATCAATTGTCAAAATCTTCTCAAGGATGGGCGAGCGGCTGTCAAAGCAAAAGCTGCAACTTTCAGAGGAGTCTTAGAGAACCTCCAACTTATCTCATCCTCCTCCCCTTACCTCACTCCATAAAAGGAAAAAGAAAAAAGAAAATCAATGAGACTGGATTCAATGTATATTATTCAAGGTCCAACCCAAATTTATCATTCTTATCCCACTCCATATCTAAGAAATCTGAAAAACCACTTTAAAAATGAGTATCTGCACACAAAATATCACTACTAAAGTTGGACTGACTGGCCTTTACCTATGTTGGACAAATGAACCTTGATATCCAACTTTTTCTCGTCCCTCCCACAAAACTATCCCATATGGTCCAACCTCTACCCACTAACCATACTCTTACTACACACCTCCAAAAGCTATCATGTTACACCACAACCATTTACCGAAAAGAGCTTAATTAAATAGCCTCAAATTCCTAAACATAAACCAACTTGATCTAGAGAGCACACTGTCTTTTGATCCACGCAATGAACTTTAAAATCATCAAGAACACCCCCAAGAAATCCCTCTTACTGTTTCTCTAGTTGATCTGCAATCGAATAAGAGATGGTGAACAAAGACATAAACGAGATAAGCAAACTAGAGAAGGCACTTTCAGTCAAAATAAACTTCTTTCTCTCTGGAAGGCATTGCCTCTCCCAACCTGCCAACTGAGTTTCTCAATGATAGGATAGAAACAAGATAATGCTACAAAAGCGGAGCTCAAATGCCAACATATATAATTCATACGACAAACCTACCACAAAATCCAAGACCTCATTCATTTCCCCTACCTCTCCAACAGGCACAAGCTTGATTTTCATATATTTACTCTCTGTCCCAAACTGCATCAAGGCAATTCAATAAATGATGCAAATAATGTAACTGCTCCTTGTCAGGCTTGCAGAAGACAATAGCATCATCCACCAAAAGCAGGAGCAACATCTTAAATATCCCACCTTCAGAGTCCTGCTTGAAAGGCCAAAAACCACCCACCTCCACGCTACAGCCTAATAAGCTCTACCATCACCTAATTATACAACAAAGGTGAGAGTGTCAGCTTGACTAAGGCCCCTTGGGCGGCTAAAGAATCCCCAAAGGAAATACATTGACAAGAAATGAGACTCTAAATGAACAGATGCATGAAGCAATCCACTTCCTGCACCTTCCCCAGAAGCTTATAAGCAAAACTATAAAAAGAAACCAAAATGCACATGATTGTACAACATTTAAACATCTGATTACATGTCAACCCAGCAATACTGTCCTTGAGTCCAATTTTTTTTTTTTTTTAATTCTTTTTATTTTATTTTTTTATGAATAAGAATAATTTTATTAAAAAAAAGGCAAATCCTTCATACATGAAGAGTATACAAGAGAGCCGAGGCCTTAGCTGCTACTGCAACCTAGAAAACAAATCAGATCTACCAAATCCCCCAAGGGAAAATTGGGAATGTATAGAATAACCCAATCCAAAATAGATCTCAGAAATGAGGATTTAAGGAAAAGCACATTGGTCTCTCTATCCTCAAAGAGTCAATGATCCCTTTCTCTTCAAATGCTCCATTAAAAGAGCGGGAATAACTTTTCAAATAGCCTCTTTGGGATGTCTCCACTCTAGAAATTTCTAGCAATGGAGAAGCTGAAGGATGTTACTAGGAATAACCGAAGAGACCCCAAAGCTGTTAAGAACTAAGTGCCAAATATCAGCGGTATACTCACAATGGATGAGAAGATGATCAATAATTTCCTCATCCTTTTTACAGAGGCAACATCAGTTAACTAGTTGGAATCCCCACCTTCTGAGATTATCCACCGTGAGGATTCTACCCAAAGTTGTTGCCCATAAGAAGAAAGCAATGCGAGGAGGAGCCTTCACCTTCCAAATGCTTTTCCAAGGGAAAGAACTATGCTCACCTGATTTTAACATAGAATAGTAGCTCTTCCCCTCAAAACCATTGCGCCTAGAAGGAGTCCATGCCATACTATCCACTTCTCCCGGATGAGGATTCATGGAGCATAAAAAACTAAGAAAGGAGTCCAAAGATTCAAGTTCCCAATCTTGAGCTACTCTAATGAAGCTAGGATTCCAAAGGGTTTGGGGACTGGAGAGATCCATGTACTCAGACACTATAGCCTCCTTGTTACGAGCTAAGGAATAGAATTCTGGAAAAGTGCTCTTAAGAGCCCTTTGTCCACACCTAATGTCATGCCAGAAGCCGTCCCCAACCTTATAGGAAACAAAATTGAAAAAAAACTCCCCAATCTTTTCTAATAATCCTCCAGAAACACACCCCGTAAGGACCTTGAGCTACCTCTAAGCACCACCCCCCTCTCTGGATCCTGCACTTCGACACAATCACCTGCCTCCATAAAAAATCTTGTTCATTCCCGAATCTCCAAAGCCATTTACCGAGGACTTTGTTGAACAACTTATGACTTTTTATGCCCAACCCTCCTCTAGGAATAGGGGAGCAAACTGTCTTCCAATTCACCAAATGCAACTTGAGATCCCCGCTTGGACTGTCCCAAAGGAAGATCCTTTGAAAACGCTCCAATCTCTTGCCTATGCCAGCTGGTAAAGATGAGTGATAAAAAATATGTGGGAATAGGAGAAAGCGTCCTCTTGATGAGAGTAAGACGCCTCCCCTTGGACAAGTAGATCTTCTTCCAACTCGCTAGCATTTTTTCCATTTTCTCAACCAACCCATCCCAAATAGCTTTAGATTTGAAAGGAGCACCTAAAGGAAGACCCAAGTAACGCAACAGAAGAGAAGATATGTTACAACAGAGAATACTAGCCAGCTCCTCAATATGTGGGACCTCCCCCACGACGACCAACTCATAATTTTGGAGATTAACCTTCAAACCCGAGATGGCCTCGAAACACAGTAAAATGTGATCCAAATTTAGAATTTGATCAAAGTCTTCGTCACACATAATAAGTGTATCATCTGCAAACAACACAGATTGGATATTTCCAAAGGAGTATTGTTGCGATTGTTAACTCGAAAGTCGGAAAGAAAGCCCCCAACAATTGCTCTAGCAAGCATCCTACCGAGGGTATGCATAACTAAAACAAAGAGAAAAGGTGAGAGAGGGTCCCCTTGGCGAAGGCCCCAAGAACTACCAAAGAAGCCACACAGGCTGCCATTGATTAGGATCGAAAAGCGAGCCGTGGAAATGCAAGCAGAAATCCACCTCCCCCATTTGGAGCCAAAACCAGTACGCCTCAAAAGATAGGAAAGAAAGTCCCAGTTAACATGGTCATAAGCCTTTTCCAAGTCTAGTTTGCATGAAACCCCAGGAATTCCTGATCTCAACCTAATGTCCAAACATTCATGGACTATAAGAATTGAATCTAGAATTTGATGCCCCCCAATGAAAGCATTCTGGCTGCTATAATTACGAGCTCCCACTATTGGCTTCAGTCTATTTACAAGAACTTTAGCCAAGATGTTATAAACAGTCCCTACCAGGTTGATAGGTCTGAAGTCTCTTAGCTCCAGTTGACCAAGCTTCTTTGAAATAAGAGCAATGAAGGTAGCATTAAGGCTCTTCACAAACCTTTCATGCTCATGGAAGTTATGAAAGAAATTCATAAGATCATTCCTCACAATAGAGCAACTTGAAGGAAAAAAAAAAAAAAAGGCAATAGCGAAGCCATCCGAGCCCGGCACTTTGTCTTCCTCCCTACTAAGCAAGGCATGAAGAACCTCCACCTCTTGAAACGATCTATCCAACCAAACTGCTTCTGAAGAATCTAAGCAGGGGGGAAATCCAACCCGTCTAACTTGGGGCGCCAAGGAGCTGATTCGGTGAAAAGGTTTGAATAGTAATGAGTGATAGTATCTTTAATCACCTCTTTCTCGGAAGTAACACTACCATCATTTAACACCAACTTGAATCCAAATATTCATTTGACAAAAGAATCCAGAATCTGTCTGCTGTTCTCATATATAAATGATTGAACACATGAACATTACATTTCTTACCTCCAATGTGGTAGAACTATATAAGTTGCAGGGACAATAGACCACCTCTTCAGTTCATCGCAAACACATGAAATATAATTCTTCTGTTTATATTGAACATGGGAAATCAAAGAACCTTATTGATGTAGGATTAGAGATCCATGATAATAAACAAGCAAGAAATAAAAGGGGAAAAAAAAAGTACGAAACTCCAAACAGATTCATAATACCAACAATCAAGACACTACTGCATAAAACAAGCTACTTTTAACCATCAGCCAACTTGGCCCCTAATCTATCTAGGGCTATAATTAAACCCACAATAAAAAAATCCCAGGCCTTAACATAAAATCCCAATAACAAAAACCGAAAAATCTGACCCATTCCAGATCTTCTAAAATTCTTAAAATACCCTTGCCCAGGAGTGCTCAAGCACCCTATCTTGCTAATAATAAAAAGGGGCTCAAAAGCTGCGAAGAAAGTCAAGTACTATAATATATTGACTAAAGTTTCAAAAATACAAAAAAAATAAGAAATTTTCCTAAGCTTCTTCCTTGTCCCCATTGCTTAGAGTGACTTGTTTTCACAAAACAAAGTAAGTTGTGTCTTCAAAAATATGTCATTTAGCAGGCACAGAAAGTATCCAATCACGCTGGTTATCTAATCTGGAAAAGCTCTAGAAACAAGAATATTGAGATTCGAAAATGTGTAAAACCTCTAATACATTTAGGTTTCTTAAAATAACAAATTATGCAGGCAATTATAGAACATTATCTTCTGCCTATGGATTTCCACCAAGCATTACTCACAGCATTGTAAACAACAATATCTGGTTCCAACCGTGTGTCCCACTTCCCAAGTGCCTCGGTTTTGAACTTCTTCTTGGGAGTAGATCGCATGCTATCAATCACATCAAAGAGTTCCTTCAAATACCCCGCTTGTCCAAGACAAACAGCAATACAATGATAAGCGACTAGGTCGGGATACGAAGACATGTGTTGCTGGAGAGGAATGAAACAGAAAATTTAGTATCATTCCATCAAACCTTTCTCTTTCGCTCTTCACAAGGTGTATTGCACAAGCAAAAAACATGCTATACACAATGAAAATAAGTGCATATTACCTGCATTGAATGAAAAACATTGAGTGCCTCCAAAGGCCTATTTGCCTTTCCAAGTACATCAAGTGTAGTTGTGTATATGAATCTACAAAATGAAGAGGGCATGTAGTCAAAACGTACTTATGCATAATGACAATGATCTTCTTAAGACATTCAAGAGGCAAAAGTATTTTCGGCTAATATGTAAATTATAAGAAAAGAATAATAATAATAACAATAGTAAAAGAGACCTAACTGGCAGTAGTGGCTTACTAGCAAATAAACATCCCAGTAGAAAGGTTCCAAGAAAAGTAATTTTACGAAATTACAAACCCATAAAGTCTACTTGCTGCTATTCTCAAAAAGAAAACTTCTATAAATAAGGAAGCTATTAGTGAAAATGCCTTTCTTACAAGTCTTGCAACCATAGATGACAAAAACTTATCCTTGTTTCATATAAAGGTTTAGCAGTTCCCATGTATATTAAATCATTGAAAGGTAGAAGTGATCCAAATGATACATGACCCAAGTAAGCAATTAGAAAAATCATGGCCTGAACTTTTTAGACTCATTCTCTGACATTGTTGCACCGTTACACACCCTTCACTCTCATACATTATACGGTGATGAGAAAAATCTCAAGATCACCAAACACTAGAAATAGTACTCGGACAAGAAGGCCAACAATGAACCCCATGAATCAAGTTTAATTTCAGTGGCCTGAAAAATGACCAATTTACTTGATTAACAGCTCTATGGACCTTTTTTTCCATTGTCGTTAAAAACTCATGGTGCCCTTGAGCACAAAGGCCTCATGTAGCCTATACACAAAGCACAAAGGGCAAGCATGCACTCGATCAAAATAAAAAGCAATTTTTTAAATGCAATGTATTATCATTTCCAAAAGAAAGATTGATACTACATAACAAAAAATGTCTTAAAAAAATAAAAACAGTGATCTATTTAGCTTGTTAGCTCAAATAGTTAAGAGCATTGTCCAAATGCATGAAGGTAGTACGTCTAAAATTCTAAAACCTCTGTAGGCTATTTAATTTCTTAAAATCCATAGAAACAAGTTTAATGAAATTACCAATGGGAAGCAAAATAATCATCGTATCAAATTATATTTAAACACAAAAGTAGATACTATCATCTTGTACTTCACCAATTGTACTTTTTGTGCATCACAAGCATTCAAAAGATGGAAGAAATTATAAAATTCAAGCACATGGTTTCACAAATATACCCATAAAGTATTTAGAAAAAAGTGAGTATCACTAAGCAGCAGTCATCCTTAATTGGCTGCTCATCAATGGGTAAGTATTCAATTAAATAATATATATTTCAGTCTACTACAAAAAAAGAGGTGCATTTTTTTGCGCCTAAGAAGGCACAGCGTTTATATTTGCGTTAATTGTGTTTCCCTTAATGTGCCCAGCTTTGAGATCAAGAAGATTTTTTCTTGTCACTTTGACAACACTATTTTTGTCAGGTCACAAGTATATGTCATACTCAAAATTTCGTCCAAGATTTTTACCCCCTTTTTTTGTTGGATGAATAATTTAGTCTAAAGAATTATTTGGCTCTCAAGAACATATTCATAAGTGCTGAATGTTACACATTCAGGCCCGTTATAGTTGATGTTTTGTGTTGTATTTGTGTTTTCTTGTATTTTACAGATTTTGAAAGAAAAGCACTCAAAATCCATCAAATTCCAAGATTAGAACAAAGTCTGTAAGAATATTGAAGTTGGCAAACTCACTTTTGGAAAGATCGAACTCCAAATTAATTTTGAATTTAAGAAAAGAGAAGTTAACAAAATCTGCTATTTTTGGAAAGAATTCAGGATGAGCACGTCTATGTATTTTAATCATAACTTTCTGCTCAAGTATCGAATTGCGGTGAAATTAGCAGCGTTGGAAAGCTAATAAAAAAAAGCAACAAATATGTCTGAAATAGGTTTTTCCTAATTCAGACATTTACTATGCTAAAATAAATAAATGACCGCAAATCTGAACGAATTTGGAATCTTTTTCCTTCTTGGATTGGATTTTCAGTCTCCTACTTGGACTAGTAGACTGACTTCCGAATTTTCTGAGATTACTAGGGCTTCTAGGGTTCTTCTAATCCCTATAAATAGGCCTTTAAACATTAAAGAAAACACACAAGCTTTGGGAATGATCAAAGGCTGCTTCAAGAAGGGGGTTCTCTCTAGTTTTCTTTAGTTTTTCTTTTTCTTTATTATTTTCTTAGGATGATGATTTTCATCCGAATTATGTGTGGCTAATACTTTAGTTAGGGCTCGATTGAAGTCCAATCATGTTTCTTTAAGGTTTTCGATTGACGTCTTTGCTACAATTCATATATTGATGCTTAACTTGATTATTTCATGTTTTCTTGAATTCCTCACATGTTTATGCTTGATCATCATATGTATGTGGTATAAACTTATTATTTATGTCAATTTGGATGGCCGAGTCCTGAGTATAATAGAGTAACAAAAGAACCCCATCACAGGTTCTTGGATTAATCACCATGGAAAACCGGAAGTAGAAGCCATGCTCTAGGCTTCATGTGTTTGTTGATTTCCATAGTTTTATGCTTTCTTAAAGAACAACTTAGTAGATATCATGATAAATCCTTTGAGAAAGAAAAGAATTAGAGTAGATGTCATACCTAATTCGTTGCTTAGGGAGATCAATAGCCTAAGGAGTAGATACAATGCCCTTAGGTTGACAAACATTAAGTATCATATTATAATTGTAGCATTATGCATTGTGAATCTTAATTGAATATGATTAGCGGTGGATATCGAAGTCCTACATTTTCTTCTTATTATTTCAATACAATATTTTATCTCATCTCATTCAAGATATTTATTTAGGAAATTCTCTTTAAGCATAATTTATATCAATCCTCATGAGAATGATCTCATATTTGACTTCTTTACTATTGTTTTGATCTTGTGCACTTGCGAGTAAAACAAACAATTATTTACCTATTTATTTAGGTAGATATTTGCACAACACATATGTATCATAAAATTTTAGCATGCGCAAGGCAAAACTAACACAAGTGAAGGCCATAATCCTAGAAGACATGATAACCTATTATTTGATTGAAATTCTCCCTTAAGCAAAAGACATAAATAAGATTCCAAGGTGAAATAAGGTATTGTTGAAATAAATTGTAGATAACTTGTAAGTTAGTGAAAAAAAATATAAAGATTTTTTTTTTATAATTATTTAAACCATGTTGCCTCTCCTTATTGGCCTTGTATTAGATATTGTCAAGGTCTTAACACCTACATAAGCTCATTAACTAAAAATGACAAGCACCTTTTTGTAACTAGAGTGAGCTTTAATAACTGCTTAATCCCAGTTATGAATTTTTACTTTGATATCTTTACAACATGTAAAAAAATATTTTTTTATAAGTAATTGAAATATCAATAAAAGCGTAAGGCGCCCCTAGGTGCACAGAAAGTATATAAGAGAAGCTATCTAGCCAGTTAGGGCAAAAAAAAGAGAAGAAAATCATGATAACTAATCACCAAAGGAGAAACAAAAGTAGCTGGCCAAAGATACAAAGTATTGAAAAACAGAGACTCAATCTCCTCCAAAGTCCTCTTACGGTTTTAAAAACTTCTATTCCAACAGTCCACCAACAAGCATACAAATCAACTGAATAACACATTCCAAATTGCAAAAGCAACCTCACAACAAAGCAGAAGATGGTCCACGGACTTCCCCATCCCTTTTACATAAACAATACCAATCAACCATAATGACATGCCTCTTACAGAGATTGTCCACGATAAGGATCTTTCCTAGGGCTGCCGACCAACCAAAAAAGGTCACCCTCAACGGAACCTTAGTTCGCCAAACACTTTTCCAAGACAAACAGACGCCATCATGACAACCCATGACACTGTAGAAGAATTTAACAGCAAACAACCTCTTTTTGGAAGGGACCCACCACAGCTTGTACTCCCCTTCCCGTGTCAATCTCGCTAAATACAACACCATGTAGAATGAGGCAAAGGCTTCCACCTCCCAATCATGAGCTCCTTTAGTAAAGCTCACATTCCACTGAATGGCACCTCCAAAAAATTTCATGAGTCGCACCAAAAACATCCTTTATGCAAGCAATACCAAATAAAACTAAAAAGGCTTCCTTAAGGGCTATATCCCTATACCAATGCTCACGCCATAATCTAACCTTGGAGCCATCTCCCATCTCAAATCTAGTATGACTACAAAACTTCCTCCAACTACTCCTAATATTCTTCCATAAACCCACCCTATACTCCCTGATGGGCTCACTAGAACACCACCCTCCCGATGCATTTCCGTATTTAGAGTCCACCACCACCCTCTAGCAAGCCTCTCTCTCAAGCCCATAGCACCAAAGCCATTTACCTAAAAGAGCGTGATTGAAACTCAACAAGTTCCTAATCCCCAACCCTCCCTCAAAGATCAGTGTACAAATCTTGGACCATCTCACCAAGTGATATTTGAAATCATTACCTGGCCCCCATAAGAAATCATGTTGGAGCTTTTCAATACGGTTTGCAACACTCACAGGGAGACGAAGAAATGACATGAAGTACGTAGATAAGTTGGATAGGGAGCTCTTGACAAGGGTAATCCTAACACCCTTAGACAAATACAACATTTTTCCAACTAGGCAACCGACGTTCCATCTTCTCAATCACAGCGTCCCATATATGCTTGGCCTTATAGGAAGCCCCCAAAGAAAGACCAAGATACTTCAAGGGTAGAGACACAACCCCACAACCCAAAATTCCAACCAACTCAACCAAATTATCAACATATCCCACAGGAACCAATTCCAATTTGGCCAAGTCCATTTTACAAATAACTCCCGATTCTCCAGATCTCAACCTTCTATCAAGGCATTCATTGACAATAAGAATATGATCTAGAATTTGTCTACCTCAAATGAATGCATTTTGTGACTTAGAAATGATCTTCTCTAACACCATCTTAAGCATGTTTGCTAGAGTCTTAGCGATAATTAGGAGGGGTTGGGGGAAGTTTTGCAATCATACCAAATTTAAGATGTGGGAAATGGTTCCAATGTTAGATTCTGGCATGATCTTTGGTGTGGGGATACGCTCTTAAGGAAGCCCTTCCAAATTTATTAGGTATAGCTTGCTTAAAGGATGCTTTTATTGCAACTCTCGTGGAATTTTCTGGAGATATCATTTAGTGGAAAACGTGAGTTTCATTGGAGTGGCTCGTGATTGGGAGGTGGAAGCCTTTGCCTCATTCTACAGGGTGTTGTATTTAGAGAGAATAAGACAGAAAGGGGAGGACAAGTTGTGGTGGATCTCCTCCAAAAGGGGTTATCTGTTGTTAAATCCTTCTACAATGTCATGGGTTGTCATGATGGTTTCCATTTCCCTTGGAAAAGTGTTTTGAGGGTGGCCTTTTTTGGTTGGTTGGCGGCCCTAGAAAGGATCTTTACCATGGTTAATCTCTAAAAGCGGCACACCATTGTGGTTGATTGGTGTTGTTTGTGTAAAAGGGATAAGAAGTCCGCAGACCATCTTCTGCTTCATTGTGAGGTTGGTTGTGCCATATGGAATGTCTTCTTCAGTCAATTTGGGTTGTCTTGGGTCATGCCTGAATGAGTAATCGACTTGTATGCTTGTTGGTGAACTATTGGCAACACTCGGAGCACTGCTATGTGAAAGATGGTGCCTTTGTGCATTTTGTAGTCTCTATGGAGAGAAATGATGATAGAAGTTTTGAGGACCGTAAGAGAATTTTGGAAAAGATTAAGTCTTTATTTTTCAACACTTCGCATCTTTGGACAGCTGCTTTTGTTTCTCCTTTCGTGATTAGTTACCATGATTTTTCTTGTTCTTTTTGCTCTATTAGTTAGGTGGCTTCTCTTCTATACTTTCTATGTACTTGGGGGCACCCTACGCTTTTATTGATACGTCAATTACTTACAAAAATAAATAAATAAATAAAAGAATAATATCATCATAACTCCAGAGACATAAAGATTAAGAAACTGGCAGAAGCATGAGTAACATTCCTGCATGAATCCACACGTACATGTACTTCAGACAACTGTATGAGAGTATTTGGCATTGTAGTCAAGATGTGTTGATGTCACTTTTGCCTTAAAAGGCCACCAAAAAGACAAAGAAAAAAAGTAAAAAAAAAAAAAAAGTTCAATCAAGATCAACTACTTTAGAAGCTCCCAAGGGCCAAAAATTGGTTGGAACAAGAAGTTAAAAATGGATTCTCCTCATAAATCTGTGAGGACATCTGCTAGCTGAATTACCACCAAGAACCAACATACCTTCTCCATCACTACTCAAGTTCTATGCTACAATGACATTGACAACCAAGACCAGTATTAGTTAATCCTAACACCAGGGCAACAACTACCATTGCCTAATCTGACATTGTTGGCTGCAATGCCACAAATACACCTACAAACCACACAACCATCAGTCCCACCCTGACCACTTCCATTTTATTCCTCTATACCCATTACCCGCGTTAATCACAACAGCATATCGCTATTACATACCTGTAATCACTTATTCCAAATATAAGAAATTGCAGAACAATTAAAGATGCAATCTTGACAATAATGTCATTTGATACATGGAATACAAGGGATTGGCTCTTTTTCTCCAAGAGATCTAGAGATAAATAGTCTAATTGCAACAAGTTATCTTGAAATTCTGTTTAACATTTATATGCAACCCAAAAAATTATTTGAAAAAATTATAGCATTTTTGTGATAATTAATATGAAACAATATACTTTGAATGTTCAAGGAAAGTTTTAGCTAATTGAAATTGCGGTGCCTTCCAGAATCACTGAATCGTACAGAAATTAATTACTCAAATGCTTTAATATTCATAGTACTTACAGCAGAAAAAAAAATGCTCTTAAAGCATGCACAATGTTCATCAGAATGAAGAAGAAAAAAAGGGAAGAGAATACCTGAGCTTGTGGGACTTGAAGCGCTCACGCATTTGAAGCCACTCAATGACTTGTAGCACCCGCCTCCAATTTCCCAGTTTTCCCAATATCTGGATAACCCTCAATATAGAATGATCTGAGTATCTGATCCTCGCACTTCGCATTGTCTTAGCAAACATCCACTCAGGCATGTCTATGTCTGCACCATTCAACCTGTTAAAAAAAGCTACTTTAACATCAACCAGAATCACGACAATCCCTAATTAAGATAAATTAGAACTACATATGAGATATTAATATTGGTAAATCACATAAAGGAAGATAAAGACTAATGCAAGACATGACAAGCAAAGCTGCCAAAATGTTATCAGTAAGCATTTTAAGGACAGAATTCTTCCCGAGGATACAAATGCACAGAACACTGTTTAACAAAATTATGATGATATCTTTCTGAAATCAAGCTTCATAACAGCATATTTTCTGAAACAACTAATAAAATGTTAACATACATTTTTCTTTCAAAAAAAATTGCCTTTTCGTAGCCCAAAAGGTTTATTTCCCTGTAATCTATCAATTAAGATAATGGGCCAGATTATTAAACAAACTAAGTATGCATAATCATACCACCATAATATTGTTAACCAAAATAAGTCAGGTAATACAACACCGCAAACTTTGCTCTGAACAGTTCTAGATTAGTATTCTTAACTCTTCTTTCTTTAGTCATTAGGCTGTTGTTCTGGCTTTGATGTGTTAGGCGCTCTGATTTAGGCCTTGCATCTTGTTGTGTTTTGTTTGCGTCCCGTGCTTGTTTTGTATTCTTTGATTTTGGTTAATAAAGCTTACTTATCAAAAATTAAAAAATATAAAAAAAAAACAAAAAAAAAACAAAAAAAAAACACTTCTTTCTTAATTCATGCCACCGTAATATTATTGACCAAAACTCCAATTCGTGAAGTAAGGAAATCACAAAAAATTTGTCAAATTAGTCCAAATAGATTGAAGCTCATAGGTGCACACAATACAGATGATTAATAAAAGTGACATAGCATATGAGAACATTATAGAGCCATGCATGGCGGACCACATTATCTAACAAAAAGGCCAACCCTGTTCCAATACAACCTTCTGTTGCATGCTAGTCGAAGTCCAACTAGAGGGAATTATAACCAAACTACAAGAAATACCAAAAGTTCTTGAACACATTGTGCATCTAATCATGAGGTAAAATACATAAAAATAATAATAATAATAATAATAATAATATATATATATATATAGTGTGCTAAAAAAATAAAAGAAATATACATATAATCCCATAGGCTTGTCAATAAAATTTTACCTGATTGGTTGATTACCAAATATAATGACAACACAGTTTTAAATGAGATAATTTGTTCAAAATTAGGAACACCAGGAAGAAGAGAAGATAGAGTGCAGACCGATTTGCTAGCTTCTGGATTCTCTCTTCCATGTCTACCCGTGAAACTCGTGGCTTGTCCATGACATCATTGAATTCATCAAAAGTTTTGAAGGCAGCTCTTTCCACCTCTGAACCATAATCATCAGCTCTTTCAGAGAACGCCTTACGGCTTCTAATTAATTTTCCATTATTATGAACAAATTCATTAGTAGTAACTTTTTCAACTTGGATGTACTTCCTCTCAAGTCCACCATGCAATTCCTTATCTCTTCCAATGCCAATTTTCTCTTCGTTAAAGGTTTTCCGAAATGATTTGTGATCTCGTTGGCTAATAGTGGTCCCCTTGTTTCTCAACATACCCAAGGAACCCGCATCATAAACACGTTTGCCTTCTATGTTGATACTATCGCGTTTGCTTTGAACAGGAGCGAATGCCCTTGAGCTTCCCTGTTCATTAGAAGCCTTTATACTTCTGTCCAGGTTGGAGTACTCCGATTCTTGTTCCATGTTACTGGTCTGGTGTTTCAAGAATATTCCCTTTGTTATCTCTCTCCCAGGCTTCTTATTTAATTTTGCGTTTACGTTTCCTGCTTTGGCATCAATTTCATCCTCAAATTCTTTTCTTACTTTACCTTTGTAACCAAGTTTACCTCTTACCCAGGTTTCTTTGCCCATGATTCTAAGTGCATTTTTAGAGAGCCCTTCTTCTTCGACAACTTGTAACACCTTATCTTGATCCAAAAACCCCTCAAACTCCTCCAATTTTACATTTTCTTCACCTCCTTCCATTAGTGGAGTCCTGAAAATACCCCTTTCTACTGGATTATCATTCATCTTCTGCTTTTTTGAATTATCAGCTTGTTTTTTGTCCCTACTGACCCTAACCGACTCCATAGCCTTCAAATACTCATCGAAGGACGGCTTAAACTCAACCTCTTTCTCGAGAAGGCCACCGCCGACCAACCGATTGTCGGACTCTCCCTTCAACAAAGCATTAATTGTTCTGGAATTATGTATTTTGACACCACGAACCTGAATCTTCTCATTCTTCGTCACATTTAAACCAATGCGAAAAATGGGTCTCCGAGGAATCAAAAAGCCAGATGAACAAAATGAATTGCAGGCATAATTTGAAACAAAGATAGCATTTCTTTCAAAATAAGAGACACCCATTTGACCATTTGTCATAACTAACCCCACCATTTCAGTTTAAACCCCCACAATTTCAGAACCACCAAAAACCATCCCTACTAACTTTCCAGACTGAGCTATATAGAGAAACAACTGCTATGAACGCAAAGAACATCGAGGAAACAACAAAAGTAGACCGAATTCAAGCTTTTAAGAGGGCTGGAAAGAGCAGCACACTTTAACTTACAGGGCCCGTTTGGCTACAAGGATGTTCCGCGCTCCAAGAACCGTGATATCAGTTACTCTGAGAACAAAATAAAGATATTAGAAAGATGTGATGGGGCTTCGCAGACATGAACCCGGAGAGGGAGGACTGAGGAGTATGCGGATTGCACGAGCGCAACAACACACGTGCGTTTGTACGTGTACAGTGCACTGATAATTGCTCAAAATTTTATTAAAGGGATAAATGTATTTGAACTACATGTGAGTTTGGCTAAAAAACAACCAAAACAAAACAAAACATTTTACCCCCTCAAATTTAACCACTTTTTTCATTTTTGTCTCCTATGATTAAAAAGTGGCAATATCCTCCAAAAAAAGTTCCCGACATTTTTAATGTAAGCACTTCGTTAATAATTTATGTCTTCTTTAACAGAAATTATTGAAAATACATAAATGCCCCCATTTAAAAAAAATTAAAAAGAAAATAAAAAGAAAAAAGAAGAAGAATGAGGAAAAGGAGAAAGAGAAGGAAAAGGAGAAGAAGGAGGCAAAGGGGTGGCCGTAGCCACACCATGAGGCCAAATGGGGGTAGCCAAAACCACCCACATCTGGCCATAATGGATCTTATCAACCACATTTTGTCTAGTTAGGGGTGGCTGACAGCCACTCCCTTTTTTCCTATTTTTCTATTGAGGGCATTTTGAGAATTAACACGTGTATATGGGGCTATTTTGAAAATTTTAAATTTATACCAAAAAGTGCACACGTGCAGCGCATGTGTGCCATTTTTTTGTCAAAAAAGACGAAAATGGTAAACAGAGTGCTTACATTGAAAATTTCAAAAACTTTGTTGGGGTACATTGCCACTTTTTAAACATCGTAGGCAAAAGTAAAAAAGTTGTCAAACTTTGTGGGGTAATATGTATTTTTCCCCAAAAAAAAACAAAAACTAGTTCCTTAGAAAAGTTTACAAAATAACATGTCACATTATAGCATAACATGCATCACTTACAATAAATAAAAATAAAATTTCACATTGTCTCAAAAGGACTATAAATCGAGAGAATTAGATCATTTACCTACATATGTGTGTGTGTGTGTGTGCGCATGTGTATATTATATATATATATATATATATCATCAAAGCGTCGAGAACAATTTTTGGAACGACAAGTAATTCTTCAATTTTATCCTTGAATTATAGTCATAAGGTTGTAATCGAGCCTAGTCAAACTTTAAGACATTAAGACTATCCCATTTATGAGGATGCCTATTCGAGCCGAGCTATGAAATGTGTGTGTTGAAGCTCAACTCGTTGAAAGCTCGAGTTCGTTGAGAATGTCATTCAAGTCGAGTCGGGTACTCGACAAACTCAGCTCAACTCGAGCTCGAGCTATGCTATTAAATTTTTTAATGTGTAATCTGAGCAGAGTTCAAACCTAAATTTGTGAACTTTTATACGTATAAATATATAATATGTAACTATATAAGGCATATTATACAATATAGTATATAATTATAGTTTATAAGTAACAAATTAACAATATGTTATTATATATAACTAGAGAGTAGAAACTAAAGTATATGCATAATGTGAGCAAGTATTAAGTCTAATAGACTGTATATAACTAATTAATTATAGTATAAGTATAATATATAATTATTATCCCAACAAATCCTTACTCAATCATGGTCATAGGAGGAGTCACTCTTAAGATGAGTCCATCTGATTAAATAAGAGAGCACTTAGAATAGAAACATCTGAGTGGGGATGGACCCCACGTAATGGTTACACTCCATCCTTTGAGCTTCGGTATCGTGCTTTCTTTAATCTTTGAAGCCCTTAAGACTTAAATAAAAAATAATAACAATAATATATATATATATCTTTCTCATCTAAAATATCTTGGTCTATGTACCCTTTCAATTTTGTCTAACTTTTCCAGTAATACCCCACCTAACAAAATAAAAATGTGATAATAAAAGTAAATAAATAAGGAGTAATAATAAAAGCAAAATAGTTAAAAATGTATGTAATGAAAGAAAAAAGGGAGGCATAATATGCTCGAGCGAACTGGAAACAGTACGCCCCGCTCGAAGGGTGCTCGACAGACTAGTCGAGCAGTCTATCATAATTCAAGAAAAAATATACTTGGAGAGAGGAACAAATGAGATTTGTTATGAGTTTAGTTAGTTGTTAGAAGGAGTTATTTAGTTTAGGGGAAATGGTTAGTGATTGGGGGTTGGTGAGATTTGAAAGAAATGAGAGGCTTTTTATGTGTTTGAGATAATAGAAATGGAAATGATGAACAAAAAGGGGGGGGAGGGGGTGGTCATTTGTGCATTTGCCAAGGAGAGAAAAAAAGAAAAAGGAAAAAGAAGAAGACGTAAAGTCTTGAAGAGGAGAAACACAAGGCTAAGAGCTATCAAGGTAATAAAATGTTGTCTTTGGTATTATTTTTGAGTTGCGTTGTGAATGGATATTTTAATGTGGTATTTTTAAATGGTAAATTGGTGTTAGTTATGAGTTGTTTAAAGAATGGTGGCTTGTTGTTGTTGTTGTTGTTAATTTTTTATGAGATTGTATAGGTGTTTTGGGGTAGGGGTGAGTTGAATATTGTAACACCCCACCTAAACACATGGTAATTATTATTTTACAAACCCCAATATCCTTAAATATTTTAAGAAATTATTTGTGAAAGGAAATTGTGACAACCCGGGTTGATATATATATATATATATATATATATATAAACGTAAAACGAGTCATCATAGTAGCACGACTACGTGTTGCTCAGCCAACATAACATACACGTTCCATAACATGTACCTGATATTCAGAGTTACATCTAACAACAGAATATAATAATCAATGTGCAGCGGAACACATATCATAAGCAGAAATACATCTAATGCCTAACATATAATTACATCAAGAGCCATTTACAAGTCTATCTATTTAATGCTTATTAAACACATTATTATAATTACATACCAAAATACAGGCTCAACAAATACATATGCCACGTAGGACACGAGCCATAAATAAAATACCCAAAATGCGGACTACCCATGAGTCCAACATATCACTGTCACAATATGCTCCAATCATACCACCCCACATGCTAAGCAAACTTGTCATCATCTACATCTACAGTACTTGCAACCAAGAAACCCCATCTACACAATTATGGTGGTATCCACATTCGCATAGGTGAAAGAATGAGTTCACTGTCTCAGTATAAAATATATCAAGACCTCAATGATATTAAACTAACTGAGTTTTCACAAAGAACCAACATTTTCTTTATTTTTAGTCATGCGAACACTATATCAACCACAATTTACCAATAGCTAATACAGTAAATACTGACTATCCAGAAAATATTTAAAACATACTATATAGCTGTGAATATATGTAGAAGTTCCAATCTACCGTTTGGAAGTTTCTACATATACCCCTCTATAATAATACTTTTCAACGATAGCTCAAACATATGTGCACATGATCACTCCATCACAAATATCACGCCTACACATAGGTCTTAAGCAAGAAAACATGGCATCTCACTCTTCCATACTAAGATATCATCCGTCAACATAATACTCGCAACACCATCTCTAATCGTATTTCAGTTTCATGCCTTAAACGTCAGTAGATCATGTGAGCACTAGAGTAAAACTCTATTATGCTAACACGTCTTTCCTAAAGATTAATAACAGTCAACCTTCTTACTCATAGACATGCCATTACTCGCACCTAAGCAATCATGAATCCATGTATTTTCAAGTTCAATATTTCTTAAACACATGGAACCATCCAATAAGAATATACATAAGCTCTTTTCATTTAAGACACTTATGCATACCAATACATCTAGTAAAACTACTCATAACATAAAAACCTCACACTCATAAAACAATGTTATATATGTTATGCATGAAACTGGGTTTACTGGGGCTTAGGTCCCCCACGATATTGATAACTGATGTTTAACTGTGTTTACTATGTTCTGTTACTGCTATATTGTTGTTGTATGTATGCTCTATACTACATGATCTATGCTCTGTGCTTGATCAGTATATGTTTCACTACTGTATCATGTTGTAAAATCATGCTTTGCTAAATCATGTTCTCTTAAAGCTAAACAAATCCAATATTTCATCAAACACTTTGAAATCATTCAAATCATAGTTTCTTCATAAAAGATAAACAGTTTAAATATGACATGTTCTCAAACAATTTGCATAATTTAAATCCCACACACTCAAACACTTTAAATCAATTCAACACTCTTCACTCATGCATCATTTCTTAAACATCATTGATATAATTGAATATAATCAAACTATTCAAATTATCCAAAACATATATTTCATCATATGGTCGGTTCGAAATTATAAAACAATATATTTTACAAATCTATAATATACAAAATATATTTTCTCAATGAGTAAAATACTCACTTGGTTGCACGAATATTAGGCACTAGGCTTCCTAGATATCACCATGCAATGCGTCACTGTGGAATAACACATTTCATCATTTAGCACTCTAAATAATTTGACACTCAAATTAGCACTTGAATCGCTCAAGGCTAACCGTTGGAAAACTCATAGTATTTTTAAGGGTTCCAAATGTCTACTCATAAATTATTTCCATTAACCTTGTCCCATAAAATACTACCGTATTTAAAATAACATTAACCCTAAAATTACGTTCACTAATCTTTTTACGATAATTACTAACTTATTAACATGATTTAACGATCTAACTTTTAAACACTTAAAAACTCTAAATTAATTTAACCCATCAATTTGGGGTTCCAAACTTAAACCTTAATTTACAAAATACTACCCCAAACACAATATCATTAACCCAATAGCATTTACTAAGGGTTAATCAAATAAAAACTCAATTAAAATTAAATATCTTAAAGTTAGGGTTTGAGGAAACTCACCAAAAATTCACCAAACCAAAACCCATGGTTTGGGTAGCCTCAAGCAAGTTCCAAGTAACCCATTACCTAAACTAGATTAAACTCACATTAACAAGATTTAACCAAAATTTCCAAAACATGAGTTTAACGAAAATACCTCAAAACGTTTGGTCAAAACGTAGATCGGGCTTCAAGGATTACGTTACCGAAGTCGGATCTAAGATTGTATGGATGGATTTCAAGATATCACGGTTTTTAGGTGAAAACCAGTATAGAAATAAGAAGAAAAACGAAGCTACCGAGAGAGAAATGGGCGTTTTGCCCTCTTTGAAACAGACCCCGTCCGGACAGGCATCATAAACCGTCTGGACGCTCACCATTTAAAAAGGCCGTCCGGACATGCATTAACCATTGTCTGGACGCGCGCCATTTAAGTAGACGTGCACCATTCATTTTGCTAGCCGTCCAGACGGCATTACAATCCTTCTGAATGCACGCCTAATTTCTAGTAGGCTTGCGCCTACATGATAGGCCGTCTGGACATGCTTGACCCACGTCCGGAGCGCCATTCAATATATCCATTTTTAAATTTATTTTATCTTCTATTTCCATTCTAATTTATTTCCACATACTTTTCTCTTATATAATTTATTTCATTGGACTATAAAATATTCTCAGCGCGTCTTATTGTATTTTTTAGTCGTCAAATTAATCTTACTCATTCATTCATTAAATTTTATTTTTAAAAAAGATAAATAATATTCGGGACATCACAGAAATCATTAACAAAATATTTAAAGTACAAACCAAATCACTATAAAAGTGTGTTCAATTTTTATTTTTTTTTCACGATAAGTATAATAAATAGTAATAATATTCAAAATGAATTTTTGGCATCGAACAATCGATTCAACCTCAAATGATTGACGAACAACTATCATTGATCAATCGAGACATCTTCGAATGTTTGACCCAAACTAAAAATCGAACAATCGACCTTCGAGGATGAACATTCGACGATAATCTAGAAGCATCTTTATTTTGACACATCAGCCCTATTGTGCTTGCATGAGGCATCTATTTAAGCCTGCTTACGTCCATTCATACCCATTTTGTCATTCATTCCCTCATATTAACCCTAGAGAGAGAGTGAGAGTGAGATTTAGAGAGGAAATGTGATTTCTTGAAGCCTTATCTTCAAGAAGAGGTGACCCATTGTCTTAAACTTGTTTTCATTGATGTTAGTAGCAAATTATCCATGTGTTTAGTTACTGCCTGAAAAACAGAATGACTTCTAATTTGTAATGCGTGTGTGTGCACAATGTGTAACAAAATATTGTAAATGCGAAATTTAAAGAACACAAATATTTTGTTGACGAAGTGGAAACTCAATGAAGAGAAAAACCACTCCGGGGAAGTCAAACCCAGGAAATCCACTATCAGAAGACAAAGCTAGTACATAAACAGTAACACTCACATACCCGATGCAGCAATCGTATCTAGCACTCTGACACGTAACCCAACGTGAACGCCTCCCAACCAAGTCTCCTACTTGAAGGGGTATTCTATGGATTCCTTTACCTTAGGGCTCCTCCCTAAGATAGACTTCAATAACGAGCACATCAATAGCACACAACAACAACGACTTGAGAGCTAGCGGATCTTCGCAATTTCTTCCTAAAATATACTCTCTAAGCTATGACGAATTCAATACCGAATTTTGTAAATTGTACATGCCTAGAGGCCTCTATTTATAGGCTAAGAAGACCTAAATTGAGTTTGTCTCTGATTTCTCTAGGCGGCGTCCGGACGGACAACTATGCAACTGGCTTTCCATAACGCTCTCCACACAATACTATATCGGGGTTGCGTTCGGACGGTGTTGCCCTAGCGTCCGGACGGTTGCACTTATGCTACACGTAATTAACATAATAAGGACTGGCGTCCGGACGGTGTTGCCCTGACGTCTAGATGGTTAAAATTCTTCTCCACGTCTTGCCTAATCAAGGATAACGTTCGGACAGTGTTGCCCTATCGTCCGGACGGATACAGCTATCTTCCCATATCTGTGTTTGAGAAGGAAATCCGATTTCTTGTCAAACACTGATGAGCGTCCGGACGGATTCAACCTTGAACAGTTCGAAACTTCTTGACACTAATGGGCATCCGGACGCATGACTGGGTTGTCCAGATAGAAGCTTGGGATCCGACTTCTCTGACTTGAAATCTGCACAAAATCTTCTTTAAACTTCTTGTAGCATATTTCTGAAATGAAGACTTTGAAATAAACGGCATCCCTAATAAAATGGCAACATTACATAAAAGTGATTTTGTCAAACATAATGCAGCCAATCACATACTAACATTGCCTAATTGCATTTTTGTAGTTTAGCATCTTAGCTTCTAGGTTTGGATTTATATGTTTAATACTATGGGTTGAATGTTGGTTTAGCATGGATAGGTTATGGTTATGATTAAGCATGTGATTCCTTGTTATTTTTGCATGATTAACCTACTATTCAGAAGCATTAGATGTAGACCCATGGGTTATTTTTATAGGGTATATTCAAGTTGATAATGGGTTAGATATTATATGCAATGCATGATGGTTGCTTGTGTTTTACATGTAACTTCATGATGTATAATAGGAAGTATGTTTGGGAACAAGAACAAAATAAGATTTTATCTCACTTTTTCAAAAACAAATAAGATTTTATCTCATTTTTTCTAATTTTTTCTCAGAAAGTCAAACTATCCAAACATCTTTTTTAACTTTATTTGCCTCAAAATTTGTGTACTAAATTATAGTTGAATTCAGATTTCAAAAAATCGAACACCCAAACGTGCGGAGTTGTTGTAATGTTCAAGAAATTAATTAGGTGTTAAAAGACTTGAATTAGACTAATTAAACAAGAAATTAGGAAAAGTGAAGGAAAAACACTTAGGAAATGACCAAAACGGAATTTCTGTGAAGCGTGTCTAGAAGGACTAAATGGTGTGTCCGAACAGGGTTGGCAGAAAGTCAGTAGTGACTTTCTGTGAATTGTGTCCGGATGGGCTTAGCAAAAAGTCTTGGTTTTCTATGCGTGTCCGGATGGGATGGGCTCGTATCCGGACGGGACTTCTAGTAAGTCCCAGTCCCTTGCGTCTGTCTGGACGGACCGATATTGCATCCGGACAGGCCTTACAAAAAGGTTGGGTTTGCGAATCCTCTTGCTCGTGTCCGGACAGGGCACTTGCGTGTCTGAACAAGACACTCTCTCGTTTTCTCTTAGGGTTTTTGTCTAAACCTTGATTCTTGAAGGTTTAAACCTCCGATCTCAAATCCAACTTCCGAAACATGATCTACGAAGCGAGATCTACGTTTTCACCGTTTTATTTGAGGTAAATCCAAATTTTTTAAATCTCTCTAGTTTTGGTATAAATCTTGAGAGATTGAGTTAATCTTCCATTTTTCTCTAGGTTCTGAGTGTTTTGGAGCACCCTAAGCGATCTCCAAGCTTTGGGTCACGCTTTGGTGTATTTAAGGCAAAGGTCCCTAAACCCTATCTTTTAGTTTAAATGGTTAAATTGTGGTTTGAAGTTTCTAACTCTAAGTTTATCTTATAGGTTAGTACTATTTGTTATTGGGTTGTCAATAGAACCCTAGAAATTCTATGAGTTTTCCATGGGTATAGCCTTTGAGCAATTCAAGAGCTATTTTGGAGTTAGAGTTAGAAATACTAATATGTTATGCAATATGTTAATACAGAGATACATTACAAGGAGTTGGTTAGGAATCCACCGTTAATCATAATACCGAGCAGCCAAAGTGAGTATTCTACTCACTGAGAAAGATACTATGCTTTGTGTATTTTATAGCAACACTAAATGATATGTTTGTTTGAATTTGAGTCGATGATATTTTATGACAATATGTGTTTGAGTGTTTTCAATACTTTCAAATATGTTGAGATATGATGATGATGTTTTATGTGTTTTAAGATATGAGTATGAAAGTATGGATTGAAGGATGTTTTGATGAGTTTTAAAGTATGATGAGAATGAGATATGATTTATGTGATTTATAGTGAGTAAATGATTTTATGTGATGTTTATGAATTATGAAAGAGATATGTGTTGAAAGCGTGATCATGGAAAAGAAGGAAAGATGATTTTATAGCATGAGCATGGATGTGAATGAGAAAGTGCATAAGATACTAAAGTATTGGGACAAGTCCCCAACATCACACTAATGAACAAGTCTATGGGGGCAAGCCCTTGATGATGTAAATGGAATGATGATGATGTAATGGAGGACAAGTCTTCGAAAGAATTGAGTTGCAAGCTCTCACTACCTAGGGACAAGTCCCTCATGATGTTAAGTGTGTACACGAAAGGATATCCTAGAAGCCACCAGAACAAGTCCCAGAGTGATAAGAAAGAAAGCATGCATGGCATAATTTCATATGATGTTTTATGTGATGTTTTAAATGAGCTTTCATGCTAGACGTATCAATATGCCTATGAGTTTGAATGGAACAAAGCATATGTATATGGTTATGGTTAGAGTGCATATGATGTTTTAAAGGTTTTAAGCTTAATTGTGCTTAGATACTTGTATATCTATATAGCTAGGTATGCTTGGATCTCTGTATAGCTAGGTATGATGCCACTTGATTTCTACTTAGACGTACATGTATGATAGTACTTCCCCAAAGGTTAGAAAGCTTGTATACAAGTATAGCTAAGTCACATAGTATGTACGTATGTAAAGGAAAATAGTATGTTATAGATAGGCTTATATGTAGGTGATTCCAAGTGGCAGATTGGAACACATATATATATTCACAGCTACGTAGTATGATGTTCACATGTTTATGAAATATCAGTGTTTACTTAATCAGTTACGAAATGTTTTAAAAGAAAGAGTTATATGAATGGTAGTTGGTATTGTAAACGTATGATAGAAGGAAAGAATGGTAACTGGTATCGCGACAGTTATATGTAACGGACTTGAGGGTAGTCCATATTTGGTAGACTTTTGTATTGGCTTGTGTCGCTTGTGACACATATTCTTTTGATATGTAATTAATATTTTTATTAAGCCTTTAATAGATAGACGATGTTATGGCTCTATTGATGTAATTAACATTTGATAGTTTTATGAGATTTAATTTTCGCTGCAATAATGTTTTCTGCTGCATAGATGATGTACTCTGATATACCAGGTACATATTATGGGATGTGTACTATGTGTTGGCTTAGTGACTAATCGTCATGCCACTATGATGATTCCATTTTGTAATAAATAAAAAAATAAAAAATGGGTCATCACAGTTGTGGCTAAGCTTGAGAATAGGTTTGAATAGGAGTTTCTAGCATTTTATGGGTTCTGAGTACCCCCAATGGTCGAATGATTGATGAAGGTCTTAAATGGGTTACTTAGGTGTTGTGCAAATATCAACTTAAATAATAGGTGAATAAATGTTCGTTTTACTCGCAAGTGCATAAGATCAAAATGATAGTATAGAGAACAAGTATGAGATCATTCCCACAAAGATTGGTAAATTGTGTTTAAAGAGAATTTCCTAAGATAAATATTTTTGAATGAAGTAAAATATGATTACAATGGAATAAAGCAAACAACATAATTAAAATCAATAAATAAAAGGGTAGGGCTCTGATATTCACCACTAATCATACTCTTTTTAAGAAACAATATGCACAGTGCTACAAACCATATTGCGATTGTAGAGTCCCGAATTTTAAATAGCATTTTAAGAGTAAAATCTAGAGGATAAACGACTAGGGTTAATTAGATGTCTAGAAAATGCAAGAGGACATGTAGAAAACACTTAGAAAATCCTAGAAATAGAGTTTCTGGACTGGCGTCTGGACGCTTGCTTAATCTGTTCGAACGGCCTTGACAGAAAGTTTGTGTTCGCAGCCCTGTCCGAATGCTCCTGCAAACACCAAAGTCCGAGAGGACCTATTCGCAGCACTGTTTGAACACCCCTGTGAACACCAAAACTCGAGAGTTTCTGTTCGCTGCCCCGTCCGGACACCCGAGCGAATAGCTGCGACTTCTCGTGCGTGTGTCCAGACGTTCACTTACCCCATCTAGACGGCCCTGGAGATAAATGTGAATCTAAGCCTTTTTGAGTAAGTTTGGTGAACTTTTGGTAAGTTTTTTTCTCAAACCCTAACTTATGAGTATTTTGTTTAAATGTTGTTTTGTGAGTTTAACCCTAAGGAAATACTTATGGGTTAACATTGTTGTGGTTGAGTTGTGATTAGAAGTTATGGGTAAATGTTTAGAACCCTTAGAATTTTATGGGTAATTTAATAACGTAGCCTTTGAGTGATTCAAAGCGCTACCCAGTGTGGTTAATACCAATGAGACTAAAATGGTGCAATATGTTGTGTTTTAGCGGCACCTTGCAGGTTGATCTAGGAGTTCATTGGGAATTATTGTAAAAGCAGCCTCAGGTGAGTATTCTACTTACTAAGAAAACTATACTTTTTCTATATTTATAGAATTGCAAACATTATATTGTGTTACATAACCGAACCGTCGTTATGTTAATTATCTGTTGTTGGATGATTATAGTAGTTCCGATTATGTTCAAATTATATCAATGATGTTTATGAAATGATGCATGAATGAGAGTAATTCTACACGATGCTTAAAATTCCATCAATCATCCATCAGTGCTGATGTGGCACCACGCCACATCAGCACTTATATTTTTTTTAAAAAAAATCAAAAATCAAAAACCTGTGTGCATTGAAAAGTAAAAGACCGAGCCATTTTTCTTTCCCAAAATCATTTTCCCCCCTAAAAAACCTCTCTCTCTCTCTCTATCTCTCCATCTCCTCCCTTAACACCACCGTCGACCACCCACAAAGCCGCCACCAATACGTCCAGCTCCATCTCCGTCCAAAAGTCACCGGCTCTCCGGCCGTTCTCCATCTCCGGTTCAACTCCGACGGTTCTCCATCTTTGGATCTCCGGCTGTTCTCCATCTTCTGATCTCTAGCCGTTCTCCATCTCCTATTTGGCTTCGACGAATCCGACGACCCAAACACTGTACCTCCAACCGGAGAATCCAAACCTATATCCGTTTTACTTTTTTTGTGTTCTCTTTGGATTTTGGCTTTTGGATTTGATTTGTTGTTTTTATACATTAATCTGTTGGATTTTCTTGGCGTCGATCTGTTGTTTTTATGAAGAGAAAAAGAACACTGCAGAGGAAAAATGTTCCTCAACTTATTGTTTATATTAAATTTATTTGGGTTAAATTTATTGTCATCTGCTGGTCTAAATTTTTTACTGTGCCTTCCAGCCACTTGCTTCAACATGCTCTGAATTGTTCCAAGTCTGATTGAGTGTCGAGGCTGCTCTCCACTACTGTGATGGCCAAGAAGGCTGATATGAAAAAGAGGTATGTGTCAGTCTGATGTTGTTTTGTCAATTGGAGGTTTTTGGTTTCTCTTTTGATTATGGGTTGATTTTGAATTTGGTTATTTGAAATTGGTATTCTATGCTTTGTGTGGATTATTTTGGAAGTCAGATTTTTTTTCTTAAAAAAAAATAAAAATTATGGAGGTTTGGTTATGAATTTGGTGAGTTTAGTTTCGAGTGTTTTAGAAATTGGTTTTGTTCTGTGAGTCATTTAGGGGTTTCTAATTAAATGTCTCTTAATTGTTGGCTAGCAAAGACTGTTAATCTTCAGTTTTTTTTTTTTGTTTGGCAATCAGATAAAAAATGAAAGAAAAGGGGCAAAAAAAAACCTCAAAGTTTTAATATGATATTTTCGTTCAGATATTTTCATGTCCCTTGCTGAGTTGATGATTTTTCTAATAAAAGTTCAAACTTTTGTTGAAGAAAACCACTAAACAGCGGATTCAGATCTTGTACAATGAGGCACATATAAAGTCTAAAAAATGCCCATATAACTCACAATTGAATGCAATTTTGTTAACAAAGATCAAAGATCATAGCCATATATGGGGATATTTTTGAGCCATAATCATGAATAGTTAGAAATATATTTCCTTTGAAAAAAAAGAAAGAAAAAAAAAAGAAATTAGGGGCTAAATGGGAATTAGGGAGAGGTTTGAAGTGGGGTTTTTGGCGTGTGATAGATTGGTTATGTTTCTGGAGTGGTGATGTGAGGATGTGGATTGTTGGGGATTTAGAAGATTGGTAAGAGGGAAATGAAGAAAATGGTATTTTATATTTGAGAATAAATTAAAACTATTATGTTTGACGTGTGATAGGATGAGTATGAGCTACGGAAATCACATGCTTTATTTGTTAATTTGAAATCATTTGTCTGTTGATTTAGATGTTGTCGAATTGGTCATCCTCGGGAAATGGTAATGAAGAGTCGCGGAAATGCTATTGTGGTATGAGAACATATCTGAGGACTTCATGGATGGAGAAAAATCTAGGAAAATGATTCTTTGGATGCGCTCAATACGGCAAAGGCCCACATTGCAAGTATTTTGAATGGTTTGAACCACGCATGTGACGACCCTTTTTTTTTTTTTGTATAAAACATTTTTAAAACACAAAAGGGTCATCACAGTGGCACGACTACGTATCGCTCAGCCAACCTACATACATGCTCCATATCATATACCTGATATTCAGAGTAATATCTAACAGCGGAATAATCATAACACTAAAACTCATAACGGAAAGCGTATCTGAAAATACATGTGGTCCATACAAAAGAGCCATATATCTGTCTAATTGTTTAAGGCTTACAGCTATCCACTAATACAAAAGAATGGATACACAAAAGAATATGTGACACCTATGTCACTAGCCATATACAAAATACCCCAAAAGAGTGAACTCCATAGTCCAACTCAATACGACTGTCGCGGGGTGCTTCAATCGTAGTATCCAAAATACGCAGCTACGTGGTCCTCCTCTAAGTCAGGTGTACCTACAGTCAAAGAGACATCATCTATACGATTGAGGGGGTTTGCCACATCCGTATAGGTGAATTGATGAGTTCACCGCCTCAGTACATAATACCGAGACCTCAGTGATATTAAACTAACTGAGTTTTCGCAAAGAACCAACCTTTTTTCTTTTTAGTCTCGCATACACTATAACAGCTACCAATTTATGAACTTTTGTTTGAAAACCCCCATAGTTGATATAGCGAACACCGACTATCAGAAAACATTTAAAACATACTATGTAGTTGAACCCATACGTAGAAGTTCTAATGGCTTGGAAGCAACTACGCATACACCCACCTACAATAATATTTTTATGTTGGTAGCTTAAATGCACAGAGATATAACATTATTAACTGTGATATCACCGTGCCTCAGGGCATTACAACTTCATGTCTATGACACATAGTTGTCCATGCGGTTACTAGAGGAAAACTCTGATATCCAAGCACTTCTTACTGATGTACCACGACAATCCATCTTCCTACTCCCAAGTCACACTGATATCACAACCAATAGCGTCTCAACCAAGTACACTAAGCTTAAAACATGCCATCTCGCTCTTTAGTACGAGCTTACTATCATTTTTCGAATATGGTTAACACCGAATCCTATGGCATTACAACTTCATGTCTATGGCACATAGTTGTCCATGCGGTTACTAGAGTAAAACTATGATATCCAGGCACTTCTTACTTATGTGCCAAGACAATTCATCTACCTACTCCCAGGACACTATATTACTCATACCGAACCATGACAATACCCTTGTACGTCAAAGCTCAATGTTCTTAAATCATGCAACTAGATGATAGAAGTATACATAAGTTCTTTGCCAATAAAACACTTAGGCATACAAATACGTCTAGTATAAAAACTACAATATTCTATATCATGAAAACATAACACAATTTAAACAATGATATGCACGCTCATGATTGTCTTTTCATTCCTTATGAGGTTTACCCTCCCTTTCATTCTTTTGAGGTTTACCCTTTCTTTCATTCCTTTGAGACTTACCATTCCTTTCATCCTTATGAGGTTTACCCTCCCTTTCATTCTTATGTTCATACTTTATGCTTTACGGTTCAAACTCTATACTCCTATTCTTTGCAAATTATGCTTTCTTCAAATACGATAAACCAATCAACATGTAATTTTATCATTCTACTTTGCATAATTTAAATCTCAACCGCAGCTCACATTCAAACACTTTAAATCAATACAACATATTTCATATATACATCATTTCATAGCATCATTGATATTATTTGAACATAATTGAAACTACTTAAATCAACCAAAACAGATATATTCAACATACAGTTGTTTCGGATTCATAAAACACATATATTTTGCAATTCTAATATACATAAAAATAATAGTTTCTCAGTGAGTAAAATATCACCTGACTGCTTGCACACCAACACTAACAAGTCCTAGGCTCAATCCACAAAGTGCCGCTGTACATAACATATTGCATCCATTTAGTTTCCATCCAATAATTACACTAATTTTCGCTTTGAATTGCTCACTGACTATTTTATCCGTCAATTGTCTAAACTCATACTTAGCAATATTCCTAGGCTTATAAATAAAACTCTCAATTTATATAAATTACCAACATTAAAACATAACCCCACAAATAATTATTTTTCTACAAAACTCATGGTTAATTTGGGGTTAATTATCACTATCACCACAATTAGCCCACAAATTAACAATATAATTTTAAATAATTAAAAACCTCAAATTTATCTAATCCATCAAATTAGGGTTTCCCCAAACTTAACCCCAATAACAATATTACTAACTCATTGGTAATTACTAAGGGCTAATCTCATAAAATCTCACAAATATCATATACCCAAAAATTAAAGCTTGAGGAAAAGCTTACCCAAATTCACCAAACTTCAACCCAAAGTTTGGGTAGCCTCAAGTAAGCTTCAATAAGCCTAAATGCCTAAAGAATATAGATGATTAAACTCATATTTAGGATTTTACCCAAAATCATGAGTTTAGTGTTTTATCTAAAAATAATCGGTAAGAACGTAGATCCGAGTGCAAGGATCACGTTTCCGAAAACGGATTGAAGATCCGACCGTTAGATCTTTGTAGATCACAATTTTTCTCTTCCTGTGGGACTAAGGGCTCACTCCTCCTTTCTTTTTCCCCTTCTTTTTCGTCACTGTCCAGAACGAATGAGTTGCCTCATTCCTTGTTCTCCTTTAAGTGAGGCGCATGTGCACCTCACGTTACTTTTTTTTTTTTTTTTTTTATATATATATATCAAAGAGGCGGCGGCGGCCCTTCAACATTTAAAATGGTGAGGCGCACGACTGTGCGCCTCATCATTTTACTTTACTTTTTTTTATTATTATTTTTTTATTTCTTTTATTTTTCTTTTATTTTTTATTTCTTTTGTAATTCCTAATTCTTTTTTTTAGACTTTAAAAATATTCTCTTTCATTTTATTTTCTTGGCTACCAATTACAAGTCTATAGGATCAAAATAAAATATTTTATTTTATTTTACCACACCAAGTAGATTTATTTTTATTTTTATCCTGATAAACCCATTAAATATTTTCTAGGACATTACAACGCAAATGTGAACGTGATGACAAACTTGTATATGAAATGAGGGCGAGAATTAAGATTATGGAAGAGAACTTCGTAAACATGCAAAAAAAGAGAAGCGATCAAATGTCCTTTTGTTTGTGTCATGGGAATTATCTGTTGCACTTTTGTTTGCTTTTATGTATTCGTTTTAGACACGTTTGTTTATTTAATAGCAACAGATAAAATTGGTCATGATTGTATATGAGCGAGAATGCTTTTTGTTCTATGTAGTTAGTTGTAATTTTATTTCTTGGACCTTAAGGACGTAGAATAGGGTATCTTCAGAATTGTTTTTTGTTTTGTCGTCCACATGAAGAACGATTCGTAATGGTAATCTCATTATTCAGATGCTTAATTGAGCGAAATGTTATGTGAGTTTGTAATTTGTGATTTGATTGCAATGGTAATCAGTTGCTAGATCTATTTGTTTTAGCAAGTCAACGTCCAACTTTTAGGTAATGTTTTGAAGTAAAAAGATGAGAACAACTTTTTAGAAGACTTATGCCTTGCCGCAAATGATGCAAATAGAAACTCCCATGAGGCACATGCTGCAAACATGTAAGGTTATCAAGTGGCAATTTTATTTTGCTCCCAACACTATTTATGTTGCTGTGAACTCAAAAGCTTTTAGGAACTCAAAAGTTTTCCCATGTAAAGATGTATCTAAAACAACATTGCTGCTAGTTAGCAGGTTGTACCATAGAAAAAGTTGTGAGATCATATAAGAAATAAAATCTTAATTCAACATGCATGAAAAGATTGGATTTTGCTCAACTACAGAAGAAGCCAAGCCCATAAGTTAACCTTCTGCCTGAAAATAATTTCTCAAATCCAATTCAATTATACACGGTGATGTACATGTTTGAATATCTACAACCGTGTTCAAAGTCTAAATTTCTTATTTCTCCTTGAACTGTATATAGGGCTTTAGCATCTCTTTTCTTCTTTCTCTTGGATTAGCACATTATGGCTTTTAGTCTCTATTTGAACGACTACTAGTTCCAGCTGACTTCTTGCCAGCATACCCCTATTAAAATAAACAGAAACAGGTTATGAACATAACAAGAGATGAACAGCTGAAAAGGACCAGCCACCAAAAAAAATTCAACAGCAAAATTTTACAATAACAATTACATGATAACAAGGTACAAATTAATGATCCTACAAAGTACAAAAAGCCTAACCTAAAAACCATAAAAATGAGCATAACAAGCTCACACACACAGCAAAATAACACTTACCAAAAGTGAGAACTAGAAAATAAACCTTCGTTGGAAAAATTGGGGGATCAACACATTATGGCTTTTAGTCTCTATTTGAACGGCTACTAGTTCCAGCTGACTTCTTACTAGCATACCTTTGTTAAATTGAACAGAAACATGTTATGAACATAATAAGAGATGAACGGCTGAAAAGGACCAGCCACCAAAAAATTTCAACTGCAGAATTTTACAATAACAATTACATGATAACAAGGTACAAATTAATGATCCTACAAAGTACAAACAGCCCAACCTAAAAACCATAAAAATGAGCATGACAAACTCATACACACAGCAACATAACACTTACCAAAAGTGAGAACTAGAAAATAAACCTTTGTTGGAAAAACGGGGCACAACATGATTCTGCAGGATTTGGGATCCCTGCAAAAAATATTATATACAGTACCGACATCATTTTATAGAATTACTCAGTTATCATGTGAAGCTTGTGTTTTATTTTGTAATACCTGAGTAATCACACTATTTTGAGTTTTGATTACATTGACATGCTGAATATTAGTTGTGGAAGGCAACGGAGCTTCATTTGTGTCCAATGCATATTGTTGCATTCCTTCGCAAGTCTTCAATTAATAAATCATATAAACATCTTAAAAAAGCATTTTAAAAATATTCAAATAAGCATAATTAAACACAAGGACCAGAAGCAACCTTCTTTACCTTCTTTGTTTTACTCTTTTGTTTACCATTTGTGTCACTTGTTTGATTCTTTTTTCCTCGTGTCTTCTTTTTCACCACCACTTTTTCTACTTCAGAAACCATCCTTTTTTATGGTGGCTTCCCTCTCATTTGAACCATGAGAGGACTACGAACCTTGTTACTTTCCACTGTTGTACCATCAATGGACAAATTAGAGGTAGTAGAGCCACTAGCAAGGGCTTGAAAAAGTGGACTATGTTCACAGATCGAACCATTGAATTGCTTCGTTAACATATGATCATATTTTTTTCAGTGTCATGTAATGCTCCATGCTATTTGCGGCTATTTCTGCTAATTCAAGTAAATCTTTGCACAAGTCGGAATATCTTTTTGCACTAGGGTTGTGAGTACCTAAATCATAACTACTATTGATTCATTTATAATTTCGCTTCAAGTGCCTTCCTCTATCGGTTAAGAAAATATTTTTTTGAAAATAATGTAACTCCAACCATATTCAGTATAGATATGACATGTTTGCATAAAATTCCTCTTGATTCAAACAAGCAACAACTACAATTCACTTTACATGAAGATCCATTGTAGTAAACAGTAAAGCATACCTTTTTCGTGTACGCATCATTAATTTGTACATGTTTAGTCACTTGATACATACACATTGCACCTTCTCGTGCGAGAAAAGAATTACTGCAATACATCACCTCTTTAATTCTTGTACTTCTTTGAACTTTGCGATAGTGTAAAGTTGTTGAAATTTCTTCTCAAAAGGAAACCTGCTTAGACATGCAATTGTCTCATTAAAAGAGACGAAATCAGCAATACTCTCATTCTCAAGTTTTCTATGCAAAGTACTATCATATTAATCCACAAATTCCTTCAATGTGGTTGATAAGTGCACATAACCATAAAAAAAAAAAAAAAAAAAAAAACATTCATACTTTCACTCCGTTGCGTGGTAGTCATTCCAGCCCAAAATACATCTTTTAGATATGCTGGTACCCAAAAAGTATGCTCACTATATAACCCACACAACCATGCATTATCCCTCAGATTATAACAATCAAGTAGACTTTGCCAACTTATATCAAACTCATCGCATGTTTGAGATTCATACACATAGCTTCATATGGCACTCTTAATGGCATGGTACTATGAATGTAATCCAAATTTTCTCTAAGTTTTTTCAATATGTGCCACAAACACCATCTATGTCGGGTATTTGGACAAACTTTATTAATTGCATTCTTCATAGCCCTATCTTGATCTGTTATAATTGCACTTGGTGCTCTTCCATTCATGCAGTTCAACCATGTCTCAAACAACCATACAAATGTCTTTATATCCTCACTTAATATTAATATTGCCCCAAGAAGTATTAACTGACCGTGATGGTTAACTCCCACGAAAGGAGCAAATGGCATTGCATATTTATTAGTCAAGTAGGTCGTGTCAAATGTAACCACATACCCAAAATCTTCATATGATACCCTACTTCGTGCATAAACCCAAAACACATTTCTCACTACAATCATCATCAAAATATATGGCAAAGTAGAAATTATTATTAATTGCTTGCATCCTTTTAAAATAGTCACAAAGAGCTCCGGCGCCTCCTTTGCCAAGACGAAGATGCCTTGACTTGGCAATAAAATTATGACAATCTTTTTCACCAAATGCAAGATGCTCATACCCCCCACTTCAACTGCTAGTGAGTTATAACTCTTGCTCATACTTATTCCAGCTCTATCATTTATTAAAAGCTTTCTCTTCGCAGTAGAGTCCAAATTCTTATTGCATCTAAAGTATCTAGCATTGCCTGGGCTTAAATCATGATTATGCTTGGCAGATACACTAGTCACATACCACTTGTATCAACTAACCTTGCATTCAAACAGGCCTTGCACCCCGTTCTAGTTGTTTGAACAGGCTTACTTGAGCTGGCTTTTCTAGTGCCTTGACGTGCACATGATAGGGTGATGTAACATGTATGCCCACTTGTATTCTTTCTTTTATTCTTTTGTAGCACCCCAAAACCTTGTTGCTGTGCATATGTCCTATCACGCAAAGCAAGTTCATCTAAGGAGTTAAATGTCATTCCTTACTTAGGTTCCTCCACATTTTCAACTCCATCTATGAGCTTTACATCGTTCTTGCAATTGACATCATTATCTTTGGACTCTATATCATATACAGTTTCATTTCCATCTATATCAAAATGAATAAAACAAAGTTAAGAGGAAACAACTATGAATAATAACATGCACTAATATTTGAAGCAAGATTAAAGGAAGAATGAAATGTCTAATATACCATTTTGAGAGTCAATTTCAATGGGCAAAACATCATCAATTGGAAGTTGTGTCAATGAATGATCATCTTCGTATTCATTCCCCAATACAAATAGCAACAAGTCCATCTAAGAGTTAATTTCACAAAAACATCTAACTAGTTAATATAAAAAAATAAAAAATAAATAAATATACAAACTTTATGACAAGTTAGTAGCCAAAAAGCAGTTTATTTTGTAAGGGTGAACAATTCAACAAGAAGAAACTTCTGCATTAAAATAAAGCTTTCAAACTTCTAATCTTAATTTTTTTTTTTTTTGTGAGAGAGAGAATCAGTGCAGGATTATTTTAAATAAGTATATAATTTCCTGATCTCAAGAGATCAATTAATGAGCAAAAAATAAACATTCCTAGACAGCAAAACAAAATAAAATAACAAAAACAAATATAAGTGTTTAGTCCTACACCAAAAGAAAAAAGAATCAAAATAACCATAATCTTCAACAACAACAAAAATCAACTTTAGGAGTATTTCTTTCATAAAAAGAATTATCAACTCCAAAAACCATCTCTTTATTCAACTTTCCTCATTTTTTCAAGTGCCTATGTCATTTCGGTAACTATCACATATAAAGGAAGGATCATTCCAATTTGCAGGTACAAATTATCTAAAATATTAAAAGCACCTTGTGAAAAATGTCAAGTGTGGAATTTTTTTTTTCCCAACCAAAAAGAAAATAAAAATTTATAACCAAAGAAAATTTATACCTAGTAAAGTGTGGAAGCACCTTGTGATAAAGTGTGGAGAACGGCAGGAGATGAAGCTTCGACGTTCCGAAGATGAAGAATCGGTACGAAGTCAAACCGGAGATGGAGTTGGACATACCGGTGGCGGCTTCATAGGTGACCGATGGTGGCGTTGAAGGAGGAGATGGAGAGATCAAGAGAGGGAGGTTTTTGTGGGGAAATGATTTTGGGAAAGAAAAATGGATTGGTCTTTTACTTTTCAACGCATGCAGGTTTTTGAGGAGATCCGATGAGTTTTGGACGGAGATAGAGCTGGGCGTACCAATGGCAGCTTTGTGGGTGGTTGACGGTGGTGTTGAGGGAGGAGATCGAGAGAGGGAGATTTTTTGGGAGAAAATGATTTTGGGAAAGCAAAATGGCTTGGTCTTTTACTTTTCAATGCACCCAGGTTTTTGAATTTTTTATTTTTATTTTTTTAAAATATAAGTGCTGACGTGGCATGGTGCCACATCAACACTGATGGACGATTGATGGAATTTTAAGCGCCGTGTAGAATTACTCCATGAATGAAGGGTGTTGAATTGATTTAAAGTGTTTGAATGTGTGTTGTTGTTGGGATTTGAATTATGCAAAGTAGATTGATAAAGTTGTAAGTTGATTGATTTACTATTTGAAGAAAGTATAAGTTGCAAAGAGTAGGTTATAGAGTTTGAATAGTAAAGCATAAAGCATGAGCATATAACTCGAGGGTAAACCTCATAAGAATAACTTGGGGGTAAGCCCATAACAAAGATAACTCTGGGGTAAGCCCCATAATAATGATTATTCGGGGGTAAGCCCCATAAAGAGCTCGAGGGTAAGCCTCGCAAAGAATAATAAGACTATCATGAGCATGCATAGTATTGTTTAAATTATGTGATGTTTTCATGATATATGTATTGTAGTTTTGCTAGACGTATTAGTATGCATATAATTTTTAATGGAGAAGAACATATGTATACTTCTATCAGATGGTTGCATGTTTTGAGAGCATTGAGTTTGGAAGTACTTAGATGTTCACATTGCCTAGAGTTAGAAATGCTAATGTCTATGTATAGATAGGCAAACTGTTATTTGTTCTTCAGCAAAGACGTGTTTGCATATTAGAGTTTCACTCTAGTGCTCGCATGATCAATTGACATCCAAAGGCACTAAGCTTCAATGTATTTAGGCATGGTGTTACTTAATTCTGGAAATGCAAATGTCTTTGTATAGCTAGACGAGATGCCATTGTTTTCAGCTAAGGCCTGTGTGTATATGTGAATCCGTAAGGGAGACATTGTGTATACATATGTCTAAGCCACCGAATCATAAAAGTATTATTGTAGACGGGTCTATATGTAAATGCTTCCAAAGAAAGGAACTTCTATATATGTTTCTATCTGCTTAGTATGCTTTAAATGTTTTCTTAATAGTCGATGTTTACTATATCAGCTACAAGTGTTCGCAAAAAAAAAAAAGTTTATAAATTTATTAGCTGTTATAGTGTACTTAAAACTAAAAATGAAAAGTTTGTTCTTTGCAAAAACTCAATCAGTTTAATATCATTAAGGTCTCGTTATGTTTAATACTGAGATGGTGAACTCATTCTTTCACCTATACAGATGTGGCTACCACCACAACTGTATAGATGCTGTTCATTTGGCTGCAGGTACACTAGAGGAGGACGATGACCTGGTAGCGTTATACTTGGGGTATTACGACTGAAGCCTAACGCGACAGTTGTGACCTGCGTGTCACTAATTCTTTTGTGTAACCATTCTTTTGGGTATATGATGTAAATATTGTTAAGCCTTAAACAGATAGACTATTGATAGCTCTTTTGTATAAACAATACGTAATGTTATAAATGTGTTTTTCCGCTATGATTATGATGGTATCATGATGTATTTCGTTGTTAGATATAACTCTGATTATTAGGTACATGTTATGGAGCATGTGCCATATGTTGGCTGAGCGACATGTAGTCGTGCCACTGTGATGATCCGTTTGTATGTTTTTTTTTTTTTTAAAAAAAAAAGAGTAAAATAAAAAGAAATACTGGTCGTCACAGCGATGCTTAATGTTTACTCGCCACAAGGGCATGCCATCTACTCCTAAAACTATTGATTTCCCTAAGCACCGGGTTAGGCATGGCATCTACTCTAATTCTTTTCTTCCTTGAAGGATTTAGCATCTCATCTACTAAGTTGTTCTTCAAGAAAGCATAAAACTATGGAAATCAATAAACACACTCAGGCTGGAACATGGCATCTATTCCAATTTTCTTTATGTTGATTAATCCAAAAACATGTGATGGGGTTCTTTTGTTACTCTATTGTTAGTATTTTGGCCTCATTCTGGACAAAATCACTTGTGTGTGTAAAGATGCTGTAAACAGTGATTCCACTATTCAGAGCACTCTCAGAAGACTTTGCACTGCGTAAAAGATTGAAGATTTCGGTTCCTTGTCAGCTGTCCGGACGATCGAGCCATCCCGTCCGGACGCCCATCTGACCACTGTTCCATCTGTCCGGACGACGTACCATACCGTCCGGACGCCAGTCAGACCAAGCATCATCCATCCGGACGACGTGCATTTCCGTCCGGACCCTCCACTATGTCGAGAAGTTTCTATCCATCTTACATCCATCCGGACAACTCAGCAGCACGTCCGCATGCCTATCAGTACTCAACCAGCTTCAGATTCTTTCCAAGTTCAAATATGGGAAGACTAATTCAACCATCCGGATGATGTGGTATCCCTTCCGGACACGCGTCTCCTTAAGGCAAGAATCGCAATTCAAATATAACCGTCCGGACGTCAGTCAGCCTTGGTCCGGACACGCGTGCAACTAATATGGAAATTGCCGATTCGACTTCAACCGTCCGGACGACTGCCTATCATGGTCCGGACGCGCGCATAGCAGATATGGAAATTGCGTGTTGAAGTTCAGCCTTCCGTACGCTCATCCCCTATAATCCGGAAGCGCGAAGCCTTATAAGGAAATTACTTGTAGCGGACGTGTGACCGTCTGGACGATGTGTCCTCCCATCTGGACGCAGCTCTTAAACAGGAAAGATTTCTCAGCGAAATTTTTGAAAAATCCTGTCGCACAGTTGTCCATCCGGACGGCCATGACCACCGTCAGGACGGCGCCCAGCTATATTTTGGTTGACGCTCATTTGAGCCCCAGCCTATAAATAGAGGCCCCTGGGCATTGAGAACTGCAAGAATTCGGTATTGAATTCCACAACTGCTCAGAGACGTTATTTTTCCTCTAAAGCCATTGCAAGTGTGTTGTTGCTGCGCTTCATCTGAAGTCTATCTTAGGGGTTGGCCCTAAGGTAAAGGATTCCATTGAAGACCCCTTCAGGTAGGAGACTTGGTCGGGAAGCGTTCGTGTTGGGTTACACGTTAGAGAGCAAGGTACGACCACTGCATCGGGTATATGTGAGTGTTACTGTCTTGTATCTAGCTTTGTCTTCTAAATAGTGGAATTCCTGGGGTTGGCTGCCCCGGAGTGGTTTTTCTCTTGATTGAGTTTCCACTTCGTCAACAAAAATCTTTGTGTTGTTTACTTTCCGCATTGATATTTTTGTTGCACACTTTGCACACACTTGTCTTTTATTTAGAAGTCAATTTCATTTTTCAATTGGAATCAGAGCGGGTACACTCTGTTTAGGATTTATTTCTTGAATATGATCCTCATCTCTTTGTGACTTCTATTTTTTGATTACACCTTTTATCATGAATTCTTCTCAGTTATCTAATGAGGATTCTGATATTAAGCTCTTTAAGGTTTTTAATAAATTGAAGAATGGTCAACATTCTAAAATTTCACATAAAGAGCTTAAAAAGGTGAAGCAAGAAAAATAGTCTTTGATTGTTCAGTTATCTGAATCACATGCTTTGATTGACTCTTTGAGATCTGAGAATACCATGCTATTTAACATTATTGATACACTTGAGAATAAATTAAAAGAATCTGAGGATCTCTTGAAAAAATTCTCAAGTGATAATTTGAAAAGCATGCTTTGTATTTATTCAGATATTTCTAACAAGCTTGCTTCAATTGTTGATGATATGAGTACTTCTACTTCACATGCTTCTGATTCTGAAATAGATTCTATTGATATTAAACCTATGATAGTAGATACAACTTGTTTAGAAAATTCTTGCTTAACTAATCATGTGATGCCAAAATCCAAAGATACAGGTACACAAGCTCATGGTAAGTTTGTCCCTACTTGTCATAATTATGGGAAGATTGGTCATATTAGGCCAAATTGTTATTTGTTGAAATCCCACAGGCCTTGGATTAAGCAGGATGCTTTGAAGAAAAGTGAAGTTGAAGATTCTTCCTCAGCAAAATATGTCCCTCTGCATAGGAGACATATAAAAGGTAAGGGCAATGTTATTTGTAAAAATGCTAACTATAATTCTGCAGAGAATGTCAAGAAGCATTCAAGCAAAATAAGCTTGCCCACCTGCCATCACTACAGCATCACCGGTCACATCCGACTCAAGTGTCCACAGCTCCAAGCTCAAAAGCCAAAGAAGCTGCCAACAAGAGCTACATCAGGCACTCTACCCCCTACGACACTTCAGGCTTCACGGCATCAGCAGCAGTTTGTTCCTGCCTATCAGAGTGGCAAATCAAAGAAGAACAAACCAAGGCGCTACAAGAGGAAGCCTCAGAAGCCTACTAGCAACCATGGCTATGAAGGGTTGCTGAGCCTGATGCAAGGTATGCTAAGGAGTATGACAAATATGGACATGACCCGCAAACCATCTCCACGGGTTAAGCAGGTATGGGTCAAGAAGGATGAGACCATTCACCCCATGAGGGGCAATGAACGCACCTAGCAAGAGAAGGTGTTCATGCCTAGGATTCGGTTCCTAATCCTAACGCATCAGGTTTGATTGCTTGCACTTTTACTTGTTATATTTGTGTGCTTACTATGCAATCGAGGAACCAGTTTGTTGTGCCCCCTATTCTCTTGAGAGAGCATTACAGGTACTTGTTGGGGAAGACAAAAAAAGCAGGTCGAGCGACTATTTTTCTGTATTGGCATCATCATGTTTGATCTTTCCTTGCATATGATGTCTTTTCCATATTGCATTTTTTTTTTAAGTTAAAAAAAAAAAATGGGGAGAATTTGCAGGATATTTTTTCTCTTGGCATATCAGATAATTGCATGTATTTTCTCCTGATATCTCAATTCTTTGGGTATTAATTTACTTTGCTTAGATATAATTGAGAGTTTATGACTATAATTTGCCAAGTGTTTTCCTGTATATGCAAAAATTGGATAGCTTCTTTTCTCATGCGATGAAAAATGTGCACTATCCACGACTCCCCTAAAGGTACATATTTCCTTCTCTGACTTTTTGTTTCTAGAAATTCTGGATAAGAGAAGAGGTTTTTGATAAGATGGCCAAATTGACCACATGCTAGTTGAACCTAGAACCTAAAAACTCTGGCATTCCCTTTAGATTGCAGCACCATAAGAATCAACAGTAAATCATATGAATTATGCACTTTAAATTGTATATTCACTACTTATGTGCTGAATTTGCTATATGCATTGCCCTCTATGTGCAAGTAAAAATTTTACTTTGTCTTTCATGGTACAAGTAAAACAATTAGGTGCTGCATCTCAGGGGGAGTGTATTAGATGAGGGTGACTAGGCCCTACTAAGTTATAAGGTTTGACTTTTGGCTAATCTGTCACAGATTTTCTCTCTTATCTAGAAAATCTGGTTGCTCTTTGTCAATTCTGTGATAGTCATACCTTGTGGGTTAAGTCTTCACACACACACGCATTGCATGAGTTGAGCTGTCTATTTGAATTTTCTATGTCCAGGAAAATGTTTGTGCTGATTGAACTCTCAACTCTCTTTTATATCTCTGCTTAGTTTTGAGATTCTCCCTGATTGTGTTATCAGTGGATTATACATGCATGTTCTGAAACTGACTTGAGAAAAAAATTAAAATTCTGTAAATTTTTCTTCAATCTTCTGTTTTTCAGTGTAAAGCGTCCGGACAGACCTATTCTTACGTCTGGACAAGCGCAGTCTTGCCATATGCTGACCTAGCAGTTGCCATCCGGATGGTTAAGTGACACATTCGGACAGGATCTCTACAGGTTTAAGACTTGCGTCTCTTTCTTTGCCATACACACATCTTTGCATTTTTATTGATTTATCATGGCATCTTGTGTGTTTTTCTCATGGATTTCTCTCTAGATTTTGGCATTTTTTGCACATCTCTTCTCATCCCATGATCGTCATTGTGTCTTCCGTTATTCTTTTAAGTTTTTGTGCTTTTAGAATATTGGAATATTTGTTGATTGTGATATTTTCTTGAGATATTGTGCATGAAAATCCTTCTCTGTCTGTGTGTTGGGCTGATCATGATATATTTATGCCTTGTGAATAGCTGCATTGCTTATATTTCTCTTTGGCATCCATTTGACAGCCGTGTTAAATACCACATTATTTTTGGAACTAACAGGATCTAATGGTATTTCTGGAGATATTTCTGGTTGGTTTTGATTCAGGAATATGATATCCAGCGGCTCCCAGCACAATGTTTAACAGATGGATCCTTTGGAAAACTGACTGTTGTTGAAGTTGGATGTTCAAATTCCAAAGGTCTCAGGATTAAGATGAGCTTTTTCCCCCTAGCTCATGCAGAGCCTTCCGTAGCTCTCCCTTAGATCTGCATCAGTTTGAGGTTTAGTGGTGACTCTCCTCAGTTATCTTGCGGACCAGTTGCTTAGAGGATGTTAATCTGTGGATAACCAGTTTAAGGCTTTGCAAAATCAAGAGATTGAAGGATTTTCAGTCTGTGGTTCCCGGCTTCCTGAGCTAGCCGAAGTAGTACAAATCTAGCTTTTTATACGGTTTGCTCTCCATTACTTGATTTCAGTGGATCAGCAGGATTTGGTACGTGGAAGATTTTTATTCCTCTTTTTGGGCCATTTGCATACGTTTCTCTACTTTCCTATTGTTTTGGATTTTAGAACGTTTTTTTTCTGTGGATATTATTACTCTGTTTACCCTTGTACTTCTGAGACATTGAGGGAGAGTAATTGTTGTGTAGTTTTTCTCATTATTTTGTTTTACCCTTTGTCCCTTTGTGACAAAAAGGGGGAGTAATATTTGGACCGGCATTGTATTTTTAACCGGTTAAGTGATTTTTGTCCCAGAATGGCCAAAGGGGGAGTTTGTTAGTATTTTGGCCTCATTCTGGACAAAATCACTTGTGTGTGTAAAGATGCTGTAAACAGTGATTCCACTATTCAGAGCACTCTCAGAAGACTTTGCACTGCGTAAAAGATCAAAGATTTCGGTTCCCTGTTAGCCGTCTGGACGATCGATCCATCCCATCCGGACACCCATCTGACCACTGTTCCATTCGTCCGGACGACGTGCCATACCGTCTAGGCACCAGTCAGACCAAGCATCATCCGTTCGGACGACGTACATTTCCATCCAGACCCTCCACTGTGTCGAGAAGTTTCTATCCAGCTTGCATCCATCCAGACAACTCAGCAGCACGTCCGGATGCCTATCAGTACTCAACCAGCTTCAGATTCTTTCCAAGTTCAAATATGGGAAAACTGATTCAACCGTTCGGACGATGTGGTATCCCGTCCGGACGCGCGTCTCCTTAAGGCAAGAATCGCAATTCAAATATCACCGTCCGGACGTCAGTCAGCCTTGGTCCGGACGCGCGTGCAACTAATATGGAAATTGCCGATTCGACTTCAAACGTCCGGACGACTGCCTATCATGGTCCGAACGCGCGCATAGCAGATATGGAAATTGCATGTTGAAGTTCAGCCGTCCGGACGCTCATCCCCCATGGTCCGGACGCTCGAAGCCTTATAAGGAAATTACTTGCAGCAGGCGTGCGACCATCCCGACGATGTGCCATCCAGTCCGGACGCGGCTCTTAAATAGGAAAGATTTTTCAGCGAAATTTTCGGAAAATCCTGTCGCACAGTTGTCTGTCCGGACGGCCATGACCACCGTCAGGACGGCTGATGTGTGTTTTAATGAGTACTCGCAAGCGCACGAATCGTTTGCAATATAGTGTGTGCAAGTGCGAGGTCTAATCCACAGGGAAATGGTCAAATATTGATGTCTTGTTTAATCAACTTCATTTTAACCTAGTTCCAAAGGTTTGAGGATTGATTCAAGAGTAAAAGATTAAATAAAAGAGATGAAATGAAATATGCAAATTAAAAGGAACTAAGGCTAAGGAATCCACCAAACCAAATCCAACAACTCACACTCTTGGTTCCCACTTGAACACCCAAAGAACATTAAGCTTAGGGTGTTATTCAAGTTTCTCAACCACATACTCTAGAACCATTAAATGAATCCAACTCAAAGATAAATCACAAAGAGTACCCATTTGAAATCAAATCATCCAATGTATCAATTTAGTGAACAAATCACAATGGATATCATCATTCAAACCGATAAAACAATGTATCCAAATGTTGAAATACATTAAATGTCCTATATCTACCAACAATCACATTCATTGCAAAAGATAAAGCATTTAAATGAATGGAACTTGAACAACAAATATGATATATCATCAAATGTGCAAGTGGTATAACAAGAGTGTGAGTGTCATAAATGGAAAGGTTTCATCCTCAACCTTAGTTGAGGTTACTAGCCTTCCATGACTAAGAACACCACAAGGAAATGAAGAACAAACATGAAAATAAAAGAAAAGATTTACAAAGAGAAAGTTTCTAAGAACAAAAGCTACTGAAATCAACTACAAAATGCATGAAATAAATCCTAGCTACTGTTCTCTGAACTCTCCCAACAAGGAGGCATGGCTATGGCTTTTATAGAAGAAAATTAGGGCTAGAAACCATGTAAAATGACTCATCTAACCCCATCTAGGGTTCCTCTCTTGCTAGAGACAACCAAGGTCACGAAACCAGCGTGTTTTGCTGCGAAAATTAGAGGGAGAACTGCTTTTTGTCATGGAGAAGCTCCTGATTGGGTGTTCTGGCGCGCTTCTGCAAAAGTAAGTTCTGGGAAATTTCGATCGATCGACTTTTATTCGATCGATCGACTTCGGGCAAAATTCGATCGATCGAATTTAAGTTCGATCGATCGAGTTCTTCAGAACTTCCGAATTTTCCAAGCAATTCCACATAAATTTTGCCATTCCTCACTTATTGACCTACAAAACATAAAAACAAAAAACTAACCAAAGCATCAGAAAATAACAAGGCTAAAGATCTAACTGATATAAATCAAGGGGTCCAAATACACAATATTTGGCACTCATCAAATACTCCCAAACTTACATTTTGCTAGTCCCTTAGCAAAAACTAAATGGAAAACAAAATCAAAGCATGAAACATAAGTCGTATTTCGTGGGAGAAACGATTGCATTTAGCATATGCAACAAGCCTTTTAAACCCCTAGGACTCCTTAGTGGACGAGTGAAGTCACGTGAAGGTTTGCCAGAAATGATACCCACAAACATTGAAGTACTGAATTATCAATTGAGCAAAAATCATCATTCAAACACATGGTTCACACATCATGAGTATATTTAACAAAATGAATATCATACTATCATGTTATCAAAAATCGATCAACTCATAGATGGAAAATTGAGACAACACATGTTCAAAAGTGTAAGGTGTGAATAACATAGAGTCATGGGGTTTCGATTTTCCTCAAAGCACATATATCCAAAAATTCGCAGGACTTCCATCAAATAACCAAGGCTTATCTTACATTTATTATTAGTTATTTATTATTTTTGTGTCGGCTGTGCAATGCTTGACTCCATTAAGCTTTCTAATTGACCCATGTAACGAGTGTTGGGCCAGTGACTCCCAACCAGATGGTTTTAGGGCACTAGATGTAAAAACATCCCTAAAGGCTTAATTACTCAAGTCAAAAAGGCTATGAAGTCAAACTAGCCAAACAAACATCCAAGCTGAAATTCTCATCTTTTTATGCGAACACCCAATGCTTAATGAGGCAAGGGGCCCGGTTACTCAATGAGAAGTCAAATTGGTGATATTATTCTAAGCAGATTTTATATATATATATATATATATAACAATAAGCCAAGGTTTCATCAACAAGTTATCCTACAAATCTCAAGACACATAATTTTTAATTCAAATCTCATACCCCACAGAAACAATGCTAATGTGCTTGTGATAAACAATTTAAACATGTCAAGTCTCTCTAATCCAAAGATGAGTCAAAAGATCTCAGATTTTAATGATATGCAAAATTCAACATGTTAAACAAACCAATGAGATGCAAACCATAGTAAGATGTAACCATGCTCAATTAACAATAAGGTATATATATTAACAAGTATTAACAAAGCAAACATTAAATGAAAATAGACAGAAATGTCTACCCCACCCCAAAACTAGAATGACACATTGTCCCCAATGTGGCTAGAGATACAATACTGAAATGGTGATGCAAGCTGGGCACACTACAAGAGAAGAGCTCCCCCAAACTTGAACTGTAGACACTGTCCTAAAAATCACAACTAAAACACAAGAAATAAAATCAAATGATAAGGAAAAATGATGAGGGTTGCCTCCCACCAGCGCTAAGTTTTCAGTCTTCAGCCAGACTTTCCATCCTGACGACAATCACTCCGAGTAACTCGGATCCTCTAAAAGGGTCGTCTCAACCTCCGAGCTCTGTAACTCCAAAAATGGCTTCAGTCGTTGCCTGTTCACCTTGAACGTGCTGCCATTTTTTGGATCCTCAATCTCAATAGCCCCATAAGAAAACACTGATCGAACTATGAAAGGGCCTGTCCATCGAGATTGGAGCTTCCCTGGAAACAGATGCAGACGTGAATTGTAAAAAAGGACTTTCTGACCGGGCTCAAAGAATCGCCTCAATATGTTCTGGTCGTGAACCTTCTTCATCCGTGCTTTATACATCCTAGCACAATCATAAGCATCATTCCTCAGCTCTTCCAATTCATTAAGTTGGAGCTTCCTCTGTGAGCCAGCCTTTGTGAGATCGAAATTCAGCTGTTTAATGGCCCAGTAGGCTCTGTGCTCCAACTCTACAGGCAGGTGGCATGCTTTCCCGTACACGATACGGTAAGGTGACATGCCAATCGGTGTCTTGAAAGCTGTCCGGTATGCCCATAATGCATCGTTCAACCGGAGAGACCAATCTTTCCTTGACGGGTTCACCGTCTTCTCTAAAATCCTCTTGATCTCTCTGTTTGAAACCTCCACTTGTCCACTCGTTTGAGGGTGATAGGGAGTGGCAACCTTGTGCGTGATGCAATATTTTTTCATCAGCTGCTCGAAGACCCGGTTGTAGAAACGCTTTCCACCATCACTAATAATTGCTCGAGGAGTACCAAAACGAGCAAATATAGTGTCTTTTAAAAACTGAACCACAACTCTGTGGTCATTGGTCTTGCAGGCAACCGCCTCCACCCATTTGGACACGCTGTCCACTGCAACCAGAATGTACAGATAGCCGAAGGAGAGTGGAAAAGGTCCCATGAAATCGATGCCCCACACATCAAAGATCTCGACAATAAGAATGGGGTTGAGGGGCATCATATTTCGGCTTGAAATACTCCCTATCTTCTGATAGCGCTCGCATGAAACACAATAAGTGTGAGTGTCTTGAAAGATGGTAGGCCAGTAAAAACTGCACTGCAAAATCTTTGCAGTGGTCTTCTTTGCACTGAAGTGGCCTCCACATGCATGATCATTGTAACGCCCGGAAAATTCAAGCTCTTAAGAAACCCTTGATATTGTTGAGGAAACGATATCCGGGAAATTCAAACTCTTAAAGAAATCATTGATATTGTTGAGGAAACAATATCCACATGTTTTTACAAGCAAATCTAAAGTTGTTTTGAAAACTTAAAGATCAAACCTTAAAAACCCTTGAAAACTCAAAAGTTACATTTAAGCTTTAAACTTTGATTGAACCGAAAATAGGTCAAACGAACTCAGATTTAGATAAATCAAAGACCGTTGTACTTACAAAAGAGAGATCTATCATATGGAAAAAGTTAGTAAAAAAGTCCACCAGTTGAATTTTTGACCCGAGCCTAAATAACCCAACTGTCGTTATTAAACGAAAAACTGTCAAAGAAAAATATCTCCATGCTTCTAGAAACATTTATGTATAAAAAAAAAAACGTATTAATGAAGGAAGACTTTCATAAAGAGTAATTATGACAAGAAAAGAAAAATCAATAAAGCATGTGTGAACGTGGAAAGTGGTTGAAAGGTATAAGACAGAAACTTTGACTAGACCGAAACTCAGTCAAAACGAACTCGAAATGGGACGAACCAAAAATAGAAAATGTTTGTCATGAAGTCCTCTATCAACCCTCAAAATTTCACGTCAATCAGAGTATGTTTGACCATCGAAATAATTCTCGGAGTAGGCTGCCCTCTAGTTGGACGAAAATTCTAAAATCCAAATTTGCAAGACATTATCCAATAAGCTAATTATTTTATTACATTTTGGACCTAAATACCCCTGCTTTCCTCCTATAAATAATCATGCAAGGCCCTTTTTTTTTCCACACAATCCTAGACAACTTTCAAGAAAGCTTTTGTTTTCTCTCCTTCTACCACACAACCACTTTGGTGTTCTTGAAGTTATTTTTCTCTCCAAATCAAATTGGTGAGTAAATCTTGACACCTCTTCCTTACTATTTGATTTCATTTGTATTTATTACTACGGAGTGGTTTAATCCCCCGTATCTATTTGATCATTTATTGCGTTACTACGGAGTGGTTTAATCCCCCGTATTTATTTTATCATTTATTGCCTTACTACGGAGTGGTTTAATCCCCCGTATTTATTTTATCAATTATTGTGTTACTACGGAGTGGTTTAAACCCCCGTATTTATTTTTATCAATTATTGCGTTACTACGGAGTGGTTTAAACCCCCGTATTTATTTTATCATTTATTGTGTTACTACGGAGTGGTTTAATCCCCCGTATTTATTTTATCATTTATTTCCTTACTACGGAGTGGTTTAATCCCCCGTATTTATTTTATAAATTTATTGTATTCCTACAAAGTGGCTATGCCGCTAATTTCCCTATCCCTTTACATAAAAATATTATCCTGTTAGGATTCATGTTTAAGTGTTATATTACCAAGGGCATTATGCTGTGCTTCAGTGCTTAAACATGAAACATTTTAATATTTTCTCATGAATCGTTGTAGGATTCATGTTGAAGTAATTACCTTTTAATTGATAACTAAAAACGATGAGTTAAGTGATGTAAAAATATACACATTTTTAATATTGGAAAAAGGACTGATGTATATATTATCTTCTTTGTATAATTGTTACAGAAAAAGAGCTAAGAAACTACACCAAGGAGTGTAAGTATGAAGTTACTTACTGAGGAATGATTCTATGTTTCATTAGGACTGTGTGGTGTGTGTTTATTGCATGTGGTTGTTCATGCATTGCATGTTGTGTCCAATTAATATAACGGCTGATGAGATAGCCATCAACAAGCTGATGTAGTAGCAAGTGGAAGAAAGGCTAGTCAGTGGATCCAGGGGGTTCAAAGTGACCCAGGGGTGTCCGAAGTCCTAATATATAACTAATGCTAGGACCGGTAGGATTCCAGTGCAAACAGGTAAGACTTTAAGTGTGAGGCAAAGGACATGAACAGTTTTGATACCTAAGAACGAGAGGTCTGAAGTAAGATGATCATAAAACACAAACTAAATGGTTACTACGATGCATATTCATACAACTCTTGCATTTATATTATTTATGAACTGTTATTAATCTGATGGTAACTTAGATATGAAAATGGATGACTCACTTGTTTGTCTATGTAAATATGATAACGTCATATTTGCATAGTTACTGATGCAGATCTGGAGAATGAAGGCATGGACCCATATGCCAGTTTTGATGGTTTTTGAAACCATCAACGAACTATCATGTGCTAGCTTAGAAATTACTAGTTGCACTTATATGTGTTTTGTTTTATGGCATGTAAATATTTATAACAATGTCATGTTCGACATGTTTTATGTTATATGCTTATGTGCCGCCTGTGGCACTAATTTTGATGCACCTAGTGTGCATATAGGATGTAAAGATAAACCTAAGTAACTTTTAATAAACGTATCGAAGTATTTCAGTCAGCTCTATATGTGTAATGCTATCAATTCCCAAGTCTTTAGAAGAAAAAAATATATTCCGCTGCGAGAGTTTATCTCTGGTGTAGTAATGTCACGTGGAAACCGGAGGTTTCTGCTTACGAATTTGCAGGCTCAAATTCGGGGCATTACAATCATGACAGAAGGAGATGACACTGGATTGGTCAGGCTCAGGAATACATCTCCTAATGATCTGATCGGGACAATACTTGAACAAGTAAGGATCGTCCCAGAAAAAATTCTTCACCACAGACATGAATTTGGACTTATCTTGCCGCCCCCAATGCAAAGGCATTTGACTGGTGACAAGATAGTTCATTATGTCAGCAAACCATGGTGAGTGAGCATATGCATCAACTGCTCATCGGGGAAGGTCTCAAAAATGGGGACGGATTCTTTCCGTGAAGTCCACGGTAATCCTTGAGAGATGATCAGCCACCACGTTTTCAGAACCCTTCTTGTCCCAAATCTCAATGTTGAACTCTTGTAAGAGTAAAATCCACCGGATGAGGCGAGATTTAGCATCCTTTTTGGAGAAAAGATACTTCAATGCCGCGTGATCCGAGTAGATGATGACTTTAGATCCTAGTAGGTAGGATCGAAACTTATCCAGAGCAAATACGACTGCCAACAGCTCCTTCTCAATGGTCAAATAATTCAGCTGGGCGTCGTTCAGAGTTCGACTTGCATTGTAAATGACGTGGGGAAGTTTGTCAATGCGCTGCCCCAACACAGCTCCAACGGCATAATCGGACGCGTCACACATGATCTCGAAAGGTGTACCCCAGTTCGGGGGCCGAATGATGGGTGTGGACATCATAATTTCCTTCAAGGCCCCAAATGCCTTCTTGCAGTCCTCGTAAAAAATGAAAGGGGCCTCCTTCACCAACAGTTTGCACAAGGGCCGGGCGATCTAGCTGAAGTCCTGGATGAATCACCGATAAAATCCTGCATGGCCCAGAAAAGAGCGAACCTCTTTCACCGTCCGTGGGGGCGGAAGGTTGGATATCAAGTCTACCTTCGCCTTGTCTACCTCTATCCCCCGAGCACAATTCCTTGATGTACCATAAAGGGGCACTTCTCCCAAATGAGTACCAGGTTCTTCTCTTTACACCTCACCAAGACTAACGTGAGGTGGTGCAAACACTCCTCAAAAGATGATCCAAAAATCGAGAAGTCGTCCATAAATACCTCCAGGAAACGCTCCACCATGTCAGAAAAGATGCTGATCATGCACCGCTGAAAAGTAGCAGGTGCATTGCATAAGCCAAAGGGCATGCGTCGGTAGGCAAACGTCACGAACGGACAAGTGAAGGTCGTCTTCTCTTGGTCTTCAGGGTCCATAGGGACCTGGTTATATCCAGAATAACCATCCAAAAAATAGTAATACTCGTGCCCGGCCAACCGCTCCACCATTTGATCAATGAACGGAAGAGGAAAGTGATCTTTCCTGGTGGCGGTGTCCAGCTTGCGGTAGTTGATGCAGACTCTCCATCCAGACTGTACTCGAGTTGGGACCAACTCGCCTTCCTTGTTCTGCACGACCGTTACTCCAGCTCGCTTGGGCACGACATGAATGAGGCTCAGCCATTTGCTGTCAAAGATTGGGTAGATGATTCCAGCATCCAATAACTTGATTACTTCTCCTCTGACGACTTCCTGCATGGTCAGGTTGAGCCTTCTCTGTGGCTCCCTCGATGGTTTGGTGTCTTCCTCCAGATGTATCTTGTGTATAACCACCGAGGGGCTGATTCCCTTAATATCTTCTATGGTCTAACCTATAGCTTCCTTATGCTCTCTCAACACGTCTAACAATTTCTCCTCCTGAGAAGCATGTAGATCCAAAGCTATGATTACAGGCAAAGTTTCGGCTGGACCTAGGAACTTATACTTAAGATTGTCCCGCAGGGACTTAAGTTTCTTCTTAGGAGGCTCAGGTACTATTGCCTCCTCTTCTTCCTTGCTCACCAGAGGAGCAAACTCTAAAAGGGCATTTGCTTGCTCAAGTAACTCATCCAAGTCCAGATCCTCTCCGAACTGAGCAAAGCATGCCTCCAGGGGGTCTTTGGTGCTTAATTCTTCCTCTATGATCTCCTCAATCAAGCAGGCACTTCCGATCTCATCACATTCCCTCGGCCTTTTGCTGATGTCAAAGATGTTCAGCTCCACTGTCATATTGCCGAAGGAGATCTTCATTACCCCCATCCTACAATTGATCAAGGCGTTAGCCGTAGCTAAGAATGGTCGCCCGAGGATCACCGGTATTTGAACTCCAACATTCTGTACCGGCTCAATATCTAGCACTATAAAATCCACGGGGAAATAAAACTTGTCCACCTTAATCAAAACATCCTCCTCTATTCCCCGTGGTATCTTAACTGACCGGTCAGCCAACTTCAGTGTCATGGAGGTGGGCTTCAATTCTCCTAACCCCAATTGCAGGTAAACTGAATAGGGCAGGAGATTGACATTGGCTCCAAGGTCAAGCAGCGCCTTCTCAATGTGGCTAATGCCTATTGTGCAGGAAATAGTAGGACATCTGGGGTCCTTATACTTGATAGGCAGCTTACACTGGAGGATTGAGCTACTTGCTCGGTCAAACAAACTTTTTTCGGGACATTGGTTTTCCGCTTTACAGTTACCAAATCCTTAAAGAACTTAGCGTAAGACGGCACTTGCTGGATGGCATCCATGAACGGATGTTGATCTGCACTTGTTTGAACACCTCCAGAATGTCCTCGAACTTTCCTCCCTTCTTTGGCGCGAGAAGTCTATCGGGGAATGGGGCCTTAGGTATGAATGACCTAGGAGGAGTCTCTATGGTCGGAGCTAATGTAGATGGCTCGGCATCTCTCTTCTCTACGCTTTTGCTTCCTTGTCCTTCTTGTGCAGCAGGGTTCTCCTCAGGGTGAACCACTTGGTTGTCTACTTGTTTCCCTGACCTCAGTGTGACAACGGCTTGCACATGCTCCAGCCTATGCACTGCATTTGATGAACTTCCCTCATGGAACTGCAACTTTGGATTTGGCACAGGCTGACTAGGGAGCTTTCCCTTCTCTCTCTCCCCCAGGTGACTAGCAATTTGCCCGATCTGGGTCTCCATCTTGGCAATAGCTTGAGTGTTCACCATGGTAGCATTCTTCACATCATTGATGGATTGGCCTTTAAGCTGGATGAAAGCCTTAAGAGTGTCTTCCAAAGAAGACTGTGAAGAAGAGGCAGGGGCTTGAGTAAGGGCATAAATGATGGTGCTGGTTGGGATGGACAACTTTGATGGAGAATCGGCTGATGAAATCCAGGGGGGTATTGAGTATGGGATTGGTGAGGAACTCCCCCTTGAGTCATAGGTTGGTTCTGCTTCCAAGAAAAGTTAGGGTGGTTCCGCCACCCTGGATTGTATGATTTGGCGAAAGGTCCACTGGATTGTTTCCGATAATCGTTGAAAGCGTTCACTTGCTCCATTGGTGACTCGACAAAAGCCGGCAATGATGGGCAAGTCTGTGCTAAGTGCATGGGACTAGCACATATGGAACAGCAGTCAACATGGAATGGATTGGCAACATTCATGGATTTGCTAACAACTAGGGCTTCGACCTTTTTGGTAAGGGCATCTATCTTCATTTTTAATTCTATATCCTCTTTAACCTCGTAGATGCCTCCCTTCTTCTGAATGCGAGCAGCTTTATCTCGACAGCTTGAAAAATCCCATTGTTGGGAATTGTCGGATAACTGATCTAAGGTCCTATACGCCTCCTCTCCCGTCAAACTCAGAAATGCGCCTCCGTTCATCGACTCGATCATGCTACGGTTGGATTGAGTTAATCCTTGATAGAAAAATTGCACGAGTCTCCACTTCTCGTATCCATGTGGAGGGCACTTAATCATCATATCTTGAAATCTCTCCAAACTCTCAGAAAATTTCTCATCTTCTTCTTGAGTAAATGAGCTTATCTCCTTCCTACACTCATTGACTTTGGACATGGGGAAGAATTTGTTGTAAAATTTGTTTAGCAAGTTCTCCCAAGAAGTGATGGAACCAGGCATGTTTGAATCCAACCATGCCTTGGCTCTATCATGGAGTGAGAAAGGAAATAGCCTAAGATGCACAGACTCTTCAAAAAAATTTTGAAATTTGAAGGTGGCACAGATGTCTTTGAATTTCTTCACATGGCTGTAGGGATTTTTGAGGTCCAAGCCATGGAATGCGGGTAGGAGTTGGATGACATGAGGCTTGAGGTCAAAGTGAGTGGCATATGTTGGAGGTAACACTATACATGAAGGAGAATTTGTTGCAACGGGTGCAAGCAAATCCCTAAGTGTCCTAGTATGATCGACGTTTTCTCCCCGATTCCTCTCATTCTCATTCGCATGCATGTTATCTCCCATCTCAACAGAATTTCTAAGACTTCTCCTAAGAGTTCTTTCAATTTCGGGATCTGAAGATGTCAAGTCTAAGTTCAATGATCTTCTACCAAGCATACACAAATGTTTAACCAAAAGACAAACAAAAATAAAGAAAAGAATTTGCTAATGGGGAACAAAGTTCTCCAAAGTACAATCTAGGCTAGTTCCCAGGTAGGTGAGGGGGGTCACATTGGACACACTTAAATCCCAAGACCTGTCCTTGCCAGAATTCACCTTGTCATTGCCTTTAGATAGCTAAAGTAGACCCACACTAGCAAGAAATGTTTTTTTTTTTTTTTAAAAAAAAAAAATCAAAAGAAAAATAACACAACTAAGATAAAAAGGTAAAGACTAACAAAAATGCATACAATTTACACAAAGATAACATCAAAAGTAAAAATAAGAATACTTACAAATCGGGACAAAAAAGAATTTTTGGCAAAAATTTCTGCTACTGATCTTGTCCAGGAGCTGCCTTCTGAGTTGAGGTCGATCGATCGAATATAAAGTTGATCGATCGAAAATAGATTGATCGAAATTGTAGTAGATCGATCAAATATTTGAAATTGTGCAGGAACAAAAACAGGACAGATACTCTTTTTTTTAGAACAAAATAAAACAAATTGAGGATAATATGAAACACAAACTACACAGAATTTGAACTAAATTATGATGAACTAAAAGAAAATTAAACAAACAGCAAAATACTATTAAACAGAAACAAATTATGAACAAAATGGATTAAAAGAAGTACTGGAACAGAGTTACTCACCTTGTTCCGAGTTGCTGCTATGCAGAAATTCGTTCGATCGAAGTATATTTCGATCGATCGAATATATTTTCGATCGATCGACTTTATATTAGGCAGATGCTAACTCGATCGATCGAATTTATTTTCGATCGATCGATTCTTCACGGCACCCAGTAAGTTGCAGAAGCTGCAGAACAGATCTGGGAGAAACAAAGAAAGAACATAGAATACAGAACATAAGCTAAACAATAGAAGAAGAAAAAAAATGAAACAAAAATCTATCTAACTAGTAGAAAAACAAAATCAATCAAACAAAAACCAATTTTTGAACCGATTTCCCCGGTAACGGCGCCAAAAACTTGATGTGTGTTTTAATGAGTACTCGCAAGCGCACGAATCGTTTGCAATATAGTGTGTGCAAGTGCGAGGTCGAATCCACAGGGAAATAGTCAAATATTAGTGTCTTGTTTAATCAACTTCATTTTAACCTAGTTCCAAAGGTTTGAGGATTGATTCAAGAGTAAAAGATTAAATAAAAGAGATGAAATGAAATATGCAAATTAAAAGGAACTAAGGCTAAGGAATCCACCAAACCAAATCCAACAACTCACACTCTTGGTTCCCACTTGAACACCCAAAGAACATTAAGCTTAGGGTGTTATTCAAGTTTCTCAACCATATACTCTACAACCATTAAATGAATCCAACTCAAAGATAAATCACAAAGAGTACCCATTTGAAATCAAATCATCCAGTGTATCCATTTAGTGAACAAATCACAATGGATATCATCATTCAAACCGATAAAACAATGTATCCATCGGTTGAAACACATTAAATGTCCTATATCTACCAACAATCACATTCATTGCAAAAGATAAAGCATTTAAATGAATGGAACTTGAACAACAAATATGATATATCATCAAATGTGCAAGTGGTATAACAAGAGTGTGAGTGTCATCAATGGAAAGGTTTCATCTTCAACCTTAGTTGAGGTTACTAGCCTTCCATGACTAAGAACACCACAAGGAAATGAAGAACAAACATGGAAATAAAAGAAAAGATTTACAAAGAGAAAGTGGCTAAGAACAAAAGCTATTGAAATCAACTACAAAATGCATGAAATAAATCCTAGCTACTGTTCTCTGAACTCTCCCAACAAGGAGGCATGGTTATGTCTTTTATAGAAGGAAATTAGGGCTAGAAACCCATGTAAAATGACTCCTCTAACCCCCTCTAGGGTTCCTCTCTTGCTAGAGACAACCAAGGTCACGAAACCAGCGTGTTTTGCTGCGAAAATCAGAGGGAGAACTGCTTTGTGTCATGGAGAAGCTCCTGATTGGGTGTTCTGGCGCGCTTCTGCAAAAGTAAGTTCTGAGAAATTTCGATCGATCGACTTCGGGAAAAATTCGATCGATCGAATTTAAGTTTGATCAATCGAGTTCTTCAGAACTTCCGAATTTTCCAAGCAATTCCACATAAATTTTGCCATTCCTCACTTATTTACCTACAAAACATAAAAACACAAAAACTAACCAAAGCATCAGAAAAATAACAAGGCTAAAGGTCTAACTAATGTAAATCAAGGGGTCCAAATACACAATATTTGGCACTGATCAACGGCACCCAGCTATATTTTGTCTGACGCTCATTTGAGCCCCCAGCCTATAAATAGAGGCCCATGGGCATTGAGAACTGCAAGAATTCGGTATTGAATTCCACAACTGCTCAGAGACGTTATTTTTCCTCTGATGCCATTGCAAGTGTGTTGTTGCTGTGCTACATCTGAAGTCTATCTTATGGGTTGGCCCTAAGGTAAAGGATTCCATTGAAGACCCCTTCAGGTAGAAGACCTGGTTGGGAAGCATTCGTGTTGGGTTACACGTTAGAGAGCAAGGTACGACCACTGCATCGGGTATATGTGAGTATTACTGTCTTGTATCTAGCTTTATCTTCTGAATAGTGGAATTCCTGGGTTTGGCTACCCCGGAGTGGTTTTTCTCTTGATTGAGTTTCCACTTCATCAACAAAAATCTTTGTGTTGTTTACTTTCCGCATTGATATTTTTGTTGCACACTTTGCACACACTTGTCTTTTATTTAGAAGTCAATTTCATTTTTCATCTATTATGCCCATAACTTGGCCATCCAAATTAACATAAATAACAAATCCATACCACATGCATATGATGATCAAACATAAACATGCGATGAATTCAAGAAAATCAGAAATAATCAATTAAAAATCACAAATAGTTGTAGTAAGGCAAATCAAAACCTTAAAGAAACATGATTAGGGCTTTAATCAAGCCCCAACAAGAGTAATTAACTACAACTAATCTGGACTAAAAGTATATACATACAAAAAATAAAGAAATGAAGAAAGAAAAACCAAAAACCCTTCTTGATCTAGCCTCTGATTCCTCTCTCAAAGCTTGTGTGTTTTTTCTTCAATGTTTAGATGCCTATTTAAAAAGGACTAGGAGAACCCTAAAAGCCCTAGAATTCCCAGAAAAATCGGTCTTCTGGTCCAAGTAGGAGGCTGAAAACTCAATCCAAGAAGGAAAATGATTCCAAATTCATCCACATTTTTGGTCCTATATTGTAGGATAATTTTGGCATAGTAAACGTCCAAATTAGGAAAAACGCATTTCAAACATATTTGTTTCCTTTTGTATTATTTGTCCAACACCACTAATTTCACTACAATCCAATATTGGAGCCAACAGTTATGATTCAAATACAGAACATGCTAATTTTGAAATCTTTCAAAAAATAACAGATTTTGCCGACTTCTCTTTTCTGTAGCAAATAAATCCAAAATGAAATTGCATTCAGATCTTTCCAAAGAAAACAGGTTTTCCGACTTCAATATCCTGCAGCAATCAAATTCAAAATTTATTTAGAGTTGGATCTTGCCAAAAGTGAGTTTGCCAACTTCAATATTCTGTAGCAATCAGTTCTAAACTTAGAACTTGATAGATTTTGAGTGCTTTTCTTCCAAAATCCTAAAAAATGCTACACATTTATCATTTTTTTTTAAAAAAAAGTCATACTTGCAAAACTATTATTTTAAGCTTTTCACATGCGTTTATTTACCTTGTGTGTAGTATTCCTCAAAAAATTATTCCTCGTAAAACTCGGCTTCTCCATGTGCAAGTATTTTATGTCATTAATCGGGTCCCCAAATCACAAAACCCTATCTTAGAACCTAAACTTAAAATTTCTGCATTATATCTTGTGTACCGTTCGAAAGCAATTCAAATGCTAGTCCTAGTTAGAATGGTCTTTAAATAGGACTTCAAACAGGACTCTCTATACGTGCTTCTCCGAACCACCCTACGTCCATGTTTTGGTTTTCTCCCTCTTTTCACTCCCCAAACAATCTAAAACCCTAGAGTTACCTTCTTTTGTTTTCCTAACACCGTTTTAAGCCTAAAAAACCTAACCTTGCGATCTACCCTTCCACGTTCACTTTTATTCAACCAATACTTTTTTGATCTATCAAAATCCTCCTCTTTTATTTCTTCCTTCTCCTTCATCGACCTCGTTTCAATGGCAATGGGATCTCCTCCTCATCAAAACCAATCAAGTGGCAGTTAGGAGGATAGCCTAACCTAGGGGTGTACAACCAGTTGCGGTTGCGGTTATGACCAAATAACTGCAACCGCAACTACAACACCGGTTGCGGTTTTTACCAACCGCCAGTTATCCGGTTATTAAAAATTGGATAATCGGTTTTCATATATTGTTAAATCTTTTCAGTTTTTTTTTTTTAATCCAATATTTTGCTATTCAATATTCAATGCTAAATACTAAAAAATGATATCATTTCCTAGTCGTTTCATTTCATGATATCATACATACACCACAAAAAAAAAAGAGGAAAAGATTGAATTTTGGCACCTCAAATAATTAGTAGAACATGTAAATAAACAATGTTAGCTAGACAGGAAAAAAATTAAGACATCAATTGATAGTCAGATTTGGAAAATAATGAAGGGTTTGACGGAGTTACCTGAGACATTGCTATGGATTTTGGAAAAAACACTGAGATTTACGAAGAAACACAGAGAGAGAGAATGGCGGTTGATTTTTCCGTGAAGGAAATGTTGGCGTTTGGGATTGATTTATATAGGAAATGTTGGTGCTTGCTTGTTTTTTTTAGAATTAGTTTTAATATTATTTTCATTTTTTTTGTAATATATATATATATAAAATAAAAAAACCGGTTACTGATTACCCGATTTTTAACGGGTTTTTTTAAAATGTTGTAACCGGTAACTACAAACGGGTACCCGGTTATTTCTGATTTTCCTGATTAGCAGTTGTTGGCGGTTATTAGTGGTTACCGATTATTTTCGGTTAATAAACGCTCCACTTGTACACCCCTAGCCTGACCCCAAGCCCCTCCATAGCCTCGCCCAAATTTTATTTTTTACATGCCTCACCCCCTAATTTTTTTTTAAAAATAAATAAATATATCCATAATAAATAAATAAAAAAAAATTATATAGACTTTTAAAGCCAGAACCAAAGCTAGCCCTCCAGAACAGAAAATCTATATGGTACTTCGGTCTCCCGAAAAATAATATAGAAAAGCCTCTCACGACATGGTTTTTGAATTAAAAAGTTTATAGATTTTTGTGGGCAAAAAACCCAAAAGCTCCTAAGCTAGCCTCCCAAAATTGGAATAAATAAATAAATCCGTATGATGGCCAAACTCCTTAAAAAATAAAATTATATAGAATGGTCACTCGAAACATGGCATCACACGTTTTTACACTTTTGCTTACTCATTATTGTTCTTCAAAGTGTTTTTTTTTTCCTCCATGACAATTTGGCTCTTTCCATTCTTTTTGATTTTCTCTCTTCATGCCCCTACTTTCTTCCTTTTATTTCTTTCATTTCTCTACCAGCAAAGAATGCAAAAGCTTAAAAGATATATATAACATAAAACTAAAACATGAAAGAAACGCAAGACACATTTGGTACATAAAATAATCATTCTTTTAGGAATATGAATGGCTATTACTAAGAATACATGGAGCTGGAATGGATTAAAGGGTTCTTGAAGTAGAAACAAATGTGCAAGCTATGACCAAGGACAAGGGGTCCTTGGAGAAGGAGCAAAAAGGTTCATGTCATAGACACAAACAAGAGTCCATGGAGTAGGGACAAAGGTACATGGTGTGAACAAACTCACATAGCCTACAAGTGATCTTTTAGAGGCCCATAAGATTGCTACATTGGGAAGTCTTTTAGTGAGCCCATAATATACAATGGGAGACACCATTAAACCCAAAAGTTTAAGCCTATAGGTTTGGGTCCAACTATATCATATTAACCACTCACACTTCTTATATATTTCTAACGTGGGATTCAATCCATTTACACTTACAGATAGGGGTTTACACGTAGAAGTTGATACGGTTATTTGCAATAACTGCAACCGCATTCGTAAAATGCGGATATTACTTTTAGATATTCGTATCATGTTTTTGCTAATTGCATCAGCGCGATTATTATCCGTTATCTGCATATTAGGTAATGAGCATTTTGGGCTTTCAATGGATTTCTATTATGGCATATTTTAAATGATTTTGAAAATAATTTAGGCTAGTTTTTAGTGTTTTGAACTTGTTTTAATTTTGTTAAAGCCCAAATACTTTGAAAATGTACTAATTTTACATTAATTTTGTATTTTTGCCAAAGTGTTACACGATAAAGCAATACAACCAACAAGACCAATGTAAAAATAACTTATACCTAATCCAAAACGACATCGTTTTGGTGAATTTATTAAATATAATATATATAATAAATATATATAAAATATATATTATATATAAAGGGTATGCAGATACGGTTAATATAAGAAATAACAGCATTCGCATATGCGGATAGTGGTTTTTGTTAACCGCATCCACATGTACAGATAGCAGATAGTTACGGATAGTTGATGTGGGTGGTTAATACTCGCCCACATGTACATCCCTACTCACACATGCATACCCAATAATGGGGAGATTGATCTTTAGTTTGGTGAAGACACATGTATCTTCTTACTAGAATTGAATCAAAATTCCTAAAATACTCACGATTTATATAATAATATATATATATATATATATATATATATATATATATATATATATATATTTTTTTAAAAAAAAAAAAAAAAAAAAACTGGAATAACGTCCTTTGGTGGCCTACCACCATGGCAGAACCACAGGGGTGATGCGACCACCGTAGTGGTTATGCTAGAGTGGGTGGCCACCCATATAATGTTTTGTGTTTTGTGTGTGTGTGTGTTTTTTAATTGAGCTTTGTAGAAAAATAATAATTGAATAGGCTCTAAAAACCCCATTTTTTTCTATAAGGAATAGCTATTCATCATTGTAAGGGCATATTTATTCTCATGTGAATAGCTATTATTAGAAATGGTATGTAATCAAACAAAAGAATAGTTATTTAATAGGAATAACTATTTTATTATAGGGGTTTGTCTATTCCGTATACCAAACGTGTCATTGGTATTCGATAAATCATCTTTCTCTTATACTTTTAATCTTCTTTTTCTCTTAGCTATCTTAATATATTGTATTATTTTGGTCGAGTTATAGATAAAGTTAACTACTTTAGCTATTAGCATACGACTGTTAGGCCCCCCACAAGCCACGTCCATTTACAATACAAAACTTGTTAAATTGTTAGGCTGCCTAGGGTTTTTATTGTTTTGGAGTATGCATTTTATTAAGTAAAAACAAATGCCATCTACCATTTATGATGTTTATTTTTGTTTTTTGTTTTTTATTATTTTGACAACAATTCAAGCGGATTAAGTGAAGTTTTCCTAAAATTATATTTAGATGAGATAAAATAACCTTTTTTTTTCTTAGCAATACAAAATAGAGGAAAAGTGAAGATAAAATGGCTTATTTTTTTAAAAAAAGTATCTTATTAATTTGACCAAAGAAAAAATTCTACCCATTCTTTAATCATTCTCATGTCCGCAGCAATGTCATTTGGCTAGGGCTGTTATCTGTTGCCTAGGTACTGATCAGTGGTGAAAGAAATGTGCTATATATCCTCATCTTGTCATTCTCCTATCCTCCCACTTTTAAAAATCACTATTAGATTTGTGGAGTCCATATGAGGGACCCACATAGACCCCATAGATCCAATGGTAATTTTCAAAAGTGGAATGATGGAAGAAGAATAGAATGAGAAAATGAATAATTTCTCGTGGTGAAATTCCTCTTCCTACAAGAAGGAAGGGCAATTTCATCCCCCATGTCATTTATGAGGGTGCGACAGAGAGAAAAAGTCAGTGAGGGAAGTGCCCTTGCCCTTGCCCTTTTAAAGCATTTCCAACAAAATAGGCCGAATATAATTTTTCATTTTAGTGTGAATAGTAAATAGGCAGAATAGCCTATTCATTATTTACACTACAAACTATTTTTTTTTTGTTTTCTCCCTCTTCCTTTTTTTCTTTCACACACTCTCTCTCTCTCTCCCACTTTTTTTTTACACTTTCTTCCACACAAAATAATATTTAAAAAAAATAAAGGGTAGAATAGAGAATCTGTTGGAGAGAGCATAGAAAAAAGAGATGCATCATTGATCATTGGGGTTGGCCTAAATTATGAATCACTCCATATGATATAAAAAGTTCATGGAGGGTCTTTATAGTAAACTATAATTATAAATCACTCTTTGAACCCGTTTTTTGTCCACCAACTTAACAGAGTCTGTTAGTTTGCCATGTCATACCTAGTAGGAAATCGACACGTGTCCATTACAATAAAAATATAAATATATTAAAAATATAAATAAATAAAACTTAAAAATAAGTATATATTTATTTATTTATACTTTTAATATATTTATTTTTTTATTATAATTGACACGTGTTGATTTCTTATTGGGTATGACGTGACAAACTAACGGATTTTGTTAATTTGGTGGATAAAAAACAGATTCGGAGAGTGATTCGTAATTATAGTTTACTAGAAGGATCCTTCATGAACTATTTGTACCATATGTAGTGATTCATAATTTAGGCCAACCTAAAGGATCAATAGTACAATTATCCTTACAAAAAACAATAAGTACAGTGAATAGTTATACTTTTTCGATAGTTACTTTGACTATTATTATTGAAATGCTTATATATATATATATTTATTCATATGAGTAATGATTGAATACCACCCAAAAATACAACTTTTCACCACCTTGCCTATGTGGCAAGGTGGTCCCCCACTACTTTTTGAATTTTTTTATTTTTTAAAAATAAATTAAGGTAGGAGATCACCTTACCACATAGGTAAGGTGGTGAAAATTTGTATTTTTAGGTGGTATTCTATTCATATTTGGGGGACAATTTATTACTCATTTGACAACAATGCCCTTCATCTGGCACCATATTCCCCTTACTAACCCCAAACGTGCGTGGTGGGGCCAGGCACACAATACGACCGTTGTCTCTTCCAGAGGCAAAAGCCACATTCAAATTTCAAAAATTCAAAATGGTGCAATAAAGCTAAAGCTGCCATTTCTCTCCTGAAAATTGCAATATGTTCTTGGAATTGGAGCCGTCATCACACTTTCCCATTCAAAGAACAATCACTAGCTCCACCTCTCACCACTCGAAAACTCTCACTCCAGCTCGCTTCAAATTTCTTCTGGGTTTTTGGGAAAAAGCAAAAGAACCCTTAATTTCTGTGGTTCTTTAAAGTTTAAGCCATAGAATATAGAATGTGTGAATGTTTTTAGTTTTCTGTTGACATGAAAATCTGATGGTTTCTGTTAGATAGATTTTCGGATTGCACAAACAGTTTCTCTGTAAGGTTCCGATTCCGGAAAACTACCCGATTTTTGTTTTCAAGAATGAGAGAATCAAACCCATCAGTGAACCGGGCGAAAGCGCCGAAATTTGCCGATCAAAATCAGATACCAAAGCCTCAAAGCACCAAAGGCAATGGCAACCCTTCGAAGTTGCGGTGGGGATCACAAATAGTAAAGGGCTTCTCCGCTGACAAGAAAAGCCAGGCACAGCAGGCGACGGTCCAAATCAAGAAACAGCCGCTTACCAGCTCCGACGCCACGAACCAGAAGAACCCATTTGTGCCTTCCCACTCACGCGTCAAGCGGTCGCTAATCGGCGACTTGGCTTGCTCGATGAATGCCAGTCAAGTCCACCCGAACGCGTACCAGACACACCGGAGGCAGTCTTCTCGCGATTTGTTTATCGAGCTGGATCATCTGAGAAGCCTGCTGCAAGAATCGAAGGAAAGAGAATTCAAGCTACAAGCTGGAATTTCAGAATGTCAGAGAAATCCAAAAGTGTTGGACCTTGAAAGGGAACTAGAAGTGAAGAATGGTGAACTCGATGATCTTGTTCGGAAAATGGGGTTGTTGGAAGCAGAGAAAACGAGCCTTTCGGAGCAGATTTCAGCGCTAACTTCGATTTCGGAGGTGTCCAAGGGTGAAGACAATGAGAGTTCGATAGCATTGTCGTCGCAAGGCCTTGAAATGGAGGTTGTGGAGTTGAGGCGCCTGAACAAGGAGCTACAGCTTGAAAAGAGGAACCTTGCTTGCAGACTTGCTTCTGTGGAGTCTCAGTTGGCTTCTGTTGCTAAGGCTTCCGAGGTATTGTCGGCAACTGTTCTTTCTAATGGATATATTTGGTGGCCTATTACTTTGTCTGTTTGGTTATTGAGAAAATGTTAGAATTTTTATTCCACGAGGGACACAAAGAAAGAAGGATCCTTCTTCAGATGAGTTGTTCGTTTTTCATAAATGGATAACATCAAATGATAGAAAATATCTTATGTAGTTTATATGGCGGACTTATTTATTTTTTTATTTTTTTATTTTATGCTCCTAATAATTCTTCAGCTAATAAATAGGTAGGGAGTTTGATGAATACGTTGGACTGGCTAAGCTTTAGTTTATTTTCCTCCCACAGTCTAAACATTAACTGTATTAATCTGGTTCACTTTGTTTTGTAACTGTACTCTGCCTTCTTGATAATTATCAGAGTGAGGTTGTTGCAAAAATTAAAGCTGAAGCAGCTTTGCTAAGACACACAAATGAAGATTTGTGCAAACAAGTTGAAGGACTACAGATGAGCAGATTGAATGAGGTCGAGGAGCTTGCTTACTTGAGGTGGGTGAATTCGTGTTTACGAAATGAGTTGCGCAATTCATGCTCAACAGCGAGTTCTGATAAGTCATCTAGCCCCCATTCAATTGAGAGGAGTGGTGAATCTATTGGATCGTTTTCTTGTGGAAGCAATGAGTACTTAGAATGTAGTAGTGCAAAGAGATTAAACCTGATAAAGAAGTTAAAGAAATGGCCGATTAGTGATGAAGATTTGCCAAATTTAGAATGCCAAGATGGTCTTGTAGATAAAAACTGGGTTGATTTAGAGGAAATCAGAAGTCCTAGGAGAAGACACTCTATCAGTGGATCCAAATGCTGTGAAGAAGACCTGGTACCAAGTACGAGAAGGCAGTCTGATTGTTTTGTATGTACAAAAGACATGGAAAAGGAAGTAGAGCCATTAGCCTCTCAAAAATATCATTTGGATATGGTTCGACCACAAGTTTTTAGAAACTGCCAAGAAGCTAATAAAATTTCAGCTTCTTTAGATGTTGAGAAAAGGGCTTTGCGAATCCCAAATCCCCCTCCAAGGCCTTCATGTTCCATTTCTAGTGGACCTAAGGACGAAGTTTCTGCTCAAATTCCACCGCCACCACCACCTCCACCTCCCCCACCACCTCCCAAGTTTGCAGTGAAGAGTACTACAGGAGTGGTCAAGCGAGCACCACAAGTTGTCGAGTTTTACCAGTCACTCATGAAGAGAGATTCTAGAAAGGATTCCTCAAATGGTGGAATTTGTGATGCCCCGGATGTCGCAAATGTTCGTAGTAGCATGATTGGTGAAATTGAGAACCGATCCTCACATTTGCTTGCTGTAAGTGTTCACTCTTTTCTTACTCTTTCTTTGGTTAGAATATTTATTTATATGGCCATTGAAGGATTTTAATTTGATAAATGATAATAACTCCAAATTTGTTTTCCAATTTAGATTCCCTGTTTAACTGCTGTTAAGAGGCAAAAAGGTGATAAAAACTTGTAGAATGATTGAAGTTGCTAATTGAGAAGTGAAATTTTCTTCTCCTGTCTTCTTGCCTTATTATATGAATTATAAATGATATGTACAGTTTCATAGCTTTAATATCTGTTTGTTTAGTACATTACCTGATTCATATCCTTAATGAAGTGTATTTATCATTTGTAATGTAGATAAAAGCAGATGTTGAGACTCAAGGAGAATTTGTAAATTCATTGATAAGCGAGGTGAATCATGCAGTTTATCAGAATATTGAAGATGTTGTGGCATTCGTGAAGTGGCTAGATGATGAACTTTGCTTTCTTGTAAGTAGATCACTGTCACTTCCATAATAACTATTTTAATTCATAACTATTTTTTTTTCCTGGGTGTCTTGAAGAAACTTTCACTTTCTCTAGTTTATTTGGTTTAAAAGCCAACAGGGATGTGAATATACAGGCATATATGTATGCAAAGGATAAATAAATTCAAAGATATTGATATTGATTTCTAGAAATAATCTCTACAATCTTTTCATCCTTCGGGGTCATGTCTTTTCTGCATAGTCGGTCCCAAGCTAGAATAAAGGAGGTTGACAGCCAACATAATAACTTCTATCGCGTCTTATAAATATGAATCATGTGGAGTAATGTTACAAGAAATGTCACGTGACTTTTAAAATTGCCATTGAATTTGAGATGATCATAAGTGAATTTTGATCTAATGATAATTTTTAAAAGCCACGTGGCATTTGGAAGGACACAAAGAGGACGAGTCGTCCTCCTTTTAGCATTACTCGATCCAGTGGGTAAAAGAATCCATGTAACCAAGCACCCCAATTAGTTGGGATTAAGGCTTGGTTGAGTTGAGAATCTTACTTTTGAAGTTAGCATTTTTGTTTAGTTTCTTGGGATTGTTGAAGATTGTATTTTTATTATTATGTCATAATTTAGATAACAGTTATGAGGATTCTCTATTTGCTTCCATCTTGAAGGTGGACGAAAGGGCGGTCCTAAAGCACTTTGATTGGCCAGAGAAGAAAGCTGACACATTGCGAGAAGCAGCATTTGGGTATCGAGATCTTAAGAAATTGGAGTCTGAAGTGTCTTCTTATAAGGATGATCCCCGACTACCTTGTGACATTGCACTAAAGAAAATGGTTGTGTTGTCTGAGAAGTAAGAATCTGATATTTTTCTTCTCTGAATTTATATTGATTCTCCTAGGACTCCAATATATTATAAATGCTGACTTTTTAACATTTCACACTATTAGGATGGAGCGTACTGTTTATAACCTTCTCAGAACAAGGGATTCATTGATGCGTAATTGCAAAGAATTTCACATTCCCACAGATTGGATACTTGATAATGGTATCATAAGCAAGGTAATTGATGTCATTTTCATTATCATTGTCTGCTTTTCATATGGTTCTACAATTCCAAATCCATGAAACCATTCAAAAATCTGTCTATATCTTGTTCCAATAAGAGGTAAAATGTTAACCCATTACACAGAATAGTAGACAGATCAATTCTAGAGAGTCTAAGAACAGGAAAGAAAAAGCGCCTTGTTTTTCTTCTTCTTTTCAATAAAGCCTCACTTTTGAAAGAAAGATGTACGGTGGCGGTCTTCTCGTCAATCCTAGGTGCTGCCTCTTATAGAATACCTTAAGTGACTTCGCTTGGCAATTGATTGAACCACTGGATTTTGCAGATAAAGTTTGGCTCTGTCAAGCTGGCAAAGATGTACATGAAGAGGGCAGCTATGGAACTTCAGTCAAAGGCAGCTGTGGAAAAAGATCCTGCAATGGACTATATGCTACTTCAGGGAGTGCGATTTGCTTTCAGAATTCATCAGGTTTGTAGCATAGCAATAAAAAATTTTGGCTTATTTTTACTTCCACGTTGGATTGGTCATGAAGAAGTTGGGAAAAAAATCATTGAAGCTAACTAACTTTTCTAGATTCCAAGTTCTTTTTGCCATCTTCAAAGCACACATATACAGCGTAAAAACCGCTCTAAAAATATAAAGAAGAAAAAGAAGCCTTGTTCTTAGGAAATTAAAGGTTACTTATATCTTCTTAGGCTCCTTATCCATAAATATGAGGCTTACCCCCCCAAAAAAAAACCAAAAGCCTGAGCGACTTCTTGCAGATGGCGGGTTTGTGTTGAAATATTAGATAATCATATTGATTCTTTCCCTCTTGTTCATGTTTGATGCAGTTTGCAGGAGGATTTGATGCAGAAACAATGCATGGGTTCGAGGAACTTCGCAACCTCGCTCACCTCCTTAACAAAAAGTAAAGAGAGAGAAATAGGATAGGGAACAATCTTGGCTTACCACGTTAGTGAGCTTCATGCTGAAAATGTATATAAATTTTGGTGTGTGCAATCTGGTTGAGCAGCGTGATTTTGAGTGGGGCTTGCTTAGTTTTTTGGGTGTAAGAAGTTTGATGTGAAATATGAGTTTGAGTTTGAGTTTATAGTTATTAAAGATAATGATATCTAATTATCTAAAATTTTGGCTGACTAAAGGCTCTGCTTGTCTGCAATAGTGCAATATATGGTTTCTGCAGATTGCCATTTGCTACAATTCATAGGCACATTGCAATTTGCATATCATATCCAAGATTTTGTGGTTCAAGGAAGACTTAGAACTGGAGAAAGTATTGTTTTCTTGCCTGCTGAATATTTCCTTTGAAATCTGGTTACAGTGCCCAACACATGTGACTCAGGCAGTCAGGCTGGTAGACAATCTTCATTCTTGCTAGAAACTCTTCTGCAATCACTGAACTAAACTCCTTTATTATATTGTTTTTTCATGGTGAGGTACATGTTTAAGCATTTAAAATCATAGTTCGGCCTTCAAAATTATGCATCGTGCATCGACATATTCATGAGAGTTCTATATTCATAAGTATGAAAAGAGTGCTCTTTTGGAACTTAATCTTATAACATTCATGATTGCCGTATTGAAACTATCTTTTTATGCTCACCCAATTCTGTCGGCAGTAAAAAGCTTCCAAATCTGTGTAATGCATCCACTTTTAGACTCTAAGCTTCTTAATACTATAATATAAACTACGAAAATGTTTATGTACCACCTCTAAATTACTATCCAATTGATTATATCTTTTAAATTTTTAATTGGGACAATGTCCTTATCAAATTACTAAAAAATTGTTAGTGTCCAAGGCCAGAAGAAAAAAAATTAAATAACAAAAAGAAGAGACAAATGCCCCCTATAAAACTACCAAAAAAACTACCAAAAAAAAAAAAATTATGAAGATAACGAAGAGGTTCTGATCTTCAACAGCGCCAAAACAGGTGCAAATGTGCAATGTTGAGCCGAGTAGGGCAGGATTTTGTGAATTGGTTAGTAGGGTTAGCTGGCTAGTTTCTGTTAGTTGCTTATTGGGCTTAAGTTGTAAATGGACTATTATAAAACTAAGGGCTAAATGCTTTTTTTGTCCCATAGTTTCCAAATTTTATTTTTTGTCTTATGTGGTTAATTTTGTATGGTAGATGATACATCGTTTAATTTTGGTCTAACTTCCGAAAGTCCAAGTCACCCCATGACCGGTTCGGCTACTTCCATGATTGGTATGAGGGTACAAAAAACAAAATGGGGTGACTGAAACTACCCTAATTTGGATTGGGGAGTTCGGCCAACCCCAAAGGCAAAACCCTAACTCGAGTTTTTTTTTTGGCTTGTGGGGATGACCAAACCACCCCGAATGGCTATGGATCCTGTATGGGGTAGTCTAACTCACCACCATGCCAAATGGGGGTGACTCGGCCACCCCCATTTGCTTTTTGGGGGGTGGCCGAACCACCCCAATAGCCCTTGGGGTGGTTCGGCCACCCCCAGACCGGTCATCTAGCCACCCCTATTTCTTTTTTTCAAAAAGTTTTTCATTTCATGTGTCGATTTTTTAAGGCATGTAACGTGAACTTTCTTCAATTTTTGGACGGAAGTTGGATGAAGGTACTATCTTCGTCTTTATCCATAAATGAGGTACTATTTACGATACAAAATAAAGGATAGGCGGCAAAAAATAAAGTCTTTAAATCACATAGGGGTTAAACGTATTTAACCCTAAAATTAAAAATGTTTGGTTTCTATCTTTTGTTTATTTCTTGTCGAACATAAATTTTCTATAAACTGGTTTGTATGAAATTTCTTAAAACTCACATATAAGATTGACATGTGTTCCTTGGCATGTGAGAATCACGTGTTATTTAAATAGCATGTACTTCTTATATGCTTTTTTAATAGTATTAATAAAAAAGCACGTGCTTCTTACATGTTTAAAGGACATATGTTTTTTTTTATATATGAGTTGTAGAAAATTTTCTACAAACTAATTTGTAGGAAATTTTTATCCTTTCTTGTCCATCTCCATATAAGTAATGGGTAAATTTATCATGAATATATATGTAGGACCATAAATTCAATAATAAATTTACAAAAAAAAAAAAAAAAAAGAAAGAAAAAAAAAAAGAAAAAAAAAAAAAGAGTAAAAAAAAAAATATGTAACATCTCTTATTATAAAATAGGGATATAGGAGATCTCACGTTAGCCAAAAACATGACGATTGACCAGGTCATTGTTTGTTTTTCCTCAAGCATCAAAAGTTCAAAACTAAAACCAAAGCAATTTATGACTTAATATATATATATATATATTCGAAAAAAAAGGTCTAGCTAGTAGGCTGAGATACCTGTAATTCTTATAAAAGCAAAGTATTCATAAAAAATAAAAAATAAAAAATAAAAAATAAAAAAATTCTCATAAGCAAAGTGATCATTCTTATTCCTGAACTTGTACACGGTAATACAAGCTAGTATAATGAATTCGTGATTGCCTATTAAGGAGTAATTACTCTAGTAAAACTAATATGATTTGTATATATATATATATATATATATATATATAATTTGTAAAATTGTGTTCATTTAACCTATGGATGATGAAGTATCAATGGTTTCCATAATTGAACGAATTTGTTAGGAAGTACGGTTTTTCTCGTGCTCGAATATTAATTAAGATATTGTTTATTATCTTCGACCTTTGAAAAAACTTATTTTTAGCCAAAATAAAGCCTCTAGAGGCCCTAAGACTTAAAAATATCACATTTATTTATTATTTTATTTTTAACTCTTCTAACACCTTTAAACACCTAAAATATAAAGATAAAAGTCATGTGTTTCAAGAATAATAATCTACAAAGATCACAAAACAAGAAGATTCCCAGACATCATAATGCACTAAATCAAAAGGTGCATAAGAAATTGAGTCACTATTATTGAAAGGTAAATCACTTTGTTTTCCAAGTTGACATGCAATAGAATTAAATAATTTAAACCCTAGCTGACCACTAGATAATAGAATATTGTATTTCTGTATGTTTAAGCTGTATACAACAAAGGCCTATATATAGTTGAATAAGCCCAATTAAAATAAAAAATATGATTCGACCTATACAAGAAAATATATCACTCAAAATATATTCTAACAGACACAAATTTTATGCCTGTTTTTTATTTTCATTTTAATTTTTTCCAATATATATATATATATATATATATATATATATATATATATATATATATTTTAAGTTTATGCTCTTATATTGGTTGGAAAATTTTGAATATTTAACATCGACAATATCGGGAAAATTAGCATCTTTTTTATTTTTATTTTTCTTTATCCTAAGAAGATTAGTACAAGATATAAGATCAATGGTGTTACAGTACCTGTTGAAAAGAATAGGTTCTAATTGGAAAACATTCATTATCGGTTTTATGCAATAATGGGTTTGGGTTTGATTTGACTTTGTTGGGATAAAAAAGATATTCAATTTCTTTATATTTATACCTCAAAAAAAAAAAAAAAAAAAAAATTCTTTATATTTATTTCCAGTCCCCTTTTGTAAAATGGGAGTGAGCTTTCCCTCAAATTGGGCAAACTAATTTTCGGGTTGAAAATCCCACCTTTTAATTTGTCTCAACCCATTCAATAATTGAGGTGCAAACAGGATGATGTCAAAAATAAGTTTTTTTTTTTTTTTTTAAAAAAAAAAAAGTTTAAGAAAAGGAAATGCATTTGTAAGATTTTGCGTAGTAATAGAATTATAATCATTTTTAAAAAAAAAAAAGTTTAAGAAAAGGAAATGCATTTGTAAGATTTTGCGTAGTAATAGAATTATAATCATTTTTCTTATTTATTTATTTTTAATTTTTATAAAAAAAAAAGAGCAAAAATTTGGGTGCACAACCCCAAAAATGGGAAGTATCAGTTTTTAACCAAATAAATAATGAAAGATACCCAACATCCTTCCTAATTGTGGCTCACATATTATACTTATGAAAAAAAAAAGAAAAAAAAAAGAAAATTGTAGTCCACAAGTTTTGTGATGTTGATACTGAAAAGAAATTAAACCAAAGAAATAAAGGGAAAAGAGGTCAAAACTTCAATCATTCAAGCCCAACTATAACCAACACACTCATAATTTCCATTTCCTCCCACTATTTAAGGAGAGAGAGAGAGAAAACCTGCTTATAAATGGTTAAAAATAAAAAAATAAAAAAGGAGCATATTTTTTTTTTTTTAAAATTATTACTCAATCGATAATGTTCTTTTAAACTTTAGATTGCGACAATATTTTTCTAAATTATTAAAAATTGTCAATGCATCTAAAAAATAACCTTTGTTAAGAATAATCTCATTCTCACTTGTTCATCTGAAAAGCACGTGCCTCCAGGCCAACACCGACCCATCTAAAGAGTCCCAGACCTCAAGGATAAAACCAGCCCATGAAGAAATGTGAGCCTTAAGCCAAGACAACAAGACCTCCGGATGGGCCTTTTCGGAAGATATAAGGGTTGTTTGGCAAAGACAGGTATAGAACAGAATAGTGAGGTTGTTAATTTTAAAATTAATAAGAAATAATGATGTGATATAAAGTAAAAGGAATTTGTATAGAAAAGTGAAAAAATTTTGTATTTTAGTGAATTTTTTATTTGAATAGTAATAAAAAAATTATTGATGTGATATAAAAAATGAAAAAAATGAGAATGTTTTGATGTGAATTATTGTTTAAAAAAATAAAAAAGTAAAAAAAAGTGTAATAAATAGTGTTAGGCACTATCTTGTACTGTAACGAGGCTTACCAAACGACGCCATAATTTTCCCCTCCAAATTAGGTCCCTTGCATCCCAGTACTCCTAGGTCAAATTAAAGTAAAAGACCTAATTTGAGTTGACTCAACTTGGTAACCTATATATATATATATATATATACCATGAATGTATTGAATTATTGTGATTTGAACTTACTTTCTTCTCGGAAACTTAAATATCGGAAATGAGACTTTTTTGACTTTTCAATGAATTCTTTTTCAATGAATTTTCTTTGATTTTAATTGTTTTGCTATGATTGTTAGAACTGAAAAATATCAAAAAAGAATGTACCGTTTATATCGTATTAGAAATTGTTATAAAATTCTTAATAAAAATTATTTTTTAATTAAAGATGTGTAAAGCAGGTCAAATCAACAAAAATATATTAAAAAAATAATAATAATAATAATATGCAAAGAAGCATTACTGTGAAGGTAAAATGCAAGGTATTGGTACACCGTACACGGATTAGGGACGTCCAAAGGGGCAGCGCTAAAACAGGCAAGATTAGAAGTGATTGATTGAATCAGAAAGCAGTGGGACAAAGAAAAGAAAGGTCTATCAGATTTGACGTCTCGACAAGATGTAACATCCCCTTCCCAACTTTTATTATTTTTACTATTATTATTAAGACAAGCAAAGAAAGCAAAGCAAGCAAAGTATAAAAAAGTCGTCATTCCACACTCACTCTCACTCTCACTCTCACTCCAATCATGATGATCAATGATCTGAGCACTCCTTTACCTTATCACTTTTTTATTTTATTCATTATCCTCTTATAATTCCTTCTTTTAAGGATTCCCCTCTATCTATTTCTATTAGTCTCAAATCCATGTACTTGTTTTGTTTGTTTAGTTTCTGTTTGTTTCTACCTAATCTAATCAGTGATTTTCTAGTGATCTCAAAAACTAATTTGTTTAGGGGATTCGGCTTCTCTGCGGTAGTTTAAATCTACCGCATAGGTGCTATAGTGAAAAACAATACCGTTTTCTACAAAATAGTACCATTTTTCACTTAAAAAATTTTTACAAATTTTTTAATAAATTTAAAAATTATAAAAATAATAATAATTAAAAACAAAAATTATAAAAACCTAAAAAAACTAAAGGGGTGGCCGGCGTTACCCAAGGGGGTGGCCGGCCACCCCATTATTGGCCTAGGGGGTGGCTGGAGCCACCCCCTTGGCCGATCTGGGGTGGATCGTCCACCCCATTCGGCTTTGGGGGTGGTCTGGCCACCCCCAAAAAAACAAAAAAAACAAAAAAATGTTAGGGGTTTGGGGGTGGCTCGGCCACCCCCATATCGGCCGTATGGGGTGGTCCGGCCACCCCTAAAAGGCCTAGAAACCAAAAAAAAAAAGTTTGAATTTTGGGGGTGGTCGGTGGCTGGATTACCCCCAAAGGCCTTGGGGGTGGCTCGGCCACCCCTAGATCGGCCGTATGAAACCACCCCCAGGCCCTTGGGGGTGGTCCGGCCACCCCTAAAAGGTCTAGAAACCAAAAACAAAAAAAAAAAGGTTTGGATTTTGGGGGTGGCCGGATCACCCCCAAAGGCCTTGAGCCACCCCCAAATCGGCCGTATGGGGTGGTCGAAACCACCCCCAAACCCTTAACTTTTTTTTTTTTTTTTTTTTTTGGCCTTTTGGGGGTGGCCAGACCACCCCCAAAGCCGACTGGGGTGGTTCGTCCACCCCAGATCGGCCAAGGGGGTGGCTCCAGGCACCCCCTTGGCCAATAATGGGGTGGCCGACCACTCCTTTAGTTTTTTTAGGTTTTTATATTTTTTGTTTTTAATTATTATTATTTTTATAATTTTTAAATTTATTTTTAAGTGGAAAACGGTACCGTTTTTCACTACAGCACCCATAAAACTACAGCATGGAAGTCGGATCCTTGTTTAGGTGGCTAACAATTTTGACAGCCATGTGTGGCCGCACTTGTTTTGGCAACCACCACATGGGTATTGGATTTGTTCGATTGTCTGATAGCCGCCACAACGGCCACCAAATTCGTTGGTGGCTGCCACTCGTGGAGACCGGCCAACCCTCCAATAAGTTAACTTTTGCTTTATTTTTTATTTTTTTTATAATGTTTTTGAGAAAATATTTTAAAAAACACTTTCAAATTAGTTTTCCAAACGAGTTTTCAGATGCGTTCTCTTGATAACATTTTTTTAGATGTGGTCTTGACATTTTAGAAAACAAGTCTCAAAACATAAAAACAAAAGACATTTTTCAAAGTAGTTCCCAATCATGATATGGTGAGCATTAAGTAAAAGTAATATAAACCTAATTAAACTGCATTAATAGATAATATTTGGGGATTTGGAATAGGTAAATAGTATAGACTCGTTTAAGCTTAAAAGTCCATTTATGTAAATAATATTAATAGATGTGTTTAGAGATTTGGATTAGATGCTGAAAAAAAAACACTTAGTTTTTTAAATTGTCCATATTTAATTTCAAAATTTTTATGAGAAAGAAAAAGAGAAATTAAAATTAAATTTAGACCGTTAAAAAAAATATAGCACATATGCTATAGTTTGTTTATTTTTTTTTAAGCATCTAAACCACAACCACTCTAAACCAACCAAAGGTAATGGTTTCAGCCATACCCATTTAACATTTTGAGGATAGTTGAACTACCTTCAAGTGCTTGAGCCGCTCTCAAATGGCAAGAGAGTGGCTCCGATCTCCCATTTAACCATTTAAGGTTGGGTAAGCAATCCCTACTTTTTTATTATTTCTCTTTCTTTTTTTTTTTGTTTTTAAATTTTAAATAATACTAATGTGCCATATGACACACTCGATAGTCACAAATAGATTAAATTATAATTTTTACCTTGAATAGGTAAAACAAATTAAATTACCTCGAGCAGAAAAAAATGGTAAACCAAATTAAATTACCTGATTGAATTTTATGTTTGTTTGTTTTTTTGTTTTTTTAATTTTTTTAATTTTTTTTAAAAAAAAGGGGGCAGCAATAGCATTCATAAAAAGCCAAACGATACTTCATACTTAGAAGCTAAAAAGTAGTAAAATTTAAATTATAACCCATACATAAACATATATAGCAAAATAGCAACCATACAAAGCTGGATGTGATGCTTCTTGTCCATATTGCTGTACCAAAGTATACAATTCCAAGGTTACCAGTGTGTCAAGTCACACGTCCAACTACATCTTAAGATTTGTCGACTTTAGAAAATGACGCAATTTCATTTACTATTTTTTTTTTTTAAAAAAAATTTATCATTAACTGACCCGAAAATGCATTCCTATTATTTACTCTTCACAACTTATCAATGGGTATAACCCTTTTGGTATGAACAGTTTATCAATTTGGGCGTGAATGTTCTATTAAATTTAACAAATTTAATTATATAAAAATAATTAAAAAATTAATATCTAAGAGCATCTCTAACCGACGTTTTATATAGTTCATAATAATTATATTTAGTTATTACGAATAATTTTAGTCTTTCAACTTTCATATATTATTTTCTTTCTCATCTCTCCCTCTCCGAATATCTCTTTTGTTATAGTAAATTTTTATATATAAAAAATTAATAATGAAAATATAAAAATATGTACGGTAAACGTTAGAGTTTGCTTCCTTTACTTTCGTTTTCAGGATTAACCGGAGCAGGTGAAAATTTTGACGTGACGTTTGAAGTGATATTGAGACTGTCTTCACTTGCCCGACGCGTCTCCCTAATGCATGGGCCCCTCTTTTGTTCCCTTCCTCCACGCTCTGCACCCTCATACTTTCTTCCTTCCTTATTCCCTACTATATATCCTTCCTATTGCCTCTCTTCCTCTTGCCCTCTTCTTCAGTTCTTCTTCTTCTTCTTCTTCTTACAATTTCACGATTAACATTCCAACAAAATTAACATGTCGGCTGCTGTTGCGGCTGCGGCGGCTGCGGCCTCCTCTCTCAGCCAGTGCAACGGCTCCACAAACAGCAGTTCCGGGAGCCGGGCCCAGAGCCAGCACCAGCACCAACTTCAAGCATTGATCCCTGCAGCATGTCCACCAGTTCTGAGCAGGTACGAGTCCCAGAAGCGGCGAGACTGGAACACGTTTGGGCAGTACCTGAAGAACCACCGCCCACCATTAACTCTCTCCCGCTGCAGCGGTGCCCATGTTCTCGAATTCCTCCGGTACCTCGACCAGTTCGGGAAGACGAAGGTCCACAGTGAAATCTGCCCGTTCTTTGGGCACCCTCAACCGCCGGCAGCATGCCCTTGCCCGCTGAGACAAGCCTGGGGCAGCCTGGATGCTCTCATCGGGCGCCTCCGCGCAGCCTTTGAAGAGAACGGTGGGCAGCCGGAGACCAACCCGTTTGGGGTACGGGCTGTGAGGCTGTACCTTAGGGAAGTGAGGGACGCTCAGGCCAAGGCTAGGGGGATTGCGTATGAGAAAAGGAAGCGTAGGAAACCACAACTTGAGAGTAGTGTGGAAGGGTTAACCGCTACAAATGGTTCTCCTGATTATGGCGATGTGTAGATGTCTGAGTCAAATGTGGAGAGTACTGTGGTTGTGGCCGTCGGGGCTTCATCCGATCTTTCCAGGAGTTCATTGATGCAGTTATCCGTTGCTGAACTAGCTAGTTGTGTTAATTATTTAGATGATGGATTTTAACTTTTTAATTAATTACTGTAATGTGCCTCCACACTCCGCGCGCAGTAGTAGTGTATTACCTACCTCCAGCAACAAGGGATAATTTTATCCTTTATTATGTTATATTATATATTGTTTCTATAGATTTCCTTGTAAGCTTTTGCGGTTCATTAATTAATTCTCTCATTTGCTTTACTCCATGGAAGCTCTTGAAAGATATATATATATATATATATATATACACACAACACAACCCTAAAAAGACGAAACAAAAAAAGAAAAAGCTGGAGAAGAGTGGGGGTGGGGAGGGGATGTCTGGTTTGGTTTGGTTTGGTTATCGAGGGACTTCAATGTGCTAAATCTAAGTAGAATGGTCACATCAAATGGTTTTAAGAGAATGCCTTCTTTGAAACCATGATCTGTTTGCTGTGTGAAAAAATAAAAACGGGTACTGAGACTGTCCTTTACTTCATCTGCCATGCTAATCGAAACCGAGGTTTAAAAAAATAAAGTTTTCAAATTACAGGTATCAAAAAAGTCTTTGACCCTCAAATTAATTATAAAAGAAGAAAAAGAAAGAATACAGTCAGAAGAAAACGAGTGTCATCTGTTTCTCTATTTAAATTAATTACTAAAAGAAAGATATGGGTCGGTGATTCGTCCACGAATTTTACAATTTTTTCTATGCATTGTTGAACTCATTATTATTGCCCATAAGCATTCGAGCATAAATATAATTCATGGATTTTGTTAATATAATGACCTTATCAAGAGTGGAATTGCAAAAAATTGAAAGAGGTTAGAGGGTAGCCAGTAGTAGAATCGACAAGACCCTTCCGACGCTCAAGTCAGTGTTTGAAGAGTAGGAGAAATTGAGGCAGAGTAAGGAAATTGTAAAAAGGCATATTTGGGTGAGTACTCCCTTGGTTCCTTTTTTAGGCTTTCGTCTCTCGCCTTCTCTCCTAGGGTATTAGGGCCTTCCGCTAGTAATTCATTGCTGGAGTGGAGATTCCTTTGATATATGTTTGTTAGAAGGGCGAGATTTGTTATAAGGGTGCATGCGAGGAGGGAGGTGTAAGGCGTGAGCAATCTATTATCTGAGCTAGCGGAGTCTTTGATCGGTTGCTTGGGGCTACATTTAGGAAACAGTGAGCCTAAGCTTTATGTGAGTTGGCAGGGCCCCTGATCGGCTGTTAAGGGCTGCCTTTATGAAACAGTGCATCCTGGTCCATGTCAAGTTGCCTTGGCCATAATCCGGCTGGCCCTTCGGGTTCTACTTGCAAGTTGTCAGCTTGATAGGCCATTGGTTCATGGGCCATTGGCCTTCCTAGTGATCCTCGGTGGGCGACCCCCTTCTCAGGGGCGTCGGTAGTTAGAACCTCCAGTAGTCCCTTGATTCTTTGGTTGATTACTGTGTTGATCAAATAATGGGTATCTGAATTTGTCTTGTGGACCTTCTGAGTTCTCGTCGTAGGCCGCTTGTCTTATGGGCTGTCGACTTTTCTAGTGATTTGAGATGGGTGCCCCCTTTTTAAAGTGGGGCGGCAATAGTTGGTGTAATACCCTGCTTAAATACGTGGCAATTATTTTAAAATAAACACCCATTTGCAAACTATGAACCTTTTTAAATATTTTAAACTATTTAAGTATAAAAACTTCTTTAAAGTGTATATTATTAGGGATTGTGCCATAAACTCCAATTGGTTTGCATGGCATTAAGTTATAATAGAATAAAATTGTTTTATTAATTGATATATTTAGTGAACATTGGGAATACATAATTGTTTACATGTATATTATTGATTAGTTATTGCTTATATTATATACATGTAAGGTCCGTAAGTTACACTAAATTTGACATTGGTGTGAGTAATGCAATTATCACACAAAAACTCTTAGTTATAAATTCTTTTAACTTATAAAAATCAGCATTTGCATTTTGTAATGGAATTACGCAATCCATTTGATAAGACTGTAACGCATCAACTATGATGATCTATCTTGATCATGTAAAGTGTTGACTTTATGATGATGTGTTAATGCAGATATAAAGCATTGAACGAATCAATTGAGACATCATTCTTTCTTAGCACTTTCTAAATAATGATGTACACTCATGACTACTTATGATATTTGCTCTAAATCTTGAAGGGATTGTAAACTCATATGTAAAGTGGAGGTTGATGTGTGTTTTAATGAGTACTCGCAAGCACACGAATCGTTAGCAATATAATGTGTGCAAGTGTGAGGTCGAATCCACAAGGAAATGGTCAAATATTGGTGTCTTGTTTAATCAACCTCATTTTAACCTAGTTCCAAAGGTTTGAGGATTGATTCAAGAGTAAAAGACTAAACAAAAGAGATGAAATGAAATATGCAAATTAAAAGGAACTAAGGCTAAGGAATCTACCAAACCAAATCCAACAACTCACACTTCTTGGTTTCTACTTGAACACCCAAAGAACATTAAGCTTAGGGTGTCATTCAAGTTTCTCAACCACATACTCTAGAACCATTAAATAAATCCAACTCAAAGATAAATCACAAAGAGTACCCATTTGAAATCAAATAATCCAATGTATCCATTCAATGAACAAATCACAATTGATATCATCATTCAAACCGATAAAACAATGTATCCATCGGTTGAAACACATTAAATGTCCTATATCTACCAACAACCACATTCATTGCAAAAGATAAAGCATTTAAATGAATGGAACTTGAATAACAAATATGATATATCATCAAATGTGCAAGTATTATAACAAGAGTGTGAGTGTCATCAATGGAAAAGTTTCATCTTCAACCTTAGTTGAAGTTACTAGCCTTCCATGACTAAGAACACCACAAGAAAATGAAGAACAACCATGGAAATAAAATGAAAGCTTTACAAAAAGAAAGTGTCTAAGAACAAAAGCTACTGGAATACACTACAAAATGCACGAAATTAAACCTAGCTACTGTTCTCTGAACTCTCCCAACAAGGAGGTATGACTATGGCTTTTATAGAAGGAAATTAGGGCTAGAAGCCCATGTAAAATGACTCCTCTAACCCCCTCTAGGGTTCCTCTCTTGCTAGAGACAACCAAGGTCATGCAACCAGCGTGTTCAGCTGCGAAAATTAGAGGGAGAACTGCTTTTTGTCATGGAGAAGCTCCTGATTGGGTGTTTTGGCTTGCTTCTGCAAAAGTAAGTTCTGGGAAATTTCGATCGATTGACTTTTATTCGATCGATCGACTTCGGGAAAAATTCGATTGATCGATTTTAAGTTCGATCGATCGAGTTCTTCAGAACTTCCGAATTTTCCAAGCAATTCCACATGAATTTTGCCATTTCTCACTTATTAACCTACAAAACATAAAAACACAAAAACTAACCAAAGCATCAGAAAATAACAAGGCTAAAGGTCTAACTTATGCAAATCAAGGGGTCCAAATACACAATATTTAGCACTCATCAAATACTCCCAAACTTACATTTTGCTAGTCCCTTAGCAAAAACAAAATGGAAAACAAAATCAAAGCATGAAACATAAGTCCTCTTTTGTGGGAGAAACGATTGCATTTAGCATATGCAACAAGCATTTTAAACCCCTAGGACTCCCTAGTGGACTAGTGAAGTCTCGTGAGGGTTTGTCAGAAATGATACCCACAAACATTGAAGTACTGAATTATCAATTGAGCAAAAATCATCATTCAAACACATGGTTCACACATCATGAGTATATTTAACAAAATGAATATCATATTATCATGTTATCAAAGATCGATCAACTCATAAATGGAAAATTGAGACGACACATGTTCAAAAGTGTAAGGTGTGAATAACATAGAGTCATGGGGTTTCAATTTTCCTCAAAGCACATATATCCAAAAATTCGCAGGACTTCCATCAAATAACCAAGGCTTATCTTACATTTATTATTATTTATTTATTTATTATTTTTGTATCGGCTGTGCAATGCTTGACTCCATTAAGCTTTCTAATTGACCCATGTAACGAGTGTTGGGCCAGTGACTCCCAAACCAGATGGTTTTAGGGAACTAGATGTAAAAACATCCCTAAGGGCTTACTTACTCAAGTCAAAAAGGCTACGAAGTCAAACTAGCCAAACAAACATCCAAGCTGAAATTCTCATCTTTTTACACGAACACCCAATGCTTAATGAGGCAAGGGGCCCGGTTACTCAATGAGAAGTCAAATTGGTGACATTATTCTAAGCAGATTTTTTATTTATTTATATATGGATGACTTGTTGATGAAACCTTGGCTTATTGTTATATATATATATAACAATAAGCCAAGGTTTCATCAACAAGTCATCCTACAAATCTCAATATACATTATTTTTAATTCAAATCTCATACCCCACAGAAACAATGTTAATGTGCTTGTGATAAACAATTTAAACATGTCAAGTCTCTCTAATCCAAAGATAAGTCAAAAGATCTCAGATTTTAATGATATGCAAAATTCAACATGTTAAACAAACCAATGAGATGCAAACCATAGTAAGATGTAACCATGCTCAACTACCAATAAGGTATATATATATTAACAAGTATTTACAAAGCAAACATAAAATGAAAACAGACAGAAATGTCTACCCCACCCCCAAACTAGAATGACACATTGTCCCTAATGTGGCTAGAGATACAATACCGAAATGTTGATGCAAGTTGGGCACACTGTAAGAGAAGCGCTCCCCCAAACTTGAATGGCAGACACTGTCCTGAAAATCACAACTAAAACACAAGAAATAAAATCAAATGATAAGGAAAAATGATGAGGGTCGCCTCCCACAAGTGCTAAGTTTTCAGTCTTCAGCCAGACTTTCCATCCTGACGACAATCACTCCGAGTAACTCGGATCCTCTAAAAGGGTCGTCTCAACCTCCAAGCTCTGTAACTCCAAAAATGGCTTCAGTCGTTGCCCGTTCACCTTGAACGTGCTGCCATTTTTTGGATCCTCAATCTCAATAGCCCTATAAGAAAACATTGATCGAACTATGAAAGGGCCTGTCCATCGAGATCGGAGCTTCCCTGGAAACAGATGCAGACATGAATTGTAAAGAAGGACTTTCTGACCGGGCTCAAAGAATCGCCTCAATATGTTCTGGTCGTGAACCTTCTTCATCCGTGCTTTGTACATCCTAGCACCATTGATGAGTGCCAAAAAGTGCATATTTGGACCCCTTAATTTACATTAGTTAAACCTTTAGCTTTATTACTTTCTGATGTTTTGTTTAGTTTTGGTGATTTTACGTTTTTGCAGGACATAAAGAGAAAAATGGTTATTTTCAAGTGAAAATGCATAAAAGCTGGAGATTTGGAATTGCTGTGAAGTCGATCGATCGAATCTCAAGTTCGATCGATCGAAATTTTCCCGATGTCGATCGATCGATTATAAAATTGATCGATCGAATTTATGCGGAGCTGGAATTTCAGAAACCCTAGCTAACTCTATAAATACCATTCTTTTCTCATTTTTAAAGGGAGAGCTGCAGGGGAGGCCGCTTGGGAGCGCCCTAGGGGCAGTTCTCACTGTAGTTTAGGGTTTTTAGTGTTGATTTTGTCTTAGAACTTCAAATCTTTGTAAGTTTCTTTGATTTTAATGCATCCTTGTTGTTTATTTATGCTTTCTTTTGTTATGGGTAGCTAATATTTTCGTTTAGGGTTGAGGATGAAACCTCACCATTGAAGAGAAACTGAGTTTCATGCTTGTTTATGCTATTTGAGTTTATGGGTTTTGATTTCTCATTGTTCTACTTTGATTTTTGAGATGATTTTTTGATATCTCTTGTGATTTCCGGATACAAGTGATGATGTGAAATAGTTTCATTAAATTGATGGCTTGGTTTTTCATCTATCAAAACATTGGATATTCATTGTGTTTCGTTCTACTGATACATTTGATGATTTGGTTTAAACCTGATATCTTTTGTGATTTGTGCAATGAACGGATTCATTGAATGATTTAAATGATTTTTGAAGCAATGTAGAGCATACCTAAGATTTGTATGTGAGAGCCTCAAAATATGTGTGATGAGCATGAGATTAGGTTGTTGTGATTTGGTGAGTGTGGATTCCAAAACCCTAGACCCCTTTATTTTCATTATTTTTGTTTATGTTTCATTTTATCAAAAACCCCTAAATTTGGAACTAGGTTAAAATAGGATTAGTTTGAATAGAGATTAATTTTCACAACACAATTCCCTGTGGGATCGACCTCGCACTTGCATAACGCTATATTGCAAAACGATTCGTGCACTTGCGAGTATATTATAATTTGCACATTGATCAAACTATGAAAGGGCCTGTCCATCGAGATCGGAGCTTCCCTGGAAACAGATGCAGACGTGAATTGTAAGGAAGGACTTTCTGACCGGGCTCAAAGAATCGCCTCAATATGTTCTGGTCGTGAACCTTCTTCATCCGTGCTTTGTACATCCTCGCACCATCATAAGCATCGTTCCTCAGCTCTTCCAATTCATTGAGTTGGAGCTTCCTCTGTGAGCCAGCCTTTGTGAGATCGAAATTCAGTTGCTTAATGGCCCAGTAGGCTCTGTGCTCCAACTCCACAGGCAGGTGACATGCTTTCCCGTACACGATACGGTAAGGTGACATGCCAATCGGAATCTTGAAAGCTGTCCGGTACGCCCATAATGTATCGTTCAACCGGAGAGACCAATCTTTCCTTGACGGGTTCACCGCCTTTTCTAAAATCCTCTTGATCTCTCTGTTTGAAACCTCCACTTGTCCACTCGTCTGAGGGTGATACGGAGTGGCAACCTTGTGCGTGATGCAATATTTCTTCATCAGCTGCTCGAAGACCCGGTTGCAGAAATGCTTTCCACCATCACTAATAATTGCTCGAGGAGTACCAAAACGAGCAAATATAATGTCTTTTAAAAACTGAACCACAACTCTGTGGTCATTGGTCTTGCAGGCAACCGCCTCCACCCATTTGGACACATAGTCCACTGCAACCAGAATGTACAGATATCCGAAGGAGAGTGAGAAAGGTCCCATGAAATCGATGCCCCACACATCAAAGATCTCGACAATAAGAATGGGGTTGAGGGGCATCATATTTCGGAGTGAAATACTCCCTAGCTTCTGACAGCGCTCGCATGAAACACAATAAGTGTGAGCGTCTTGAAAGATGGTAGGCCAGTAAAAACCGCACTGTAATATCTTTGCAGAGGTCTTCTTTGCACTGAAGTGGCCTCCACAGGCATGATCATGACAGAATGAGATGACACTGGATTGGTCAGGCTCGAGAATGCATCTCCTAATGATTTGATCGGGACAATACTTGAACAAGGATCATCCCAGAAAAAATTCTTCACCACGGACATGAATTTGGACTTATCTTGCCGCCCCCAATGCAAAGGCATTTGACCGGTGACAAGATAGTTCACTATGTCAGCAAACCATCGTGAGTGAGCATGAGCATGAGCAATATGCATCAACTACTCATCGGGGAAGGTCTCAGAAATGGGGACGGCTTCTTCCGTGAAGTCCACGGTAATCCTTGAGAGATGATCAGCCACCACGTTTTCAGAACCCTTCTTGTCCCGAATCTCAATGTCGAACTCTTGTAAGAGCAAAATCCACCGGATGAGGCGAGATTTAGCATCCTTTTTGGAGAAAAGATACTTCAATGCCGTGTGATTCGAGTAGATGATGACTTTTGATCCTAGTAGGTAGGATCGAAACTTATCCAGAGCAAATACGACTGCCAGCAGCTCCTTCTCAGTGGTCGAATAATTCAGCTAGGCGTCGTTCAGAGTTCGACTTGCATAATAAATGACGTGGGGAAGTTTGTCAATGCGCTGCCCCAACACAGCTCCAATGGCGTAATCGGACGCGTCACACATGATCTTGAAAGGTGTACCCCAGATCGGAGGCCAAATGATGGGTGTGGACGTCAGAATTGCCTTCAAGGCCCCAAATGCCTTCTTGCAGTCCTCGTCAAAAATGAAAGGGGCCTCCTTCACCAACAATTTGCACAAGGGCCGGGCGATCTTGCTGAAGTCCTGGATGAATCGCCGATAAAATCCTGCATGGCCCAGAAAAGAGCGAACCTCTTTCACCGTTCGTGGGGGCGGAGGGTTGGATATCAGATCTACCTTCGCCTTGTCTACCTCTATCCCCCGACAAGAGATGACGTGCCCGAGCACAATTCCTTGCTATACCATAAAATGACACTTCTCCCAATTGAGCACCAGGTTCTTCTCTTTACACCTCACCAAGACTAACGTGAGGTGGTGCAAACACTCCTCAAAATATGACCCGAAAACCGAGAAGTCGTCCATAAATACCTCTAGGAAACGTTCCACCATGTCAGAAAAGATGCTGATCATGCACTGCTGAAAAGTAGCGGGTGCATTGCATAAGCCAAAGGGCATGCGTCGGTAGGCGAACGTCCCGAACGGACAAGTTAAGGTCGTCTTCTCTTGGTCTTCAGGGTCCACAGGGACCTGGTTATATCCAGAATAACCATCCAAAAAACAGTAATACTCGTGCCCGGCCAACCGCTCCACCATTTGATCAATGAACGGAAGAGGAAAGTGATATTTCCTGGTGGCGGTGTTCAGCTTGCGGTAGTCAATGCAGACTCTCCATCCAGACTGTACTTGAGTTTGGACCAACTCGCCTTCCTTGTTCTGCACGACCGTTACTCCAGCTCGCTTGGGCACGACATGAATGGGGCTCACCCATTTGCTGTTAGAGATTGGGTAGATGATTCCTGCATCCAATAACTTGATTACTTCTCCTCTGACGACTTCCTGCATGGTCGGGTTGAGCCTTCTCTGTGGCTCCCTCGATGGTTTGGTGTCTTCCTCCAGATGTATCTTGTGCATAACCACCGAGGGGCTGATTCCCTTAATATCTTCTATGGTCCAGCCTATAGCTTCTTTGTGCTATCTCAAAACGTCTAGTAACTTCTCCTCCTGAGCAACATGAAGATCCGAAGCTATGATCACCGGCAGAGTGTCGGCTGGACCGAGGAACTTATACTTAAGATTTTCCGGTAGGGGCCTAAGTTCCTTCTTAGGAGGCTCAGGTACTGTTGCCTCCTCTTCTTCCTTGCTATCCAGATGAGCAAACTCTAAAACGGCATTTGCTTGCTCAAGTAATGCATCCAAGTCCAGATCCTCTTCGAACTGAGCAAAGCATGCCTCCAGGGGGTCTTTGGTGCTTGATTCTTCCTCGATTCTTCCTCTATGATTTCCTCAATCAAGCAGACACTTCCAATTTCATCACACTCCCTCGACCTATTGCTGATGTCAAAGATGTTCAGCTCCACTGTCATATTGCCGAAAGAGATCTTCATTACCTCCGTCCTACAGTTGATCAGGGCGTTAGCCGTAGCTAAGAATGGTCGCCCGAGGATCACCGGTATTTGAACTCCAACGTTCTGTACCGGCTCGGTGTGAAGCACTATAAAATCCTCGGAGAAATAAAACTTGTCTACCTTAATCAAAACATCCTCCACTATTCCCCGTGGTATCTTAACTGACCGGTCAGCCAATTGCAGTGTCATGGAGGTGGGCTTCAATTCTCCTAACCCCAATTGCAGGTAAACTGAATAGGGTAGGAGATTGACACTGGCTCCAAGGTCTAGTAGTGCCTTCTCAATGTGGCTGATGCCTATTGTGCAGGAAATAGTAGGACATCTGGGGTCCTTATACTTGATAGGCAGCCTACATTGGAGGATTGAGCTGACTTGCTCGGTCAAGCAAACTATTTTCGGGACATTGGTTTTCCGTTTTAAAGTTACCAAATCCTTCAAGAATTTGGCATAAGACGGAACCTGCTGGATGGCATCAAGAAATGGGATGCTAATCTGTACTTGTTTGAACACCTCCAGAATGTCCTCGAACTTTCCTCCTTTCTTTGGCGCGAGAAGTCTATCAGGGAATGGCGCCTTAGGTATGAACGACCTAGGAGGAGTCTCTATGGTCGGAGCTAATGTAGATGGCTCGGCATCTCTCTTCTCTATGCTCCTGCTTCCTTGTCCTTCTTGTGCAGCAGGGTTCTCCTCAGGGTGAACCACTTGGTTGTCTACTTGTTTCCCTGACCTAAGTGTGACAACGGCTTGCACATGCTCCAGCCCATGCACTACATTTGATGAACTTCCCTCATGGAACTGCAACTTTGGATTTGGCACAGGCTGACTAGGGAGCTTTCCCTTCTCTCTCTCCCCCAGGTGACTAGCAATTTGCCCGATCTGGGTCTCCATCTTGGCAATAGCTTGAGTGTTCACCATGGTAGCATTCTTCACGTCACTGATGGATTGGCCTGTGAGTTGGATGAAAGCCTTAAGAGTGTCTTCCAAAGAAGACTGTGAAGAAGAGGTAGGGGCTTGAGTAGGGGCTTGGTATGATGGTGCTGGCTGGGATGGACGGCTTTGATGGTGAACCGGCTAATGAAATCCAGGGGGGTATTGAGTATGAGATTGGTGAGGAACTCCCCCTTGAGTCATAGGCTGGTTCTGCTTCTAAGAAAAGTTAGGGTGGTTCCGCCACCCTGGATTGTATGATTCGGAGAAAGGTCCATTGGCTTGCTTCCTATAGTCGTTGAAAGCATTCACTTGCTCCATTGGTGACTCGACAAAAGCCGAAAATGATGGGCAAGTCTGTGATAAGTGCATGGGACTAGCACAGATGGAACAGCAGTCAACATGGAATGGATTGACAGCATTCATGGATTTGCTAACAACTAGGGCTTCGACCTTTTTGGTGAGGGCATCTATCTTCATTTTTAATTCTATATCCTCCTTAACCTCATAGATGCCTCCCTTCTTTTGAATGCGAGCAGCTTTATCTCGATAGCTTGAAAAATCCCACTGTTGGGAATTGTCGGATAACTGATCTAAGGTCCTATATGCTTCCTCTCCCGTCAAACTCAGAAATGCGCCTCCGTTCATCGACTCAATCATGCTACTGTTGGATTGAGTTAATCCTTGATAGAAAAATTGCACGAGTCTCCACTTCTCGTATCCATGTGGAGGGCACTTAATCAACATATCTTGAAATCTCTTCCAACTCTCAAAAAATTTCTCATCTTCTTCTTGAGTAAATGAGCTTATCTCCTTCCTACACTCATTGACTTTGGACATGGGGAATAATTTGTTGTAGAACTTGTTTAGCAAGTTCTCCCAAGAAGTGATGGAACCAGGCATGTTTGAATCCAACCATGCCTTGGCTCTATCATGGAGTGAGAAAGGAAATAGCCTAAGATGCACAGACTCTTCAGAAAAATTTTGAAATTTGAAGGTGGCACAGATGTCTTTGAATTTCTTCACATGGCTATAAGGATTTTCGAGGTCCAAGCCATGGAATGCGGGTAGGAGTTGGATGACATGAGGCTTGAGGTCAAAGTGAGTGGCATTGGTTGGAGGTAACACTATACATGAAGGAGAATTTGTTGCAACGGGTGCAAGCAAATCCCTAAGTGTCCTAGTATGATCGACGTTTTCTCCCCGATTCCTCTCATTCTCATTCGCATGCATGTTATCTCCCATCTCAACAAAATTTCTAAATCTTCTCTTAAGAGTTCTTTCAATTTCGGGATCTAAAGATGTCAAGTCTAGGTTCAATGATCTTCTACCAAGCATACACCAAGCATACACAAATGGTTAACCAAAAGACAAACAAAAAATAAAGAAAAGAATTTGCTAATGGGGAACAAAGTTCTCCAAAGTACAATCTAGGCTAGTTCCCAAGTAGGTGAGGGGGGTCACACTGGACACACTTAAATCCCAAGACCTTTCCTTGCCAGAATTCACCTTGTCATTGTCCTTAGATAGCTAAATAGACCCACACTAGCAAAAAAATGTTTTTTTTTTAAAAAAAAATTAAAAGAAAAATAACACAACTAAGATAAAAAGGTAAAGACTAACAAAAATGCATACAATTTACACAAAGATAGCAACAAAGGTAAAAATAAGAATACTTACAAATTGGGACCAAAAAGTATTTTTGGTAAAAAGTTCTGCTACTGATCTTATCCAGGAGCTGCCTTCTGAGTTGAGGTCGATCGATTGAAATAGTAGTAGATCGATCGAATCTTTGAAATTGTGTAGGAACAGAAACAGGAATAAAAACAGAACAGAAACTCCTTTTTTTTTCTTTTTTTTTAATTTGTTGTTAGAACAAAATAAAACAAATTGAGGGTAATATGAAACACAAACTACACAAAATTTGAACTAAATTATAATGAACTAAAATAAAATTAAACAAACAGCAAAAAACTATTAAACAGAAACAAATTATGAACAAAAATGAACAAAATGGACTAAAAAAAGAAGTACTGGAACAAAGATACTCACCTAGTTCCGAGCTGCTGCTGTGCAGAAAGTTCGTTCGATCGAAGTCTATTTCGATCGATCGATATTCGATCGATCGAATATATTTTCGATCGATCGACTTTATATTAGGCAGATGCTAACTCGATTGATCGAAACTCGATCGATCGAATTTATTTTTGATCGATCGATTCTTCAAGGCACCCAGTAAGTTGCAGAAGCTGCAGAACAGATCCAGGAAAAACAAAGAAAAAGCTTAGATTGCAGAACAGAAGCTAAACAACAAAAAAATGAAACAAAAATCTATCTAACTAGTAGAAAAACAAAATCAATCAAACAAAAACCAATTTTTGAACCGATTTCCCCGGCAACGGCGCCAAAAACTTGATGTGTGTTTTAATGAGTACTCGCAAGCGCACGAATCGTTAGCAGTATAGTGTGTGCAAGTGCGAGGTCGAATCCACAGGGAAATAGTCAAATATTGGTGTCTTGTTTAATCAACCTCATTTTAACCTAGTTCCAAAGGTTTGGGGATTGATTCAAGAGTAAAAGACTAAACAAAAGAGATGAAATGAAATATGCAAATTAAAAGGAACTAAGGCTAAGGAATCTACCAAACCAAATCCAACAACTCACACTTCTTGGTTTCTACTTGAACACCCAAAGAACATTAAGCTTAGGGTGTCATTCAAGTTTCTCAACCACATACTCTAGAACCATTAAATGAATCCAACTCAAAGATAAATCACAAAGAGTACCCATTTGAAATCAAATCGTCCAATGTATCCATTCAATGAACAAATCACAATGGATATCATCATTCAAACCGATAAAACAATGTATCCATCGGTTGAAACACATTAAATGTCCTATATCTACCAACAACCACATTCATTGTAAAAGATAAAGCATTTAAATGAATGGAACTTGAATAAAAAATATGATATATCATCAAATGTGCAAGTATTATAACAAGAGTGCGAGTGTCATTAATGGAAAGATTTCATCTTCAACCTTAGTTGAGGTTACTAGCCTTCCATGACTAAGAACACCACAAGAAAATGAAGAATAACCATGGAAATAAAAGGAAAGCTTTACAAAACGAAAGTGTCTAAGAACAAAAGCTACTGGAATACACTACAAAATGCACAAAATTAAACCTAGCTACTGTTCTCTGAACTCTCCCAACAAGGAGGTATGGCTATGGCTTTTATAGAAGGAAATTAGGGCTAGAAACCCATGTAAAATGACTCCTCTAACCCCCTCTAGGGTTCCTCTCTTGCTAGAGACAACCAAGGTCATGCAACCAGCGTGTTCTGCTGCGAAAATCAGAGGGAGAACTGCTTTTTGTCATGGAGAAGCTCCTGATTGGGTGTTCTGGCGCGCTTCTGCAAAAGTAAGTTCTGGGAAATTTCGATCGATCGACTTCGAGCAAAATTCGATCGATTGATTTTAAGTTCGATCGATCGAGTTCTTTAGAACTTCTGAATTTTCCAAGCAATTCCACATGAATTTCGCCATTCCTCACTTATTAACCTACAAAACATAAAAACACAAAAACTAACCAAAGCATCAGAAAATAACAAGGCTAAAGGTCTAACTTATGTAAATCAATGGGTCCAAATACACAATATTTGGCACTCATCAGAAGTCACTTTGATGCATTTAAGAGTGAGACTTTTAAGAGGTAGTGAATTAAAGTGACATTCTTAATAGAATTTAATTTAACTATGGAATATTCCATGGATGGTATTTAAATGTCACATATAAGTATTGTCTGAGGGACTAATTGAATAAATAAAAAAAATATACGCTAGACTGCAGCCTATTGGAGCTAGTTATATTTTTCCTTTTGGGTCTTTCTTTTTATTTAGGCTTGTTTTATTTATAAAACATGGGCTAATGAATATGATTCCTATGTGGCTGGTTGGAGAAGCATAAAAGCCAAAGGAATTTAATTCCTCAATGGTCGAATGTGGAGAAATATTGGGGTAGGGATAATCCCTAGCCCATACATTTTTATTGGAGAAGATGGGCTAGGAATCTAGGATTTTACCCTAGCCCAAGGTGCCTAGGAGAAAGGGTCTCCTAGCCATGCATGGGTCAGGGGATTTCTAACCCTTTGGCTGTGTAGTAAACAGTTTTCTTCCACCTCTCCAAGCAACCTACGCCTATGAATAGAGGTACCTAGAGAGACATAAATATACAATTGAGTATTGCACACAATTGAGGAAAAATAGTTCTCAAAATTTTATGCACTCAACTAGAATACAATAGTATACTAAATTTCTCAAGAGATTGAAAAGATGTTTAAGAGCCCACTCTCTAGTCATCTTCAGTTGTTGAAGAGAAGACTTGAAGGTGTAAATACTCCCATTGGTTGTCGTGTTCGTCATCTAAGGAGGAAGAAAAGGAAAATCGAACAATCCCATAGCCAAGCAATGGCTAAAACTACAAGGTATGTGCACTCGCTTTGTACATTTTTTTTAAATACATGATCTAGACTCATTCTTCCTTTAATGTAATTGAATTCTTGGGATTCTTTTTGTTGCGCATGTGATGCAGTAGTTGAACCCAACATATATACATATGTATACATGCACAAATGTTCCATGGATTGTGTTTGAAAGATTTTTCTTTTTTTTCAAATAAATGTTTTCAATTGTCCCTTGACCATTAATCAATCGATCCCACCATCGATCAATCGATGACCCATCTGCATATTTTTTGTAGGGTTTTTCCAATACTTAGTGAAAGGGAGGGTCCTATTTAAAGAACTAGAATAAACCCTAGGTCCCATTTCCGCTCCCTTTTAATTAGTGACCCAACTATAGAGAGAGAAAGGAGGAGAGAGAGAGAGAGGGCCATCTTGGAGGTCTTGCTCCTCAAAGCTTGAAGAAACTCATACCTTGTGGTAAGAAGGCTCAACCCAATCTTTAATCCTCAGTTTTTATGCATGATTATTACTTTGATTTTTGTACTTAAGCATGAATAGTTTTTTTCATCTCACATAAGTTAAAGTTGGCATTTTTATGAAATGAAAGTTTGATTCTTGCATGCAAACTATGAACCTTAATGGTAGACTTCGTTTTAATGTTAAAATAGTAGCAAAGCATCTATATCTCAGTTCTTTAAAACACTTGTCTTTGGTTGATTCGCAATAGATTATGATTATGAGAATAAAGCTAGGATTGCTAAGGTTTTTCTTAAAGCAATGTATGAGGCCATGCTTGATGGAAACATATGTGCATGATGTACAATGTATATTTGGACTTATGAGGTCATTATGAGTCTTGGTTGAGCTTGAAATTAGGCTTTGGTATATTCAATCAAGTAATTATAGTTCCTGGCAAGGCATTGATCGTTCGACCATCGATGATCGATTAATCGATAAAGGCAATATATGTTAATTAGTGTTAAGTGCATGATTAGGGTTTTTAGACGAATGAGGAGGGTTTCACTTGTAAGATTAGGGTTTTTAGACGAATGAGTAGGGTTTCACTTGTAAGATTAGGGTTTTTAGTATGAAATATGTCTAATATAAGATTATGATTTGCAAAGACGTGAAGTTAATCCTTTAAGATGTCTGGAATTGAGGATGAGCGATCGATGTAAGTAAATACTTACGAAACAGTTGAATAGTATTTCTCATGCAACATGATTATATTCCTTATGAACTGATTTTTTTTTAATGTTCGTTTCCAAACAACATTTATAAATACATTGAGATTAATCGTTATTTTGCTAAATGAATAGTGATAATTGAGCATATGTTATGTTGATCGTCATGTATAGATGGTGGGTGTATAAAAGCTTGACCCGCATAGTTATAGTATGATGTTTGGCGTTGGATCCAATGGTTTTATAGTTAACCGGCATAGCTGATGTGGTCTTTTGTTTACCAAAATATATCAATAATAAAATTAACCACTCACAATAGAACGAATCCTTGTAGGATAAGGCTATAGAGAGGGTGTCGAACCTCAAGGACTGCGTATGTATTATTATCAAGCTTATCGAGATTAAATATAACTTAATTTAAAAAATGTTTGATTTTTGTTTTCTAAAAATAAATGCATAAAAGTAAAAGACATAAATTTAAATAGAATATAGATGAGATAAAGAATAAGGGATTGATTTCACCACTCACCGCATAACAATGGTCAATCATAAATTAACAAGAAAAATTTATACTATGCATGATATAGGCTCGTCTCACTCGAGTAGTTAAGAAATTATCTCTAAAGAATAAGTATAATCCATCTTCGGTTGGCACGGACCGTCCACCTAACAACTAAGATGCGGTACGACCCATCTTCCCTAGGCATGGATTAACTACGTCTTTAATAGGATACACACAATCAATGGAATAGTATAACCCATCTTCGGTTGGTACGAACTGTCTACCTAAATTACACTAAACTAGGATGTAGTACAATCCGTCTTTCCTAGACATGGCCTATCTAATCCTCTTGATCATATATCAATTAAAACCGTTGTATAACAATCATTCACATAATCACAGAAAATATGAAAGATTGAATTCAATCAATATAAAAGACTTTCTAAGACAAGATAAGAAATTCATAATGATTGAATATAAACATTAAGATCAATTCTCACAGTTATACAACCATCATGCATATAGAAAATTCCAAATTAAAATACAATTAAACCATCTTTACTTGGAAATGGCTACATCAACACCCTATTAGGAATTTAGCCGCTCATCGTAGTGCTGGGATGGCCTCCTGCCATGTTCTTCTCCTCTTCAACTTGTCAAGCCTCTAAGAAGAATTTTTTTTTGTCTAAATCTAAGTACAAGCCCAAGCCCAAGCATCCTTCTCTTGAAGCTTAGGGGTCTATTTATAGAGACTAGGAGAGGCCTAGAAGCTCTTGGAATTCCATAAAAATCATCTCTTGAGTCTTCTTGTCCAAGTAGGGGATTGAAACTTCCAAATTCGGCAAGAATTGCGGTATTTTATTGCGGGGTGATTTTAGCATATTAAACATCCGAATTTGGGAAAATCTATTTCTGACATATTTGTTTCATTTTTTATTAGATTTCAAAGGAAACCAATTTTATTGCAATATAATATCTGAAGTAAAAGTTATGATCCAAACATTGAGACATATGCAGAATCCAAATTTGAATCCAATTCGATTTTGACTCTTAGTGGAGAAATTTCGATTTAATCATTCACTTGATTTGATTAAACTTAACCACATCATATAGGTATTCTATTATGATTGGTTAAGCTTACCAATATCTTCTAGGTCTTTTCAAAGTGTGCTTTAAGCCCAAAATCAATAGAATTAATTGCATCTTTATTTAAAACCTGAAAACAATAAAACAACACAAAATCAAACAAATAACAATGCTAATGAATTAACATATATAAGTTAAGGGGTTTGAATGTGTAACATTCGACGCTTATCAATAGCCATGGTTTTTTATGGTCATTATTGACGGTATGACGAGTAGCGTGGGCCACCCAGGGTCGAACCTGGTCAGGCCACTAGTTGATGATGGTATGAGTGCTTCACCAAGGAATGGTGCTTTTCTATAGGTCCCACAGAATAACACAAACCTTATCAAGAAGGGATTAAAAGCTCGAGTAGACCACATGGAGGAAAGTTAGGGACTATGAGTATCTTACGGACAGTGATTAAATACTTCTTCCACGTGATTTTTCTACGTTAAAATAATATGTGAATTGTCTCTAGAATTATGCCTTCCTAGTTTTGAAAATAAAATCATTTTCAATACTCACATATCAACAGAGGCAACACTCACCAATTTTTCAAAACCCATGACATTCTCAATTACTAAAGTTACTAACTTACTTTCCATGAATAAGGCTCACTACATGACAAGTTCCATAATAATTTACTTACTAAGTTGGACTTATATAGTTACTTATTCATATGTATAACATCTCAATAATTGCAGTCTAGCAGGTTATAGAGGAGGCAATTTTGGGCTATTCGCAAGGCTGAAGATGCTAAGTGAAAAGCTTGTGTACGTAGGTTTGAATAACATAGTTTAGATGATAATGTTTATGGTAAATTACTTAATCTTAGAAGCTTTGTGTTTAAATTTGACGATAGATGATAATGTTGAGGTTACATAGTGTTCAACTTAGATCATTGTTTTCTGCTTTCCGCTATATTTTTTGTTGATAATTAATGTTTAAGGTAGTAATTTTAGCTAATTACAATTTAATTAGTATGGAGGCACTGGGAGTAACACTCCAAATTAATTACCTCAGTTAATTAATTCTAGGAGCGTTACAGTTGGGCCTTTCAGTAGTCCTTTGATTTCATTGGTTGATTAGTATGCTGATCAAATCATGGGATTCTGAAGCATTCATTGCTGATCCTAATAATGTATCGATTGTTCGCCCTTGGAGTCTGTGCCTTTGGGCAGCATTCCAAATGCGAAACTTTGGGAACATTATGGATGGTTGTGCATTTATGGAAGTATTTAATGCGCACATCGGTGGGGAGGCAACATGGCAAGAAGCTACTGTACATGGAGGGGAGTTTTGCAATCTTTTAAAATTCCAAGAGGTTTATGAGTTGTCAAAGGTGTTAAGGCTTTGGTTTTGTCCTTCTTTGTCTTCCTCTGGTTCTCACACTTAGCACTCCTTATTGTTGCTTCGTACAGTCATCATCTTTTCTTCTTTCAGTTACTGGTCACCACCTTTGTCAATGCATCATTTTTTTAGGAAATTCTTCTCTTATCGTTCTTCATAGTGCCTCAAGTTTTGATCTTTTGATCTCTAGTGGTAACTGTTTGTACTATTGCAAAAGTTTTGATTTTTCTTGGTCAAAGCTCTGTTCTTTTGGTTTTTGGTGGCGATTGTTCATGTTCTTTCTCAGAGTTTTTGATCTTTCGTGCTTAAAGCTTTTTTTTTTTTTTCGCTAAAGATTCACATTCTTTTTTAAAGTTTCTGTCTTTTGTGCTTAAAGCTTCGATTTTTTGGGTGACTTTTTATATTCCTTTTTAAAGTTTTATCTATTTCTAAAATGGTTGACTTCGATGGTGGTGTGTGGAGTTCTTGCTCCTCTCTTGACAACTGGGCGAATCTCTAGTGTGTTTTTTGGGTACCAGACAACGTTGAATTATGGGTTCCACCTTAAATGAGTCGAGAGCGATGGCGGCAAGTTCTTCGGAGGTGTAACGCCCCAGCCCTATCTTGTGCTTGTAACCCTAGACCCGAACGTTCAATAGTACAGCTGAACGTTCGATGATTGGCAATACTGAAATAACACCTCAACCCTATCTTGTCTAATTCTAAACCTCTAAATAACCCCAACCCTTGCCCCTTCAACCTAGTTCCGACCCTTCCATCAATGTATTCCTAGTGAGAGAGACTAATGCTAGGTCTTTTCACAAGCTTGGAGGTTGGTGAGACTCCGAAAGATTACCCGGTGGAAACCTACGACTCAAGTGAGTAAGACTCACATAGATACTTGTTATTATTTTTTTCCGCATAACATGATTATTTTATGCATCAAACCTGCATATTGACATCTCATATGAAATTTATTTTGTGAAAATGATTTATGAATAACAAGATAATAAAAATAATGAGTTTGTAAATGCATGCATGTAAAAGAGTGTGAATTAAATTGAAAGGGCTTACTATCATACAAGGTACACCAGCACGTGCGAGATAAGGGCCAATGGCTTACTATTATATAGGTTAATCCTATGGTTAAATAGTTTTACTTTTATTGTTTGTCCTTCAATCCAATGATTCTTTGTGACAGGCATACCAGGTATGGATGGGTCACCACTATGGCTTTGCTAGTAGCATGGGTCACTTGAGGTTAGACTCATCAGGTCGCTAGTATATGATGGTATGCGGCAATATCCGAGCTACTGGTATTGTACAACAGGTCCTTTAGGATAGCGTCAACCTTGTCGAGAAGGGGTTATATCTCGGGTAGACTAGATTCTTTAAAATATGACATGCTAACTTAATATATCATGTACTACACACACACACACACACACACAGATAATGCATTATCATGACATTATTTTTATTTAATAAAGGACCTCATTTATATTACCGCTTGTGATTTATAAAATGTTGCTAAATAACTGAGTTCACTACATAATAACTTGTACACCATTTGTGTTATTACTCACTAAGTTGTGGACTCACGCTTGTATCTTTTTCACTTGTAAAACATGTGTTGTTTTATAGTTGGTCTACTTATAGATGTTAGATTCAAGAAGGACCTCAAGACAATTTCGGCCATTTGGCATACTGATATTCATTCAATTTATGCTTGAAGAATTATTACAGGATTTCAAAGGCTGCTCTTAGTAATTAGTATTTTTGGGTGATGTTGTAGACTTAGAGTTTTGAGACATGTGTATGTATTAACGTTTAGTTTAGATAGTTTTTAATGATGATGTGTATAGTATAATTTTACGTAATGTGATAATTCTTAGTAGATGCTTTGGTTGTAATGATTAATATTGATAAATTGATAGAAAATCATAGGTTTCTGCTGTTTAGTATTCGCTTTTTGAGAAGTAGAGATTGCTTGGTTTGATTCTTTGGAGGAAATAGACGGGGAGGCGTACTGAGGAGTTAATTACCAAGAAATTAATTAATTTCTTGGGGCATTACAATCTCTTTATCATCACATATCTATTCAGAATTCATAGTTATGCAGTCTATGTTTTGATGCAGTGATAAATGAAAAATTAAGGTCTTCTTTTATTATTATTATTTTTTGTTCATAAATGAAAAATTATGTATCATACCATCATTGTTTCACCAAGATTGCAGTGACACAATTTGGTTTTCTATGATAAGAACAATCTTTACCATTCCAATGTCGCTCATGCCATTTTCTAGCTTTATTTTGAGATTGAAGAACATGGTCAGTAGGAACAAAATCTAATGTTGCATGGTATAAATAAAAGGAGAAATTTTTACTAACCAATGAGTGGCTGGACAGTATGTGACGTCTCACATCGCCTGGGAATGAGGATGTGCTTATATGTATAATGCACCCTATATGACACAACGCGTTTTAAAGCCGTGATGGTCATGAACCTATAAGAACTCCGCAGTTAAGCGAGCCGCTGCGAGAGCAATTCCAGGATGGGTGACCTCCTGGGAAGTCTGATATGGGGAGCCAAAAGCGGACAGTATTGTGTCATTGGGGGTGGGTTGTTAGAAATGGTATCAGAGCCATTGCCCAGCCTGAGATGGTGGGAGCGTGCACAAGCCCAAAAGGGTTGCCGGCGGGCACTCGCTGGGATGCCAAGAATGGGGTGATCCCATGAGGGTCGCCAGCAAGGACGCTGGGTCCAAAGGGGGGGTGATTGTGACGTCTCACATCGCCTGGGAATGAGGATGTGCTTATATGTATAATGCACCCTATATGACACAACGCGTTTTAAAGCCGTGATGGTCATGAACCTATAAGAACTCCGCAGTTAAGCGAGCCGCTGCGAGAGCAATTCCAGGATGGGTGACCTCCTGGGAAGTCTGATATGGGGAGCCAAAAGCGGACAGTATTGTGTCATTGGGGGTGGGTTGTTACACAGTAACTCAAGAAAACAAACTAACTTCATCCCTGATGAACAAATCAGGACGTGCAATAACGCAAACAATCAACTAGAGAAATTTAACACTTTGAAAATAAATTTCTGTTCGTTTATTTGTCTTTGACCTTCGCAAATGCAACAAATAAATAATTAGTATCATGAATAAAAAGATTGCTTGCATTGCATAACTATGCTCTCACATGAAAATTTTTGTTGATGACATAATAAAACTATCTTATATGCTATTTTGTAATTCAAAAATGTGATGATTACTTGAGTATAGAAGAGTAGCGGGAATTTTTTTGTGGAATCTCTCTCTCTCTCTCTATATATATTTGCTATGTGTTTTTTGTTGGAGTAGCACTTGTTGATCTCTTACCTCAAGAATCTGTTCCAATATAACTAATTTGACCTACCTCGATTTGTTGGGGATTTTCTTTAGAAAATGAAAACTTCTCTAAACACGCTTGTGATTAAGTGTAGGCAAGGAGTAACTTGTGATAGGGACATCAAGATGGATAAGAGTTGGATGCAATAAGCTACTCGATGTTAAGAGTGATATCAAAAAGGTGTTGAAGAATTCGTGAGAATGGCTGGTAAATGTGTGGATGTAGGTGATATGATGAGGTGTTCATGTCGTGACTGTGCAAATCGATATTATAATCATATTGACTTGGTGGAATGTCACTTGTATATGAATGGAATTGATTGCACATATACTCGTTGGGTATTTCACTGTGACGAAGTTTCGTGTAGGGTAAATGTGAGTTGCAACTTGGACACTGATACAAATGCAAGGATAGAGGAGATTGATGAGGTTGGAGAATTGTTAGGCGATTTCCATATGGAGACATTTATGGATGCTAACAAGGAATCCTATACTACTTGGGGTGCCGCAATCGACGATCATGAATAAAGAACCTCTTTTGATCGATTTTGGGAAGATGGCCTGTGTGAACTTTATCTAGGCTGTAAGAAATTTTCAAAAATCGCTTTAATTTTGAAGATTCTACATATAAAATGGTTTGCAACATGGGAAATAAGTTATTCGATATGATGATTGACTTGATAAAAGGAACACTTCTAGATGTTGGGACAATGCCACGCTCATGTAGAGAAGCAACACGGTTTAGCCAAGACTTGGGTTTTGATTTTAAGTGATACTTAATGCAAGAATGATTGTGTGATTTTCGGGAAGGAACATGCCGATAAAATAAAATGCCCAAAATGCGACACTTCAAGGTGGGGTAGTGTCAAAGGTTACGGTAAGAAAATTCCTCAAAAGGTCTTGCGGCATTTCCCAATAAAATAGAGGATGCAATAGTTGTTTATGTCGAAAGATATATCCAAATAAATGAGGTGACGCAAAGATGGACAACAAGATGATGACAACAATCTCAGACACCTAGTCAATGCTATTGTGTGGAAAGAGTTTAACGAAGAACATGACTGGTTTGCTCGTGATTCCCACAATATGCAACTTTGTTTGGCAAGTGATGGTTTCAACCCATTTTGTAATATCAGTACAACATACAGCATGTGGCCAACAATTAACCTTCGTGGAGGTGTATGAAGGCTCCAAATCTAATATTATCCTTACTTATCCCTGGGCCAACGGCACCCGAAAAAGAAATTGACATGTATTTGCACCCGTTGGTTGGTGATTTGGGTGAATTGTGGAATGAAGGCGTAAGCACTTACAATGCACCAAAGAAAGAGACATTTCAGTTGCATGTGACATTACTATGGACTATAAACGATTTGTCCGCGTATGAAAACTTGTTTGAGTTGTCTACCAAAGGAAAGCTTGCATGTCTGGTATGTAACAAGGATACAACGTTGAGAGATGGACATCGGATGTGTTATATGGGTCATCGTAGGTGGCTTCTTCTGGCCATGTATGGTGCAAAAAAGAAAAAAAGAGAATTGGCCTACAGTACTAATGAGCATAGATTGGAACTTGAAGAACTGTCCAGAGATCAACTGCTGCAACAACTACCGCATGTTACAGGTGTGCAGTTTGGAACAGAAAGTGGGACAAAGAGAAAGCGCCCAGATGTTGTTAAATTGGACAAAAAATAGTATTTTCTTTAAGTTGCCTTACTGGTCAACATTAAAACGACAACACAATTTAGATGTCATGCACCAATATTGTGAAGAACATATGTGATAGTGTCTTGGGTACATTAATGAATATTGATGGGAAGACAAATGACACAGTCAAGGCATAAAATGATTTACGTGAGATGGGTATATGTAAATAATTGCTCTTGTAGACAAATGGTGTAACCACAATGATGCCACTTGCTTAGTACACCTTGCCAAGAGATGAGAAGAAAAGATTATGTGATTGGCTGAAAGGTGTAAAGTTTCTTGACGGGTATGCATCTAACATCGGTTGGTGTGTGAACATGCTTCCTGGTAAACTTTTGAGAATGAAAAGCCACTATTGTCATGTCTTCTGACAACACTTATCTCCTGTTGCAATCCATGGATATTTAAAGCCTAAAATACAAACAACATTGACTGAATTATGGTCCATCTAGTAGTACATTTACCTCGAGAGGTTGATTGAGCTTGCTAGACCAGTACAATACTGTTGGATATATCCAATTGAAATGACACTTGGTAAATATAAGAGGCATGTGTGAAACAGAGCATGGCCGGAGGGTTCAATTGCTGAGTGTTGTTTAGCTTATAGGTGTTTGACCTTTTGCTCCATGTATCTTCGTCGGATTGAGACAAGATGAAACCGTGAAGAGAGAAATGTTGGCGGTTGCCTAAAAGAAACAGACCGAGGCTTGATTGTGTTCTCTCAATGAGTTTGACCATTAGGTGCAGCAAAATTTGTAACACTTAATGAGAACACTTTTGGAAGAGCTCAATGGTATGTGCTTAGCAAATGTAAGGAAATGGCTTCATACTTGGTGTAAGTATAGCAATGAGGGTTTCTTACCTTTACATTATGTTTACTCATGACACGAGATGATTACGACAATTTAATTTTATATGCAGCGAACACTATCAGATGATCATAAGAGAAGGCTGCCATGACATTGAGAAGAAGCATGAGGCCAATTTTGGGTGTTTGGTTTCGAGATCATATATACAATGGTGGGTGTAATGTAGAAAATCTCCTAAAACAATTATATGATCTTCCTTGTGAGTCTGATCGTCAAGTTAGATCGTATAGAGGTTGCATTATGAATGTGAATGGGGTTAGGTTCCACACAAAACAATGTGAACATACTTGTACTACCCATAACAGTGGTATTGTTGTTTGAGGTAAGCATGACTGTCGACCATTGAGTACTATAGAGAGTAGAACATTTTTTAGTTATGTTACGCTGGCCAAAATTCCGTGTATCAAGAGCATTGAAGCTTGGAATAAGGCTTTCATGCTTAATCATATATAGAACTTATTCTCTAAAGTTGGCTCTTTGTGGGTAGCTTGGACCGAGGTTAATTGGCTTATGGAAGATCTCTATCCCTACCTCTTCTTCTTGGAGCTGGAAGAAAATTTTAAAGCTTCGAGATATAGCAAAGGGCTTCATTCGGTTTAAGGTTGAAAATGGCCCTCGGGTGTTCTTGTGGCTAGACAATTAGCACCCTGCAGGGTACCTTTTGGATACTTTTGGATATTAGATTGTTCATAATTTTGGTTTTCCTTTGCAGTCCATGCTTGATGTGATCATCAAGAATGGGGATTGGTTCTGGTCTCATGCTCGTTCTGATGCACTTGTGGAGGTTTAAAGCAGGCTTTTTGATGTTGAGATTGGAGATGCTGACTTACCTGTGTGGAATTCTAGAAGTGGACAGTTTATTTGTGCGGAGACATGGGAAAGATTGAGAAAGGTGCACCCAGTTGTTAATTAGTGGAAACTGGTATGGTCTCCAAACTCTATGCCTCACCATTCCTTTCTTCTTTGGCTTGTGTTCCGTGTCTCCAAGCAGAGAATGTGTGGTTGGGGCTATGCTAGGAAAACCTTGTGCCTTTTCTGTTATGGATGCCATGAACACCTATTCTTTAGGTGTAGTTTTAGTCTCCGGATTTGGACTAAAATTATGGCTGAGTGCTCCATATTGAATGTTCCTTTGGATTGGGAGCATATTGAAGAATGGGGTTTAAATGTTCTGCTTGGTAAAGGTATTCGGGCTTGCTTGGGAAGGCTGTGTTTTGGGGCTACAGTCTACAATTTTTGGAGGTAGAAGAATGATCTTCTGCACAACAGCACCCCACAAACAGAAGAAGCTATTCTAGCTTGTATAAGATGGGAGGTCCGTGCTAGAATCTTGGCCAAAGGGCATTTCAAGAATCTCAACCGAAGCATGTCCATTGTGCAGAGTTGGAACCTGCATGTGTTGATGTAGTTCTTTGTTACAGAGGATTGAGTAGTAGAGTTGTTGTTTGATTTGTTTGTTTTGTTGATAGTGTGTTGTGTGTTTGATCTGTATGTTCTGGATTTTTGCAGAATTTGGGCAGTTTGTTGGTGCTTTTGGTTTACTGCCTTGCTGTTTGTGGTGAGGCAGCAGGGGTTGTTGGTGGTTGTGTAGGCTTGATTTAGCCTTTGTTAGTTATAATTTGTTTGAGATTGTGTTCCAGTCTTTATTGGAGTGTTGTAGTGTTTGTTGTTCAATGAAAGCTTTAATTTATCTAAAAAAAAAAAAAGAATAAAAAGGGAACAAGGCTTTACAATTGTGAATACTTCTAGTAAATGGTATGAGTTTGACTCATTCATATTAGCATGCCAAGTTGCGAAAGTGTTTTATTTGAATGATCCCATATTCGACGATCGTTGGAAATTGATGTAGAAGCTGGCCAATAGAAAGATCTACGATATTACAATAGTAGTAGAGTGATAATGAAGAAGATGACCAAGAAATCAGTGTTGATGAATATCATGAACATGAATGTGTTGGTGTAACGCCACGAGAAATTAATTAATTGGTAATTAATTTCATAGTTCCCCTCTCAGTCCCATTCCACAAGGAATAAGATTCAAGAATTTATACTTCTCAAAAAGGGTATACTACGCAACAAAAACATAAGATATTTCTATCAATATTAGTCTTACAACCAGAGCATCTACCAAGAATTGTCACATTCACTTAAATCATACTATACATATCATTTTTGTAAAAGATCCAACTAAACCTTAATATAAAATCATGCCTAAAAAATCTAAGTCTACAATGTCACCCAAAACTACAAATTACCATGAGCAGCCTTTGAAACCCTGTTATGAGTCCTCAAGTGTAGACTAGATCATTATCGCAACGCCAAAAGGCTGCATCTGCCATGAAGTCCATCTTGAATTTGACATCTAAAGGTATTTCAACTATAAAACAACATATGTTTCATAGATGAAAAAGATACAAGCGTACGTCCACGACTTAGTGAGTAATAATTCACATGGTGTATAGCTCATCATGTAGTCTACTCAATTATTTAGCAAAAGTTTGTAAATCACAAGCAATAATATAAATGAAGTCTTTCTTCGGATAAAAGAATATCATGATAATGCATTATCGATATAGTACATGATATATATTAAGGGTACATTTTGGATTGCGATTTCGTAGACAATAAGTGCGATTTTAAACCAAATCGCTGAACATAGATCGTTTGGGAGCTGAGTTTTTAAAAATTGCGATTTGAAAACACAAATAAGATTGTACTTTTTTGAAAACGCATAATTTTAAAGGTAAATTCGCGATTTTAAAGGCTAAATTGCAATTTTACCAAACGCTTAACTGCGTTTTTAAAAATCACATTTTTCAAATCGCACATTTTAAAATTGTTATTTTAAATCGCACTTTTTAAAATCGTAAACCAAAACGGACCCTAAATAAACATGTCATATGTTAAACAATATGGTATACCCGAGATATTAACTCATTCTCAACAGGGTTAGTGTTTTACCGAGGGACCTATAGAACCATATTGATGCCCCAGATATTGCCGCATAACATCATATACTAGCAGCACAACCAAGTCTAACCTCGGGTGGCCTATGCTATTAGCAAAGTTGTAATGGTGACCCATCCGTACATGGTGTGCCCATATCAAAGAATCATTGGATTCAAGGTCAAACATAAAAATAAATATCTTTGACCATAGGGTTTGCCTGTATAATAGTATGCCCATGACCATTATCCCGAAAATATCGGTGTACCATATCATACGATGCAATTATTCACAGTCTTTTATATGCATGCATTTATAAAACTCATATTTTTATCTTTTCATTATTCATCAATCATTTTCACAAAATAGAATTCACACTATTCTAAAATGTATTTCATGTGAGTTGTAAACATCCATATTTGATACATAAAATAATCAATGCAAAAATTGTAAATAATAAGTATTCGTGTGAGTTTTACTTACTTGAGTCGTAGGTTTCCACCTGGTAATCTTCCGGACACTCTCTATCCTCTAAATCTATGAAAAGACCTGAAATTAGTCTCTAACTTCGAGCTAAATATTCAAAATTGGCTTACTGTCTTGCCATCGAACATTTGGCCAGAATGGGTCGAACGTTTGGTTCTAGGTAGTAACCCATTATGAACCAAAAGTCCCTTCTAGACCTCATTCCAACACGACCTAAGGTCCTTATATTATCTCTAACATGGTCCTAAACCACAACAACACTCTCATGCATAACATGCTACGTTTAACATCATTAAGCTACTAATCCAACATTTGATCTTTATTAAAACCAAAAACTAACTAGAGATTCAAAACCATAAGGTAGGATGCGAAAACTAACTAAATAGTAGAAAAGCAGTAAGATAACAATGTAATAACAGTAATAAAAACAAGGTAGGCTAGAAAGTTACCTCATTTGAAGAGCAAGGGACCAAGAGAGCTCATTCTCTCTCCAAATCACTCAGTCTAGGAATAAACTGATTGAAGTGGTGAGGGTGGGGGTAGAGTATTTATAGATTTAGAATCATGCAAGATAGGATTAAGGTGTTATTTTTTTAGTATTGCCAACCATCAAACGTTTGGGCTATACTACCAAATGTTTGACTATACAACTTCGAACATTCGGCGTCCCACTTGATCGTTAAAGATCCAACTCGAACGTTCATCATTGAGTGTTCGATATTCCACACGAACGTTCAGCCAGCATAGGAACTCTTAAAAGTCCAAAATCTCACACTTTACAATCTGAGAACCAAATCTATCATCCTTAAATTATAATCAGAAGGTGCTTAACCCTAATTAATGTTCAGGGTATTACAATTGGGGGTAATATTGCCCCTGTTGAAGAGTCTACTATGGTACGTAGAGGTGATGGGACAATGGCTATTGATGAATTATATGTGCAATTTGATGGAAGCATGTTCATTGACGATAACCTGTGGATTGAGGAGCATGATACAAAATCTGCTGATGAATAAGAGTTATGTAACAACTATGATACCGAGTTTGAACAAGAACAATCCTTTTCAAACAAAAATGATACAGACTATGATGATGACATGTGTTGAATATAAGGACCATTTTGGTTTTAGTGCTACGTGTATTATAATCATAATGTATGAAGTTTATGCTATTAATTTTTTTTTTGTTTTTTTTTTCTTAAATTTTTTTTTTTCCCATTTATGTGTAGTTAACTAAATTATTTGTATGAACATTTTTCATAATGACTTAGTAGCTAGTGTTTTAGTAGTCCAAACCATTTAACATGCAATATTATGGTTATATGTCTGATCCACTTCTTTCTTTCTTCCCTTTTGTGTGTTTGTGTGCTGTCAACAGATCCATCATAGCATTTAAAAATGTCGAGAGGAAAATGGCGAGCAGTAGGACTAGGCCGAGGCAGAGGCCAGGGTTATATCGAGGGCCATGACTGGCTGATTCTCGATGATGAAGTTGGTGATACATACATGTTATCGCTAGTGCCCCCGAGTCGGTAGAGGACCATCCTTCCTAGGAGTCGTATGATCTCGTACACTCATCGACGAGATTTGATTCACAGGGAATCGTAACCACCGCGTCCTGTAAGTGAATATTTGGTTTTTTTCTTCTTCTTCTTTTCTTTTCTTTACTTCTTCTTTTTTTTTTTTTTCTTTCGGTTTGTTGTAAACACTTTGCAAACTACTTTGCCTAATACAACTGACTACGTTTCCATGTTTTGACTAACAGCTAGCACATTCGTTAGACGACCAAGGGGTAAGAAAAGGAATAAGAAGTTGAATGAAATGGTAGATAGGGATGATCCCATCCGTATAGAAATCCAAGAAGACAAGTGGGCTCCTGTAGGAAAAAATGCCTCGTGGTGGTCAAGGAAGATTAGTGAGATTGTCCTCAACCATTGCGACCTCCATTATGGTTGTAAGAAATCTAGTAAGATTTGCATACAACTATAAGAAATCTAATGAATATTTTATTTTTTGTGCAAATTTTCCAGGCTCAGTCTAGCTGCAATACGGATAATAGAAGCCTTTTGCTAACAATTCACATCGCTGGCACCTCATCATTCATTAACTGTATTCATAACAACAAACAAGGTAAGAATTTTATAGTATTATATTATCATAGGTTAATTCTTCAGTGTGACTGTTAAATATGTGTGTTATGTGTAGACAAAGTTAACTCGTGTGAGGCCCAATGCTCTCAAACTTTATAAGGATACACGAAAAAGGATGGGTCTTTTGTGAACCAAGATGTTGAGTGGTTATTTGTAAGTAAATGAAATGTTTATTCATAATAAACATGTATAATTAAAAATCGATCGAATTATTTAGTTAAGGTTTATATGGCTTGTGCAAAATGAAACGGAATCAAAAGCAAACTTTGACAGCGTGAATTGCACCCAAGAAGAACTATTGATGTCACAACTGCTATGACGACCACACTCATGACACATGTTAGAGGATTGGGGTATAGTGTCATACCTACCCGGTCAAGTTCATCTCGAGCGTGTTCTGACGACCAGTCTAGCAACCACAATGAATGTAGGATCAAACAGCAAGAGACTGAGGAAAAAAATGGAAGAGGAACAAAACAAACAGGATAGGCTAGAGGAAGATCAAGGTAAAATGCGGGCAGAGATGGAGGAAGAACTGATTAGAATGCGGACGGAGCTGGAGGCATCATAGGCTAGCATGCAGGCAGATTTGAATAGGCTACTACTACATCTTCGAGGATTAAAGAATCTTTACATTCACTTTTATTTTTTCACACACACATTTCAAGTAATTGTTAGAAAATGTCATTGATCATTACATGAATTCTATTCTTCCTTGGCTTGGAGGGAGCTCAACTGGAGATCAATCAAGCCAAGGAAAAATTTAAGGGAGTTTTGGTTATAATTTTGATTTTTAGGACTTTGTATTCATAGTATAGAAGATTCGAACAAGCTTGGTTTATATTAGAGGGTATGAGATTCGAATAATTTTTTGTTTAAAAACTTTGAGTTGGTAAACCTTCACTGACATGTTTATCAAGGTTAAATAACTTTGAGCAAATAATGCAAGGAAGCAAAATTATATAACATTATTTTCTTTTTAAATGTATGCAGGATGGCAAGAGAGAAAAATGAGCAATAATTTGCAGCTCTAAAGGACTCAATTGATAATATGTTATTTCAATCCCATGGTCATTCACTTGTTGGTAGAAGTATTGTGAAATATAGCAAACATGAGGCTTATTGAGACAAGAGTTACAAGCATGCAAGAGACAAGAATTACAATAACTCAAGAGACAAGAGTTACAAGATGATAAGTTAGATTTATTGTTGTTAATGTAGAAGTATAAGAGATTTATAACATTTAGATTATTTCTCTATAAATAGAGTCTTGTATACAATCAAATAATCAATGAAATATGTAACCAAAGAAAAATCCATTGATGTGTGGATGTAGGCCATAGGCCAAACCACCTAAAATCTATGTTTTCTCTCTTTTCTTTATCTCTCTTTCAATTATTATTAGTTCTTACAAGGCTTGCTTGGAGTTATAAGGATGAGTAGAATGGGATTTGAGTGTTTGGCTATTGATTATGTTATATCTGTTGGTTGGCTTGAGTTTGTTGAGGTAGGTGTCACTTTTTGAGAAACAAAAAGTCACTAAACTGTTTGGCTATTGATTATTTTCTATCTGGTTCAACAAATGTACATAATTATCAATAAGAAATCAGAAAGAAAATGAATTTAGAATGAAATGGAAATTTTCCATGTATGTTTCTTACGGATGTGCTGTCATCATAGTTAGCCGGGGACTCTTTTCATAATAAACTAGTGTAGGTATTTATTTTGCTCCCCATAGCCTACTGATTTTATGTCTTCTTTTTTGAGGTTTCTTTGAATGGAATTTGGATCATTGTCAAGATTTTTTTTTTATGCTTGAATGTTTCATCTACGTTGCTAACTGCTAACCACGTGCAGTTAGCCACGTGGGTATCGCGTTATTAATCCGGTTGTTGCTAAATGTTACTTAGCAACGTGTATTTTTATACATGTAGTTACTCAACCACATGGCTTTTAGCCACATGCCATTCATATGTGGCTAAATGCATTTTATTTTTGAAAAAAAAATTAGACACTTTTAGCCACATGGAACTAACCCATGTTGCTAACCACCACTTTTATTTATTTATTTTCGCCAGTATTTCTTTCTAGCCCTTCCAGAAATTTTTTTTTTTCCCCCTCGCCGGAAACTCTTGCAAGGCCGGCGAAATCTTTACCTTCCTTCCCCCATGAAATCTAATCCAGAAAATCCCCCAAAAATCCTCCGTCAACCGCATTATCAAAAAATCACCAACAAAACACCAAAAAAATCACCAACAATCACCAAAAATCACCTACCTTCCCCCATGAAATCCAATCCAGAGAATCTCCCAAAAATCACCATGTCGTCGTTCCTGTTTTACCGATGAAGATGCATGTTTACCAAAGATGTAGTGAAGATGCATGTTTACCAAAGAGCTGTTTTACCGGACTCCGGCGCCGTCGTCGACCACGGCTCTCTCTTAGAATCGCTCCAGTTCGATCTCTCCAGCTCTCTCAGTCTCCCTTTTCCATCTCCCTGTCTGTGGGAAGAAAAGGAAAAGAAAAAGGAGAAGAAGGAAAGGCGTCCTTGGGAAAAAAGGGAAGGAAGAAAAAAGAAGATGAAAATGAAAAGAAAAGTTAAAGGGGGCGGGGGAATGAAAAAAAAAGAGAGGAGGAAATGAAAAGTTAAAGGGACGGGAGAAATGAAAAAAAAAGAAGAAGGGAAAATGAAAATTTAAAAGGCTAGGGGAAATTAGAAATGGATTGGAGGGAAGTAATTACTCATGCGGTTTATGTGCCACGTGGCCAATTGGCGACGTGGCACATAAACCACATGACTAAAATTTTAAGAGTAATGATTCACTACCACCTAAATATACAACTTTTCACCACCTTGTCTATGTGGCAAGGTGGTCCATCACCTTAATTTATTTTTAAAAAATAAAAAACTCAAAAAGTAGTTGGGGACCACTTTGCCACATAGGTAAGGTGGTGAAAAGTTGCATATTTGGGTGGCATTGAATCATTATTCAAATTTTAAATCTAAAAAAAAAAATTAAAAATAATTTTAATAAATTAGCCACGTGGTTTATGTGCCACATGGCCAATTGGCGACGAGGCCAATAAACCACGTGGCTAAAATTTCAAACCTCAAAAAAATTAAGAAAAAATTTCAATTTAAAAAAAATATGAATATTTTAGCCACGTGGCTAATTGGTGACGTAGCAATTATACACATGGCTAATTGGCGACGTGACAAAATACACGTGGCTAATTACCAACGCAAAGCATTTCGCTACATAGTTGATTACCCACATGGCAAAATCGCCTTGTGGATAATCACCACGTCGCGAAATCGCCACGTGGATACAGTACCGAGTACTGTAACCACGTGGCTAAAAACCAAGTTTTTTGTAGTGATCGGTCGCCTCTTTTGTATCCTTCTAGTTTAACATGTTCACTCTCAACTGCAAAATTCTACTTTGCTATTCGTTGTAATTTATATCTGATGATCTTTTAATTTTAAGACTTGGCCTCTATGCAGCTATGGGGTTTTACACGCATCTAATTACCTTGCCTAAATCTATATATTGTGATTTGTAGCCATTGTTTGAGATTATATGTGTTCTTGGGGTGATTGTCTATACAAACTAATTTATTTGGTGTATACAATCTTTTGGGTGATTTTTTTTTTTTTTTTTGTAATGAATTTTATTTGATTGTAATGATATTTTTATGAAATGTATTATATTTTAATTGTTTGGAACACGTGCTTGGTAATAATAGTTATGAATTATGTCTTGCTGATGTGCTACGTACAGGTCAAATTAAAAGAAAATAGCCTCGATAAAATAAAAATAAAAAAATAAAATAAAATAAAAATAAAAAAACAGTGCATCATCAGCTGCAACGAAGTCGACCAAAATAATTGTTAGCGGCAACCTTTGAGCCATTGTCGGGGTCATCATCAGCATCAACTTTAAAGTTAATACTCGCAGATGATCATTAGCGTCAGATTATCAGCGGCAATTTCATTAGCCGCAATGACAACGATTTTAACGGTGATAAAGTCGCTAAAATGAGATTTCAAAAATTAAGATTTAAAATTCAGTTAAACGTTTGATAAAATTGCACGTCAGCCTTTAAAATTTTACGTTTTAAAAAAATAATTCATTGCCTGCTATTTGAAAATTCGAATTTTATGTGTTCTCAAATTACAATATATTTTTTTTTTAAAACATAATTTTTAAACGATTTATTTTTTACAATTTGATTTAAAATCGTATTTTTTGTTTACAAAATTATAATTCCAAACGTACTTTAAGTCTTCAACCGTTTGAAGTCTATCAGTAGGTCAATAAGAAAGCCGATCATATAAAAAGAATTGGCCAATAAGAAGTTTGAGCTACTGAAGAAGCAAGGGGACAAGGGAAGAGTTTGCCTGTGTACAGATGATGTTAGACATTTACAGGAAACATATAACATGCGGGAGGTCCACGTACATGATTTGCATTTCTTTGTGCTCGCACGTATGCAATGTTTATATCACATACACCTACATTCAGACACAGACACGTGCATGAAATTAATACACAGACAGACATGTCAGTCTATCCAATAAAATATCCTGAAACTAAATCTTTCAATAATTCTAGATATTTCAGATTCCAAAAACTTCACTTATACTTTTTTTATTTTTTATTTATTTTTATAATTAACTACTTAAATTTTAAACAGTATCAATTTACGATATTTTTTTTTTTAATTTCAACCCTAAGTTAAAATTTTTGTTAAATCTTATTAAAAATTTTAAAATATTTATTTAAAAAAAAAATTGTATAAATTTATTTAAAGATTTAAACATAAGTGTTTTTACAAATTTCGTTCGATTCTGATCTACACCTGACCATATTCTTGTAATTTTATTTATTTATTTATTTTTGGTAGTGGAAGAAGGTAATAAAGCTTAAATTCCATACAGGGTAGGTAGGCTATATATATATATATTGAAACAAAACATAAACTGTTCATGGAAATGACATTGACAATCCATTAGACTCCCAAATTAGAACATTCCATGAATCCCAGAAAGCCTGCAAGGAAAAAAAAGCACATTTAATTGGCTAAACTCAACATAAAATGTTTGCTTGGGTATAGTACACTTGCCCAACACCATCAACATAATTTATTAAAAACAATTTAAAAAATATATTAAAATATGCTCCAACAAATTTAGGTAAGATTTTGAGATTAGGAATGATCGGGTCTGGTCCTCTCTTTAAGCAACATATTGTAGTGGGATTAGAATTTCTTTAAAGTCATATGGCTCCATATGCAATGAAAAGATGCCATATTGTCCATCGGTGAAACTATATATATATATATATGCCATTAATACATTAGAGCCAGATAGGCATTATAAAGAAGATTGAGACTACACCATATCTAAAGATGCTAAAGATTAAGGCATTATCAGGATTAAATCTGCTTTTGTGAGACTCGTTAATTGTAGCCTTCAAGATTGCAAATATTGTATAAGAATGAAGACAGTTATGTGTCAGTGAAAATTAGAAGATTGATCAACACTCGTTAAAAAAAATAAAAATTAATGGCTGAATTTCACTGCCACGTCATACCAATTTTATGGTTGTCGTATAACCGTCTACTAATGACATTTCTCAATTGCATAAGAGAATTTTTTACGGTATAAATCATTAAAAAAATAAAAGAGATTATGCTTGTATCCCATCCCAAAAGAGTTGTTTCAGTTTCAACATTAGTGGGTTTAAGCTTTTGTTTACTAACTATTTAGGGAGAGTAATGGTAGAATGAAGACTTTTGTTCCTCTCTTGTTCCTCCAAATGTGATGAGATTTTTAAAATTATCGTTGAATTATGATCTAATAGTAATTTTAAAAGCCTCATTACTTTTGGAGGGATAAGAAGGGGACAAAAGTCTTCGGCCTCTAACATTGCCCATTTAGGAATCTTATAAAGGTAGACTATATTTTGTCGCTTTTGTAGATGAATGGATAGAGGCAAAAAATTTTGTTACAGTCTTTATTAATTATTTAAGTTTATACTCTGTTTGTTTTGACGTAAAATATTTTCCGTCGTAAAATATTTTCAATGAAGTCATTTTTCGGAAAAAATAATTTCCCTGAAAATAATTTCCGGCGTTTGTCTCATACGAAAAAATCACCAATGTCAAAAAATTATCCGTGACGGTACCAAAAAAAAAATTACCGTGACAAGATTCTGTCACTGGCCAGCAGGATTCCAACGATGAAGACCAGAATCTGGTGGCAATGGCCAAATTTTGGCCAATCTTGCCGGATTCTAGGTTGGCCAGATTTTGGCGAAGGTGACCGAAATTCGGTCTATTTGCTAGAATCCGTCTGTACTATGCAAGATTCCAGCCACCTTTGCTGTTATCCAGCCAGTTTCGCTCGAATTTAGGTTGGCCAGCCGGCTGGAATCTGGCATAGTACAAGCGAATTTTGGCAAAACTGGCCTGATTCAGGCTAATTTAGGTGAAATTTGATTGCTGAAATTCGGCGACGGTGGTCAGACATTGCCGAATTCTGGTAGACTAGTGCAACATTACCGACCAGATTCTGGCCTATTTTGTCAAAATCCGGCGGTGGTCACCGGTGCCAGAATTCGGCGATCGGATACCAAAATTCGATGAGCTTTGGCGGTAGATTTGGATTATCAACAAACTCCATTGCCCGGCGATAAGGAATTCTTACAAACATGCCTGCAAGAATGAAAAGTATAAATCCACAAAACGATTTACGGTTTTTAAAACTGTAAATCGTTTTCCAAAAATTTAAGATGCTTTTACGGTCAAATTGAAAATGATTTTCGTTAACCATCATTTTGCACTGCACCAAACATTGGAAATACATAAAATATTTTTTAGAAAATATTTTACGCCAAAACTAACAAGGAGCATTAGTGTTTAGATGTCCATTTTCCCATGCTCTTGTTTAGACAAACCAAAGACTTTGAAAGACATATTAACGATCTAATTAGGGAATCGCTATGGGATATTATTCTAGAGTCGAGCAGTATTTAATGTAAAATTTTATGATAAACATGCATGCTACGTACGAACAAGCTAGAATATAACACATATGCAAAATTTAAAAATACCCACCGAAGAAATCATTTGATTTGGTTGAATCGTGTACAGTACTACAAAATATAATTATTAGCAGCCAGATCTTTCCCTCCCTACTCCTCTCATAAGGTGGTCACCAATGGAGCAGACCTGAATTATTGTCCCACTAATGAGAATATATAGGGTTAATTTGTATATTGTGGAGAGCAAGGGAGGGGGCCGGGACGGGGTCTAGCCTATATATATACTTGATAGAGCTAAGTCATCATATACTCCTAAGAGGATCTCCAACAATAATAGTTAAAGTAATTATTAAAAAAGTATAACTCTCTATTTTAGTCACTGCTTTTTTTTTTTTTTTTTTTTTATATTTTCTCTAACAGATTCTTTATTCTACTCTCTATTTGCATTTAAATATTATTTTATGTGGGAAAAAGTGTGAAAGAAATAGGAAGAGAGAGAAAAGAGAAAGAAGGAAAGGGAGAGAAAAAATAATAAAAAATTCTTTGTAGTATGAATAGTCTGCCTATTCACTATTCACATCAGAAGGAAAAAATTTATTTTGCGTATTCTACTAGAAATGAAAAATTGCTCATAATAACCACTTTCTTATTTTGTTGGAGATGCTCTAACCCTAATTAGGGTTATTAGTCCGCATTCTATAGATTTACTATATCAAATAGGAATCCAATACCTAAATAGTTAAGGTGAATAAACCCATTTTGGCCAACATGTATACATCAATAGGCTATATGTTCAAACCGTTTTAGCAAATAAAAAACCATATATAGATCCTTATTGTGCTAATTAAATATCATTTCCATGAACCCTAGCCAATGTTGTTTTCTTTGCAATATATAGCCAGCTCTGCAGCAAAGAGACCTCAACAATAATGTCCCTTCTAATTTGCTCCCTCAGCATAATTACTGGCCAAGTAGGTTATATATCCGTAAAGTTCTCCATGCAAGTACTGCTCAGCAATCCACTTAATTGCAACCTGCATTCATATATCTCTCTCTCTTTACAGACGGCTGTCATCTCCCCTCTATATATCTTGTTTAAAATGGCGTGATACTTAAAATTCAACTCCACATAAAGATTGACTTTTCCTTTCAAGTCCTGGATCTTATGAAATTATTCAAGGAATCTTAATTAAGCTGCTATTATTAGCCTTCTCAACATCAAAGCCACCCGCTCTCACTACCTAATCACTGTCCACATAATCATAATCCACTTTTTGACGACTATTCATATATATGCACTTCATGATCTAGCCATTATTATCCTCGATATAGTTTCAAATGGATCACTTTTGAAAGTCTTTTTATCACATCAATTATATAATCTACAGTGCAGTACTCAGGATTTGTATCTCCTAGCTAGATCCTTCCATCTTTGCTCTGAAATTTTTTATAGGAATCCCTTCAAATAGTCAACCAGAATATACACATGTAGAACGTTATCGGCCCTAATTATAAGCATATAAATCTCAATAGCATAATTTATTTTCAATTTAAATACAAGACTATGCATATAAAGACGATTACTTAAGCCCAAGTGATGGTCAAGTGAGCAGTTTTCTTCATTGGTTAAACGGTGGAGGGGATAAAGGTCTCACATTACAAAAATTTGTAACCAATAGCTAGCCCGGCCCATTGATTGCAAAAATTAAAAGCTCAAGTCTTAAGATCCAAATGGGTTAAACCAACGTGTGAAAACCCGGAGCCGGTTTTTGGTTATTGGCTAAAACCGGAACCGGCTTCGAGGTCTCCGGTTGTTGAGAATTAGTAACCGGCTGCAGTAACTAGGTAGCCAGTTAACCGGCCACTCGGTTACCCCGGATGTACCGGTTATCCGGATCGTCCTGTTATACAAGAGAAAAAAATATAACACATTTCTTCTATGGTTAAAATAACAAAACAAAATTACCTCTCTCAATTTTCTCTTGGCTAAAGCAGAATAAGAACTCAAAAGAGCATGTGGGTATCTCACATTTCGATCTATAGTAACGTATAAAAAATCACGAAGAGCACAAAAATATAAAGTTGCAAGAACAGAGAGGAAGCCTACAAAGAGAAAGCATAGTCTGTTGCCCTTCCGTCCGCTTCTTTTTCTTCTTTGTGTGGATGGGCGTGCTTTGAATGCTCTGTGATCTGTGTCTTATGTAGAGAAACAGAGATATCTCAAAAAAAGGAGTAGTTCGGGGATCTGCAAAGGCTGAGAAAGACGAAGGGTGATTCTGTAAGGAGGAAGAAAGTAGAACAGAGAAGATACATTGCAAAGGCTAAGAAGTGTGGTTGTGAGGGAAGAGTTTTTGGCAAATCCCTATACCACAAACGTGCTCTTGGAGTTAGAGGAAGATTTTGAAGCTTAGGCCCCTTGTTAGACCTTTTCTTAGCTTCAAGATTGGTACTTGCAATCGAATTTTCCTGTGGTATGATTCTTGGCACCCTGCTGGTTGTCTTATTGAGAAATATGGCTTCAGAACTTTATATGATGCTGGGCATAATATTGGCCCCAAGCTGTCTTCTATCATAAAAAATGGAGAATGGCATTGGAAGTCTGCTCGATCGGATAATTTGGCGGAAATTCAGTGTAGATTACCATAAATCTCTATTGGTAATGAGGATACCCTTATTTGGAAATCCAGCAATGGCAAGTTTTTCTGCAAACTCTGATTCGGATTTAGGTCTCTTGGTGGCTGACTTGCAGGCTTAGCAATTCAGGTTCGAGCTGGGATGTTCTGTTTTTCTGCTTGGAAGTTTTATTGGGTATTGATTGTATATTTTGTTCGTTGTTGGTCCAAGTCGGGGCTTGTCCTGGTTTTGGACTGTTCTGTGTTTTAGCAGTTGATTTATTTTTGCTGGTGCAGTATGGTGTTGGTCTGTTGGGCTGCTCTGTGTTTGATTTTGTTGTGTTCTTCTGCCTAGGAGGTTTGTCCCTTTCCAGGAGTTTGTTCCAGTTTTTACTGGAGTGGTTGTATTCTTTGTGTTTAAGCTATATAAAGAGTTTAATTCATTAAAAAAAAAAACACGTTTGTTAGTTAGTTAGCAGATCAGAGTTGTATAAAAGCCCAATGGACTGTGTAGAGAGGCATGGAAAATGTGTAGTGTTTTTAGAACTGTAATCTTGGAGCTTCCCGTCCCTATCTCTCAATAAACTACTTTCGACGTATTGTTCATCATTTGTATTCATCTATCTGTTTCCTTTCATTACAATTCATCCATTAAAACTCCAAAAATAAACACAAGCAGAAATGTGAGATACCCACATACTCCAAAAATAACATATAATTCCTATATTTTATTTTTTAAATTTATATATATATATATATATACCCGGAGTCAGTTATCCGGTTATAACCAAGTTTCTAAGAATCTAATAACTGTGTTAGTTTTATTGGGTACATTCTGTTGACAAAATCACTGTCACATTAGTGTACTGCTGAAACAGGGACATCGTAATTATTCAAAGTCTTCAAAATATTCAAAGCATATTTTCTCAACTATGAAAATGCCTTAATATGACAAGTATCAATTTCACAAGCATCAAGAAGGCAATTTCTGAATTCCAAGAAGATTCTGCAGAGATTACAACTCAGTAAAAAGTCGATTCCGTAGTTGCCGTCCGGACGGTCCAGTGACACGTCCGGACGCTCATCAGTTTTCGAGAAGATTCTGAATAACTCAACAGACACGCTTGGTGAAGACATCGTGCAACCGTCCGGACGCTAGGGCAACACCGTCCGAACGCGGAGACTAAAGTTTAGTAAAGAAACGCGTGAAGCGCGTTATAGAAGTCGGTTGCTGCTTGCCGTCTGGACGCCCTCTGTCTAGGTCCGGACGCTGCCCAGAGAACTCTGAATCAATATTGTATTAGGTCTTCTAAAGCCTATAAATAGAGGTCTCTAGGCTTGTATTATATATAGAATTCGGTATTGAATTCCATTGTGCTTAGAAATGGTGTTTAGGCAGAGATTGTAAGATTTGCTAGCTCTCTAAGAGATTTTGTGTGATTTAATCCTTTTAAGTCTAGCTTAGGGAGGAGCCCTAAGTTAAAGGATTCAATTGAAGACCCATTCAGGTAGGAGACCTGGTTGGGAGGCCTTCACGTATTGGTACGTGTTAGAGTTCTAGGTAACGACCACTGTATCAAGGGTATGTGAGCACGATTGTCTTGTAACTAGCTTTGTTTTCTGAATAATGGATTTTCTGAGTTTGGCTGCCCCGAAGTGGTTTTTCTCTTAATTGAGTTTCCACTTCATTAACAAAATATCAGTCTTATTTTAATTTCACGTTTATATATTTTTTTACACAATTGATCACACACACACATTTAAATTAGGAGTCTATTTATTTTTCAATTGGTATCAGAGCGGGTACACTCGTGTTTGGATTAATTTCCTAAGTGTGATCCATGGTTTTGTTAACTTCTTTATCATGAATTCTTCTTAGCTATCTGAAGAGAATTATGACAATGAGCTCCTTGAAAATTTTCTTAAATTGCGTAAAAATTCCAATAAAGAGCTCAAAAAGCTTAAGCAAGAAAAAGAGTCTTTAATCATTCAATTGTCTAAATCACATACTTTGATTAACTCTTTGAAATCTGAGAATACCATGCTATTTAACACTATTGATACACTTGAGAATAAATTAAAAGAATCTGAAGATCTCTTGAAAAAATTCTCTTGTGATAATTTTAAAAGCATGCTTTGTATTCATTCAAATAATTCTAACAAGCATGACATAATTGTTGATGATTTGGGTGCTTCTACTTTACATGCTTCTGATTCTGAAATAAATTCTTTGTTTATTAAGCTTGTGATAGTAGATACAACTTGTTTTGATAAATGTGATAATTTTTGCTTAAAAAATTGTGCGGAGCCTGAATCCAAGGATCATCAAGAAAAACAATCTCAAGGTAAGTTTGTTCCTACTTGTCATCACTGTGGGATTATTGGTCACATTAGACCAAACTGTTATTTGTTAAAATCCCAAAAACCTTGGAATAAGCAGGATGCTCCCAAAAAGGACAGTGGTGAGAGATCCTCTTCAGATAAATATGTCCCTCCCCGTAGGAGACATATATCTCAAAGAGGTAAGGACTTTGTTATTTGTGAGAATTCTAACCTTAAATTTGCAGAGCCTATCAAGAAGCATTCCAATAAACAAAGACAGCCTATATGTCATCATTGTGGTACCTCTGGGCACTTTAGGCCACACTGTCTTCATATCCAAAATCAAAAGCCTCGGATCAAGAAGCAAGAGCCAAAGAGAGGTAAGTCTAGCTCTAAACCCTTCATGCCTCATCTAGCTCTAGTCAGATTGGACAAGTTAGACATGGCTCACAACCCTGCCTCACAAGTAAATAAGGTATGGATAAGGAATGATGAGACCGTTCACCCCCTGAGGGGGAGTGGACTCACCTAGTAAAGGTGAAGTCACACCATGCCTAGGATTTTGGTTCCTAAATCCTAATGCATGTTAGGTATGTTTGCATTGCATTGTTTATCTTGCCATATCTTGTTTATGCTTTGCATTCCGTTTGAGGAATCATATTTTCTATCCCTAGATTTGCTCTTGAAAAAATTTCTGCAGGTACTTTATGGGGATGACAGAGAAAGCACGCTCCTTTTCTGTCTTGGTAATTCCGAACCTCTCTCCCTGAGGAAATGTTTGATCTTACCTCACATACTAGGACTAGATATTGTTTCTTTTTCTCATAGCATGTCTTTGTTGTTTTTTTGTCTTATTTTTTAAACATTAAAAAAATAAAAAATAAAAAATAAAAAATTGGGAGAGAAGATGTAGATATATATATATTGATAGCTTTTCAGATATCGTTTGTATTTTTGTCTGATATCTCAGTTTATTGCGCATTGATTGAATATACTTATATATGATTGAGAATTTATGCATGATATCTGCTAAGTTTTCTTGTTGCATCTTAATGCTAGATAGTTACTTTTTTCATGTCATTAAAAAATTGTGCACTATCCAAAGCTCCCCTAAGGTATATTTCTTTTTACTCTCTGATTTTTAACTTCTGAAAATTCTAATGAGAGATATTTTTTTTTTTGCTAAGATAGTCAAATTGACCAACTTGCTAGTTGAACCTAGAACCTATAAATTCTGGCATTCTCTCTAGGTTGCAGCATGATGAGTGCCAAATATTGTGTATTTGGACCCCTTGATTTACATTAGTTAGACCTTTAGCCTTGTTATTTTCTAATGCTTTGGTTAGTTTTTGTGTTTTTATGTTTTGTAGGTCAATAAGTGAGGAAAGGCAAAATTCATGTGGAATTGCTTGGAAAATTCGGAAGTTCTGAAGAACTCGATCGATCGAACTTAAATTCAATCGATCGAATTTTGCCCGAAGTCGATCGATCGAAATTTCCTAGAACTTACTTTTGCAGAAGCGCGCTAGAACACCCAATCAGGAGCTTCTCCATGACAAAAAGTAGTTCTCCCTCTGATTTTCGCAGCAGAACACGTTGGTTTCATGACCTTGGTTGTCTCTAGCAAGAGAGGAACCATAGAGGGGGTTAGAGGAGTCATTTTACATGGGTTTCTAGCCCTAATTTCCTTCTATAAAAGCCATAGCCATGCCTCCTTGTTGGAGAGTTCAGATAACAGTAGCTAGGTTTAATTTCGTTCATTTCACAGTGTATTTCAGTAGCTTTTGTTCTTAGACACTTTCTCTTTGTAAAGCTTTTCTTTTATTTCCATGTTTGCTCTTCATTTTCTTGTGGTGTTCTAGTCATGGAAGGTTAGTAACCTCAACTAAGGTTGAGGATGAAACCTTTCCATTGATGACACTCACACTCTTGTTATACTACTTGCACATTTGATAATATATCATATTTGTTGTTCAAGTTCCATTCATTTAAATGCTTTATCTTTTGCAATGAATGTGATTGTTGGTAGATATAGGACATTTAATGTGTTTCAACCGATTGATACATTGTTTTATCGGTTTGAATGATGATATCCATTGTGATTTGTTCACTAAATAGATACATTGGATGATTTGATTTCAAATGGGTACTCTTTGTGATTTATCTTTGAGTTGGATTCATTTAATGGTTCTAGAGTATGTGGTTGAGAAACTTGAATAACACCCTAAGCTTAATGTTCTTTGGGTGTTCAAGTGGGAACCAAGAGTGTGAGTTATTGGATTTGGTTTGGTAGATTCCTTAGCCTTAGTTCCTTTTAATTTGCATATTTCATTTCATCTCTTTAATTTAGTCTTTTACTCTTGAATCAATCCTCAAACTTTTGGAACTAGGTTAAAATGAGGTTGATTAAACAAGACACCAACATTTGACCATTTTCCTGTGGATTCGACCTCGCACTTGCACACACTATATTGTAAACGATTCGTGCGCTTGCGAGTACTCATTAGAACATACATCACAGCACAAGCAATAAATAAAGAATCAGAAAATCTGGATTCAAAAGATCCACTGCTGAATGTGCTTAAAATATATTCTTGAACTTGTCCTTAAAGAAACAGTCAATGACCAATTCATTGCAGAAATAGACGGTCACTAATGGACTAAGTGAAAGAAAAAGTGTTGTTTCTTAGGGGGAACGTATTAGATGAGGATGATTAGGCCCTAGTAAGATAAGGTTTGACTTTTGACTGATCTAACATTGAATATTTCTCTCTTGTTTAGAAAATTCAGTTGTTCTAAATAATATCAGCAAACATCATACCTCATTAAGAAAGCTTTTACACACACACACACACGCATAGCATGTGTTAAGTCATCTATTTAAAATTTCTATTTGCAGGGAAATTTATGCTCATTGATTACTTGACTCTTAATTATATGTTTGCATATTTTTGAATTGCTATTTGACTGTCTTATCCGTTATTTATACATGCGTGTTTTGAAGCTAACTTTGGGAAAAATATTTTTCTTCAAATTTTCCTCTGATTTTAGCTTCTAGTGTGAAGCGTCCTGACGAACCTGTTCTTTGGTCCGGACGTGCGCGGCTCTGTCGATCGATGATTTGGCAGAGTGCCGTTCGGACAAGTGTGTAACACGTCCAGATTCAATCACATTACTTTCTCGGGCAGCCACACACCACTACATTTTTTTCGTTATTTATTATGTCATGTTGTGTGCATTTTCTCGAAGATTTCTTCCGTGATTTTGGCATTCTCTACACATCTCTTCTCAATCCATTGTATTCTCTTTGTTTTCCTTTGTTTTTTTAAGTTGTTATAATTTTTAGAATAATAGAATATTTATTGATTGGAATATTTTCTTGAAATATTGTGCATGAAAATCCTATTTTGTCTATGTGTTTGGTTGATATTGATATATCTGGGTCTTTCGGATTGCTACGTTTACTTTTGTAATTTGTTTTTGCATCTAATTGACAGCCATCATAATACCACAATTGTTTTGGAACTAACATGATCTAATCTGTCTTTGTGTTTGTATTTTTGGAAATATTTCTGTTTAAATTGTTTCAGGAATATGTCATCCAGCGGTCCCAACACAGTATCCGACAGATGGATCATTTGGAAAACAGACTATTGTTGAAGTCATATGCTCAAATTCCAAAAGTTTCAGGATTTAAATGAGCTTATTCGCCCAGCTCATGTAGAGCCTTCCATAGCATCTTTCTTCATATCTGCACCAGTTTGAGGTTTAATGGTGAATATTTTCACTCGTCTTGCAGACCAGTTGATTAGGGGATTTCAATTTGAGGATGATCAGTTTCAAGCTTTGCAAACTCAAGTGACTGAAAGTTTTCAGTCTATGGATTCCCGGCTTTAGGGGCTAGAAGCCGAAGTGGCTCAAATTCAAATCAATGTGTGGACCACTCTCCGTCACTTGATACTAGAGGACCAGTGAGATTTGCTGCCTTGAGGATTTTCTTTCTTCTTTTCAGTTGTTTTGAATTACAACTTGATTCTTTGGGCTACTTTCCGACAATTTACTTTTATTCTTGTTTTGTTGAATATTAATACTGTTTATTTATGGTTTTTAATACTCTATTTACCCTTTGTCCTATTGAGACAAAAAAATATGAGTATTTTTAATTTTTGGACAGAAATTGTATTTTTAACCGGTCAAGTGATTTTTGTCCCAAAATAGCCAAAGGAGGAGTTTGTTAGTTTTATTGGCTACATTCTTTTGAAAAAATCATTGCCACATTAATGTACTGCTAAAATAGGAACATTGTAATTATTCAGAGTCTTCAAAATATTAAGAGCATATTTTCCTAACTATGGAAAGACCTTAATATGACAAGTATCAATGTCACAAGTAACAAGAAGGCAATTTCCAAATTACTGGAAGATTCTGCACAGTTTACAGCTTAGCAAAAAGTTGGTTCCCTAATTGCCGTCCGGACGGCCCAATGACACGTCTGAACGCTCATTAGTGTTCGAGAAGATTTTGAACAGCTCAACAGACACGCTTGGTGAAGACAGCATGCAACAGTCCGAACGCTAGGGCAACACAGTCGGAACGCGGAGACTAAAGTTTAATGAAGAAACACATGAAGCGGGTTATGGAAGTCGGTTGCTGCTTGCCGTCCGGACGCCCTCTATCTAGGTCTGGATGCCACCCAAAGAACTTCAAATCAGTATTGTATTAGGTCTTCTAAAGCCTATAAATAGAGGTCTTTAAGCTCGTATTATATATAGAATTTGGTATTGAATTCTATTGTACTTAAAGAGGGTGTTTAGGCAGAGATTGTGAGATTTTCTAGCTCTCTTGGAGTTTTTGTGGTTTGATATTTTGAAGTCTAGTATAGGGAGGAGCCTTAAGTTAAAGGATTCCATTGAAGACCCCTTCAGGTAGGAGACCTGGTTCGGAGGCGTTCACGTATAGGTACGTGTTAGAGTTCAAGGTAGCGACTACTGCATCAGGGATATGTGAGTATGACTGTCTTGTAACTAGCTTTGTCTTTTAAATAGTGGATTTCCTAGGTTTGGCTACCCCGGAGTGGGTTTTCTCTTAATTGAGTTTCCAATTTGTTAACAAAATATCTGACTTCTTTTAATTCCGCATTTAGATATTTTGTGTTCATAATTGATCACACACACACACATTTAAATTAGGAGTCTGTTTGTTTTTCAAACCGAAATCGGCTTCGGGTGCCCGGTTACCCGGTTATAAATAATCGGGTAGCAAATCGGTTTTCCAATTACCCAGAGCCGGTTGGTTCCTGGTTACGGGTTCCCGGTTGGTTATAATCGGCGGAATTTACACCCTTAGTTAAAGCACTAGGGATATTCACCGTAATTTTCCTAAAAAAAAACATTATTGTTTTGGTGTAAAATGTTTTCTGTCAAAAAATATCGCTAAAAATATTTTTCGGGATTTGGCGTGTACGAAAAATCACAACTATATATATATTTTCATTCAATCATATTAACCTATAAAAATAAATTTTTATTCACAACATAAAAATATTAATATAAATAATTGAAAAAATTAACCTAATAATTTGAGTTCCGATAGTGGTCTGGCGAATGCCCGTTGGTGGTTCAGGGGTGGCTCGGTGATGGCTCATGATGGCCTAGTGGTGGTTTGATGGTGGTCTAGGGGTGGCATAGGGGTGGTCCGATGTAGGGTGGTCCGGCGTTGTCTAGGAGTGGTTCGTGGGTGGCTTGGTGGTGGTTTGGTGGTGGCTCGTAGTTGGTTCGTGGTGGCTTGGTGGTGGATTGGCGGTGACTCAATGGTGGTCTGGGTAACTCGGTGGTGGTTTGGCTGTTTGAGGAGGAGAAATTCAAACTCGGAAAGTGATTTACAAAATTTATAAATGGAAATCATTTTCCAAAACTAAATAAGCTTTTTTGGTCAAACATAAAATATTCTCGGTTTGACTATTATTTTTGTTCTAATATATATGTTATTACGAGTTTTAAAGTCTTAATTTATTTTTAGAAATATTTTTTCATTAAATATTTTGAGTCTTTATTCGTAATAATTAGAAATTCTTATCCTTCAAGAAGGCTTCTTATTTTTTATAATTAATAATCCTTGTATGATGAGGATTAGGATTCCTTATTTAAACTCTTAGGATGTCCTATCAATATTAGTTTGTTTTATGATCATATTTTGTTTTGGTGAATAAAATTTTAGGAAAATGCTCAAATGGTCCGTGAGGTATAATCTTTTACTAAAGTGTAATGCTATATACAATACCACTATCTGACCATACTAATATGACACTGTTAATACACCTTTAAAAAAAACAACCCCAATGAGAATTTTTCTTACTATGCTGTTTTCGCTCATCTTGTTTTTAAGTCGGGACCAAATAAGAGGCCAGAATGTAGGGTTAGGAGATCAATTGAGGCAATGGTAATGAAACTATTTTCTTTATCTTAAATAAGTGCAGTCACGCTATGAGTAAAATTTTATAATTATGAAACTTTATTATCATCATGTTATTATTTTAGAGACTTTGACCAAAAGTTTCCACAATCTGTGAAATTTTAAGTTTAATGCCATTTTATTATCATGCATTATTACCACATTTACTTAATTGCTCTGATAAATCTTATAATTTTTTGCACCTCTAAGATATTTAGATGACAAACCTAAGCTTAACGGGCTATGGGCATTACATAATAAGTCTTCAGATATTCAAATTTTCAATTTTGCGGAGAAAGATATGCTATGGTTTGTCATCGGATATGTCTCTTCCCAACTATACAAATAAATAAACAAGTTATGATCAAATTTTCCAAAACTTTCTTGGAAGGGAATTGGTTTGACAAAATTACTTGATGATTAAGAGGTTTTTTTATCCAAAGTGTGGAGGTTAGCTATATGACGCGCAATATTGAGTGTGCTTTCAAAATAGATTGTCCACATAATCTATTGAATAAAATAACACGCATAATTATCAATCATCTACAAGATTTTGCATGAGGATATTTGAACAAACAAGTTATTGTTAGCATACGAAACATATATTATGCTAAAATACGCAATGAAAATAATTCAGAATTACCTCAAGCCATGTTTGCTCAAGCAAATAATCTCAGCAATAGAAACATGTTTATAATAATTAGTAGAAAGTTAGATCTTATGACTTTTGCCTACTTGATGCCTTATTGATGGAATACATATGCTTTGCATTTATAGGCTAGGCCAGGGATCCTAAATTAGATTTTAGGGGTAATTACCTTTTTCCCCCATCAACTACCAGTCATTATCAACATGGCCCCATGAACTGACACCTCGACCAAAGAGAGAATCCAACTACCAACTTTACATACTTTGCCCCATTCCGTTAGTTTAATTCGTAAAAAGACTTAAATACCCTAACTCAAATTCAAAAATGACATAAATGCCCTCAACTTTTTCAAACATATTAATTTTAATATTTTTTATTAATTACTGTTGGAATGCATTTTGGTCTTTAAACCAAAATTAACGCCCAAAAATAAAATATTCCGTCCAAGTTAACTGGATTTCCTGACGGAGGGGGTCAAAGTATGTAAAGTTGGTAGTTGGATGCTCTCTTTTGGTCGAGGTGTCAGTTCATGGGGGCATGTTGACAATGGCTGTTAGTTGATGGGGGAAAAAGGTAATTACCCATAGATTTTATGTTATTTATTCGTCCCATCAAGGAATAAGTATCAGAATAAAATCAATTCTAATTTATTTGATTCCATAAATTATAATTTATTTGGAATAAATTTCCGAACATCCATAATTGTGTTTAATTTAAATAAAATAAATGTTGCATACGAGCCATACTTCAAAGGGAATTTCTTACATTCTACCACTTAGCCCTTATGACCCATAAATTCCTTATGGTGTTAGGTTCTTTAATATAGCCATAACTTTATTTATGGTTAAATACCCTATTGGTACCTGAGTTTTACGTGATTTTAAATTTAGTACCTCAGTTTTGTTTTGTATCATAGGTGGTACCTGAATTAAGGGTAAAAACCCATTTGGTACCTCTGTTAAATTTTCCGTCTGAATTTTAACGTCTCGCCACGTGTCAACTGCTGAGGTTGACACGTGGCACTACATAAAAAAAAATAAAAAATAAAAAATTGAAATCTTTAAAAAATGATTAAAAATAATAAAATTTTAAAAAAGAAAATTAAAAAAAGAAAAAAGAAGAGGGGTGGCTGAGCCACCCCCTTGGCCGGTCTGGGGTGGCCGAACCACCCCCCATGGGGTGGCTCGGCCACCCCATGGTAGAAAAAAAGAAAAAAAGAAAAATAAAATTATGGGTTTTGGCCCTTGGGGGTGGCCGAACCACCCCCTAGGGCCATGGGGGTGGATCAGCCACCCCCAGTCCGGCCGGTATGGGGGTGGCCGAACCACCCTCTAGGGCCACGGGGGTGGTTCGGCCACCCCCATACCGGCCGGCCTGGGGTGGCCGAACCACCCCCGTGGCCCTAGGGGGTGGTTCGGCCACCCCCAAGGGCCAAAACTCATCCAAAAAGAAATTGAGGGTTTGCCCTTGGGGTGGCCGAACCACCCCTATGGGCCACGGGGGTGGTTCGGCCACCCCCAGACCAGCCGGCCTAGGGTGGCCGAACCACCCCGGTACCCCTAGGGGGTGGTTCGGCCACCCCCATACCGGCCGGCCTGGGGTGGCCGAACCACCCCTGTGGCCCTAGGGGGTGGTTCGGCCACCCCCAAGGGCCAAAACCCATCCAAAAAGAAATTGAGGGTTTGCCTTTGGGGTGGCTGAACCACCCCCATGGGCCACGGGGGTGGTTCGGCCACTCCCAGACCAGCCGGCCTAGGGTGGCCGAACCACCCCGGTGGCCCTAGGGGGTGGTTCGGCCACCCCCAAGGGCCAAAACCCATCAAAAAAAAATTGAGGGTTTGCCTTTGGGGGTGGCCGAACCACCCCCATGGGCCACGGGGGTGGTTCAGCGACCCCTAGACCGGCCGGCCTGGGGTGGCCGAACCACCCCCGTGGCCCATGGGGGTGGTTCGGCCACCCCCAAGGGCCAAAACGCATAAATTTTTTTCTTTTTTTCTACCATGGGGTGGCCGAACCACCCCCTATGGGGTGGTTCGGCCACCCCAGACTGGCCAGACCAGCCAAGGGGGTGGCTGGGCCACCGCCTTGGCCAAAATGGGGGTGGCCGGCCACCCCCATGGTGGCCAAGGGGGGTGGCTCAGCCACCCCTCTTCTTTTTTCTTTTTTAATTTTATTTTTTAAAATATTTATTATTTTTTATTATTTTTTAAGATTTCAATTTTTAATTTTTAATTTTTTTTATGTAGTGCCACGTGTCAACCTCAGCGGTTGACACGTGGCGAGACGTTAAAATTCGGACGGAAAATCTAACAGAAGTACCAAATGGGTTTTTACCTTTAATTCAGGTACCACCTATGATACAAAACAAAACTGAAGTACTAAATTTAAAATCACGTAAAACTCAGGTACCAATAGGGTATTTAACCCCTTTATTTATTCCAACTATTTATGGAATTCTCTCACTCACATAAAGAGTACAACACATAAATCATGCCGGTAAAATCATTATATAATAGGTTGTCCCTTCCATGTATCACAATGTGTAATACTCCATAAATGAGTACTTTATAGGCGATCAAATTTTATGAATGAATTTGCTATAAGCCATTCGAGTCCAACTTTATTTATTCACACGAGTTCAAACAATAAATATGCACAAAATCTTTATAATAATAACTTTATGCCTATAGACCAATTAGAGAAAACTAAGCACAAAATAAATTAATGAGTCTCATATACTTCACAATAGTTTATACTTCTTTACAGGTAAACTTTTAGTCATGGGATCTGCGATCATTAATTCAGTACTTATATGCTCAATAGACATTTCATATCTCTTAAAGTTCTCTCACACTAAAATAATTTAGGGGTAGTTACCTTTTTCCCCCATTAACTACCAGCCATTGTCAACATGGCCCCATGAACTGACACATCGACCAAAAGAGAGCATCCAATTACCAACTTTATATACTTTGCCCCATTCCGTCAGTTTAATTCGTAAAAAGACTGAAATACCCTAACTCAAATTCAAAAATGACATAAATGCCCTCAATTTTTTTAAACATATTAATTTCAATATTTTTTTATTAATTACTGTTGGAGGGCATTTTGGTCTTTAAACCAAAATTAACGCTAAAAAATAGAATATTCCGTCCAAGTTAACGGGATTCCCTGACGAAGGGGGGGCAAAATATGTAAAGTTGGTAGTTGGATGCTCTCTTTTAGTCGAGGTGTCAGTTCATGGGGGCATGTTGACAATGGCTGGTAGTTGATGGGGGGAAAAGGTAATTACCCCAATAATTTATGTAGATATATTTACTTTTGCTCCTACTCTTATTATTCTTAGAAAAGAAAACTGCACTAGAATTATCATAGAAGATCTTTAAGAGAGAGAGAGAGAGAGAGAGAGAGAAATTGTAACAATGAGCTGAAAATTTGTTTTCAACCCTTACATAGTTGATTTTTGGCCTTCCCATTCAAACTATTAAAATTCAGTTTGAACTAACTTAGGAGAAGCCCAGTTCAAACGGATTTGGAACAGGACATTTTGGAACACCTCTATTCGAACCTACTTAGAACGAATTTGGAATGGGACATTCTGGAAAGCTTTTTCTATGAATTTTGATGGCCCGTTTGAACTGAAAAATCTCCCAATTCGAACAGAAGGCTTGAAAAATAAAATTTTCACTAAATTTTTTTAAGCATTCTTTTGTTTCATTAATTCTAATTGCATTATTTAATTATATTAATCCTCTTAATTATCTTCTTGGGTATTATAGGTTCCCTCTTGATGCTGTTGAATCGCTAGCCACCATGGTCATAGAGGCAAAACAAGGGTGGGTCACGACCATCCACTCACTGTGACCACACGAGGAATCAACCGAGGTGCCCTTTCATCGGTGCATTCTGGTGGTCTTTGTCTTGGTGGCCAGAGATTCGGCCACCCACTATGATCATTTTCCCAACCCTTCACCTAATGGGTTTCACGATGATTTTCAGCCTAAAAATTCTCCAGATTGCAAGGTTAGTTCGTATCATACTTTGGTTCTATAAAAAAATACCAACAATATGTGAACACATAAAAATATTTAAAATAGACTCCGTTCACAATATATTTAGAATACTCAAAGATCGAGTAATAATAACTCATGGAAATCAGGAATCACCAACAAAACTTAATGCTAAACAAAATAGCATAAAGGTGTTAGCATACGAAACATATATTATGTTAAAATAAGCAGCGAGAAAGATTCACAATTACCTCCAATCATGTTTGCTCAAGCGAATAATCTCAGCAACAGAAACCATATTTATAATAATTAGTAGAAAGAGGGATTTTCTCACGGTTCCAGGAGAAGGGAATGGCTTTTCTTTTTCTTTTTCTCCAGCTGCAAGCTTTGCCTCTCCTCTCGTGTTCGCTTCCGGGTATTCTTCGTTTGTGTAGGGACTGGACCCATTTGTTGTGGTTTTCTATGGTGCCTTATCCAAGTGCAACTTCAACATTAAGGAAATCGAGCTTTATTTCATATCCTTCACTTCCTTAGCGCAAGCCATAAGAAGGCAACAACCTACCTTCGATTGACGGCCAGGCTGGCAAGCCTTCCCTTTCCACACAAGCTTCATGGGCGTTGCCCCGTTCCCCAATCAGATGTTTAGATGTGAGTTATATCCCGCGACGACCCAAACGGGTGTATGGCCTTGCCTTGCCATTTGACCTATTCTCTCATGTGACTAGGAATGTTCAGTCTGGCATCTCTTACTACCACGGTAGCTGTAATAATCTCAACCTTCTTACCAGGGTAAAATGATCAATTACTGCCTATGAGATTGGACACCATATAATTTAAATATTAGACATGATTTTTTTTTATATTAATTCATTCTAAATAAAATATCCGTTTTTATATTTTATTAAATACCAGTTCCTTATATATATATATATATATATATTATTAATGGCAGTTGTTATATTTAATAAGTTATATCATTTTTTATTATTATTATTATAAAATCCTAATATTCAAAACCCTAACCACTACCATGCAAAAAGAACGAAATCCTCAGCTTATAAATACACCTTCTAGCAGTCGCCCTCTTCTCTTACCTCATAAATATTGCGCCGTCTCTCTCTCACCCTGCATACACAGATTGTGATTCTCTCTACTGTTACCAGTAAGCTGCAAGTATATTTTAATATTATCTCTTCTCTCCCTTTCTATTGTACAGTTATGACCTCTCTATACATTCTTTTGTTTTATTTTCTCGACTGACTTCCTCTCAAACTGATAAAAATAGTCACGAGTCCCTAGTATATATATATATATATATATATATGCCTAATAATTGTTGTTTGTGTGGTTGACCGTGTTGTAACCGAGGAGAGAGACCTTTTCACTTGATCTTATATTCCTTGTCTTTTATCGATACCCACCTTCCTTTGGATTTTGTTTTTGGATTTTTTTTTTTTTTTTTTTCCCCTTGTTGCCCTTTCTAACGCCACCTAGTGGAGAGTTCCCTTTTTCCCTCTTCTCTCTCTCTTCTATCCATCATGACTTGTCATTTATCATCATTGTCTTTATTGTATTTCTTTTTCTTTTCTTCTTTTTCTTCTTCTTCTTCTTCTTTTTTTTTTTTTTTTTTTTTTTTTCTTTTTCTTGTCCTAATGTCACCTGATGCCCCCCCCCCCCCCCCTCCCACCCTTGTTTTTGGTTGTCTTGAATATCTCCTTTTTATTGGCATAAATCAGACATCAATGACTTAGACACTTTTTATTTTTCAACCTATTTGCTCTCACTTATACTTCTTCCGATTTTGGTGCTACCACGGCAGGTCTGTTGATATATTTTTCTTTCCCTATATACACTCTAGCCTCTAGAATAATCGGATCTTATTTATGTTCTGTACCACATGAAACTTTGTCTCCTATTTGATTTGTTAGCAACACCATTTACAATTTTTGAACACTTTTGCCGTAATTTTTTTTTTTTCCTTCAACCAATTTGTGAATATTTCTTTCATATGTAGAGTTTTAAATAAGTTACAATTTCAGTTGATGCCCTGTGTCAATACCTTCTAGTAATTTATTTTATACAAAATGTGTAAAATAAATCATTTCAATAGACCGATTAAGTTCAATCTCATTAGGCTAATAAGATGAACCATAGTGTGATCAGAGTGTCGTCTAATGACGGGAGTATTGTATTAATTTATTTCAACCTGTATCAGGTGATTAGCTAGCTGTCGAAATATTTCCACAACGTACTGCGTCCAGAGATTTAAGGGATCCTCTATCCCTTCTAGAATTGTTTTATGTATTATAATTTTATCCATTTATTCTAGCATATTTGTGAATAATTATTCTCGTCATGTATTTGAAATTATATTGTTGCATAAAAGATTGTTTTAAAATAGTGTTGATGTGACAGTTTTTGGTGGAAATGATATTCTTGAAATCAGGGATTTTGAGAAAAACCTTAGTTCTAAAAGACTTTCCAATTATAGAAAATCACTTATATTATTCCCGAGATGGGAAATCACTACTTTCTGATAGTAATGAAAAGAGAAGTGTAAAAACCCTCTCACACGTTGCCTCAAGAGTTACCAAGTATAGTGAAAAGAATAAGAATAGTTATCAAAAGGTGAAAGATTTTTATAAATGAGGAACATGTGTGGAGGAGACTATTATTTTGGCTCCAGAGATATTCGTAGACGCTTAAGCTCGATACCGTTGCTTGGATGGAAGCGCAACCGCTGAAGGACTTTGGGAAGACAGTAATTCATCCCTAGGTCATGCTAAGTACACTTTGATTAATTAGCTGACGGGGTAGGCCTGTAACCACAGTTTACCTACCTGGGTTGTGTAATACCTGGGTCACATTGACTACACAACCCTAGTACACATGGCGTAAATAGTGTACATGGGCCCTAAATATGATGAATTTTATTTATCAACCAGTAATTTTATGCTTTAAGTGAAATGTCGAACTTATGCTTATACTGGAAAATTTGATTTCAAGTGTGTAATTAATCGTTTTGAAGAAAATGAGTTTAACTCAACCGTTTTATGGTTGAAGGTTATCTTACTGAGTATTTCTCGCTCACCCCTTATTTTATTTTTGTTTTCAGGTTATGAGCAGAGAGACCTAGGCGGCCAGAATGGGATCTAGGCTAGTATTAGGACATTGCATTTCAATTACTTTAGTAAGTGCCCAGCACAATAAATTTAGTTTTACTTTAGATTTTCATTTATTGTATCGAACATAATTACTCTTTTCGAAATACTAGTTTCTGCATTTATTGAAGCTCTGAGTTTAAAATTATTTTTCTAGTAATTTATATATTCAGCATATTAGCTAAGTTATCTGGCAGACCTTATGAATCTTTGCGGTTTTTGTGTAAAGAAATGGACGAACCTAACCCTAGCGGTTTGGGGGCGTTATAGTAGCACTTAGTGTGGTCAGCACCGTATACCTACTTGATGCCTTACTGATGGACACTCAATTAGAATTTAACCTATTTATTCCTCCCATCAAAGAACAAGAATCAGAATAATATCAATTCTAATTTATTTGATTCCATAAATAATACTTTATTTGGAATAAATTACAGAACATTCATAATTATGTTTAATCTAAATTACAATAAAATACATGTGGAATATGATCAATACTTTAAAGGAAATTTCTTATAGTTATTTATTCTTTTGTACAAGGCATTAGAGAAAGAAGGGTTGAAAATTATTATTTAGGATTGTAATAGATTGTGGAGGATGATCATACTTTTTGCATGCATCGCATTCTCTTTCTCGTGACCATAGACAATGATGTTTAAAATTCGAGGACGAGTTTTGTTGAAGAATGAGAAAACTATGGTCACAACCACCAATTGGCTTGCAGCGAAGAGATTTAGTAATTTTCTCAAACAATTTTGTTAGCCTAATGTTGTTTCAAATTTTTGTTTTTCAACAATTAGGATTATGTTACCATTACTTTAATGTAAAAAAAAATGAAGATTGGGAACAATCTTGATATTTTATCATAAAAAGAGAGGCATTTATGATTTAAGAAATTTTTAAAAACTTTAGAGTATCTTCATCTTTTGTCCTATAAATGTAACAATCTGTAACGGTTAGAAGATGAAGAGAGTTGTAGAAGAAAATGAAATATAACAATAAGGGGCACAAGATTGAGGCGTCTGACTTGGCACAGTAGTCAATAAAGTTGATAAGGTGAATTGATGAGTTTGGGTGATTAATGAGGGATGTGAGAACAACTGTATATTAGTTAGCAACCACTCACAAGCTTCTAGAAGAAGCATGTCTGAAGATACAAATTGATGATACGTTTTATATGCTTTAGATATGCATTTTAATAAACCATTCGATTTGGGCTGTTGCAAGAGATTGGACTATCTAACCGTAAGGGCTTAACTATAAAAAAAAAAATGTGAAGATTATATAAAAGCCCAACAAGAGAGAGAAATGGGGATCTAAAATCATTTGAATATTCATTTTGGAATTAGGAGGTTGGGCCCTCGAAAGCCGTTGTTCTTGTTCAGAAGATTTTATCTCAACTCAATCTATTCTTCCATTCAAATCGATTTATTTCATATATTCCTTCATAGAATCATAAAGTAGCAAAATCTAAACTGTTACAAGTGGTATCAAAGCTGTTCGATTCCATCATTTTATCGAAACTTCAATGAGAACAAGATCCATAGTGTCAGACGAGGTCAATATTACTCAACTCGTGGATGTAATGACAAAGATCCAGCTCAACATTATGACAAGAGAAGACCTGTAAGACACAATGAAGAAATCAAGAGGATTTATTGTAACAAATTCACACTATGTTCACTGCCAATCCAAAGATTGGCTCAACCAAAACAAAATACTCAACACAACAACAATGACCATAGTTTTAGTATAATGGGGAATTCAAATCACGAAGGTACTAGTGGAGGTGATGGTTTTCATACTAGGTCCATTAGATTGGATTTTTTGAAATTTGAAGGTGAAGATCCAGTAACTTAGTGTTTTAGAGCTGCTCAATTTTTTGAGTACTACTCAACTCTTGATGTTCAATGGCTTACCATCTCTTCTTTCCATATGGAATGCAAAGCTTTTGTGTGGTTTCAGGAAGTACATGCTAATAAGTGTTTTCCTATTTAGAGTGAGTTTGTTAGTGCTCTTGAAGCCTAATTCGGTCAAGGACCTTATGATGTTCCCATTGAAGAATTAACCAAATTAAAATAGACTGGATTGCTAGAAGATTATAAAATTCAGTTTGAAACTTTAGCAAATAGAGTCTATGGCTACCCTGAAACTCATAAGATGAGTTGTTTTACGAGAGGATTAAGGGATGACATTAGGTTGCCAGTAAGGATGTTTCATCCTAAAACCTTGATTGATGCTTATGCTTTAGCAAAAATTCAAGAACGATATGTCTCCAACAATCAAAGATTTGGAAGATTGGTTTGGAATTCCAATTCATATCACACGAATAGTAGTAGTAATTCAAGAGTTTAAATTCCGGTGAACAAAGGTGCCGATTCATTTAGGGGGAAAAAATGCTGCCTTTGGATAGCAAAGAAGCTTCGACAACAAACATTTTGTAGCTAACCAACCTAAAGTTGCTAATTCAACCAATAATAAGGCACTTGTGCCTGTGCAGAAGTTCTCACTTGCACAGATGTTGGAGAGAGGAAGAAAGGCCTACGTTACAATTGTGACTCCAAATGGAATTAAGGCCATGTGTGTGCTTCTCCAAGGCTATTATTGATTTAGGAAATTGGAGATGCTGCTAAGGGGTTGGAGAAAGAACAGAAGGTAGACTCGGACCCTGATGAGTGTATTTTTAGAGGAATTTTTTTAGATTTCCTTGAATGCTATCACATGATGAGAAAATGGCTACTATTCTAGGAATTCAGCCATTGCTACATGATTCCATCAAGGTTAAGGTGGCTAATGGTGAAGATATTTTAAGTCCAGGCAGAAGTCAAGGCATAAAGCTTACAATGCAAGGTTTTGTTTTTTCAATTGATCTTTATATTCTCTCATTGGCGGGGTGTGATATGGTCCTAGGTATTCACTAGTTAAGTACTTTAGGAACTATCTTATGGGACATCATTAAGCTAACAATGGAATTTACATTTAACAAGAATCAACACTTGGTTCAAGGGTTGGTCACTATGAATAATATAAGTTTATAAGATGGGGACTCATTCAAATTTTCTTGTAATGAGAGAAAAGGTATACTATTACAATTGCTCTCTATTGAAGCTAGTCAAATTCACAAGAGTGATTACAGGGATCCTAAGCTACTAAAAAAAATGGGAGATAGTCCATGGTCACTAGCTCGATATCATGATCACTCAATTGTCCTTACGGAAGGAGCACAAGCAATTTTAGTGAGGCCCTATAGCTACCCTTTTTATCAAAATGAGGAGATATAGAAGATAATATGAGAGCTGTTGTAATCAGGGGTGGTGCAGACCAGTCAAAGTCATTTTTCTTTTCCAGTTTTGATGGTAAGAAAGGCTGATGGTAGCTGTCGTTTGTCTGTTGATTATAGGGCCCTAAATCAGGTAACTATTAAGGATAAATTTCCTATACCTGTTTTTTATGAATTGTTTAGTGAGTTGTGAGGGGCTAGAAATTTTTCTAAGCTAGATTTAAGGTCTAGATACCACCAGATCCGAGTGGTAGAGAGGGATATTCCAAAAACAGCCTTTCATATTCACAAAGGCCATTATGAATTTTTGGTAATGCCTTTTTTTACTAATGGTCCATTTACTTTTCAAAGCCTTATGAATTAGGTTTCTAAGCCCAACTTGAGGAAGTGTATTTTGGTCTTTTTTTGATGATATCATTGGATTTGGAGACTCACAAAGATTATTTAAGGTAGACTCTAGAGACTTTAAAAGAGAATCAAATTTATGCTAAAATGTCTAAGTGTCGTTTTGGTTGTTCTAAGGTAGGCTATTTTGGACATATTATTTCAGATGACGATGGTGAAGGTGTTGGGGATCATTCACTAATCAAAGTATGCGCATTGGAATATCGATCCAAGAAAATTTTCCTTCAAGATAAACAAGGCTAGATTAATTAAACTAATATGTTCATGATACTTACAATCGAAATCGACCTCTCCTAAGCTACTAGGGACAGTTGACTTTGGTTGATTTGCTCCTTGCAGGTTGAATGGTGAAGAACGTATTCTTCGTGCTCTTGACTCAACTTCCATATCTTCTCTTTGATGACTGAATATGAACTCACAACTTGAAGTAGTGAATTGGTCAATAATACTTTACTATGGCCCTCTATTTATAGATTTTGATTTACACTTATGATATAGGGTTAGGATATAAGAAAGAGTTGTAGCATAGATATGATTGGAGTCATAGGAGAACTACAATTTCAATCCTTACTATCTAGGTTGTTAGTATTTTATATTGGCAACATTCTGGTTGACAAAAATACTTTATGTAACGGTTGATTTTTAACAGGATTATCGGTTCTATTCAAAGTCTTCAAGTAATATGGACAGTGTCTCATTTCATGCCATGTGTATGGTCACAAGTTTCTAAGAAGATGTCTACGAAGATTCCATGCAATGTCCAAGTCAGAACAGCCTATTCCTGTGCAACCGTCTGAACGGGCCTTTGAAGCCGTCCGGACGCCCTGCAGTGTCTTACAGATAAACAATGAAGACGTCCGGACGACAGAGCAACACCGTCCGGACACTCCGTTTTTCAGAAATCGACACTGTTTGGGAAGTCTCTGCAAGCCGTCCAGAAGACGATGTCCAATAGTACAGAATATTTCAAAGTTCCGTTTGAACGCGGAAAGGATTTAGTGAAGACTGTCCGGACGCTCGGTCAAGCCGTCCGGACGTGAACCTAATAAAGATAGAATTACATTGTTTCTGAAATGATATCATAGAAAACCGTTTGGAAGTAGCTAACTTCCGTCCGGACGCTCACCAGCCAGAGTCTGAATCTCAGCAATTTTTTAGGTCTCTTGAAGCCTATAAATAGGGGGCTCTAGGCTAATGTTTTGTACAGAATTCGGTTATGAATTCCATAGTACTTTGAGAGGGTGTTTAAGGAGAATTGAAGATCCCCTAGCTCTCAAGCCGTTTCCGGTGTGTGCGCAAGTGTTCGTGTGAAGTCTATCTTAGGGGTCGACCCTAGGGTAAAGGAATCCATCAAAAACCCCTTCAGGTGGAAGATCTGGTTGGGAAGCGTTCGTGTTGGGTTACACGTCAGAGTTAAAGGTATGACTATTACATAGGGTTAGTACGAGTGTCTTGTAACTAGCTTTGTTTTTGGATAGTGGATATCCTGGGTTTGGTTGCCCCGGAGTGGTTTTTTCTCTTCATAGAGTTTCCACTTCGTAACAAATATCTTGTCTCATTTAAATTCCTCATTTAAGATATTTGTTTCCACACAAACACAAACTTGGTTTAAAATTATAAGTCAATAAATTATTTTCAATTGGTATCAGAGCTAGGTTACACTTGTGTTTTAGATTTATTTCTTGAGTGTGATCCATGACTTCTTCTAACATAAATATTCTTGAGTTCTCTAAAGATGATTTTTATGATTTCTCTAAAGATACTCTTTTTATAGGTAAACTCTTTAAGAAATCCAATAGAGAACTCAAAAAGATTAAGCAAGAAAAAGAGTCTTTGTTTTTACAATTATCTGAATCACATGTTTTGATTGACTCTTTGAAATATGAGAATACAATGCTTTTTGATACTGTTGATGCACTAGAGAATAAATTAAAAGAATCAGAGGATCTCTTGGAAAAACTCTCTAGTAATACTTTGAAAAGCATGCTTTGTATTCATACATTATTTCTAACAAGCCTGATTTAATTGTTAATGATTTAAATACTTCTACTTCACATGGTTCTGATTTTGAATTAGATTCTATTGATACTAAGCCTATGATAGAAGATACAGCTTGTTTAGATAAATCTTGCTTAACTAATCATGTGATGCTTAACTCCAAGGAATTAGGAATACAAGGTAAGTTTATTCCTAAGTGTCATAATTTTGGGAAGATTTGTCATATTAGGCCAAATTGTTGTTTGTTGAAATCACACAGGCCTTGGATTAAGCAGGATGCTATGAGGAAAAGTGAAGTTGAAGATTCTTCTTCATCAAAATATGTCCCTCCGCATAGGAGACATATAAAAGGTAAAGGCAATATTGTTTGTAAGAATGCTAACCATATTTCTGCAGAGAAAGTCAAGCAGCATTCCAACAAAAGAAGCCTGCACACCTGTCATCACTGCGGCATCACTGGTCACATCCAACCCAAATGTCCACAGCTCCAAGCTCAGAAGAAGAAGGCTCAGAGGCAGTTGCCTACTAAGACCACATCAGGTACTCTACCTTCGGCGGGACATCAGGTTCCATGGCATCAGCTGCAACAACAGTGGTCTGTTCTGAAGAACACATCAAGGCAATACATGAAAAAGCCGCAAAAGCTCGTTAGCAACCATGCCTATGAAAGGTTGCTGAGCTTGTTACAAGGGATGCTGAGGAGAATGGATAGTATGAGCAATACCCGATCACATCTACCACAGGTTCACCAGGGTTGGGTCAGAAAGAATGAGACCATTCACCCTTTGAGGGGGAGTGGACTCACCTAGTATAGGTGCAGTCTCATTATGCCTAGGATTTTGGTTCCTAAATCCTAGTGCATACCAGGTATGTTTGCATTGCATTAATTGTCATATCTTATATCCTATTTTTGCCTTGCATTCTGTTTAAGGAACCATCTTTTCTATCCCTAGATTTTCTCTTGGTTGCTTTGAGAATTTTATGCAAGTACATTCTAGGGATGATAGAGAAAGCATGTCACTGCTTTTCTGTCTTGGTAGAGTCAAACCTCTCTCCCTGAGGACATGTTTGCTCTTACCTACATGCTTTGTCTAGACATATGTTCTTTTCCTTTTAAGCATGTCTTTGTTGTTTTTGTCTTTTATTTTTCAACCAAAAAAAAAAATGGGGGAGAAGATGCAGAATTTTATATAGCTTTTCAGATATTGTATGTTTTTTTGCCTGATATCTTAGTTCATTGTGCATAAATTGAATATGCTTATATATGATTGAGAGTTTATGTCTGATATCTGCTAAGTTTTCATGTGCATCTTAATACTAGATAGTTGCTTTTCTCATGCGATGAAATTGTGCACTATCCAAAGCTCCCCTAAGGTACATTTTTTTTCTCTCTGACTTTTAGCTTCGGAAAATTCTAATGAGAGAGATTTTTTTGCTAAGATGGTCAAATTGACAAACTCGCTAGTTGAACCTAGAACCCATAAATTCTGGCATTTTTTCTAGGTTGCAGCACCAAGTGATAAAAAGAATTCAAAATTGAATAAATATGGATAAATAAAAAGATCCATTGCTTTTGTAATATAAATATTTTCTTGAACTTGTCCCTATAGAAACAGTCAGTGACCAAATCATTGCCGAAATAGACGGTCACTGATGAGTACCAAATATTGTATATTTGGACCCCTTGATTTACATTAGTTAGACATTTAGCCTTGCTATTTTCTGATGTTTTTGTTAGATTTTGTGTTTTTGTGTTTTATAGGTCAATAAGAGAGGAATGGCAAAATTTCATGTGGAAATGCTTGGAAATTCAGAAGTCCCGGAAAGTCGATCGATCGAATTTTTCCCGAAGTCGATCGATCGAATTGATTTTTCCCAGAACTGACTGTTGCAGAAGCGCGCCAGAATGCCCAATCAGGAGCTTCTCCATGACAAAAGCAGTTCTCCCTCTGATTTTCGCAACAAAACAGGCTGGTTTCGTGACCTTGGTTGTCTCTAGCAAGAGAGGAACCCTAGAGGGGGTTAGAGGAGTCATTTTACATGGGTTTCTAACCATAATTTCCTTCTATAAAGCCATAGCCATGCCTCCTTGTTGGAGAGAGTTCTGAGAGCAGTAGATAGGTTTAATTTCGTGCATTTTGTAGTTTATTTCAATAGCTCTTTTCCTTAGACATTTGTCTTTGTAAAGCCTTTCTTCAATTTTCATGTTTGTTCTTCAAGTCTTTGTGGTGTTCTTAGTCATGGGAGGCTAGAACTCTCAACTAAGGTTGAGGATGAAACCTCTCCATTGATGACACTCACACTCTTGTAGTCTTACTTGCACACTTAATGCTATATCATTATGTTGTTCAAGTTCCATTCATTTAATGCTTTATCTTTTTCAATGAATGTGGTTGGTGGTAGAAATAGGACATTTAATGTATTTCAACCGATGGATACATTGTTTTATTGGTTTGAAAGATGATATCCATTGTGATTTACTCTTTGAATGGATACAATGGATGATTTGATTTCAATTGGGTACTCTTTGTGATTTATCTTTGAGTTGGATTCGTTTAATGGTTCTAAGGTTTATGGTTGAGAAACTTGAATGACACCCTAAGCTTAATGTTCTTTAGGTGTTCAAGTGGAAACCAAGAGGGTGAGTTGTTGGATTTGGTTTGGTGAATTCCTTAGCCTTAGTCCCTTTTTACATATTTCACTTCTTCCTCTTTAACTTAGCATTTTTGGTGCATGTTTAACCCTCAAACTCTTGGAACTAGGTTAGAATGAGGTTGATTAAGCAAGACACTGATTTTTGACCATTTCCCTATGGATTCGACCTCGCACTTGCACACACTATATTGCAAACGATTCGTGCGCTTGCGAGTACTCTTTAAAACTCACAACAGTCACTAAAGGACGAAGTAAAAAAAAAGTGCTGCAGCTTAGGGGGAGTGTATCAGATGAGGGTGGCTAGGCCCTAGTAAAATAAGGTTTGACTTTTGACTGATCTAACATTGATTTTCTCTCTTATTTAGAAAATCCGAGTGATTTAAGTCATATCAGTGAACTTCATACCTTATTGAGAAAGCTTTCACACACACACGCATTGCATGAGTTAAGTTTATTATTGAAAAATTTCTATCTGCAAGGAAATTTTTGTGCTTATTGACTCTTTACTCTCAATTATATCTTAATATATTTTTGAAATGCTATTTGACTATTTTATCAATTATTTATAAATGTGTGTTCTGAAGCTAACGTTAGGAAATTTTTGTTCTGCATATTTTCCTTTGTTTTACAACTTCTAGTGTGAAGCGTCCGGACGGACATGTTCTTGCGTCCGGACGCGCTCGGCTCTGTCAATCTCTTATTTGACAGCATGCCGTCCGGACGAGTATGTACCATGTCCGGACTCGAGTTTTTTTTGCTTTCTCTGCCAAACACACACACTACTTTTTGCCTGTTCTATCATCTTGTGTTGTGTGTGTTTTCTCTTGGACTGATCCCGAGATTTTGGCATTCTCTGCACATCTTTTCTCATTCCCAAGTATTTCCTTTGACTTTCCTTATTCCCTTAAGCTTTTGTTCTTTTTAGAATATTGGAATCTTTAAGTGATTATGATTTGAGAGATTGTGCATGAATATCTTTTTTAGTCTTTATGCTGGATGGATATTACTAATCTGTGTCTTTTGGATTGCTATTTCTACTTTTGTATTTCTTTATGCATCCAATTGATAGCGATCATAATACCACATTCTTTTTGAAACTAACAGAATCTAATATTTCTTTGTGGTGTTATTTTTGGATAGATTTCTGTTTAAATATTTTTCAGGAATATGTTGTCTGGTGGCTTCCAGCATAGTGTCAGACAGAGTGCTCTTTGGAAAACAGATCAGTGTTGAAATCATATGTTCCAGAGATCTCAAATTTTAGATGAGCTCATTCCCCCTGCTCATACAGAGTCTTCCGTAACCTTTTCCTCTAAAAATCTACACCAACTAGAGATTCAGTGGTGAATCTTCTTTATCATCTTCCAGACCACTTGTCTAGAGGATTTCTTTCTTCAGATGATCTGTTTCGGCTAGAAGACTCAAATGACTAAAAAAATTTAGTCTATGGTTTCCCGGCTTCAGGAGCAAGAAGCCGAAGTGGCTCAAATTCAGGAAATGTGATATCTTGAGGTTTTGGTTTCTCTTATGTTGATTTGAGCTTTTGATGAGACACTTTACTATTATTCTTGTTGTTTTGAATTTTAGTATTTGTGGTTTTCTCTTATACTCTGTTTACCCTTTGTCTTTTTGAGACAAAAAGGAGGAGTATTTTGTGTTTTGGACCGGGAATGTATTTCAAAACCGATCAAGTGTTTTTTTGTCCCAGAATGGCCAAATGGGGAGTTTGTTAGTATTTTATATTGGCAACATTCTGATTAACAAAAACACTTTATGTAACAGTTGCTTTTTAACAGGATTATCGGTTCTATTCAGAGTCTTCAAGTAATATGGACAGTGTCTCATTTCATGCCATGTGTATGGTCACAAGTTTCTAAGAAGATGTCCATGAAGATTCCATGTAATTTCCAAGTCAGAATAGCCGATTCCTGTGCAACCGTCTGGACGGGCCTTTGAAGGCGTCCGGACGCCCCGCAGTCTCTTACAGATAAACATTGAAGACGTCCGGACGAAAGAGCAACACCGTCCGGACGCTAGGTTAATCAGTATTCAACAAAGAGTCTGTTTTCAGAAATCGACACTGTTTGGGAAGTCTCTGCAAGCCGTCCGGACGACGTGGCAACACGTCCGAACTATGTCCAGTAGTTCAGAATATTCCAGAGTTCCGTTCGAACCTGGAAAGGATTTAGCGACGACCGTCCAGACGCTCGGTCAAGCCGTTCGGACGTGAACCTGATAAAGATAGAATTATGCTGTTTCTGAAAGGATATCACAGAAACCGTCCGGACGTGGCTAACTTCCATCCGAACGCTCGCCAGCTAGAGTCCGAATCTCAACAGTTTTTGAGGTCTCTTGAAGCCTATAAATAGAGGGCTCTAGGCTAGTGTTTTGTACAGAATTTGGTGGTGAGTTCCATAGTGCTTTGAGAGGGTGTTTAGGGAGAATCGAAGATCCGCTAGCTCTCAAGCCGTTTCCCGTGTGTGCTCAAGTGTTCGTGTGAAGTCTATCTTAGGGGTCAGCCCTAGGGATAAGGAATCCATCAAAAACCCATTCAGGTGGAAGATCTGGTTGGGAAGCGTTCATGTTGGGTTACACGTCAGAGTTAAAGGTATGACTACTGCATAGGGTTGTGTGAGTACGAGTGTCTTGTAACTATCTTTGTTTTGGATAGTGGATTTACGGGGTTTGGCTGCCCCGGAGTGGTTTTTTCTCTTCATAGAGTTTCCACTTCGTAACAAATATCTTGTCTCATTTAAATTCCGCATTTATGATATTTGCTTTCACACAAACACAAACTTGGTTTAAAATTAGAAGTCAATAAATTATTTTCATAGGTAGCATAGGAAGGACAGGAGTCATAGAAGGAATGAAATTCCTCCTCATTCCTAGTAGGATGCATGACCAAGTGGGAGTGAAACACTCCCCTTGGTCATGCACCACATGTCGATTCCTTGCATCTAGGACTAGGATTTTAATCATAACCCAATTGATACTAATTTTCCAACATGGGCTTAAGTTTTACCCCTTAGACCCAAAGCTCTTTAATCTCTTCTTAAGCCTTTTAAAATTAAATCTAAGAGCTCATAACTCTTAAATACTTAAGCCCATAAGAAATTAATTCCTAAGCCCAATCATCTCTAAGTAATGAGCCACTTAGGAATCATATTTGAAAAACGAAATTGACTTCTAAAAATAAAGTGTGTGCATAAGTGTTAACAAAAATTAAAGCAAAGCGGAAAATAAATGACACACAGATTTTTGTTGACGAAGTAGAAACTCAATTAAGAGAAAAACCACTCCGGGGCAGCCAAACTCAGGAATTCCACTATTCAGAAGACATAGCTATATACAAGACAGTAACACTCACATATACCCGATGCAGTGGTTGTATCTTGATCTCTGACGTGTAACCCAACACAATCGCTTCCCAACCAGGTTCTCCTACCTGAAGGGGTCTTCAATGGAATCCTTTATCTTAGAGCCGACCTCTAAGATAGACTTCAGTTGTAGCACAGCAACAGCACACTTGATAGGGCTTCAGAGGAAATATCACGTCTCTGAGCAGTTGTGGAATTCAATACCGAATTCTTGCAGTTCTCAATGCCCAGGGGCCTCTATTTATAGGCTGGGGGCTCAAATGAGCGTCAGGCAAAATATACTTGGGCGCCATCCGGACGGCCCATGTCCACCGTCCGGACGGACAACTGTGCGACAAGATTTTCCAAAAATTTCGCTAGGAAATCTTTCCTGTTTAAGAGCCTCATCCGGACGGGATAGCACATCGTCCGGACGGTCGCACATCCGCTCCAAGTAATTTCCTTATAAGGCTTCGCGCGTTCGGACCATGGGGGATGAGCGTCCGGACGGCTATTCTTTAACACGTAATTTCCATATCTGCAATGCGCTCGTCCGGACCATGATAGGCAGTCGTCCGAATGGTTGAAGTTGAATCGGCAATTTCCTTCTTTGATGAACATGCGTCCGGACCACAGCTGTCAGACGTCCGGACGGTGATATTTGAATTGTGATTCTTGCCATAAGGAAACGCGCGTCCGAATGGTTGATCGATCCACCCTTTCTTGGAACTTGGAAAGAAATCTGAAACTGATCTAGTACTGAGAGGCGTCCGGACGTGCTGCTGAAACGTCCGGACGGATGCAAGCTGGATAGAACCTTCTCGACATAGTGGAGGGTCCAGACGGAGAGACACGTCGTCCGGACGGATGATGCTTGGTCTGTCTGGAGTCCGAATGGTATGGCACATCGTCCAAACTGATAGAACAATGACAGATGGTCGTCCGGACGGGATGGCTCGATCGTCCGGACGGTTGACAGGGAACTGAAAATCTTCTAACTCTGAAGCATTTCTGAATAGTAGAATCCCTGTGGAGCATCGTTACACACAAGTGATTTTGTCCAAACATAGAATGAGGCCAAAATATTAACAATATTCATTTGGCCCATGTTTTATCAAATAAAACAATTCGACATAAATAAATACATAATTGATGCTCATAGCATATGATCATCTTACATCAGCTCAAAGAGGGACCTAAAGGAAAAAATACAATTAGCTGTAAATAGGTCTATGACACCTATTTAATCACAATTGATTCCACTAAACAAATGTGACTGGACTCTAATATGTATTTTAAAATTAATGAATCAATCTCCGCGATATACTTATTTATTACATATGACCCATCCACGAAATCATTCCATAATCGAACCAAAGTCAATGCACCGTTACTTAGTTCACTACCTATTTTCCTTGATACTCCTAATTTAATTACATGATATATCATTTTTGTACCTTGTGAGTTTTTCATCTCACCTTACACAAAACAAAGTTTCAGTAAATATCGCTGAAACACTTAGGCCCAAGCTTTAGGATAATCAATCCTACTTAAATCTACATTAATGGGGAATATTCCTTATCACTTTGTTCCATAACAAAGGATTTGGATTCCTTCTTGCAGAAGGTGTTTGTGATGTCCCACATTGCTTAGGAATGGAGATGTGCTTATATATATAAATACATCATTCTTGACACATCACGTTTTAAAGTTTTGATTGTCATGAACCGATTAAAACTCAGTAGTTAAGCGTGCTCCTACAAGAGTAGTACCAGGATAGGTGACCTCTTGGGAAGTCTGGTTCGGCAGAGCCAAAAGTGGACAATATTGTGTCATTAGGGGTGGGTTATTATAAATGGTATCAGAGCCATTGCCCAGCCTAAGATTGGGGGATTATGCACAAGTCCATGAGGGTCGCCAGTGGGCACTTGTTGAGACGCCAAGAATGGGGTGATCCCATGAGGGTCGCCATCAGAGATGTTGGGTCCCAAGAGGGGCTTATTATGATGTCTCACATAGCCTAGGAATGGGGATATGCTTATATGTATAAACGCACCATTCTTGACACAATGTGTTTTAAAGTCGTGATGGCCACGAACCTATCAAACCTCCGCAGTAGTACCGGGATGGGTGATCTCCTTGAAAGTTTGGTTTGGGGGGGCCAAACGCGTACAATATTGTGTCCTTGGGGTTGGATCATTACAGTGTTCCCACAATGCTACATGCAATCACCCAATGCACAGAAGTGTTGACGAGTGATTTGATCTCATTCTTGTACATCAAAGTTACCATCTGAGTTCGCAATCTTCTTAGGATTTAGAGTAATTGTTATAAGTTGCCGTGCACGTACATCATTCTTAATCATAGCGTTGAAAGAATGATGACTTACGTAGTCCGTTGTGCATGGCACTACCTTGCACTTACGCCAACATATCAACTCAAAGCTCTTCCTGCTTCTCTTAATCAAGATAGATCGTTAAGGTTGACATGTTATAGTTTAGATGGATTTTTCAGTTTCATTTATGACTACGAACAATCTTTTATAAATTACAAGGACTTATGGATATGATCTTTTGTATGAAAATCTCATTACTCACACCATAGTCAAAGACAATGTAACTTAAGGACCTTACATGTATATCATATGAATTATTCAAACATATATGTATATGTAAAGCATTAATATATATGTACAATGTTCAGTATTATATAATTTATAGAAAAGCAAAATGGAATTGGAGTTTTGGACACTAGTCCCAACAGAAGGTAGTCCCAAACAAAATTCAGGCTATGGTGGATTGGCCTTTTCCAAAAACTATAAAGTCATTATGTAGTTTTTTTGGGCTTAACTGGCTACTATTGCAAATTTATCAAGGAGTATGGCTCCATTGCTACCCATTTATCAGCAATGCTATGAAAGAATTCTTTTTCTTAGGGAGAATGAGCAATTAAGGATTTCCAACACGTTAAAACTACTGCAACAGTAACCCCTGTTCTAGGTCTTCCTAATTTTAGTCAGCCATTTTGTGATTGAATGTGATGCCAATGGATTGAGAATTGGAGCTGTATTAATCCAGCAGAAGTAACCTATAACTTTTTTGAGTAAAGGTTTGAAAACAAAAGTTATTCATGAAAAGAAGCTATCCGCCCTTGTGACCACAGCCCATAAATGGCGACCTTATTTGCTTAGTCAGTATTTCATTGTAAGAACTAACTATCAAATTTTTAATTTTATTGTTGGAACAGAAGGTGGGCACTCCATTTCAACATAAATGGATTACCAAACTTATTGGTTATCACTTTACAGTGGAGTATAAAAAAAGAAATGGATAAGAGGGTCGCTGATGCTCTGTCTCAAAGGGAAGAGTTGGATTTTGAGGTCACTGTATGTCTTTTGTCAATTCCTACATGTTAGTATTTTGGCCTCATTCTGTGTTTGGACAAAATCACTTAAGTGTAAATATGTTGTAAACAGGGATTCCACTATTCAGAGTCTGCAATTTAGAAGAATTCAAGTTCCCTGTCAGCCGTCCGGACGATCGAGCCATCCCCTTCGGACGCCCATCTGTCCACTGTTCCATCTGTCCGGAGGACGTGTCATCCCGTCCGAATGCTAGACAGACCAGGATCATCCGTCCGGAAGAAGTGTTCATTCCGTCCGGACCCCATACTGTATCGAGAAGTTTCTGTGCCAGCTTGCATCCGTCCGGACGTTTCAGCAGCATGTCCGGACGCCTCCCAGTACTCGATCAGTTTCTGATTTCTTTCCAAGTTCCAAGAAAGGGAAGATCAATCAACCGTCCGGACAATGTGCTATCCCTTCCGGACGCGCGTCTCCGTAAGGCAAGAATCGCAATTCAAATATGACCGTCCGGACGTCTGACAACTGTGGTCCGGACGCGCGTGCATCAAAGAAGGAAATTGCCGATTCGACTTCAACCGTCCGGACGACTGCCTATCATGGTCCGAACGCGCGTATTACCGATATGGAAATTGCGTGTTGAAGAATAGCCGTCCGAACGCTCATCCCCCATGGTCCAGACACTCGAGAGCCTTATAAGGAAATTACTTGCAGCGGACGTGCGACCGTCCGGACGATGTCCTTAAACAGGAAAGATTTCTCCGCGGGAATTTCGGAAAATCTGTTCGCACAGTTGTCCGTCCGGAAGGCCCATGTCCACCGTCCGGATGGTGCCTAGGTATATTTTGCATGACGCTCATTTGAGCCCCCAGCCTATAAATAGAGGCCCCTGGGCACTGAGAACTGTAAGAATTCGGTGTGAATTCCACTAGAGCTCAGAGAAGTTATCAATCCCTCTGAAGCCGTTTTACAAGTGTGTTGTGCTGTAAACCGAAGTCTATCTTAGAGGTCGGCTCTAAGGTAAGGAGTTCCATTGAAGACCCCTTCAGGTAGGTGAACCTGGTTCGGAAGCGTTCGTGTTGGGTTACACGTCAGAGATCAAGGTACGACCACTGCATCGGTACATGTGAGTGTTATTGTCTTGTATCTAGCTATGTCTTCTGAATAGTGGAATTCCTGGGTTTGGCTGCCCCGGAGTGGTTTTCTCTTAACTGAGTTTCCACTTCGTCAACAAAAATCTGTGTGTCATTTACTTTCCGCTGTACTTTAATTTTTGTTGACACTTATGCACACACTTTATTTTTAGAAGTCAATTCAATTTTTCACTACAACTACTTGGGTGGCATAATTAAAGAATCATTATGTTATAGACCTAGATCTACAGTGTTGGCGCAATGGCACAATGGAGTTAGGTAATGAGAAGTTTTCTTTTAAGAATGTCATCTTTTTTATAAGAAGAAAGTTTATATTAGAGGGTGTTTTATATCAAAGGTCAAATTTTGCACTATGTGCCTTGCATAGTGATCCTATGGCAGGTCATTTATGAAAATTAAATAGACTTCTAATTAACTGTGTGTGTGAATAGTGTGCAATAAAATATTAAATGCTGAATTTAAAGGAGACAAATATTTTATTGACGAAGTGAAAACTCAATTAAGAGAAAAACTACTCCGGGGTAGCTAAACCCAGGATATCTAGTATTCAGAAGACAAGACTAGTTACAAAGTAGTAGCACTCACATACTCCTGATGCAGTGGTCGTACCTTGCACTATAACGTGTAGCCTAACACGAATGCCTCCCAACCAGGTCTCCTACCTAAAATGGTCTTCAATGGAATCATTTACCTTAGGGCCAACCCCTAAGATAGACTTCACAGCTGATCAAATCACACACTGGCAAAAGCTAGACAGCTAGCAGATCTTCAATATCTCCCTAAACACCCTCTCTAAGCTATAAGGAATTCACTACCAAATTCTGTGTAAAGTGCATGCCTAGAGCCTCTTATTTATATGCTTTAGAAGCCTTAATTCTAGTAAAAAACGGAGTCTCTGGCACGAGCGTCTGTACGATAGCCTTGGGCGTTCGGACGGGCAACTGTTTCCATGTCTGAAAAGCAATTCTGAAAAATTCTCAAATTTTGGCAGGGCCGTCCGGAAGCTTGATGTTTCCGTCCGGACGGTGGACTGTTCAAACGATTCTATTGGCCATCTAGACCATCAAATTGCAGCATTTTTCGTTAGCTTTCCAATGATGCCGATTTCGTCCCAATCCGATATTTGGACCAAAAAGTTATGATCCTAATACTCGAGGGTGTTTGGACGGCTTGATCGAGCGTCTGGACGGTCAACTGCAACCACCTTTCCAAAATAGTGCTGAAAGCTTCCATAACAAGGCCATGTCCGGACGGTGTTGCCGTAGCGTCTGGACGGTTGCACTTTGGCTGCACGTAATTACCATAATAAGGCTTTGAGCGTCCTGACCCTGAAGGCTGATGTCCGGACGGTTGAACTAGTGCACGCAATTTCCATATATGATGCTTGATCGTCCGGACCATAAAGACTGACGTCCGGACGGTTGAACTTTGTATGCACTACTTGCCTTATGGAGGACATCGTCCTGACGGGATCACACATCGTCCAGACGGTTGCAGTCGTTTTCCCATAACTGTGTCTTATGGCAGAAAACCTAATGCTTGTCAAACATTGAATGGCGTTCGGACTGTATAGCCACGTCGTCAAGACGGATTCACTGGAACACTGGGATCTTCTCAAACTCTAAAGAGCGTCTAGACGATTTGCCATTACATCCGGATGGATGCAATCTTGAATAGTTTGAAGTTTCTAGACACTGATGGGAGTCTGGACGGAAAGTTCTCGTCGTCCGGACGGATGTTGCGGACTGAAGAGCGTCCGGACGGAATACCACGTCGTCCAGACGGATGCAAGGGAACTGAACTAACTGATTTGAATTCTACACAGAGTCTTCTTGAAGCTCATAACTGAAGTGTAGACTCTGAATAAAACAGCATCCCTGTGAAAGCAGCAACATTACATAGAAGTGATTTTGTCCAACAGAATGCAGCCAACACAAAAACTAACAATTTAGGCTATGAAAAGTCTTCACATCGGGTTCAAAGGGAATTTTTTTTTTCTTTTTTTGGAAGGGAATGCGCAAGGACCTTATGAACTTTATCAGAGAGTGTGACATATGCCCGCAGAATAAATATGAGAATACTTCTCCTACTGGGTTACTTCAACCTCTTCCAATTCCTACTAGGACCTGGTCTAATATATTTATGGACTTTATTGAAGGGTGCCCATTTCTCAAGTCCGTTATGTGATCTTAGTGGTAGTGGACAGAATATCCAGATACAATCATTTTTTATCCCTATCACATCCCTATACTGCCCTTAAGGTTGCCCAGCTATTCATTGCTAAAAATTTTAAGCTTCATGGGATACCTACTTGTATCATCTCAGATCGAGATTCAACCTTTACTGATGCTTTTTGGAAGGAACTTTTTTCGACTAAAATGGACTTCTCTAAACTCTAATACTAGTTATCACCCTCAAACTGATGGGTAAACTAAGATTGTGAATAAGTGCTTGTTGAATTATTTGAAGTGCTTGATAAGCGTCAAATGTTGCACATTCAAGCCCCTTAACTTATATATGTTAATTCCTTAGCATTGTTATTTGTTTGATTTTGTGTTGTTTTATTGTTTTCAGGTTTTAAATAAAGATGCAATTAATTCCATTAATTTTGGGCTTAAAGCACACTTTGAGAAGACCTAGAAGATATGTTTAAGTTTAACCAATCATAATAGAATACCTATATGATGTGGTTAAGTTTAATCAAATCAAGTGAAGGATTAAATCCGAATTTCTCCAACAAGAGTCAAAATCGGATTGGATTCAAATTTGGATTCTGCATATGTCTCAGTATTTGGATCATAACTTTTGCGTCAGATATCAGATTGCAATGAAATTAGTGGCGTTGGAAAGCTAATAAAATATTAATCAAATATGTCAGAAATAACTTTTCTCTAATTCGAAGGTTTACTATGCTAAAATTGCATCGCAATAAAAGACCGCAATTCTGGCCGAATTTGGAATCCTTTTCCTTTTTGGATTAAAGTTTCAATCTCCTACTTGGACAAGAAGACTCAAGAGACGATTTTTCTGGAATTCCAAGGGCTTCTAGGACTTGTGTGTGCCCTATGAATAGACCCCTAAGCTTCAAGAGAATGTGTGCTTGGTGCTTGGGCTTGTACTTAGATTTAGACAGAAAATTCTTCTCGGAGTCCTGACAAGTTGAAGAGGAGAAGAACATGGCAGGAGGCCATCCCAGCACTGCGATGAGCGGCTAAATTCCTAATAGGGTGTTGATGTAACCCTTTCCAAGTAACGATGGTTTAATTGTATTTTAATTTGGGATTTTCTCTATGCATAATGGTTGTATAACTGTGAGAATTGATCTTAATTTTATATTCAATCATTATGAATTTCTTATATTTTCTTAGGAAGTCTTTTATATTGATTGAACTCAATCCTTCATATTTTTTTTGATTATGTGAATGATTGTTATACAACGGTTTTAATTGACATATGATCAAGAGGATTAGATAGACCATGCCTAGGGAAGACGGATTGTACTACACCTTAGTTTAGTATAATTTAGGTAGACAGTCCGTGCCAACCGAAGATGGGTTATACTATTCCATTGATTGTGTGTATATCCTATTAAAGACGTAGCTAGTCCATGCCTAGGGAAGACGGGTCGTACCGCATCTTAGTGGTTAGGTGGACGGTCCGTGCCAACCGAAGATGGATTATACTTATTCTTTAGAGGTAATTTCTTGACTACTCGAGTGAGACGAGCCCTATATCATGCATAGTATGAATTTCCCTTGTTAATTTATGATTGACCATTGTTATGCGGTAAGTGGTGAAATCAATCCCCTATTCTTTATCTCATCCATATTATTTTTAAATTTATGTCTTTTACTTTTATGTATTTATTTTAAGAAAACAAAAATCAAATATCTTTTAAATTAAGTTATTTTTAATCTTGAAAAACTTGATAGCAATTCCTACGTAGTCCTTGAGGTTCGACACCCTCTCTATAGCCTTATCCTACAAGGATTCGTCCTATTGCGAGTGGTTATTTATTATTGATATATTTTGGTAAACAAAAGACCACATCAATTTTTGGCATGTTCATATTGCTATAGTCCTTATCACCATGTTAAAGAATGTCCTACTGCAGGACAATTTTCTAACAATTTTTCTGAGCATATGAACACACAGTTCTCTAGACCGAGGAATGAGCCTTACTATGATTCCTATGACCTGGCATGGAGTAACCAGTCTGATATCCCATGGCAAGCTCAAGCTCCTGAAAGTTATGCTCCACAATTTCATGAACTGTACCATCAGGCATATCCGCAGTTCAATGATCAAGCGGCCTATCCACCATCTAACTTCCATCCTCCCCACCAGCATTGGCAATCATCTCCATATTGTGCTAACTTTGAGGATAACTGGCAACCTTCTTCTCAGGCCACACCACCGCCTCGGTTTGATTCGGATTTGCAAGATCAGCTGTTGAAATTTATGAATGATATAGCGACCTCTATCAGTCAGACATGGAACTCTCGCTTTGAATCCATTGCTAAGATAGATGCTGACGAAGAGGAGCCATCTCCCATTGACTGGTCTCCACAACAACAATACCATGCCGAACCACCATCTACTCAGTCAGGTTCTGACTTTCAAATTCAGATGTTGAAACTTATGGGTGAGATCAATCAGGATTTGAAATCTCAGGGTCAAGCCATTGCCAAGTTAGAAGCTCAGAGGGAACAGATGACAAAGCAAATAGAAGAAGAAGAGCTTCAAAGACAGTCGGTGGTCAATCTTGATGGGCACTACGTGGTGGATGAGAATACTTATCATGAGCAAGCCATCACCACAATGAATAATGGAGAAGTGGTCGACACTCACGGGGAAGAGAGGAAGGAGGAGCAAATTGAGGCCCCACAAGCTCTACATCGGGCAAAAGGCGAGGAAGTGAGCACTGAGGCTCTTTCATCACCCACTCTTATTCTCGAGACGCCATATGAACCCCGAGCCCATATTGCTTGTGATGTACCAAGAGGTCAAGAGAGTAGTTTGTTAGGGATATTAGAAGAGCAAAAAGAGACCATCGAGGTAGAAAACTTCCTGTGTATTCTCCTCATTCTATTACAGTTCATGATTCCCTTCCGAATGAAAAACTGTTTAAGAAAACTCAGAGAGATCTACCTCGATATGCGGTCATTCGAAATTACATTTCTATAGGTAAACTTTATTCTCTCTGGTCCAAGAGAAGAAAAGATTGGTGCTTCAAATTTAAATTTAAGGGTCAGAGAGCATTGAGCGCATCAAGGATGTGGATTCCATTAGCTTGGCGGATCCCATATATTTTGACTAAATGAGTCAGCATCATAGGTTCGAGCACAGGCCCTGTACGCTCGAGTCCTCTATCAGGCCAGGGTACATGATCTCCTTCCTGGTTTATCTTCTTCATTGTTGCTTCATTCTTAGTTTATATTTTTACAACAATGTGTTGCACTTTACTAGTATTTGGTTGGAGTATCACTTTTTTTTCTCGAGACATGTGTTTTTGCAAACAAGTTTGGGGGTATGATATGCCCCACATCTGCTTATTCAGGTATTCCTATCCTCTTATTGTTATGTTTAGTTTTATACACACATTGGGGACAATGTGTGATTCAAGTTTGGGGGTATGGAAGAACGAAACACTGTCCAATATTTTGCTATGTTATTGCTAAGAATTTGGTTGAACTTAAATTCTGATTTGTATTTCATTGGTGAGCTTAACATGATGAACACATGATCACTTGACTAGGGAATTAAGAACTTTTGTTATTTTCTTTGGCAGCATGAGATATTACTTGTTTCAATTTGATTCTCACAAACACACTAGCACGTAGTCTGTGGGGTATGAAATTTGAAATCAGTTATGTCTGTTATCAATATCTTAGATGCAAGTGGGTAACTTATTAGAGGAATAACCTTGGCATAAAAGAAAAAAAAAAGAAAAAAAAAAGAAAAAGAAAAAGAAAAATATTGACACTTTGAGCTTTTCGCTGAGTAACCGGATCTCTTGCCTCAATAAGCATTGAGTATTCGCGTCAAAAGGTGGAAGTTTGTTTTGATTGATAAAATGGCTAAGTTTAGCTCCGTAGCATTTTTGACTTGAGTTAGTAAGTCTTTAGGGTGTTTTACACCTAATGCCCTAAAACTATCTGGTTTGGGAGTCATTGACCTAACACTTGTTACATGGGTCAATTAGAAACCTTAAGGGAGCTAAGCATTGCACAGCCTGCATATATAAAAATAATAATAAATATATATGCCATGGTTGTTTTATCAAATGGGGAGTCCAGCGAATTTTGAGTGTTGAACCATTCATGATTGAGATTAATTTTGAAATCTCATGACTATGTGTTAAGTTCACTTTACACTAATTGAATCTTGTGATATCTCATAATGCCATGTTAGTAACTTAATTTTTAATTTTCTGAAATTGTGAAGATGAAGTTTATTTTGTTAAGCTTGACAATGAATGAGAACCATTATTTTTATGATACTGCAATTTTGGGGATAACATGGTAGGAACAATGTTTGTGGGTATCAATTCTGGCAAACCCTCACGAGACTTCACTCGTCCACTAGGGAGTCCTAAGAGTTTAAAAGGCTTGTTGCATACGCTAAATGCAATCGTACATCCCATGAAAGAAGGATTTATTTTGTTGTTTTTCAGTTTTATCTCTTGTTTTGTATTGCTAAGGGACTAGCAATACGTAAGTTTGGGGGTGTGATAAGCGTCAAATGTTGCACATTCAAGCCCCTTAACTTATATATGTTAATTCCTTAGCATTGTTATTTGTTTGATTTTGTGTTGTTTTAATGTTTTCAGGTTTTAAATAAAGATGCAATTAATTCCATTAATTTTGGGCTTAAAGCACACTTTGAGAAGACCTAGAAAATATGTTTAAGCTTAACCAATCAGTGCTTTGTGTAAAATCAACCTAAACAATGGGGTCTTGGTTACCATGAGCAGAATATTGGTATAATACTACATGGCTTGCATCAATCAAAATGACCCCTTTCGAGGCGTGTATGTGTAGTTCCCCAAACGTTCGACGTCTTCACGAAAGTTACTGTTCATGCATCTACTTTGTGTCAGAAGGCACACTGAACTTTCGACTAGGGACCACCGAACATTTGATCTGACCCAAAATCGCTGGGTAATATAGTAAACCAAATGTTTGACTAAAGTGACTAAACATTCGGTGATCTGATGTGCTGTGGTATAACCAGCTAATCATTATCTTTAGACGATCTAGCGCTATAAATAGCCAACCCAATGCCCTTTCAACTCACTTTTACCGTCTTTGGCTTAGCGTAACCTCACATGATTTTTTTTTTAATTCCTATGAACTCTATTTTGTGAAAATGAGTGGTTAATGACAAGATAATGAAAATGATGAGTTTATGAAAAGCATGCATCTAAAAGATGGTGAATATTGAATTGCATCGTAGACATGGTACACCAGTATGTACGGGATAACTGCTATAGGCTTACTATTATACAAGTTATTCTCTATGGTTAAAGGCACTATATATCTATATTGCATCCATGAACCTTTTATGAAATGCGGATTTTATACTCTCATCTGAGTTCACCCTTAATAACATGTGCATCAGGTTTATCTATGCTCAGTAAGTCGTGGATTTACGCTTATATCTTTTCCACCTATGAAACATGTGTTGCTTTCTAATTAGCTTTTTAGATGCCGCCAACAGAACGCAGGATGGTCTGACTGAAGGATGTGATTCATGTGATTTTCCAGGAATTGGATCCAGTTCGGCATAAGGCAATGCGGGATGAGGATGGGGAAACCCAGGACAACATGAGTGAGATTATCTATGCGCTCTATCTTATCAAGACTATGCCATGACTCTTCTAATGTTATTTTTATGACTATTAGTATTATGTTGTAATATTTTTAGTAATTTCGGGGACTGGTCTTTGGACCTTGACATTTGGTGACGTATCTATGTTATAATGCTTTAGTATTTCTCTGGTTGTTCATAATGTGATTGTGGGTTTTCATCGCTATCTTTATGTTATAAGTGAAAGTCTTTTACTGCGAACTCTTTTTGGAGAAGATGAGATTCCTGTGATTTTATTCTTCTTAGAATAAGATTGGGAGAGGAACCACAAAGTTAACTACTAGTTTGTTAAATTCACAAGGGCACTACAATATGGTTTACCTTCGCCCTGGTTGCTTACCTACATACAGAGAACTACCAATGTTGCTATTGTGGATGTTGTTCTTTGTATTAGGGGCCGAATTTTGCCTGTTGTCCCACATCCTAAAACTTATTTAGCTAATGATGAAGAAATATGCTTATTTGGGTTGAAAGGAAGGAACTTTAGAGGTGGGTAAATAGGTTTACCTTAGACTCCAACCTTATCGTTAGCTATCCACTTCTACTTGTAAATCACTGAAGTTATCGCTGCAATTCTATGCCTTTTTATGGTGAGTCGCAAGATTGGCGTTGTGGCATATGAGTTGGACCATCCTTAAGAGGTGCGGATCCAACCTGTTTTTCATGTTTCCCAGCTTAAGCCCAAGCTTGGGCAAACCAGCGATCCCATTCCTACCATTCCGTTAGTGGATGCTCATGGCATCCTATTACCTGAGTCGATGGATGTGTTAGCAAGGCAATTTTAGAAGAAGAACAACCGCTTAGTCAGCGAGCTTCTTGTCAAATGGGCCGGTCAGCCTACTGATGATGCAACTTGGGAAGAATTTCTTTCTCTGAAACGCTCTTACCCACACCTTGTGGGCAATGTGTTATGAAGAGAGCGATAGTGTAACGATAAGAAGATGAAGAGAGTTGCAAAAGAAAAGGAAAAGAAGAAGAAGAGGCACGAGATTGATGCGTCTGACTTGGGACAATAGTCAATAAAATTGATAGGGAGAATTGATGAGTTTTGGTGATTAATGAGGGAAGTGAGAACAACTGTATATTAGCTGGCAACCACTCACAAGCTTCTAGAAGAAGCAAGTTTGAAGATACATATTGAAGATGCTTTTTATATGCATTGGTTGTGCTTTTTAATAAACCATTCGGTTTGGGCTATTACAAGCGATTGCACTATGTAATCGTATCAGCTTAATTGTAAATAAATGTGAGAATCATATAAATGCCCAAGAAGAGAGAAATGGGGATTTAAAATCATTTGACTATTCCTTTTGGAATTAGGAAGTTGGGCCCTCGAAAGCCTTTGTTCTTGTTTTGTATATTTTATCTCAATTCAATCTGTTTTTCCATTCAACTTCATCTATTTCATATATTTCTTCATAGAATCATAAAGTAGCATAATCTAAACTCTTACACAAACTTATGAGTACATTAACTCTTTAATTTTTCTTTTTTAAACCCCTCAATATCGTGCATGTGCTTCTTATCGTATCTTCTTCTATTTAGGACCATCAAAATTAGCATGTTTCGTTAGATTTTTCAAAACATTTTTAATTGGGATAATTTAACTTGGGAATAATTTCATTCTCTGAAACGCTCTTACCCACACCTTATGGGCAAGGTGTTATGAAGAGAGCGATAGTGTAACGATCAGAAGATGAAGAGAGTTGCAGAAGAAAAGGAAAAAGAAGAAGAAAAGGCATGAGATTGATGCATCTGACTTGGGACAATAGTCAACAAAGTTGATAGGGAGAAATGATGAGTTTTGGTGATTAATGAAAGAAGTGAGAACAACTGTATATTAGCTGGCAACCACTCACAAGCTTCTAGAAGAAGCAAGTTTGAAGATACAAATTGAAGAGGCGTTTTATATGTTTTGGGTGTGCTTTTTAATAAACCATTCGATTTGGGCTATTACAAGCGATTGTACTATGTAATCGTATGGGCTTAATTGTAAATAAATGTGAGGATTATATAAAAGCCCAACAAAGAGAGAAATAGGGATTTGAAATCATTTTAGTATTCCTTTTGGAATTAGGAAGTTGAGCCCTCGAAAACCTTTGTTCTTGTTCAGTATATTTCATCTCAATTCAATATGATTTTCCATTCAAATTCATCTATTTTATATATTTCTTTATAGAATCATAAAGTAGCATAATCTAAACTCTTACACAAACTTATGAGTACATTAACACTTTAATTTATATTTTTTTAAACCTCTATATCATGCATGTGCTTCTTATCGTCTCTTCTACTATCTAGGACCATCAAAATTAGCAAGTTTCGTTAGATTTTCCAAAACATTTTTAATTGGGATAACTTTACAAAAGGGCATCGAACTATCGGCCGTTTTGAAAAATGGGTACTAAATTATCAAACGTATCAAACTAGGGTTTTCAAGTTTCCAAACGTCTCACTTAAGGGTACTCCGTTAGGATTTGCTACTAAATTCTGCCAAAATTTTCCATGATCTTATTCTTAGAATTAGACTGGAAGAAGAACGATGAAGTTAACTACTAGTTAGTTAAATTCACAATGACGCTACAGTATGGCTTACCTTCGCCCTAGTTGCTTACCACAGTACAGAGAACTACCAATGTTGTTGCTGTGGATGCCGTTCTTCGTATTAGGGGCAAAATTTTGCCTGTTGTTCCACATCCTACAACATGCTTAGCAAATAATGAAGAACTATGCTTATTTGCATTGAAAGGAAGGAACTTTAGAGGTGGATCAACAGATTTACCTTAGACTCCAACCTTATCGTTAGCTATCCATTGCTACTTGTAAATCGCTGAAGTTATCGCTGCGATTCTATGGCCCTTTTATGGTGATTTGCAAGATTGGCGCCGTGGCATATGAGTTGGACCTTCCTTCAGAGGCGCGAATCCATCCCGTTTTTCATGTTTTCCAGTTTAAGCCCAAGCTTGGGCAAACCAGCTATCCCATTCCTACCATTCCATCAGTGGATGCTCATGGCGTCTTATTACCTGTGTAACACCCAAGGAGTTTATTAGCTGAACTAATAATGCTTTATTATGAATAATAGTTTTAAGTAGAATTTAATATATTTGGAAAATTTATTTGATATCTAATTTTATATCATCAATTTGAACTAAAAGTAGACAATTTAAACTAGGCTTCGATACACATTATGGATAGTTTAACATTTAAGATTTAAATACTTTGATTTAAAATAAATTAATTAAAAGAGTAGGAAATTTGTATGTAAATGATACAAAGATTAATGGATCATTAAATTACCATTTTCTTTTATGATTTTAAAATGGTTTCAGGTAGGTTGCTTGAAAAGAAATAGAAGATGAAAGAACAAAAAAAAAATGTATACATATATTTACGTCTATCTGTAGAAGAAGAGAAAAAAATAAAAATAAAATAAAAAGAACAAGGAGAGAAAAGCCACAATTGTTGACTTTTCAAAGGAAATAAAAAGAGAAGAGAGAAGAAATGTGAGTTGACAAGTCATAATAAAACCATAAAACCTATGTAGATGTTGCAGCCTTCACGTGTTTGTGTAGAAGGCTTGCCTGAGACTGGGACATGTGAAGCCATGGAATTGCGAGGGTGAGGCTACCGCGGGAAGGCGTGATGTATGGTAAAAAGGAAAATGATTTCAGCGTTTTTACAGCTTTAGCTTACTAAAAACTTTCACAAAAATACTGGCTCTGTCCCAGAAATTTGCCTATAAATAGGCTAAACTCTCACTCTTACTTTTACATTAAAAAAATTTACTCTCCGTCTTGGTTACGCAGAGTAATAGAAAAAAAGAAAAAAGAAAAAAGAGATAAAGGAAAAGAGAGAAATATTTAGAATAGTGTTGGAAACTTTGAAGCTACTTGAAGTGGAATTGCTAAGTATAAATTCTTTTATCTTTAGTTTATGTCCATTATAGTTATTAGAATTTAAATTATGTTGGTATCATGCCTAAATTGTTGGGGAAAGTGTGATTGAATATCTCAATGAAGAATATTATATTCAATCATTCGTTTAAATTTACAAATGTGTCATTGTGCTGCTTAAATATTTTTAGGTATTTTATAATAGCGCCGTTGTGATGCCCAAACAATACTAAGATATTTTAAATATGCCGTTGTAATACCCAAACAATACTAAGATATTTTAGATATGCCGTTGTGATGCCCAAACAATACTAAAGATATTTTAGATACGTCGTAATGATGCCCAAGTTGCATTATGACATTGTAAACATGGCGTTATGCTGTCCGAATTTTTAGGATTTAAAATAAGGCTTAAAAATGAGAAATAAAGAATATAGGCTAATATAGAGGTACAATGTTAATGCGGAAAATATACAAAGGAGCAAAAAGTCATTTTAAGAGTATAAGCCTAAACTGTAAGTTCAAACTTATTGACCCTGCATTATTTTACAAAAGCATATTATGTATGTTTTCTTGAGCCCTGTTATTTTGATTACACGTATGAATATATTTGAGATGTTTTACATATGTGTTCAATGAAAATGTGTTTTTGAAAAGGATATGATTGAGTTTTGAAAGAAAAATGTGATTTGCAAAAATGATAATATTATATGGAAAATATGTATGAATGCATGCAAAGGCCTAGCGGTTAGGTGAGGATTATGCGCATAACACCTCGAAGCTATAAGAGGGATAAATAATTCACTGATGTGGTCTTTTGTTTACCAAAATATATCAATAATAAAATTATCACTCGCAATAGTACGAATCCTTATAGGATAGGGCTATATTGAGGGTGTCGAACCTCAAGGACTGCAGGGGTACGTATTACTATCAAGTTTTTCGAGATTAAATATAAATTAATTAAAAAGATGTTTGATTTTTTGTTTTCTAAAAATAAATGCATAAAAGTAAAAGACATAAATTTAAAGAGAGTAGGGATGAGATAAAGAATAGGGGATTGATTTCACCACTCATCGCATAACAATGGTCAATCATAAATTAACAAAAAAATTCATACTATGCATGATATAGGGCTCGTCTCACTCGAGTAGTCAAAAAATTACCTCTAAAGAATAAGTATAATCCATCTTCGGTTGGCACGGACTGTCCACTTAACCACTAAGATTCGGTACGACCTGTCTTCCCTAGGTATAGATTAGCTACGTCTTTAATATAATACACACAATCAATGGAATAGTATAATTCATCTTCGGTTGGTACGAATTGTCTACCTAAATTACACTAAACTAGGGTGTAGTACAATCCGTCTTCCCTATCACTACAAAAAATAGGACATTTAATGGCGTGTCTGCAGTAAATTATTTTTTGACACCTCACTAATTAGTGGCGTGTTGAATTAAAACACCTCACTAAAATTATTAGTGGCGCGTTTGATTTAGCACGCCAGTAAAATTGTGGCGTGTCAGTCAGACACGCCAGTAATTTACTGGCGTGTCGGTCCGACACGCCACAATTTTGTGGCGTGTCAGTCCGACACGCCACAATTTTGTGGCGTGTCTGACCGACACGCCGCAATTTTGTGGCGTGTCGGACTGACACGCCGCAAAATTGTGGCGTGTCGGACTGACACGCCAGTAAAATTGTGGCGTGTCATAAATGACACGCCACTAAATTTTTCGGTCCTTCCCCTCTCCTTTTGTTTCTTCCCTCTCTCACTGTACTCTCTCTCTCTCCTGTGTCCCTCTCTCACTCTACTCTCTCTCTCTCTGTGTCTCCGTCTCTCTATCGCCGGACGCCGGCCACTTCAGCTCCGACCGGTATGTATCTCCTTCTCTCTCTCTCTCTATAGCTCTCTCTTTTGCTCTCTCTCTCTCTTTAGCTCTCTCTCTCTCTAGCTCTCTCTCTCTCTAGCTCTCTCTCAAGCTCTCTCTCTCATCTGTAGCTCTCCGGCCAGCTCAGACGCCGGCCACCAGCAGTCCCTACCGCCCCCGACCTCCGACACCGGCCACCAGCAAACCAGCCGCCCCCGACCTCCGAAGCCGTACGTGTAAGGTAAATGATTTTCCTATTTTTTATTTTTTTATTTTTTTTTCTTTTTGTCAAAATTTCTTATAGACCCTAGGATTAGATACGTAACAATTTAATGGATTGAACAATATTACTGAATATTCAATTTCAGTTGGACTCCGGCCTCTTATATTGGCTTTCTTATATATTTTTTTTTTTTTCTTGAGTATACATAATCAATTTCTTATCATTGAAGCTTGATAAAATCTTATAATTGCACACATTGTTGGAAGAATTTGACACAGGGCATTGAAGCCTGACACGACGGCTACACAAGAAGAAAAACCAAACTTTCTATACTTGCACGTACAGTATAAAAAACATTGTGGTTGATTAAGATTTAAAAAACTGAATTAGATATTTTGTTTGGACTGTAGTTGTATAATTTCAGTGATATATAGGTATATATATATGTGTGTGTGTGTTTGTGTTATTTTTTCTTATGTAGCTTGTTTATGGGTTTAAACAAATTTTGTTGTGGTTGATGCTATGCTTGTTCTTAGTTGTTGGGTAACTGGGTTTTGCTATTTGTTTGGTTGCCGGGAAAATGAGAAAAGAGAACGAAAGAAATTTTGTTGAATTTTTGTGGTGTGTTAGTTTTTTGTTTTTTTTAAAAAAAGAACTGAAAAGTAGGTTATTACCTGAACTTAGTGAAGTAGCTCTATTAGGCTCAATATGCTTTTTTTTTTTTTTTGTAGGCTCTATGATGTGGTTGTACCTTTTTTTTTGTATCCTGAAATCTTTTTTTTAAATAGTCTGATATTTGCAACCTTTCCAAAGTGAGTTGGGAGGGGGGGTTGGTTTGCGGGTAGTACTTGCAACATTTTAGTTGAGATTCCCACTAATCCTTTTGATGGCGCAGTAATCAACTTTTTTTTTTTTTTTTTAATTTTTTTCTCTGGTTTGTGTGTTGCTGAAAGGTTTGAGGCTTAGTTTTATTGTTTCATTAAATATAGAAGAACTTATTAGATTTTGGCCTCAATTCTTTGCTAGAGATTTTTTATTTTGGCAAAACTGTGGGTTGAATAACAAAAGGTAGCTTTTCTTAGTCCATCATCTTCCACAACTTGGTTCAAATGATTAAAAGGAATACCTTACCTTTGTTTTGTTTTTTGCTTTATTTTATTTAAAACTTCTGTTGCTGAAGTGAGAACTGTAAGGTGTTAAGGTTTGATAAAGAAGTTGATTTCCCTCTAGGTTGAAGAGACAGTTTAGGAAGAACAAACTCAAAGAAATTGACAGAAGATAATTCTGTAACTTGTATTAAGAATAATCAAGTATCTCGTTTTTATACAACTTGTTAGACAAGGCACAATATTATGAAATACGGAAAAAAAAAAAAAAAAAAAAAAAAAAAAAAAAAAAAAAAACCAAGTTGTAGAAGATCATACATAAGAGACATGCATGCAAGGCACAATATTATGAAATAGAAGGCTCAACATTACCATTTGAAAATTTATATGTTGTTTACTTTATTTTGTTACTATTTTGTATTGTACGTAGAGAAGAAGATGGACAAGACTTGGATGACAAAGTCTAGGGGTACGAGGGAATATAGAGATGGGTGTAGATTGTTTGTTAACCTCGCAGTTAGTAACTGTAGAATCCCCAGTGGAAATATACACTGCCCTTGTAAGTCGTGTCGAAATAACCAGTGTCACCAGCCCGATGTCGTACTTGCCCACTTGACAGGGGGTAAGGGAATAATGACTACATACACTAAATGGTTTTGGCACGGTGAGAAGCATGTTCGGGGTCCTGTTGCAGGTTCTTACTTGAATCGCTCAGCCGCAGATGTGGCTAGTGGAAGCACAGAACAGGGTGGCGACATGCACTCAATGTTGCGTGATGCATTCGGCATGCACGAAGTTTGAGAAGAAAATTGTGAGCCTGAGGTCGTGGCTCAGGGAGGTGAAGAAATTAGGTGGAATGGAGAATCAGCTGAAGGAAACGCTCAGAAGTACTACGACATGCTCAAAAAGTCGAAGAAACCACTTCATGGGGGTACTAAACATAGCAAGCTGAGTGCTACTGTACATTTGTACAACTTGAAATGCGTTGGTGGACTTAGCAACAAGATTTTCTCAGATTTCCTTGAGTTCATCATCCAGTTGCTGCCTGCATGTGATGACACTTTGCCAGCTAATACATATGAGGCGAAAAAATTTCTTAGTGACATAGGGCTTGGTTATGAGAAGATTCCTGCATGTCGTAATGATTGTATGTTATTCTGGAAGAACAATCAAGAATTAGAATCATGCATCGTTTGTGGAGAATCTAAGTGGAAGGATGAAATTCATTTGGACGAGGATGGTCAACCCATATCGTCGAGAAAGAAACGTCCGATGAAAGTATTGCGGTGGTTTCCACTCATCCCCCGGCTACAGCGGCTTTTTATGTCGGAACATACAGCGCCCCACATGAGATGGCATGTAGAAGGCCGCACTAAAGATGGCTTGCTGAGGCATCCGGCTGACGGTGAAGCATGGAAATCATTCGATCTCTTACATCCAGAATTTTCGGCCGATAGCAGGAACATCAGACTTGGTCTAACCTCAGATGGATTTAATCCATTTGGGAACATGAGCACTTCCCATAGCACTTGGCCAGTACTGTTTGTTCCATACAACTTGCCTCCTTGGATGTGCATGAAACAAACATCATTCATATTATCTTTGATTATCCCGGGCCCAAGTTCACCTGGAATGGATATAGATGTTTACCTTCAGCCATTGATTGAGGAGTTACAAGAACTCTGGAATGTAGGGGTACGCACATTTGATGTCTCGAAGAAAAATAATTTTGTGATGCGAGCGCAGTTGATGTGGACAATAAATGACTTCCCGGCGTACGCAGATTTGTCCGGATGGCCTAACAAGGGTGAGTTTGCATGTCCTTGCTGTATTCATTCAATACGGTCTAAACGGTTAAAACACTGTAAAAAAAATTGTTATTTGGGACATAGACGATACTTGCCCATGGATCATCCGTGGAGGCGAAACAAAAAAACATTTGACGGAACCCAAGAATTAGAATGTGCCCCCCATGTGCAAAGTGGAGAAGAAATTCTGGGACAATTAGAGGGTATGGTACTTGGGGATGAGAGCGCGGGCATGGCAAACAAGGATAAAAAGAAAAAAAGGAATAAGCGGAAGAAGGGAGAAACATCGACTGAAAATGTAATTTGGAAGAAGAAAAGTATTTTTTTTAGGTTGCCGTACTGGAAAGATAATTTATTACGGCACAACCTTGATGTTATGCACATAGAGAAAAATGTGATGGACAATATACTTGGCACAATTCTTGACATCCCAGGTAAGACAAAGGATGACCTCGCAGCCCGCACAGACTTGATGGAAATGGGTTTGAGACATAAACTTCATCCGTTCACGGCCGATAATGGTAGAACCTATATGCCCGCAGCATGCCACACGATGTCCAGAGATGATAAAACTCATTTTTTAAAAGTGATTCGAAATGTGAGGGTGCCCGACGGATATGCTTCTAACGTTTCTCGTTGTGTAAAACTTAAAGAATGTACAATATCGGGCTTAAAGAGTCATGACAGCCATATATTGATGCAACAACTTCTCCCTATTGCATTACGCGGATCACTGCCAAATAACGTAGTTAGACCTCTTGTTGAGATGTCTGCATTCTTCAGGGGGATATGCTCTACAAACTTAACACAAGAGGATATGGACCGACTAGAGGGTGACGTCTGTGTCACTTTGTGCAAGCTGGAACAGATATTCCCCCCCGGTTTTTTTACTAGCATGGTTCATGTGGTCGTGCATCTTGTCCGTGAATGTCGACTTGGGGGGCCTGTACAGTATAGGTGGATGTATCCAGCAGAGAGGTAATATTTGTGCATGCTTAATAATTATTTTAATTTTTACGATATTAGAATACAATTGCTAACTAGCACTACTTGAATGGTGTTCCTATGTAGGAGCCTTGGGGGGTTTAAATCTAGTGTACGCAATAAAGTAGCTCCTGAGGGCTGCATTGCGGAAGGCTATATAGCGACCGAGTTGATGACGTTTTGCTCGAGGTATCTAGATAACGTACCAACATTTCACAACAAAATCCAAAGAAATCCTGATGGTTCAAAGGGGGCGGGAACACGAGTCATACTCGACCGTATCACATTGACACAGATTCATCGATATATTACGAAGAACTCTGACGAGTTCCTTCAGCTTCGAGCATAAGTTGTGTTACATCAATATGTATGTTTAATTATGTTATAGCCTTGGGATGAATAATAATGCGACTAATTTCCAATTGTAGGATGCACATGGATACGCTTAGGCGATCACATAATAGGGGGCGAACTACGGATGATCAATTAGAAACTCAACATCATGAACAGTTCTGCGATTGGTACCGTGAATATGTACGAATTATCATCATGTTTAATTATTAAATGTTGAACTTATACATCATATAAACTAACCAAACTAACTTTGTGCATTTTACATTGTACGTAATATACTCGTAGGTCGATCGATTGGACGATCGAGGTAGGAAGGAAATAGGTGACAAATTGGTGATGCATTGTAGAGGGCCGAAAGAGACAGCTATAAGATATAATAGATATGTTGTAAATGGCAAACTGTTTCGCACTCGAGCACATGATGCGGGAAAGAGGACTCAGAATAGCGGTGTGTGTGTGCCGACCGTTGATGGCGAAATGTACTACGGGAAGTTAACAGAAATAATTGAGGTCGAGTACTACGATAGGACCAAGTACGTTTTGTTCAAATGTGATTGGACGGACACCACGAGGGACATAGGGTACAAGGTGAATGAGTATGGGCTAGTGCTTGTCAATTTCAAAAAACTTGTACACACGGGAAAGTTGATCACCGATGAGCCGTACGTGCTAACCACACAAGTTGACCAAGTTTTTTACGTTGAAGATGAACGGGACCCAGGTTGGGCTTGCGCTGTAAGAACTAAACCTAGGAACGTATACGATGTTGGTGATGAAGGGCATGATGATGCATGTGCTAACTACCACGAGTGCGAGCCGCTCCTATTGACCAGTAATAATGATCATGATCTACGAGATGACTTCGATCACATCCGACCTGACTTAGATCCGGTCCTAGTGTATGTGTAAAAAAAAAAAATCTATTTGATATTTTAAAATATTTATTTCTACATTGATTGATTGTTAAATATGTGACTCATTTAAATACTGTGGTGCATATAGTTGATATATATTTGTATAAATACGTGATTTATTTTGCAGAGTACAATGAGTTATAGAATCCCAAATGTTATGAAGCGGAATAAGGGCCAAGGATCGAGATCTAGCGAGCCTACGCACACAGAGAGCGACCCTACGCATACAGAGGCAGGGTATAGACCAGTATTCGCAGATGATCACTCAGGATACCAATACAACATCGAAGATAATACATTTGGTCATCTACCTCAAATGCAGCAGACAGTGAGCCAATTAGAGGCGTGTTCCCCTGGTCACGTGGCGCGGCTGTTCGACTACAGCATGTCGGGTTCTCATGATACTGAGACACATCTTTCAGACTATAATGAGACACAAGCTCCGGAGGGCCTACATGATGCACAGTCCGCGGAGGGCCTACATGATGCACAGTCCGCGGAGGGCCTACATGATGCACAACCTGAGGATGAGCTTGCTACACAAGTGCTGAACGTGAATCAGGTCCGGACGATAAGTAAGTACATATTTTTATAAATTTAAAGGATATATACGTATTTATTGTTTTGCATTTTATATTCGTTTCGAAATAATTAACATCAATATCTATTAATGTTATAGGTACTAATCCGGATGGCAGCACTTGTTTTGAAGTTATGACCATTATGGACCCGCACAAGGCATGGGAGATCCCCGCGGGAAAGAGGGTCGTGATGGATTATAATCCAGGCTGGCAACCCGTAGGATTTAGCGCCAATAAATTTAGACGGCAAACCGGGAAGCTAATAAGGAGCGGAAACTATGTGCATTTACGGGACGATTGGGCGCATGTACCGGCTCGTACAAAGGAGGATATATGGGAAGCCCTGATGGTAAGTAGACTTTTACGTACCGTCAAACTTTTTTTTTTAAAAATTTTTATTTATCATCTTCCAACTTGTGTAGGTGGACTTTTACATCCCACCAAATTATGATTTACAAAAAGTAAAACGAGATGCGTTTCGGGATATGGGTGTAAAGCTCAAGAATTGGAGACACAGCACAAAAGTTAATTTAGGCATTCAACGGGGAGATACTCCTGAGACGGTACGAGCAAGAGTAGGGGCAAGAAGACTCTCCAACTACCGCCCTGAGGACGTGGATGCGTTGTTGAATAAATGGTGTGACGAAGAGTATCAGGTTAGTCATGAATTATATTACTATTTGGTGTAGTTTCATTAATTTCATTTAGTTGTGTTAGTGTTTACATAATAAGAATGTTAATTGTGTAGGAGTATGCTGACCATATGAAGCAATTACGAGCATTGCAAAATACTCCTCATTGCACGGGGACCAAAAGCTATGCGAGGTTGTCACACGAAGAAGTATGTGCACCAATTTATTCCATACATATAAATGTAAACATTTTATATATGTAAACATGTGTTATAATGATTTATTCTTTTGGCAGACTGTCAAGGATGGCACTCCTCCTACGCGAGCACAAGCGTACATAAAAACTCACAAGAAGAAGGATGGAAGCTATCCAAATGATATAGTAAAAGAGAGATGTGTATGTTATTCATCTTTCATATATTGTTTTACTTATATGTGTAATTATTTATTTACGATGCACATTAGTTTGACGCACCAACATTTAATACTACATGCAGGAAAGGATGGCGATGCTAATGCCAACCGACTCTGCCGCATCGTCAAGCGTAACACAAGGAACGGTACGTTGGAGACATGACGATGCGTATGCCCAGGCGCTTGGCAACAAGCCGGAGTACGCCGGCAGAGTTAGGCAGGTTGGACCAAATATTTGGCCTATGCGAGGGTCCATACGCTCTTACCATACACCATCACAGCCGCATTCACAAAATCAAGGGCACGCCGTCTTTTCGCAAGAAATGTTTGTTTCTGAGATGGAGAGAGCACTCGAGGTTGAGAGGGCACGACACAGTTCTGAGATGGAGAGAGCACTCGAGGCTGAGCGGGCAAGACAAGCTTCTGAGATCGAGAGAGTACTTGAGGGTGAGCGGGCACGACACAAGTTACAAATGGATGAGGTGTTGACAGCACAATCTCAGATTATGTCCCGTTTTAGCCAAATGGAGTCATTGTGGCGCCAATCAGTATCCGTGCCTGGAGTCTCTCATGATAATATAGTGCCAGACAAAAATTCTGCACATCATATGAATGTGTCATCTGTTGATAGCAGATCAGGTAATAATTAATGAGTTTTTTTTTTCGTGGTATGATTACGTCTGTTTAAATTCACACTTTGTTAACTGCTTAGGACTTTATATAATTTGATCATATTGTTTGCTAACATACTATATTTGTTTTATCATTCACAGATCCTACGGAAAATGCTATGCAGTTACCCGATCATGAAAATCTTGCTGACGATTGATATTGGGTAACATTTAGGTTTATTTTGGTTGGCAAATATGTACTTGCCTTTTTTTGCTCCAGTTTTGTTATCAATCTATGACAAAGATTGATTATATATTTTGTTTATTGAAACCTTTGTTTTGATTGTTATGAATTTATGACATATTTTTATTGAAACTTTTGGAATGACTTTTTGGGATTAATTTAGGACAAAGATTGATAATATTGTATATTTTGTTTGTTGTAAGTTTTAGTTTGAGTATTATGAATCTATGTTATGTATATATGTTTAGTGAAGTTTTTGGAATAATTTTATTTTTAGTTGTGATTGTTGATATGAGTTCAAATTGTTGCAATTGTGTTGATTATGGATTGATGGAATTGTTGTAAGCCAATACCAAATTTCGGATTACAGGACTTTTGGATTGCAGGATTTTAGGTTTTTTTTTTAAAAAAATACCACAATTAGTGGCGTGTCAGAGGGACACGCCACAAATTTGTGGCGTGTCATTGGCTAACACGCCACAAAGTCAGAAATACTGACTGACTCATTTGTGGCCTTCTAAAAACGCCACTTACCCTATGTCACTAATGTTTAGTGGCCTTTCAGGGTGCCTGAAAGGCCACTAAACATTAGTCACAATTTACTTAAATTTTTGTAGTGTAGGCATGGTCTATTTAACCCTCTTGATCATATATCAATTAAAATCGTTGTATAACAATCATTCACATAATCACATAAAATATGAAGGATTGAGTTCAATCAATATAAAATACTTTCTAAGACAAGATAAGAAATTCACAATGATTGAATATAAACATTAAGATCAATTCTCACAGTTATACAACCTTATAGAAAATTCCAAATTAAAATACAACCAAACCATTGTTACTTGGAAAGGGCTACATCAACACCCTTGTGAGAATTTAGCCGCTCATCGTGGTGCTGGGATGGCTTCCTGCCATGTTCTTCTCCTTTTCAACTTGTCAAGTCTCCAAGAAGAATTTACTATCTAAAACTAAGCATAAGCACCATTCTCTTGAAGCTTAGGAGTCTATTTATAGAGACTAGGAGAGGCCTAGAAGCCCTTGGAATTCCCAAAAAATCATCTCTTGAGTCTTCTTGTCCAAGTAAGAGATTAAAACTTCAATCCAAGTAGGAAAATGATTCCAAATTCGTCAAGAATTGTAGTCTTTTATTGCGGGGCGATTTTGGCATAGTAAATATCTGAATTGGGAAAAAACTATTTCTGAAATATTTATTTTATTTTTTATTATCTTTCCAACGCCATCAATTTCATTGCAATTTGATATCTGAGACAAAAGTTATGATTAAAACATTGAGACATGTGCAGAATCCAAATTTGAATCCAATCCGATTTTGACTCTTAATAGAGAAATTCCGATTTAATCCTTCACTTGATTTGATTAAACTTATCCACATCATATAAGTCTTCTATTATGATTGGTTAAGCTTAAAGATATCTTCTAGGTCTTCTCAAAGTGTGCTTTAAGCCCAAAATTATTGGAATTAATTGCATCTTTATTTAAAACCTGAAAACATTAAAACAACACAAAATTAAACAAATAACAATGCTAATGAATTAACATATCTAAGTTAAGGGGCTTGAATGTGCAATATTCGACGCTTATCAGCCACCGTGTGGTTAAGTGGGGTAGCACTTAACACCTCGAAGCTATAAGATGGATAAATTATTAGTAACCTTGCGGTTAAATGGGGTAGCACTTAATACCTCAAAGCTATAAGATTGATAAATTATTAGCAACCTTGCGGTTAAGTGGGGCAGCACTTAGCAAACTCTTGAGGATAAGTGAGAGTTATGTTATGTTCTGCAATGTTGCATGATTAAAGTATGATGATTTTAATTGATGTTTTACTTATCATGTTATGAAATGTTTTACTGCTTCATATTATAAAATATAGAGTTAATTATGTAGTAAGAAAATGCAAAGAAAAATATTTATGTTTTATTACTATGTATCAAACTATCTATCACATGGTTTACTATTTAGCCATACTTTTATTGAAAACAACTTTGTGAAAACCCTGCATACGTGACTGTCTAGTAAACACTAGTGACGAGATATTTTATGAACAACTGAGGGCTTAGATTATAAATGGTTAGTTTGCTAAGCTGTGGACACACTCTTCCACCTAAAATTTTTAGACGCAGTTAAGGAGGAGGATGAAGAGGACATGGACCAGCTTGAGTGTACGATTTATGATGAATGAGGCTGACTGGAGCCTCAGTTTTTGGAATGGCTGACGTACTTGAAGTCAATAGTGAAAATACTTGTTGTATTAGAGGTGTGTATTTTAGTATGTCACTTATAGCAACTTATGATCATCAGTATGTTGTTAATAACATTGTAAAAGATGTAGCCTGCTGATTGTGACAGTTTTGGATAACTAAGTTCCTAGTTGTTGGTATATATATATATATAATATGTGAAATTTTAATTAGATGCTCTGGTACAATTATACTTTTGAGGAATACTCTGATCTTTTAAAAAAAAAAAGTCTGCTACTATTTTTTGAAGTAGTGTTACGTGTAATTTTAGATAATTACATGTACGGCTTGCTTGGAAAGCCGGGGCACTACAACTTGAGTCGATGGAGGTGTTAGCAAGGCAGTTTCGCAAGAAGAACAACCGCTTAGTCAGCGAGTTTCTCATCAAATGGGCCAGTCAACCTGGTGATGATGCAACTTGGGAAGAATTTCATTCTCTAAAACACTCTTACCCACACCTTGTGGGGAAAGGTGTTATGAAGGGAGCAATAGTGTAATGATCAGAAGATGAAGAGAGTTGCAGAAGAAAAAGAAAAAGAAGAAGAAAGGCACGAGATTGATGTGTCTGACTTGGGACAATAGTCAATAAAGTTTATAGGGAGAATTGATGAGTTTTGGTGATCAATAAGGGAAGTGAGAACAACTATATATTAGCTGACAACCACTCACAAGCTTCTAGAAGAAGTAAGTTTAAAAATACAAAATGAAGATGCGTTTTATATGCTTTTGGGTGTGCTTTTTAATAAACCATTTGGTTTGGGCTATTGCAAGTGATTGTACTATGTAATCTTATCGGCTTAATTGTAAATAAATGTGAGGATTATATAAAAGCCCAACAAGAGAGAAAGGGGGATTTGAAAACATATGACTATTCCTTTTGGAATTAAGATGTTGGGCCCTTGAAAGCCTTTGTTCTTGTTCAATATATTTTATCTCAGTTCAATCTGTTTTTCCATTCAAATTCATCTATTTAATATATTTCTTCATAGAATCATAAAGTAGCATAATCTAAACTCTTAGACAAACTTATGAGTACATTAACTCTTTAATTTTTGTTTTTTTTTTTTAAACCTCAATAACGTGCATGTGCTTCTTATCTTCTCTTCTACTATCTAGGACCATCAAAATTAGAAAGTTTTGTTAAATTTTCCAACACATTTTTAATTGGGATAACTTCACAAAAGGGTATCAAATTATTAGCCGTTTTGAAAAATGAGTACTGAACTATCAAACATCTCAAAATAGGGTATCCAAGTTTCCAAACGGCCCACTTAAGGATACTTTGTTAAGATTTGCTGTTAAGTCCTCCCACAATTCCCAAAATACTGATTTTATTTTTATTTTTTGGAAAAAGAAAAAAAAAATGCTACGATTTAGGTGTTGGTCAGAATGTAACAAAATTTACAAAAATACCCATGCCTGAATTTTTTATAATTTTTATAATTTTTTTTAAAAAAAATAAACACTGGGGAGGGGGTAGTTTTGGGAGTTTTTGCAGGATTTAGCAGCAAGTTCTAATGGTGTACTCTTAAATGAGACGTTTGAAAACTTGAATACTATATTTTGAGACATTTGATAGTTCAAAATGGTCGATAATTCAATATTTTTTTGTGAAGTTATCCCATTGAAATTAATCCAATAACCAATTAATTTATTTCTTTTTCTTTTACTGCACAATTGTTTAACCATGAAAAAATGTAGTTAAGCGGAAGTAACCAAAAACATTAAGGAACTAAAAAGGACAAAGAGGATTCCTTTCCAACATAGGGAAGAGAGAAATCAGGTAAAATGGATAGATTGAGAATGTAGCTAGAGGAGAATCTAGTCGCGGCCCAGTGTGCCACATGATGGGCATAGAAGTTTGCACTGCAGTTGATATGACTAGTTGACCAACTAGTTGTTGAAGGAATGATGGAAAGAAAGTCGGAGATGAGTGATGAAATTCTACAGTGTTTTGTAATTGTGGGGTTATTGATAGCAAGAGTAACAATTAGAGAATCACCCTTAAAGATAACTGAAGAAAACTTTAGAGAGAGGGATAACTTAGCCGCCAATAATACTGCTGTTGCTTCACCATAAACAGCTGTGCATGAAGGACTATTTATAGTTGAGCACAGGATAATAGCACCTGTGGAGTCTCGACAGACAGCAGCTTGTACCGAGAAAGTGTTCTAGATGGCAGTGTCATAATTGATCCTGTAGAAGGGAGAGACCGGCTTGCTCCAAACCGCCATAAGGATAACAACCTTATTTGTCCAAGTTGAATGATGTTCCTTTGCAATTCTATTAATAGTTGTAGGAATGACTAGAGCATTTGGAATCAGATCATCATGAAAAGCTTTGTTCCTAGCAAACCAAATATGATCACATGCAACTGCCGCAAAAATATTTGAAATAAGTGTGACCTTGTAAATGGGATACCAATTTTCTCCGGATTAAGAATAATATCCAACCAATCTGTGATGGAAGAAATATGTAAAGCAAGAGTATCCATAGGCCAATATGAGTTTCGCCAGACAACTCTCGCTATAGGGCAAGAAAAGAATAAATGTACGAGAGAGTCGGTTGGAAAAGAACAAAGGGAACAAGAGGTATCCATATAGGAATAGGGAATGGAATAGGAAATGAGAGTCTTTGTAGGAATGATATTCCAAAGGAATAGACGTAATCGATGATTCAGTTTAAGTTTCCCCGACTCAGAGAGTGGTGTAGGGTAGATGCTCTATTGGGCCGTGAATGGCCGGATCAGTAGAAGAGTGGCCCAAACCCAAACCCAAACCCGGAGCTTTTTTACCAACGTCCATTACACGTGTACGGCGGAGATTACGTTATTCTAAAAAACGCGTAAGGCCCAGTTCCGCGCCTTTTATGCCCGTCCTGCGTGCCAATAGCATTCCGTCGTGCTTACACGTTTTCCAATAGCATTCAGTCGTGCTTACACGTTTTCTAAACTTGGCGCCGTCGCTAAACCGCCACGTGCCGGTTCAAAACCTTCCCGCTCCCGGTTATCTCCTGCAGGCAATAGGCATTTGCATTCAATTCCGGTAACAATTACCGGGTAGGAGGCCCGCCCTCAGCGTTAACGCGAGGGCAACTCGCATGTCAAAGTCATCGCGACTTGCAGGATGCTCAAACACCATTTAGCATTTCCGTTTACCGACAGTACCCTCGCCTACTTCCTCATAATCTATAATATCCGATGGAGTATTCCGTAATTTGGGACCTCTTTTAATTACGATTATAGTTATAGTTTGCATGTGAGGATTCGATGAATTACGATTCCTTTTCATGCGATCCCTGCAATTTCTGGTATTTCTATTTTTCCTGATCATTCAGAAGTTTCATTTTCGAAATTGAATTAATTGCTTTTGTATTTGTATTTGTATTTGTATTTGTATTAACTCTATGCATGAGTGATGAGGTTTTGATTTTTCGTGTTATTTGTTATTCTACAGTTTCCCGTTAACCAAACAAAGCTGACGGTAGAATATTTAGAAAGCTTGTTGAGAGTGAAGTCTGATGCATCTAATAATATATTGTTTAGGTTTTCTTTGAAACTGACTTGGTGAATATCATACAAGTTTCAGACTTAACTATAATTGTTTTACTATTTGGAGTGTTGTAGGGTTAAAATTGGTGCTGATTTTTTTTTAAAAATTGAGGCTTTATGTTTTTTTGTCTAAATGATAATGCTATTGCTGTTTTTCTATTACTCTTGATTCATCTTGGTTCTGGGGAATTTGACTTTGAGACTTGTTCTGATGATTTTGTTTTTTGTTTCGACTTTTCTTTTAGTTTATAATTTAGAGGAATCGGAAGAAGAATGCCAGGTTGTGATTGAGTGAGAGAGAGATGGATTCTGCTAGGAGTTGGTTTCAGAAATTCCAACCTAGAGTGAAAACTGGACCTACCCAATTGAGTGGAAGGGAAAATGTGAAGGATGTGCGTAAGTCTGTGATTGATGAGGCGCCTTCAAATGCAACGAAACAGAAGGCTGAGGCAGCGAAGCAGTATATCGAGAACCACTACAAATCCCAAATGAAGTGTTTGCAAGATAGGAAGGAGAGGTAAGGTTACCAACACTTATACGTCCCGATACTGTGAGCACGCAGTTTTTCTATGAACTATGAGAAGTTATAGTTTTTACCTTAGTATTTTTCAATCTCAGTTTAATCCCTTTAGCTATTGAAACATTGTCGGGATGTGGTGTTTTCTGTGATGTGGAGGCATCGTATTGGATTTTTGACCATTTTTGGCTTGCATTTGCTTCTTGATTCATGACATGGAATGCTTTCTATTGGCGCCTTAGTCCTCTGACTTAGGTCATTTTTTTTTTTTCATTTGGTTTTCTTTGGTGACACTTATGAATAAATAAAACAATTTTGTTTTCTTTGTGATAAAATTCTAAACTCTTGCACGACTGGACGCAGCTATGGTTCTTAAGTTTTGCATTCTATTATAAATCTTTAGGAAGCAATTCCATATTTCTTGTAGTTGAACTCTCAATCTATGGTTGAAGTGTATAATCTAGTGTAGTACTCAATAAGGAACAATTATTACATCCGGTTAGAGACGTTTGAAAAGTTGGAATCAATTGGAACATTGTCTTCATTTTAACAGTGAGGTTAATTCCAATTAAATTTAAAGACTAAAAGTCAACCCAGTGAATTGGTGTGAAAATTATTGGAAATACGCACATATGTATAGGCCCTAAAGATCTTCTATGTAGATGTAATTTGATATATCCTTTATTCTTAATGACACATAATGAGTTTCATTAGCAACAAAAATTACCTTTTTTTCTTATGTTCTTCTTTGAAATGAAAAAAGCAAATGAAATTCCATGCCTACAAGTACAGTTTGATGACTATCACAATAAATTTTCATCTTATATAATGCCTAGTAAACACATCTTATCAAAGACAAGAAGTTTATGTCCTCTTAATGACTTATCTCTAACATTTTCAGTTTGATTAAGTACTGCTACAGTCTGAATGTCTAGTAATCTCGCCTTAATATATATATTTTATTTATATTTTTTTCCTTTTGCCAAAAGTTCTCAATTATTTCAAATTGACTAAATTTTTTCCATAGATCTCTTGCTAGAAACTATTCTATCCTTTCTATATATGACACAAAAATCATTTGTATAGAGCTTTGAAGTGAATTACCATTTACCATTGACTGGCCAAGTTATGTGTGTTCAAAGGTAGGTAATTTTTTTTTTAATAGGACTTCGGTTCTCATGAATGTCCTGGATAAAATGTCTACATTATTCTTTGTGCATACATTTAGTGAAGCTCCATATCAAGAAGAGAGCTTTTGTAGCTTTTGCAAACTGCCTGAGGTATGCGATTAAATCTAAAATATCAGACATTTGGTTTTCCATGTAGTGATTTAACTTGGTTGCAGACATTCTTCAGGATTATTATATCTCCCAAAATGATTGCTTTGAAAATCATGGTTTCTATAAAATTGTGAATTCCCCTTTTATTTTGTATTTGTTGATTACTATTGACGTAATCACTTCATTTCCTGCCTGTAATTTTTTGCTTCTACTGAATGCAATAAAACTTGCTATATGCTTGTTATCGTATTGGCTCATCAAGTTTTCCACGTTTTATACTTAGTTTAGTAATTCTTCTAATACAGACGCTGGGTGTTGGAGAGGAAGCTTGCTGATGCTGATGTTTCTAAGGAAGAACAAATGAATATTCTGAAATATTTAGAGAAAAAGGAGACAGAATATATGCGTCTTCAAAGACATAAGATGGGTGTTGAAGATTTTGAACTTTTGACCCTTATAGGAAGGGGTGCATTTGGGGAGGTCCTCTTCTTATTCTGTCTTCTAATATTGATGTGTTTATTTACTTGTTTCTTTCATCCCAATCGACCTTTTATTAATCTTTGACTCTATTTTTTTTTTGATAAGCCAAAAACTGTATTAAGAAATAGGGTTTATAACATTTTTTAAATATCTAATTATGGTGTACATATTGTCATCCTATTTTCTGTGAATGTACAGGTGAGACTTTGCAGAGAGAAAGCTACTGGCCATGTGTATGCAATGAAGAAGCTGAAGAAATCTGAGATGCTTCGCAGAGGTCAGGTGCGTTTGAACCAGTAGTACCCTACTGAATGAAAATTATGAAATCTTGAGAGCTCGTTTGAAAGCCTATTCAGTTGTATTCGTTTTACATTTGTTTGTTTCTTGTTTTCAAAATTTCGAAACAAAAAACAAAAACTATAGAAATTATGTTTAAATTTGAAAAGATAAACAGAATTCGAAAAACATGTTTGGAAAGTTTTCTAAAAGTTGATTTCATAATCCAAAAACTAAATTCATTTTTGAATTCATGTTTGGATGAGAGTGGTTTTGATGGTTGAGTAGAACTAAAGAGCCATTTTAGATTATTGCTCAAAAGAAATCATAGTATTTTTTTTTTTTTTTGTTATTTCTCTCTCAATTTTTCCTTTTTTTTTTTGGGCCACAAGGACGACCAGGACTAAAAGCCATTCTAGGTCATTGCTCCATGCATTGACTTTTTTATTTGTCTCAACTTCTCTTTCGCCGTACTCTTCTAGAGAAATGTATTCTGTTGGAACACTTGTATGCAACATATTTTTGACACCTAATATATACACTGTTTTTCTTGACTTTTCTAAGCCTGGCTGGTCTCCCTGACTTACGGTAATCTAATCTAATTTTGAGGATAAAGAGGGATCTTGTTCTTGTAGACTGTCCGACACCACAACTCAGCGGCCATTGGCTTTTGTAAAAAACGAGTATTCCCTCCTTGGTTCTTTGTGTGAATTGGGCCTTGCAAACAGATCTAGGTAAAGTGAATTGAGTTGGGTTGAAAAAATTTGGATAGAATTTTACATTGCCCAACCCAAGCATGAATTCAAGAAACAATGCAGAATTGGGTTGGAAATTGTGGGCTTCCAAACAAGATTAACGATCTATACACTTGATGCCATTATGCAAATTTCCTTCTGGGCTTCAAACTGACTGATTTTATTTTCCTTACTAGATGCTCGCTTAGCCGGAATCAAAGATATCTTAAAAAAAGGAAATTTTAATTCGTATCTCCTTGCTGAGTGCGAATTTCAGAGGAACATTGCTTAACAATTTTGACCTAATTTGACTATTCTGTAAAAAAAAGACATTATCAATAGCTTCATTTATTCATACTTATATTTTCTTTTACTTTTGGAAGGTGGAACATGTTAAAGCTGAAAGAAATCTTCTTGCTGAAGTTGATAGTGCTTATATAGTCAACCTTTACTGCTCTTTTCAAGATGAGAAGTTTCTGTATCTTATAATGGAATATCTTCCTGGTGGCGACATGATGACATTACTAATGCGCAAAGATACCTTGACTGAGGATGAGGCCAGGTTTTATGTTGGGGAGACAGTCCTGGCCATTGAGTCTATTCACAAGCACAACTACATCCACAGGTGTCATATCATTGATCTATGCCATTGTACTGGATCTATAATATTACCCATTTGTTATGCCTAGACTATGATAGTGATATCGTCACAGTATCTTCGTCATGCAACGCACATCTTGTGGTGGTATTCACCTATTGACATACCCCAATTTGCCATAGCTCCGAGTTTGCTTTTGCCCGTCGACATTATTTATTTATTTATTTTTTATAAGTACTCAAAATTTCATTAAAAGCGTAAGGCACCCCTAGGTACACAAGAAATAAACAAGAGAAGAGCCCGTCGACATTATTTTCTAAATAGATATATTGTTGTGTACATTCTCTGTTGCATATTACTTTAAATTCCTGTATTGACTTGGCTACTAATTTGATTTTTTTTGGTGGGAAAGTTAAGTGTTTTCTTTGTCGAAAGTAATTTTGTATTCTTTGTCAAGGAATAGGAATTGGAACCTAGTAATAAGTATTGTTTCTAAGAATTGATGGTTTAAGCTCAAAGTAGTCTTTCCATGTGAGGGAATTATGTGATTTGAAGAAGGCTTTTAGAAGAACATGGAATGAGTTTCTTCTTTGAGCTAGTTTGGTGGATTATTGGAAGATACTCGTGTGTGTGAGTTGGGTATAATGGGTTTGAGCTGGTTTGTGTTTGTAAGGGATTATGAGAGTAATCTGTGTTTGTGAGGTTTCTGAATGTTTGTGAGTGTTTTTAATTTTGTTTATTGATAGTGCATTTCAATTAGCATTGCCCATAGATATAGGTATGGAGTTGGCCAAACCACGTTAAATTTTACTGTCTTATGTGAATGTTTTTACTGTCTTGTTTATGTGGTGTGCTTTCACTAGTTCAAATCCTAAACAGATATTGGTAGTAGAGCTTTGACTATCACAGCATTCCCCAACAAGTTACTTCTGATAACTTGACAATAGTCTTATCTAGCCTCTTCTTTCTAGAAAGAATGGTAAAGAAGAGCAATCCTATCTGTTTATAACCATTTGATGAGATTTCAATTTAAAAAACGCTTGATTTAAAGAAACCTCAAGGATCCTTGAGGCCTGCATGTTGAGTATGTTGTACCCAGTTTATTATTTTATTTGCTACTTTTTCTTTTGGGTCAACTGTATACATCATATATATGATAAGTTTACTTAAACTACCATGAAAGTGAGGATTTTCATTTCCATGATAGGGACATAAAGCCTGACAATCTACTGCTTGATCGTAATGGGCATTTAAAGCTTTCAGATTTTGGCTTGTGTAAGCCCTTGGAGTGTAGTAGTTTTCCAAATCTTAGTGAGAATGACCATGGAGCGGAAAAGGATTTCAAATCTTCAGGGGAGAGTGCCAAGCACTCTAGTCTGCATTCTGCACCAAGACGGACACAACAGGAACAGTTATTGCACTGGCAAAAGAACAGGCGAATGTTGGTATGCTCTCTACCATTCTTGAAAATTATACATCATTTGTAGGGCAAAGTCACCAGTGTCGTCCCTGGTTGGGAATTTTTATATTCTGTTGCTTGTCAAACATATGTTAAGGCAAAAAAGAGAAACTGTAGATAATTGGTTGTCAAGTTGTTGAAAGTGCCTGTAGTGCCAATACTTGCTTTTCAATGCTGTTACACAGCATAGTTTAACTGTTTTTGCAGGCTCTTTAAATTAAGTGACGACATAGAGTGATTGTCCATAATGGTGAAAAACTTCTTTATGGAAAATAATTTAAATTCTGCTCATTGCATTTTCTGATGGCATATTAAATTATGCCACTTAAAATTTTCAATCAAACTCTGGAAAGAAAAAAAAATTAAAAAGATTACATTATTGGAATCACTGAGGCTATATTTGGATGAGGGAATATGATTAGAATTCCAGTTTAAGATGGCATTTCTGAAATCCCAAATGTCAAGCCTTTCCTGGAGTGGGAATTTGATTAGAATTTAAATTCTGCAAAGACTTGCACTTTTGAGAAGCGTAAGTAATTTCCTGGAAGAGGCTCATGCCTTTCACTCCCACAACCGCCTTCATCCAACCATTTGTGTCCCTTACAGTACTCCAATTGCCATCAGTGCCCTTTCCACTTCTTGTTACCTCCATTTGGTTGGTGGTGGTTTTGTTGGTTTCCGCTGACCTCAATGGTAGCCAGCCAACTTTGGCCTGGTTGCCAGATGACCTTTGTCTCTTGCAGCTAGAGCATTAAATGAACTGAACTGTTCATGAATAGCTTGAGCTCGGCTTGCAAAGCTTGGTTCAAGTTCGGTTTGTTTAATAAATATGTTGATCTTGAACAATTAATCTACTCAAATATTAAATGAGTCAAACTCGTATAAATTTGATTCGTTAGCGCATATATATATATACACACACACATATATATTATTTAAACTCACACACACAAACATGTGTGTGTGTGTGAGAGAGAGAGAGAGAGAGATACATACACACATACACATATATGTCATTTAAACTCACACACACACAAACATGTGTGTGTGTGTGTGTGATATATACATACACACGTTATTTAAACTCACACACAAACGTGTGTGTGTGTGTTATTTAAACTCACACACACAAACATGTGTGTGTGTGATATATACATACACACATATATGTTTGTGTGTGTGACATATATGTTATTTAAACTCATACACACAAACATGTGTGTGTGATATATACATACACACATATATGTTTGTGTGTGTGACATATATGTTATTTAAACTCACACACACAAACATATATGTGTGTGTATATGTTATTTAAACTCAAACACACAAACATATGTGTGTGTGTGTGTGTTTTATGTTATATGTTATAACATAACATGTAACATATTTTTTCTATTCTTCCAAAAGAACTTCAATGTACTTAATTCAAGAAACCAAATTTGATTAAGAAAAAATATATAGAAATTTTTTTGAGGATTCGATGTTTGTGTGTGTGTTTTATGTTATATGTTATAACATAACATGGAACATATTTTAAATGTAAATGTTTCTATTCTTCCAAAAGAACTTCAATGTAAACTTAATTAAAGAAACCAAATTTGATTAAGAAAAAATATATAGAAATTTTTTTGAGGATTCGATGTTAGTGGTATACATCTTAATTATGATTTCCAGTCAAACTGGACCTCAACTGTTTGAAAAATCTGTTTATTGATAATGAGTTTGGCCGTAGAGCATTTATTAATTTTGAAATAAATTCAATATTATAGTTTTGTTCTACAATTAATTTTGAAAATTTGTCCGTAGCTTGTCTCTTTCGTCCACATTTATGTAATGAAAATTTTGGTGGAATTTCAAGTAACAGGATTAAATGATGATTTACTTTTATATTGGTTGAAACTTGATAAGAAATCTACCAACATATAAATTTTTAAGATTGGAAAAATTAATATTTACATTTTTGAGTGACAAATTCCTTGTCAACATTATTATTTGCTAATTCTTCATGGCAATATTTTATGCAGAACATATATATATTTTTTTCAATGTCATATTTTAAATTTGAGAAAAACTTTTAGAAAAAAAGCATAGAAATATTGTACGCATAAATATTATTTTTATTAGACACTTTGTAATTTAGATTTTATTTTTTTAAGTGTATAGCCTTATAGCACAATTGTTTTTTGCCGATGATTTATATGCTGAATAATTATTAACCATTTTTTTTTTGTAAGTAATAATCAGTCTTATTAAAAGCGTAAGGCACCCCCAACTAGAAAGAGAAAAAAGAACAAGAAATCGACAAAACTAAGCGACAGTGGGGACACAAAAGCCACGGTCCAAAGATAAAAAGTATGAAAAAACGAAGTTAAAATATCTTACAAGGACCTCTCCAAATCCTCAAAACACCTATTATTTCTTTCCTTTCATAAATACCAAAAAAGACAAATCGGCACCATCTTCCAAATCCCAGCATTCCTCGGCCTTCCAAACGTCCACCAATAAGCAAACATGTCGATAACACTTCTAGGCATAACCCAAGACAAATCAAAGCGGGTAAAGAGAGCAGTCCATAACTTCTTATGTTAACCAAATTTATTTATAACACATTCTTATTGTCATTATACTTATTTGATGACTTTCAAAACCTTTAAATTCAAATTTAACCCACCAATTTCTAGATACAAGTCAATTGCCATCCTAATCTTTTATCTAGGTTTGTTTGGGTACCTATAGTCTAGTCTTTGTGCTTAAATGTTGGTGTAGTGTATATGTGCATCCTAGAAATATTTCCTTATGTGATTTCATGCTTGCCTTTTCTTCTACGAGTTTTTATTTTTTATTATTTATTTATTTAAAAAAAAAAATCTGTTCCAAGCTCCTTTTTTAATTAATAAATATACAAACCCTTGATTGCTGACTATGGAATTTTTCATTTGTAATTTCTTCTTTTCTGTGACGTAACTTCATCAAAGAGGGTTGTGAAAATGTGCTCCAATAGTTTGCTTATTGTTACATAGTTTATTTGAAAATGGGCTTCATTATCATTGCCCTCTATTAGACATTCATATCTATTTATAGAAGGATTTGTTCAATATTTTGGATAGAACAACTCACTATGGATACCTCATCATGATTCTAGAATATGGGCACATCACACCCCTTCTAGAATATGTACACATCGTACTATTCTAACACTCCCTCTCAAGTTGGAGCGTATATGTTATATAAGCTCAACTTGGAACATACAAATTCTAAGTGGCTATGTCTGAGGACTTTGTAAACATATTAGCAAGTTGATCGTCAGACTTCACAAACGTTGTAGATATGTCTCCACTCAGTATCTTGTTCGGGATGAAATGACTGTCAACCTCAATATGCGTGGTTCTTTCATAGAACATAGGATTAGAAGCAATGTGCAAGGCAACTTCATTATCACAAAATAAAGGATATGAATAGGAGTTGCAAAACTGATCTCTTGAAGGAAATTTTGTAACCGTGTTAATTCACTAACAATATGAGCCATTGTTATAACCCTGCACTTGATTGGACAACCACAATTTGTTTCTTACTTTTCCATGCGACCAGATTTCCTCTCAAGAATGTACAATACCTTGTAGTGGATCTTTTATCTGAGGGAGATCATACTCAATCTGCATCAGTAAAACCTTCCACTTGGAGATGTCCATTTTTCATATACAATATATTGAGACCAGGGGCTTTTCTTCAAATATCAAACAATACGAATGATAGCATCCAAATGAATGATTCTAGGTGCTTCCAAAAACTGGCTCATAACGCTAATTGTATATCAAATATCTGGTTTGGTGATGGTAAGATAGTTCAACTTTCTGATGCAAAGGAAAAAGAAAAGGAATATGGGCTACTTCAAGGGAGCCGTGACCTTCAAGACTCTAAAAAATTTCTAAGTTTGATAATAATTCAGCATGATATTTTATTCATTAGGATTATGCCTAAATAGGAGACGGCTAGGTCATAAGGCATAACAATTAGGTCTAACCGTCATTTACATCATGCAGAAATCCTAGAGGAATAATAGCTACATGTTACAAGGCTAGGTTTAGCCGTCATTGACTTAGACTCTAATGAGAAAGAATACTCACGAATTGCCTGTAACCTTATTTGGAATATCTATTCCTTATTAGACTAGACTAAACTACAAAATAAATGGAAATTTACTCCTTGTTAGTTTCTAACTTAACTAATAAGAAAAGATTACATCATTCCCTTCACCTAACAATTTTCTTGTCCCCAAGGAAAAATTCTAAAAACTACTCTTGAAATCCCTTAAAACCCTTCTAAAATTATCACTTAACAATTATGAAAATAACAAAAATTAAAAATTAAACCGAGGCTTTGTCGGCTTCAATCAACAGCATGGTATGCAATTTCTCTTTTAAGTCTTTGACCAACTTCTTCTTCCCCCCCCCCTCCCCCTTTTTTTTTTTCCTGAACCAAGCAAAAACACATCTCTTCTTTCTTTTATTTCTGAGAGTGTGACGGCTGGGCTGTGATGTAGTAACTATTTCATGTGGGGTGGCTAGCGACGGCGGAAGACTTGATAGTGAGAAGCTTTCAGCGGCGTGGTGATTTCTGGATGTGCAGTTGGGGTGGGCCACTCAGGGTTGACAAGGAAACCATAGCGGCTGCTTGATGCGGTGTTTTACGGTGAGTATGAAACGAATGGCGGATATGTGGTGGCCAGTGCATCTGGGATGACGGTGGCTGTTGGTGGATTGAACGGCACAGATCTACTACTGAGGGTGGCGTCGGTGGGGTAGGTGTTATAGGCGGGGATTGGCTTGCTGAAGAGGTGCGTGGTGGAGAAAAACTTTTAGTTCTTCTCATGTGCTCCTCCATGTGTTTGCTAGATTTATCTTTCCACACTAGGAAATCTAATCACATCTTTTCTAGCCTTGCTTGTTGCTCTGCACCCAAAAGGATTTGAAAAGACATGGTGATGGTGTGGATCGGTGATTGCAGTAGAAAACAATCAACCAACCTCTATGATTAACAATTGCTTGTTAACAAGAGGAACCCTAGCTCTGATACCACTTGATGTAATCAAATAGTAAAAGAACAATGGAAAAGGGATATGAGCTACTTCGAGGGAGCCGTGACCTTCAAGACACCAAAAAAGTTATAGGTTTGATAATAATTCAGCATAATATTTTATTTATAAGGATTATGCTTAAATAGGAGACAGCTAGGTCATAAGACATAACCATTAGGTCTAGCCGTCATTTACATCATGCAAAAACCCTACAGGAATAATAGCTACATATTACAAGGCTAGGTTTAGCTGTCATTGACTTAGACCCTAATGAGAAAGAATACTCATGAATAGCCTATAACTTTATTTGGAATATCTATTCCTTATTAGACTAGACTACAAAATAAATGGAGATTTACTCCTTATTAGTCTCTAACTTGACTAATAAGAAAAGATTACATTACTTTCCAACTAGTCGGTGGTATCTACCAAGTTCTTCAAATAACTCTCTTCATCCTTCAAGTGTTTCTGATTTGGGTTCATAGGAACATCAACAGGACTAGCACCCAAAAGTCTTGTTTCATTGAGTAAATCAGTAGATACTTCATTTGAGATAGTTTGATCCCGATCTGAGATCTAGTTTCTAATGACCCAAGGAAAAGTGCTAGCCACATCTATGCTAGTACTTCAAACTAAGTAATTTGGAACTTTCTTAGAATTACTTATGAAGCCTAGTTTCACGTAGTAAATAAGCAATGTGGGACTTATCACTCATGACTATCTTTATAAACTACCCACTCTATGTGAGTTGTCCTAATCTTCCAAATGTGGGATTGAGGTGTTACAAACTCGCCCCATTAAACCTTTGACGTGGTTAGGGCCATGTCATGCAGTGCTCCAGTAGCACTTGACGTCACTAGGTGGCTATCGTGATACCATTTATAACGATCTAGGAAAAAGCGTAGCCACTTTTATGCTATCACCCCAAAAAGACTAGTCAATTTGGAGTTTTCTTAGATTCACTTATAAAGCATAGTTTCATCTAGTAAGTAAGCAATGTGAGGCTTAGCATCCATCAGCCTCTCTTATAAACCACCCACACTTTATGTGGACTACTCATCTTTCCAATATGGAATCGGAGTGTTACATAGCTACCTTAATTCCCTAGAAAATACCGAAGTTTGACTTGATCTTTAGTATGAAATTATTAATGCAAAAACTGTTTAAACCTATCGATGGCTCCATTATCATTCTTAGGAATCACAATATTATCCACATAAACCACAAGTAGAATATATCCCTTATCAGCATGTAAATGAAATATTGAATTATTTATCTGACATCGATGAAGACTGAATTGAATTAAAACCTCCAAGAATTTGCTAAAACATGCTCTCAATGATTGTTTTAGATCATACAATGCTTTCTTCAACTTGCATACACTATTCTCATACTTCCTTTAAGCAACAAACCCAGGTGGTTGTTCCATATAAACTTCCTCAAGCAAATCAGCATGGAGGAATACATTCTTTACGTCAAGTTGAAACAAGGGTCAATCAAGATTAACAACAAGCGACTGTAATACACAAACATAAGTGATTTTAGCAAGAAGAGAGAATGTCTCATCATAATCAATCCCATAAGTTTGAGTATAGCCTTTAGCAACGGGGCTTTTAATCGGTCCATAGACCCATCAGGGTTAAATTTCATAGTACAAACCCATTTGCAGCCAACCTTTTGTTTATCAGGCGGTAGAGGCACAATTCCCAAGTTTCATTTTGATGTAGAGCCTGCATCTCTAATTCCATTGCTTTCCTCCAACCCGAGTCAGATAGAGCATATGTGACTGTCAAGAAAGAGAGAGAGAGGGAGGGAGAGAGTCATATGAAACAAAATTACTAATGGGACGATGAGTGATGCATGATCGAATACCTTTTGCGAGAGCATTAGACAATGAATCTGACTCAATTGGTGGGACTGGATTTGAAGGCATTGCAGAGGACAATAGAGGCATAGGACCTGGTGGCTGCAAGCAATGGGAATATACTTGTAGAGGAACGACAGATGGTGAAGAAACAGTCTCGGTAGACTGTATAGGAGCTGGTGAGGAACATGGACTACTAAGGGGAGAGGAATGATGTAGGTGACTCAAACTAATACTTAGGATAATTGGGAGTGGAAACGTATCGGTGAGACTAAACAAGGTGACATCAGCACTGGCAAAGTACCATTGCCAAACTGGACTGTAACCAATAACCTTTTTGAGTTCGTGAGTAACCAAGAATAACACATTTGGTGGCCCAAGGATTGAGTTGTCAAAAGCTGGTTTAAAATTATGAATATAATACATACAACCAAAAAATCTAGGGGGTAAAGGAAAAGGTGTAGAGGAAGGGAACAAGATGGAGTAAGGAGATGCTCAATCCAAAATAAAGGAGGGCATCCAATTGATGAGGTAGCATGTAGTGGCCAAAAACGTTTGGGACATGCCTATGAATCAAAAGGGCTCGAACAACATCCAACAAATGAAGAATCTTTCGTTAGGCAATGCCATTCTATTGTGTAGTGTGAACACAGGAGGTTTGATGTATAATGCCTTTAGCAGTGAGATAAGTAGTGAAAACATGAGTTATTCTTTGCCATTGTTAGACCTTAAAATATGGATTTTTACAACCATATTGAGTTTTAATTTCTTTTGAAAAAGATGAAGTAGAACAACTTGGAGCGATTTTTCATCAAAAATAGCCAAGTCATATAGGAGTAATCATCCACACATGTTGCAAAATAGTTCGGTTTTTATTTGATTTAGTATTGAGAGGACCCCAGACATCAGAGTGTACTTACTCAAGCGACTAGAGACTGACGCAGAGTGAAACAAGAATAAATTTGTCATTTTAGTTTATTTACATTATTAGTTTTATTTGAATTTAATTATGGGTTGGCCCAAAGTTTTAAGTTATTTGTAATTCAATAATGGGCTTAACCCAAAAAGTGAGTCACATTAGCTTAGGTTATTTGTTATTTAATAATGGGCTTGACCCTTGACCCAAAGTTAGTCATATTAGGGTTAGGGTTTAGTCTATGAGGCTATTTAAGCATATTGTTCTGTTGTAATAGACAGATTATGATGAATTAAGAAAACAGTTTATTCCTATGAGGTGTGACTCCTCTCTTCTTTCTTGGTGGTGAGACGCTGCCAAAGCCAGTGAGACGCTGGTTTGTTCTTTCATCTTCGTTAATTTGGTGAGACTCTGAATTAACGTAGATTTATTTTAATTTTCTGTTTGTTTTGAATTCCTGCTGCGTCAAAAGTGCTCAACGCTGCCAAGGCTAGTGAGACGCTAATTTGTTCTATCATCTTCGTTAATTTGGTGAGACTCTAAATTAATGTTGATTTATTTTTATTTTATGTTCTTTTGTTATTCGTGCTGCGTCAGAGACACTACTAGCAGGATGATATGGAAAGGACGCACGTCTATGCTTACTAAATTGACATGTTTCACATTGAAAAGAAGACACATTATTAAGACCAACAAGTTGACACTTTAAAATAGAAAAAGAAGGATGTCCAAGACGACAATGCCACTGAAAGGGAGATAAGGTGAACTGAAGTACACGTGGAGAGGTGGGTGTGATGTCCAGATAATAGAGGCCGCCAACTTCATGCCTTATATCATCCGCTTCATCTTGAAATCTTGAAAGATTCATAAGGGTAAAAACTTATAGAACATTGAAGGTCTTTAGTGATCTTATTGATTGCAATAAATTAAAAGGAAAACAAAGGACATGTAAGACAATGATAATTCAAACTTAGTATCATGATGGATGGTTCCAGAGCCTTTAACTGGAGCTAAAGAACCATTAGTCAAGTGACAAGTGAGTAAATGCACTAGTCATATGTTCTGTTGCACTAGAATCGATAACCCATGGGTTGCAAGTTGAGGATAAGAGACAGTGAAATGCAATACCTGACTGAGCAAGAGTAGGAGTGGAAGTAGAAGAGACCCTTTTATGGGCCTAAGCATACTTATCTCTCAAAATGGATACCATTTCAGAGTCAACAGCTAAAGAAAGAAAGGGTAAGAGATGGCCCACATATTAGAGTGAGATCCTCCTGAGAAGAAACCTGATTGGCAGACCCAGATGAGCGGCCATGGAGGTCCCAACAATAGTCCACTGAATGATTATTGCTGCCACAATGAGAACACTTTCATGAATTACGACCTTAGTACAACCACCTCTGCGAGAATCCCTACCACCACGGGAATTACGGCCACCTCTACGATTGTGCCCTCCATGGTTACCACTAGATGCTTCACGGGATGCAACAAGAGTGAAGCGCTCAGTGTGAATACTGGTGTCATTACCAAAGGAGTGGTACGCTTAAGTCGAGAATAGAATTTATAAAGAGAAGAAAGCTTAGAACTACGTAAAATCTGCTCATGAGCTGGCTCAAATTTGTACTTCAGACCGAGTAGAAACGAACAACATCCGTATCTTGACATTTTTCCATTCAGGCAAGGTCAGATGTAAGTGGCTGATACATTTTCTGTATTCAATGACACCCATGACTTGAAGAATAATATTCTGCCAGTATATGGTTGCCTTGGGTGAGACAGAAATATTGTGGACCAAAATGCTCCCAAATGGCTTTTGAATATGCTCCAAGTGCTATCCAATGGCTTTTGTGGACTGAAGCTGCAATAAAGGAGTACTAATATTGGGTTCAATACTGCTGGGCATGAGAGACATGATCTGATTATCCTCCTAATCCCAAAGACTAGAGGAGTCTCCTGTTTTTGGCTTGTCTGATAGTCACTAGGACAACTCTCTAAGAACACCTCATCATGATTCTAGAATATGAACATATCACACCCCTAACACTTAATCATAAAGAAAGGGGGAAAAGAAAAGATGAAAGCTCAGATAGCTGAAAGAAGGGAGGATGCTCCGAAACTTCAGTTCAAGCTGTAAAAAGAATTGATATTGCACACAAAGTAGCATGGGTTTGTTTGGTTTATGTTTGAATGAGGAGTGCATTACATATGAATGTTGAGTAGTGAACTTATGGAATTGGCTTTGTCAGACGAACCCATGAATCCCAGTATGACCACCAGATACTCACCAAAGAATCAGCTTTGAGCTTAGTATTCATCTATATTTTTGCTTTTCTTTTAACTACTAATTTGTGACCATGTACTGGTTGATATCGAGGAGTCCAGGGATGTATAAACACTCACACAAACGTCCCCTAAAAAATCTGACATAGCAAATGCTCCAAATTTATTTCGAAACTGTTATAGAAAAATGGGCATGCTTTGCTGTCCTAGTGCTCAACTTCAAATTCTAGATTTAAACTTTTGAAGGCCATAGTACATATTTCACCACACTGGATGCTTTCTTGTTTTCTAAGTGTTCACTGTGAATGTTTTCATATAAATTGATCTGCCATATGCCATCCAGGCTTATTCGACAGTGGGAACACCAGACTACATTGCCCCAGAAGTACTACTGAAGAAAGGATATGGAATGGAGTGTGACTGGTTAGTTGATTCTTTAGTACACGTCACATAATCTAGACAAGTAATTTGTTTTTATTTGGTAACCAGATATTTGTACCAGGTGGTCTCTTGGAGCAATCATGTATGAAATGCTTGTGGGGTATCCACCTTTCTATTCTGAAGAACCAATGTCAACATGCAGAAAGGTAATTGTGATGTTAACTTGATCCTGATATACCGTTTTCTGAACATGATGTGACATACAGATTAGTGAAGAGGGTTTTTTTTTTTTTTTTTTTTTTTTTTTTTTTTTTTTATAAAAAAAAAAAAAAAAAAATAGCAAAACATGGTTTCTTAATGGATATTTATCATTTGTGTTGTAATCTCATGCTAAAGCTGCAGTGAGCTTCTTTAATTTTGATGATTAGATGACCTTTTCTGTTTTGATCGCCTGTTGGCATTTTGAAAAGAACACGTTATTTTTGTATGTATGCGAAATGCGACTTGCATTTTGTTTTTGGCTTTGCACCATCGCTAAATTCAGTACTGGCATTTTTAAAAGCATCATGTGGCAGCCCCATAAGATGGAAGCGTGGGCATATTATCATTTTTTTTATTCTTTTTGTAATTCACGATATAGATCCATGTCCACCAGCGGAGGTGCTTCCTGGTCTTGTGTGTAATTAGGGAGATCAATGGTATCAAGGATACTTGGGTTATTAAAATACATAGAGCCAACTTGGCTAGACGTGTCCCTGTCAGGTGATTTGGGCAGGAATGTGCACTGGGAGGCACCTATGTTTGTCATGCATTCTTGGAATTAGTATTAGAGTAATTTCTCCTGGAAAGTTGTTTTAAGGATATCTCAACTTTACACGCTCTGGAAGGACCTAAAAAGCATAAAAAAATTAATAAAATGAATTTCTACAGATGGACTACTTATGGTACTTAACGAAAATTTCTTTTGCTAAATGAAGAAGAAAAGCTTGTGAACTAAATGTAAAGAGTTATAATATATGTAATACATATAGTGACTCATATAAGAACCTTCTAAAACACTGGTCTGAAATTCTTAAGAATGTGAACTAAAACTCATGAGAAGTTAAACAATCAATCAGTTTAGAATAACCTAATCCTGCTGATATTTTCAATTAATTAATTACTATTCTGATGAATGATTTTCCTATTCGCAATCACGCTCTTTTACTCAACAAAACCAAAAGAGCTAGACCACTTTTTTTTATTTTTTTTTATTTTTTGTAAAAAATAATAATATTAAGTTCCAAGTTTCAGCATGATGAATATCATTGTGCCACCTAGATACATACTAAATTTGTTGATATAAGATATGCCAGCTTTGCCGTGACTAAAAAATATTATTAGTTTTGCACTGATGATATCTTGGAAGAAAAACTTAGTAAATTAGAATAACAAATTTTCCCTTACGTGGAATACTGCTTTAAATTGATTTTATTGCTTCAGAATAGAATTTCAACTTGAATGTTTTCCCCATTCAAATTGCTTTCTTCTGGTCCAATAGAACATGCCATCCCTTATGAATCACGAACATGGATAAGGGACAAAACTATGATATGATATGGATATCGAAGAATCTTGACAAATATAGATTGACACAAGGTATGTTATTGGCTTGCCCGATTCCTTTTACAAAAATATCCCTCTGTTTCTCTGTTAAAATTTGTTTTTTCACACCAAAGCCAAAGCCAAAGTCAAAAACAAAACCAAAACCTAAACCTAAACCTAACGTTCAACTTAAAATTCCAGTTATATTTCTGGCAATGTGACATATATCTAATATAATTTTGACTACTTCATCATATTTAGAATTTAAAGAATGTTTTCTTTAAACTGGTAATGATGTTTTCTCCCTTTCATAACTTTAGTAATTCAGTTCTGGAACGTACAGTTTGAGAAAGTGGGAAACTGCCGGGTTAAAAATATTGTTTTCATGTCTCTGATAGTCAGACCTTTTAACAACAATAATATGTTTGATTAGCCAATCTTACATTCATGTCCCCATCTAAGCTATTTTCAAGGATATTGTCATTGCTTTTCCTGTAGTGTGGACATGAATGTTGCCTATTGGTTTGGTAAATAAAGAGATGACTGCTAACATATGATTTGTATATTCTTATCAAACAAATGGTCAGTTCATGCAATGCAGATCGTAAACTGGAGAACCCATTTGAAATTCCCTGAAGAAGCTAAGCTATCCGGTGAGGCTAAAGATCTCATTTGTAGGCTCCTCTGCAATGTTGAGCGGAGGCTTGGGACAAAAGGAGCTTATGAAATAAAAGTAGGGTGTTTTAGACTGTTCTTTCTTTTGATTTGTTGTCTACATGGGTCATTTTATTTTCTATAAGTATAACTGAGACCTGTCTGCTAATGTTAGGCACATCCTTGGTTTAAAGGATTACAATGGGATAGATTATATCAGATGGAAGCTGCTTTCATACCAGAGGTCATGGATGAGTTAGATACTCAGAACTTTGAAAAGTTTGAAGAGGTGCGGATAATGGTTTCTTTTTAAATTCTCTCTTTACAATTGAAAATCTTTGCCGATTTTTCTTTTTCTCGCATGAACATCTTGAAACTTGCTGCCTACAGTACCTGATTTGGTTTTTATATGTCCAAAAGCTACAGAATTAAATTTCAAAATTGAATATCAGCGTTGCAGCTAAAAATGTTTGAATACTGTCTGCAGTTGGGAAGGGAAGGAGATGTTATTAAAGCACTGCTATAGTTTGGCAATGTTCTTTGATGGCATGTTTGCTACAACTGGTCTTTTTGGCTATATTATTTATTTCCTGCTTAAGAAAAAAAATGTGCTGCTCTGCATGGAAATAAGAGAAGTTCTAAGTAATTTGCATTATTGCTACAACTGGTCTTTTTCCTTCCGAATTTGTAAGAGAACTTCTAAGTAATTTGCATAATTGCATTGTTGAAGCCTTGAAGCACTCATTGATGTGGCAATAATTGTTGTGTTTGTTTAGCTATCAGAAGCCATTTTGTCTGACTAGTTGACATTTCAAGCAAACATTTTCCTGAAGAATATTGCTGTGGTCATCCATCCAAATCATGCATTTTTTATGCATCGGCTTGATAATTTTATTTTATTTTGCTATTGTTATGGATTTATATACTAGTTGGGCCTCTCAACCTAGTAGTTTAAGATTTTGATTGATTGTTTTCATTATTCTTGGACTAACATGTGAGATCCGTTTGTCTTTGCTTCTCCTCTCTGTTAGGCCTGGACATGAGAGGGAGTGTAAATGTTAGAGAGTCTAACGTTGGTCTGGTGTGGACTTTTACATCCAGTTGGACCTCTCTACCTAATAGCTTAGGCTTTTGTATTTAATTAAAACATATTTTGTCATCCAAAAGTTCCATAATCTACATTGAGAGTTCCCATATTCTGTGTTGTTTTAGCAACAGTGCTTTTATATTCCTCTCCACATACTTGATCGTGTCCTGTTCATAGCCTATGGTGGAGCTTGCCAAATTCTTTTTCTGTCATTCCTTGGTTATGTTTTCTGTGAAATGAGGGATGTAAAATGTTGTAATTGTTTGTTTTGTCGTTGTGTGTGTTATATTTTTTCTGCATTAATTTATGTGTGAATCTTAGTCTGCTTGTGCTTTTGGAAGTTCTCCCTCTTCATTTGCAAAAAAATCTTTGCTAGGTCTTGTCTCTGCAACTATTTTCAACTTGTGACAGGATGGCTAGTTGATTTGCTCACAGAACATCAAAAGGAACTTATTTCGTGTTGTTTCACTATGATAATATGATATAATCTGTGATCTGATGGCTTCTTAAAAAAAGTTTTATTTTGTATATGTATGTGATTAGAAAATTTGAATTGTTGTAAAGCTCCTACCCTTATATATGTCTGTTTTTGGTTGCATTTTATTTATTTCTACCATCATGTGGGTTACCTACAAAAAATTTATAGTGCTTCAATATTGCAAACCTACCTCCAAAGCCTGTACTGGATGTCATGTGAAGTCGCTGATGGTACTGGTTGTTGTGCATCATCTGCATCATCTGGTTGTTTAGAGTTGCTCTTTTCCCTTGTTGGGTGATAAATTCCTTCTGCTATTTCTTTGTTTGTGTGTGTGTTTCATGTAGTTTTACAGTGGTGTGGTTTTCCTATAAATTTTTATAGTGCTCGAGTATTACAAACCTACATACAATGCCTATAAGAATGCGAATTTCACGTGAAGTGCTTGATGGCATTTGTTGAGTTTCATCTATAATCTGCTTGAGCTAATGGATGTTGAGAAGACATACATTAAAATTACTTTTTTCCCTAGCTACCTGATGCATTCACTTTGCAATTTAATGGTACTATTTATTAATGGATTTGTCCATTTTAATATGTATGCAGTTAGCAGCTCCAGTACAAACTCCATCAAAATCGGGTCCATGGAGAAAGGCAAGTCTCATAATTTGCTTTAGTTGTATATTTTGTTGCCTTGGGAACTCTAAGAAGATCTTTATATTCTTTTGGTATTTTAAGTTCTTGTAGTATTCTCGGTTAAAGCTTATAAAAATGCAAGAAGTATAATGCTTGTGAAATTATCTTTATCAGAAGGAAGCTATAAAGAGGATTCTGTGTTTTAATATTTGAGGAAAGGTAAATAAAGATATTGGGTCAAATGGAAATGAAATTTGGAAGACGGAGAAGGGAAACAATGCAAATTACTTGCATTTTTTTTTTTTTTTGTCTTTTCTTTCTTTCCACTGGGCCCTTTAGTCCCATGGTGTGGGGGGCCTTTAGTCCAGGGCGAAGGGCATGCTGCGGGACTGAATCCACACTGAACTGGAGAGACCAAGAGTCACTAAGCACATGGCGTGGGTTAACCTGTATAACTTCCAACCACCTTAATTTAGCTTATGGAATTTTTGTCTCAGAAATTTTAGGCTGATAGGAGCTTGTCTTTTACAATAAAGGGCGTTTAGGATGGCTTCTTCCTTCTGCCATTCTTCAGATTGGTGATTGCTGTTGTATTCTGTGGAGGACAGAATTAGAGAAGACTTATTGATGGAGTTTTTCCTCCATGGCACCTTTGGGCAAGAAAGAAAGTACTGTTAACACCCTTAAAAGAAATTTTTTCATGCAGAAAACCTGTAAGAACATTCTCAGATACTAGAAGCCCAAATATTGTGTTCGTCTATTCAAAAACTAAACCAGGGGGGTGGGGTTACAATTGCAAGTCTTTTACGTACATCTGTTTCAAAAAAATATCAAAAACTTTTGAACAAAATTACCCTGCTTAGAGTCTCTTTTCCCATCTGTTACGTACATTGTTGTATACTTATAACGTAACTCTAGTTCCAATCCTCAGACACATACTTACTGTATTGCTTTACTTATACGAGAATAGAGTCTTTGTCTTTCAGATGAAAAAAAGCTTTCACCATCAGCCGGTATTGTGAAAGTCCAATAGGCCTTACTTACTCTTAAAAGACGTCTTTAGAGAGGAGGGGACATTATGGCTTATAAAGTGATCAGGTGAAAGAAATCTTAACGATGTGGAACACTTTAACACGCCCCCTTATGTGTGGCAACTAATAGCCAAACACGTTGATAACAACGAGAGGGAAAAACCTATCATCGCAAGAAACATGTGGCTCTGATACTATGTAAAAGTCCAATGGGCCTTACTATCAAAAAACGCCTTTAGAGAGAATGAGACATTATGGCTTATAAAGTGTTTAGGTGAAAGAAATCTTAATGATGTGGGACGCTTTAACAGGTATATGGGGGTCAAGAATCCAAGTATCTTGTTTCTATTAGCTCTGTTGAACAAGAATGAAGGTTTTGTCTCTGGCATGTAAAAGGGCTTTCACCATTAGTGTGTGAATGGGTGTCAAGAATCCAAGATGGACTAAATTCACCTAACACAATGTCATAAGCATACTTCGTAAGAAGCATTACTCCAATTTGAACTTTGTGAAATCTCCAAACTTTAGTTCAGAGTTCAAACAAGGAAATATGATAAATGAAGTGATACAAACAAGTTAAACTGATTTATATATTCGTGTTTGCTATCCTATGCATCATGACAAGGTTTTGGAAAGTTAAAGTTCGTGAAGTAGGTTTGGGAGAGATGATGGCGTGACAAAAATTCAGCACAGAATGTTTGGTGTTGGTAAACAGATTCAGTAAAGATAACCTGCATGAGATTATTGAGGTTGAAATAAGGGGAAGGGGAAAAGGGTGGTGGATTTGGCTGGCGAAGAATGGCCAATTTTGATGTGAAATTCACTTATTTTTCAAATTCAGAATATTTTCTTAGAGGCTTGTTAGTACTCCCTCTCTCCCTCCCTCCTTTCCTCTCTCGCTCCTGGTGCTTCCAATTAAGTTGGTCAGGTTCAAGGTAGTATTCCATATTTGCTATGTCTTAAAGTTAAACTGCCATCTTTATTTTACAAGATACAATGTTGGAATAGAAATGGTATGCAGTTGCCACATAATGTTGGGGCCGAGGAATTCTAAATTCAAAGCAGCAATTGCTAGAATCATCATAAATTCGCCTTCTTTTTTCTATGTTCCTCCTTTTTTCTTTTGTGTGTCATAAATTCACCTGTTGTTGCAACGGAAAAGGATTTATTTTTTTATTTTGGTTTCTTTTGATCTCTTCTGTACCCAATTTGTCCAGTGATGTACTGTGGGCAATGAGGGATCCCTCTTTAGGAAGGTTTGGGAATTCAAAAACTCCTTCAGATTGTTAATGACTTCTGTTTTTTTTCTTTTTTCTTTTTTCTTTTTTTTTTTTTTGGGGGGGGGGGGGGGTACAGGGTTTTCTTATAAATAAACAAACTTGAAAGAAGAATGTTTCCCTTTTCACTTATTACCCCTTTCATTTTCTGCCATCTATAGATGTATGAAAACCTTGATATGGGTTTTGTTCATACTGCAAATATAGTTTATATCTATCTTCTTTTCTGTTTGGTTTTTCTTTTTACCTTTGTTAGTTAATTGTTTTCTGTAAAAGATTCCAACATGCCAAATGTTTCCAAGATGTGTATTTGTTTGACACATCTTATGCAGCTAAATCTTCCCTCCTTGGTGCGTCTCAACTACTAAGCTTTATGGGTTAACTGATTGATTATATCACCTCATTTTATGACAGATGCTTCCATCGAAGGATACGAATTTTGTCGGCTATACATACAAGAATCTTGAGATCGTGAATGAGGATCATATACCTGGCGTTGGTACGTATCAACCTTCAAATTCTCTAGTTATGATGCTCAAGTATATTGTTTTCAGTAGCCTGCCCTACTGTATATGGCCAGAAAAAAAGGGCAGGGAGTGGGGAATATGGACCATACAATTAATAGTGTAATGAAAACTGACATTGTTAAATAGCAATGATGGTTTTTTCTTCTAATAATAAAAAAAAATAAAAAACCTAATTTTACCAACTTCATGAAGTTGGTAATACTTCATTTACAGGTGCCATATCCTCTTTTCTTTATCGTTTTAAGTTTTGTTTATTAGAGATTCACTGACTGTTAAATGACTACTTCAATGCAGCTGTGTTAAAGAAAAAGACTAACAAGCCCGAGAGACCCTCTGTTCGGTCATTATTTGGTACGCTCTTCTTTAACTCAAATTGTCTTGGTTTTCAGTATGTACATGGTTCTCAGACCTCTTGTGTATCCCTTCTTGTCAGAGACACCTGATCCGCCGCCTTCTTTGGGAAGCTTTCTGAACCTTCCACCTACACAATCAGTGGTCGTTGAAAGCCCCGAGTCATTGACTCGGTCTGCTAGACCTCCACAACATCAACTCAAGCCTAACCGAAGATAACAACAAAAGTAATTGTCCATAGCCAAAGGAAAGACAGTGAAAGGAATTCTTTCTTCTGTCTAAGAAAAGCAAAGCAATATAGAGCAAGTGTTCCTAACTATATTGTAAGTTCTGTAATTCATCTTACTTAGCGTAGAATCGCCTTAGTAGACAGCAATGGAAGAAATTTTACGCTACAGCTTTTTGGTAAGCTGTGGATCAAGTTCATTGCCTCTATGTTTGCAATGCGTGCTGTAATTAAATGGCTGAACTTAATATGGTTAAGTATAAATCATTTAAGCTGATAATGTCATTATGGTTGTGGAAATTAAATTGCTATGAGCTCTGTTCGTGGGCAGTTTTGGGAATATGGTTAGAGGCAATAATTACATACCGGGGGTCTTTAACTCTGTATCAGTGACCAGATATGCGATGACTCATCAATTTCTCCTTTTATTCTATAAGATATGAGATAAGAAAATTAATAACTAAGCATTAAAGTGTATGCATTTATACCATGACATTATTGGTAAGGGCTCGGGCTTCATATATATAAACTGAGTTTCAATTTAAAGTTAGGCCTAAAATTGTGACACGTGGCGTGAACCCATAATTTTTAAACACTAAACCGATAAAAGATGATGAATTTTAATGATTGAACCGGTTTTGTCATGATTTTAATAAATTTATTGTGCTTTAATAAAAAGATCATGGGTGTCAATCTTTATGAGATCAAAATAAATTTTTTTTTAGCATTATAGCATTAAGTGTCATTATAGCATCAAGTTGTGAGATCTTTTTTAAAAAAAATTAAAATTAAAAATATAGTACATTAACTACCCATATTCAACCAAATAGGTATTGCATGCATTAATTCTAAGTGGTGAGATTTTTTTTGGGGGGGAGTGATTCTTACACTCACACTACACAACAATGACACAACACCAAGGCACAATGGAGTGGGGTCCATGTGTGGACCCCACTCCATTGTGCCTTGGTGTTGTGTCATTGTTATGTAGTGTGAGTGTTTTAATCATTTTTTTTTTTTTTTTGCTCTAGCATTTTATTTCAATACTTTTCTTTATAAGGGATTTCATTAAGCTTAGAATTTTAATGTAAGATATTATGGTTTCAAAATTTACTACTCTCCAAAACTATAGAGAGTCAAAATTTAAAATTAAGAACATACTATATTAATTACCCATAATTAACCATATAGGTATAAGGTATTGCATGCATGCATGCATTAATTTTTATTTTTATTTTTTTAAAAAAAAAAATTAGGCATATTAGTAATGGCTCAACATATAACAAAATAGTGAAGAAAAAAAATCGTACAAATAAGTTGAAAAATCATATTAATTTCTTAGATTGGTTATTTTTATCTCTCTCTCTTTTTCCTTAGGGTTTGAAAGATCTTGAATTGTGAACTTAAGAGCATCCAACAACGACATTAAAGAGAAGAACATCATGTTGAAGTATATAATTTTGTTTTGTTTTGTTTTTTTAAGGACTTTGATTTCTTTTTTTCTTTTTTCTTCCTTTGATTTTTGATTTTTTTATTTTTTGTTTTTTGTTTTGTGGAGGTTGAATTTGGCGTTGGAGTTTGCTACTTCTTTCTTTTTTCTTTTTAATGTATATGGATTAAACCAAGATAAATGCTCTTATGTTTTACGTTTTTTTTTTTATTCCTTTATGTGATTTACTCCATTTTCAACTATTTTTTTTTTAAAATGTTTTTCTGCTTTTGAAAGCAAAACAAGTAAAAATTTATTTGATTGTTGTGCATAAAAGGAACATAAATACTTTTGAAACACCAAAGAGATATTAAGCATTGAACATGATATGATGATTTATTTGATTGTATTAAATGTTTAATGAAAGATTTTGTTTTATTTTGTATTCATAAAAAAATATTTTGTTTAGTTTACTGTGTACTTTTTTAAAATGTTCAGAATTATATGAGTTTTATTTGTATCGGAATGTAATAGGTATCACACCAATAATATTAGAGACTCGTGCTAATTTTTTATTAATGCTTTAATAAACATTATCTATAGGTTTTCTTCTTTCTATTTTTTTCTTTATACTTCTTTTTATTTTAAATTACTCATATAGGAAAAAATATTTTAACATTTTTTAATTTATATGGATTAAAATAAATTATATAAATCATATCATATATATATATATATAAAAGCTGAGTTGTTTTAAGAGCAGTACTCCAAAATTTAAATGGGTTAACGCCCTCATTTTCAAAACTTGACCCGCGCTAACCATGGAACGCAAGACCACCACCTACTTGGCAAACCTCTTGCAGTCTTGCATTCACAAGAAAGCTCACCTTGCTGGCAAGCTCCTCCACGCTTTTATCCTCCGCAACGGCCTCGCCTCCGACACATTCCTTGCCAACCGCCTCATCGAGCTTTACTCGAAATGCGGCAAAATCGATTCTGCTTACGGGGTATTCGATAAAATCGCTCAGAAAGACGTATATTCTTGGAATGCTCTGTTGGGTGCCCAGTGTAAAGTGGGCAACATACAGGATGCCTATGCATTGTTCGTTAAAATACCTGACAGAAACACTGTGTCTTGGAACACTTTGATTAGCGCATTAGTTCGAAGTGGGCTTGAACACAAAGCGTTGGATGCGTATGATTCGATGATTTTGGAAGGATTCGTGCCTACCCATTTCACGTTGGCAAGTGTATTTAGTGCATGCAGCGCGTTGTTGGATTCAGAGCGTGGTAGGAGATGTCATGGTCTTGTCATTAAGATTGGGCTTGAGAACAATATGTTTGTGGGTAATGCTTTGTTGTGTATGTATGCGAAGTGTGGCCTTATTTGGGATGCAAGTCAAGTTTTTGGGGACATACAAGAGCCTAACGAGGTCACGTTTACAGCGATGATGGGTGGGTTAGTGCAGACGGATCGTGTTGTGGAGGCTTTGGAAATGTTTAGACTGATGTGCAGAAAAGGAATTCGTATCGATTCTGTCTCGTTGTCGAGCACTTTAGGTGCTTGTGCCAGAGGGGTATGTGGAGAATTTGGTCAGGATGATCCGACTGACGTGCTTTCTTCTAACATTCATGGGCGACAAGTTCATGGCCTCCTGATTAAACATGGATTTGAGAGAGATCTTCATTCAAATAATTCATTGCTTGATATGTACGCAAAGAATGGAGACATGGATAGTGCTGAGAAGATTTTTACTAATTTGCCTGAAGTCAGTGTTGTCTCTTGGAATGTTATGATAGCTGGGTATGGCCAGAAATTCCAAAGTGAGAAAGCTGTGGAGTATCTGCAAAGAATGCAATGTTGTGGTTTTCAACCGGACGAGGTCACTTATATTAATATGCTTGCGGCGTGCATCAAGTCTGGGGATATTGAAATTGGGCGTCTAATGTTTAATAGCATGTCATGCCCGAGTGTGAGTTCATGGACTGCCATACTCTCTGGCTATGCCCAGAGTGGGAACCATAATGAGGCAATAGAACTGTTTAGGGAAATGCAATTTCGAAGTGTGCAATCTGATCGGACTACCTTGGCCATTATCCTCAGCTCATGTGCAGCAATGGGGCTTCTGGAATCTGGAAAGCAGGTCCATGCTGCCTCACAAAGGTCTTCCTTTCATACTGACGTATATGTTACCAGTGGATTAATTTCCATGTATTCCAAGTGTAGGAAGACAGAGATGGCAAAGCACATATTTCTTAATACACCTGAATTGGATATTGTTTGCTGGAATTCAATGATAGCTGGTTTTTCACTTAATTCTCTAGACATGGAAGCTTTCACTTTCTTCAAGCAGATGAGACAAAATGGAATATTTCCCACGCAATTTTCTTATGCAACTGTACTGAGTTGTTGTGCCAAACTATCTTCTTCATTTCAAGGGAGACAGGTTCACGCCCAGATAACAAAAGGTGGATATGTTAGTGATATCTTTGTGGGGAGTGCTCTTATTGATATGTATTGTAAATGTGGTGATGTAGATGGGGCCAGGCGGTTCTTTGATATGATGCCCTGTAAAAATACTGTTACTTGGAATGAAATGATACATGGGTATGCACAAAATGGATCTGGATATGAGGCCGTTTGTCTCTACAAGGGCATGGTCAGTTCAGGTGAGAAACCTGATGGTATAACGTTTACTGCTGTCTTAACTGCTTGTAGCCATTCAGGATTGGTAGATTTGGGTATAGAAATATTCAATTCAATGCAGCTAGAGCATGGAGTGGAGCCAGTCTTGGACCATTACACTTGCATTATCGATTCTTTGGGCCGAGCCGGTCGGTTCCATGAAGCAGAAGTGCTCATAGATAAGGTTCCGTATAAGGATGACCCAGTTTTGTGGGAGGTATTGCTTAGTTCTTGTCGTGTTCATGCTAATGTGAGCTTAGCGAAAAGAGCAGCAGAGGAACTTCTACGACTGGACCCACAGAATTCTGCTCCTTATGTGCTTCTGGCAAACATCTATTCGTCTTTGGGAAGATGGGATGATGTGAGGGCAGTTAGAGAGTTGATGAGTGATAAACAGATCATTAAGGAACCAGGTTATAGTTGGATCGATTATAAAAATGATATGCAAACCCCTATGGTGGATGACGATCTTACAATGGTTAGTGTTGAAGTTCAAGAAGTAAGTGATGGAACCTCTTGTTATAATGGATAACACAAAGTCAGGCCTAATATTTGTCAAAAAGGATTTATCCGCATTTAAGGTGATAAACATAGCTGACTACAGGATTCGTTACATTTATATGTTGACTGATATTTGGTTCACTGTGGAATTATGAAGTTAAAGCTTTGGCAGTAATTGAACAATTTCAGGAACCCCAAGGATCCTCCCTCCTCAAACTAAGAAAATAAAAGTCTGTCCTAGCAAAAGCAAAAAGATATAAATGAACATTGAAAGAAGATAGGTATGAAGCTAAGGATAGTTACTTGGAGATTCAATCACCTGAAATTTGATGTGGGTTATTTTTTCTAATAAGATTCATTGTAGTGCCCCATCCTTGAGGAATCTCACCAACAGTTGGAGTATTATGACATGGAGGTCATGGTTTTCTTCACTGCTTCCACCGCTGCAGACAAATCAAAGGCAAGGAGTTATAAATTTATGTGAAAAATGCTAAGGATTTGGACCATATTTGTATCTCCCCTCCCAAGATAACCTCCCATGGCTGGACCAACACTTGGTGATTGCTTTTCAAAACTAGGGCAGGAATATCCTTCTGGTTCTCACCAAGGTTTTTTCTGAAGCAATCACCTTTTGCTGCCAACAATTTAAATGGGTTCTGGACATTCCTCATAGACAAAAACAGAATCTTAGACAAGACTTGATGCTATAGGTTTCAGCAGGTGAAGCAAGGTCTCTATCTCTGTCTGTCTTTTTCTCCCTCTTATATAAATATACATGTGTGTTGCTTCTATGTTGTCTAAATAATTGAATCTATCACAAGCGCAGATACTCTGATCAATAGAATTGGTAAGATAATCTCGGGAATAGACCAAATGAAATATATATCCGTGTTTAGATTTTGTGAAGATGTTCAATATGACCTGTTCTATCACATTTTTTATTCACCTCCATTAAACAAAACCATGATCTTTCCTCCTCATTACTTTCCTGAAACTGTATCCAAAAAATGGGCTGCACTTTTCAGAATGAACACTGCACCTCCTCTGTTGATATTCACCTCTATACTGGAATGGATAATTACCAAAATTGCCTGCTGGGAGGGTAGGGAGAAATATCTTCTTCTTCTTCTTCTTCTTCTTCTTCTTCTTCTTTCTTTCTTTCTTTCTTTTTTTTTTTTTTCATTTTTTTTTTTTTTTCATTTTTAGTGTTCTTCTTTTGGCTTTAATGATTCATTCAAGTAAAATCAAAATCTCATGAAAATAAAATTCTACATTTTCTATCCAAGTAGGAAGAAAAGCATGAGAAGCTACTGAAGAAATTTTTTTGTATTTCTTGAACAGCTACTATCTCCACTTTTGTGGGACTAGTATGCAAGATCCAATCGCCCAGCTACTACTTGGTAATGCCTCCCTCAGGGGTCATCTTTATGCTAGTTCCTACAGCATAACTCAATAACTGAATCTCTGCACATTATCACCATCAACCAGCAACTTGGAGCTTGAAGGAGCCAAGCTTACCCTTTTAGAGTTCAAACTTGTTCCTGAATGCAACTTTTTACAAAGATTGAATTAGTGCTGGTGCTTTTGAATCATACTTTGTTAAAATGCTTGTAAGTGTGAAGAAACTCTTCCTAAATCCAATCAATTCTTTGCTGTCAAGTACGATACAACTTACCTATGGTGATGGTAACAGTGTCATCCAATTTTGTGCTCGAAAGTGTCCTGCCATAAATCCCATTTCCACATTTGTAATGCTATAGATGGGCAAATTGTTAAATTTCTTGCTTTTGTGATTCTATAATTTACGAAACAGGCCAAAGTACTTTATTCTCCAAACTGATTCAGGAATTGTTTGTTGTTGTTCAAAATGACTTCTGAAGCTCTTCTCCTTTGTTAAAAATAGTTAAGAGCTTGCCTTTCCTTACGTAGACGGCATTCACAAACACCTTTGTTGAAATGAACTGTTGATCTACTCCTGCTTGGCATTCATCGCATTATATGCTGGGAAGTATTATTGTAACGGAACTTACTGTTGATTCACCTCAACAACACAGTAACATGCATATATTATCAGGAACAATGAATTGCAATTTTCATTGACATTTGTCATAACAGAACACCCCTTGGTTGTTTAACAAGAAGAAAGTGTGAGAGAATTAAGAAAGTTGGAATATTTGAGGCCTTGTGTTAAAGTTTAGGACCCTTTTGTTAAAACGTTGGGTTGTGTTAAGTAGGCACATTTGGGGTTTTAGACCACCTTGAGGTCGAGGGAGAATGGAAAGATATTTGATGAGTGCAAAATATTGTATAATTGGCCCCTTTAATTTATATTTGTTAAACCCTTAGTTTTGTTATATTCTAATACTTTTTGTTAGTTTTGGTATTTTAGTGTTTTGCAGGTCTTTGAGAAATAATGTCGTTATTTTTGTGGAATTGATATAAAGATGCAAGGAAGGTCCAAATCAATTTTATCTCTAGACTTGTGGAGACCAAATCAAGCACATATCTCCCTCCATAATGGGCAGCAGCTCTACACGTTATTGGCAAAAAGGTTTTGGAAGAAAATCCTTCAAATTCCAAGATTTTAATGAAGTGGCAAAATCTTTTATTTATGGAAAGAATCCAGATTGAGCACGTCACTTTATTTTCATCATAACTTTCGGCTCAAGAATCAGATTGAGTTGAATTTGGTGGCGTTGGAAAGCTAATGAAAAATGCAACAAATAAGTCAAAAATATGTTTTTCCTATTTCGGACTTTTACTATGCCCAAATTGCCCCGCAATAAAAGAGCGCAAATCTATGCAGATATGGAGTCTTTTTCCTACTTGGATTGGATTTTCAAAGGATGTGTATGAGTAGGGGACCATATCATGCAGATTTTCTTTCCAAAGCAAATGGCTTTCATGCACAAGTTGATTTTCTTTCCATATACTCCTGGTGATGGACGTGTGGAGTACAAATCAGATTGACATGTCATGATTTCTTTCCATAATTTTTACCAAGACACATAGATTCAAGATCTGATTTATTTCTATCCTTGGGCTGCTGTTCAATTAATGCAAGATGTGATTCTTTCCTTAGCTAGACCACCAAGAAAGTACCAAAAAGACCTTGCAAGCTCTTTAAATACCATGCTTTGTTCTTCCGAAAAATGGGAGAGGAGCGAAGGAGCACAGAAGAGCATAGAGACGCCAAGTTGGAATTTTATTTTCTTTGTTTTTAATTTATATTTAATACTTTGATTATGGAATTTATTTTCATAAACATGAGTGGCTAAACCTCTAGCTAGGGTTAGAGGTGAAGCCTAGTATTTTTATTACGTGTTCTTGAGACCATGTTGTTTGTTCTTCATAGATGAATGATTAAATTTTGGGGATGATTTTTTATTTGAGAGTAATTTAATGGGACAAGTTTATTTTGATTCCTTATGATTTTTGTTTATATCAAATGCTTACTTTGTTTGATTTGATATGATTCGAAAATATATGGAATGCTTAATTTATTGTTTCATGTTTTTGAAATCAAATTCTCAATCAACCCATGTTTAATCTATTTTATTTTTTTTTATGTCTCGTGAATATATAATAAAATACTAGGTGGATCTTTGAAACCCTAGTCTTTTCCAATATTATCTTCAAAATCAAATTTATTTATTTTAGTTTTATAGTTTACTTTTTAATTTAAATTATATTCATCTGCTCCACTTTCGAGTGGAAACCAAAAGCAAAAAAAATTCCTATTTTTTTATTTATTTTTCTTTTCTACAAAATAGTAAGAATTATTCTCTCGTGTCTAATCATTCCTTGTGGATCGACTTCGGACTTACCGTGATTTATTACTTGCGAAAACCTACACTTGGATTTGCACCATTTGTAGTCCAAGAGCTTGGTGGGTGAAAACTTAGAAAAATGTATTATGTGGGAGGTAGGTCCGAACGGTGTCGAAGAGAGGTCCAGACAATTTTGGGGCAGAATTTGTTATTTAGGGTTTTAAGTGTAGAATATGGTTTTTAGTGTTAGGAAGTGTGCCCTAAATTTCAATTGTTTTGCATAATATTTTAGTTGCAAGAGAATAAAGTTATTTATTTTCTAATTTATTTATTTAATGAGCACCGGGCATATATAACTGTTTACATGTATACTATGGATTGCTTATTGTTCTATTATGTACATGTAAGGTCCTTTAAGTTACATTAAATATGACTTTGGTGTGAATAATGAGATTGTCATACAGAAAATTTAAGTCATAAATTCTTGTAACTTATAAATTATTGTTTGTAATCATAAATGGAACTTAGCATTCCATTAGAAGACTGTGACATCAATTATGATAATCGTGTTGGTGCAGATACAATGCACTGAATAAGCTATGTGAGTCATCATTATTTTATAAATGTTATCAACAAACTGATGTACACTCACTGTTACTCTAAATCGAGAGGATTGTGAACTCAGATAGAGAAGTGAAACATTTACTACTATCAAAATTCTTGATGCGTAGGGTGATCACATGTAGCATTGTGATTTCAACTTATCACTATTACGACGCATTCATGTGTTTGCAATATAACGGTAAAGAAAATTTCTAGGAATAATGCAAGAAAAGAAATATTTAAATTGGACAGATCAATCCCAATTCATTATGTTGAAGCTTAAACGTAGTTTGGAAAATATAAATCTCTTCCAAAAAAATGAATTACCCCTTAAACGTAATTACCCCTTAATTTTAAGTTAGCATTCTCGCCATGCTTAAAGTGACATAGTACATAACTCACATCTGAAGGTGGTTCTTTTGAGAGAAATGTCACCCAAAAAAAAAAATTAAAAAAAATGAAGACTTTAAACCAACTAATTATTGTGATATATATATAGTCATCCAACTCAGATAATAGTAACTTGGAAAATGCTTGGGGTAATACAACTTTTACTGCAATTTTTATACAAACTAATGTAACACTCCATAATGAGTGAAATGATTAAAAGAATATGGTTGGCAACTCAACCGCTAATTAATTAAGTTGATAAGTCAGATGTTTTGCTTAATCATTTCACCAATATTATAGACTATCACGTCAATTCGTAAATGCTAAATTATTCCCATGGCCAGAGATTAAGCAGACTCCACATTATTCCCATTATCCCGGATTGGGTTATGTTTTGATTATCAAATGGGGTTGCAGTGGTTACAATAGCAGACCTAATAGCGGCAGGACTCCATTCTGGATGTGCACCTTTTAAAAGTGCGGCCATGGATGTACCAGACAAGATATTGTGATCCAGGTGCCATTACATCTGGCTTCAAAATGCATGGATTGCTGAGTGAGGGACCTCCTGTGGCATAGCCAGCAACAATCGGAGCAGGCTTCATTCCTATTAAGGTCTGTTGGAATGTCATGTTCGCCGTGGGTACAAGATCAGCTGCTTCTATATATTTGAACAAATTAAGTCTCTCCATCATTTGGGCCAATCAAAAGGCAATGACATAGAATATGTTCGACACGCTCTCTATTTCGGTTAATATAGAATTATTGAGGACAAATATAGCACCATGCACGCACATTTGACCTTCGCATGAACTCTAGTTGCGAAGAGCCTTGTAAATGGCCAACCTAGAATGTGGTGAAACTCCACTTGCTATTCCCAAAGCATAACCAAAAAAGGATGCACCATTTACATAATTTCCGGCAACAATTAATAGAGGAAATATAGGTCCCGTGTCCTCTAATGTCCCTAGCAGATCGAGTTCATGCTAATCTCAATGCTGGGATTACGAGCTATTAGAGCCTGATTGAAGTACGTACCTAGCTCCAATGAGTTTGGCATTACACATGGAGGAATTGAACTCTTGTCCTACCTGACACGTTCCCCTCCATTTCTTGGGACGCGCGTTTTGCAGTCATACCAGCGTATTCGAAGCTCTCCATTTCTGGCCAGACTCCAGAGTCCATAATTCCAACAATGACGTCTTCATCGTAATTCGAAGCTGGTCACAGGCCAGTAGTAGGATTGAGGGAGAGGAACTTAGGGGTGTAGGTGGTCTGAAGGGTGAAAGTTGTGTCATCATGAGCTGAGATGTATCCTTGAGACTTCTTCAGAGCCTCCAGCTCATACTTTGAAAGAAGAGCACTAAAACCATGGAAAGCATGAATGTAAGCATATAGAAGTGATGGTGAAAATTGATGCCTGCAGTCTAATGAGGTAGGGTTTGTAGACTTTAGGGAACCAATGATGGAGGAGTACTAGTATTGATGACTGGTAAAAGCCTTGGTCATAAAGGACAAATCAATATGTACAATATATAGATGGTCCTCTCTAGTCTCTACTTAATTATGTAGATTTAGCATGGAGAGGTAACAAGAAGCAAGCAAAAATGAACAAGTATGGAAAGGGAACCCCATTAGTAAACCCCATTGCTATATCAATCACCAAAAGTTTGGTTCAGAGATGAGGCGGCAATATGATCAATTATGTAAAACAATGAACAAAGGTGACAGGAATATAAAGATCGAGGGGCAAAAACAGGTTGGGGGAGAAGGTGAAGTAAAGAAGATTTAAATGTCAACGCCTTCATTAATATTAATTAAGCTTTCTCTTAAGCATGCACCTTCTTTGGAAGGTAGCTTGGGACATTCTTCCTACAAGAACTTGGTTGGCCAGATTGCTTCACTTAAATAATGAAGAGGTATGTATTTGTCCTTTATATTTCTCAAAACCATCTTCATAGCATATTTTTCTGGGTTGTGATATTGCCAGAATTATATGGAGAAATTCTAACTATCCTGTCAATTTTGTTGCATTTGAGAATCTTCCCATTTCTAATTGGGTGAAAGTGATCGATTCTGGGTCCCCATAAATATCTGGGCATTCCTTACAAGGAGGTTTTGAGATTCCAATTGTTTGCCATCATAGTTATGGATGTGATTTGGTTCTTTAGAAACCAAGTGGTTCATCATTGTTGCAAAATTGACATTTATAATATATTGAAGTAGATTAAATTCATAGTTAATGATCATCTAAGGGCTTGGGAGAATAACTTCCTTCTTTCTTAAACATGGAGTCCTTAATGCCAACTTTGATGTGGCTATCCAATATAATTTCTCTGTGGTTGCTGCTGTGGTGAGTGATGAAAAAGGAACAGTGCTTGCTGTTTGTACCTTAAAGCCCAATCCTGTTGATATCAATGAAGTGGAAGCTTATGCTGCTCTTCTTGCTTCATCTATCCCTTTGCTGGAGGCCAGGGAGATTTTCTTATCATTGTTCAGGCCTTGAAAATCCAAATTGCATTGCCGACTGGAAAACATGTCCTATAATCAGAGATGCCTTATGTCAACTTAGCCCTCTTCGAAGCTGGGAGGTTTTCAGAGTGAATCGAAGAACCAAAATCTCATGATTATGATTTTCCAATTCGACTTGTCCGGAGGACTCATCCACGTTCACGAACATATATTATATATAAATATAAATTCATAAAAAGTTTTCTACTTTATATTTTTTAATCATATCATTATAAATATCCTCAATGCTTTTTTAGCTTATACTTTTATATATGGAGAGGCAGAGAGGGTGTGGAGCAAACGAGATTTTTTTTTTTTTTTTTTTTTTGAACTTATTACGCTATGTATATTCTTACCTGTCGTTAAAAATAAAAAAAAACCGAGTTGGTAGTTCCATCAGTTCTCCATCCATTTTTTTAACAGTCTTCTACATCACCCACATTAGAATGCTGACACATGTTCCTCCTTTCACATATTTCGTCCAACTCGGATTATTGCTCCCACATGGCCCACGTATCACAGGTGATACTTAGGGTTTTAGTACCATGTGGGATGAGAAAAATACTAAAAAATACCTCATTTTTTATTTTTTTAAAAAAAGAAAACCAAAAAAAAAAAAATTGAAGAAAAAAATATTGGGGGTGGCCGGCCACCCCCATTTTGGCCAAGGGGTGGCTCAAGCCACCCCCTATGTCCAGTCAGGGGGTAGCCAAACCACCCTCAAGGCCAAAATGGGGGTGGACAAAACACATTCCCAAAAGGCCAAAATGGAGAAAAAAAAAAATTGGAGTGTTGGCTCTTGGGAGTGGCCGAACCACCCACAGGCGAAACGGGGGTAACCGAGCCACCCCCAACATTTTTTTCTTCAATTTTTTTCCATTTTTTTTATATATTTATTTAAATTGAGGTATTTTTTAAAATTATTTTTCTCATCCCACGTGGCACTGAAACTCTAAGTATCACCTGTGATACGTGGAAAGAGGGACAAGTGTCAGCATTCTATGGTGAGTGACGTTAAAAGAATGGACGGATGATTGATGGAAGTACTAACTGAATTTTTTCATTAATGACAAGTACGACCTGTGACATTTTTTGAAACTGAGGCGACGATTTGATTTCGGGCCTAACCACAAGTACCCGTGAGGTATTTAACTCTAAATTAAAATTCTAGCTCTGCCACTCCGCCACTCCTATGGCCCCGATTATTGCTTTTCGACGAGGGTTTGGACCTTGGTTTGGCCATCAAGTCCAAGCTTATAAGTGGATCCTTTGATGTAAGAACTAATAATTTGGGTATTGGGTCTATTTAGAGGACTAGACAATAAAGTGTGAACTGTGAGCTATATTATTATTATTATTATTTTTAGCAATACAAGAGAACCTTAAGTGTGGCTCATTGATGTTCATTCATAGGGCGAGTATTAGAGAAAAATAGAAATGTTTTCTTTCATCATGGCGTCCATCTCGTGTATACTTCCGTTGAGTTGGCATGTTTCATTTATCATTTGTGTATGTGTGTGTGTGTGTATGTGTGTGTGTGTGTGTTTTTTTTTTTTTTTCGTTTTTAATTAAGGATAGGTAAAACATGCCAAACTCAACAGAAATGTACGCGAGATAAATGTCAAAATGGAAAGAAACAATTCTTTTTCCATAAGAGAAACGTAGAATAGACATGTATAATGATAGATTCCAGTAATAATTCTGAAACTGGCGTATAGATCATTCTTAGAGTTAGTTCATAGATTGACGATCCCAGTAGTCCCAAAAGAATTCATATGTACAAGAGTTATACGAAAGTTATAAACGTATCATATCTATATATCTAAAGGTCGTTAGGTAGTAAATAACTAATTATATCAATTAAAGAAATTTTTCGAGCCAGCCATTGGAAAAACATATTGCTTCTAATATTTCATCGTCTCCTTTTTTTCTTCCCTTAATTTAAATAAATTATTATTAAATGTCCATGAATCAGGGCCGACTCTTCTACTAGGCAAGTTAGCCGGTCCCCCAAAGCCCGCAGTAAAATAAGGCCACAAATGGTAATATATATGATTAATCCAAAATCCAAATCATAATCACCGTCAATACTTTGATGTGATTAGGGACGAAACTAAGAATTATTATGGGAGGGACCAAAGCATAGTTGAAAAATATATTAAAATATGGGGTCAAAGCATAAATGAGAAATATATAACAATTGAGGATTAAATTAATATATAGAAAATAAAATTAGTATCCATTTAGTGTTAACAAAATATAAACAAAAGAAAATATACAAACTAATTGTTTCTTAATATATTTCAATTTTCAACTCAATCACCTATTAAAATGGAAATCAACATTCTTTTAGATCTCAAAAATCATTAATGATTGAATCAGTACAAAATTTTGCAATAATTTCTCTTTCGATGTACAACATCAAATAATCAGCGATAAACTCATATTCAATTTTGTTGCAAATTCTAATTTTGACAATATTTATGGCTAAAATTGCTTGTTTTATAGTTACAGTAAAACCGAAAAAGAGTAAGTATAAGTATAACAACTCAAAAAACAAGTTGGTAGACAACAACACTAATGAGGCGCAATGAACTAGTTATGAAAGGATTCATCAAAATTAAAATTTCCAACAATTGGCCTTCAAGAGGTGTGGATAATCCAAAGACATCAATCAGTTAAAAGTTTTTTTTTTTCCTTCTAATTAGTTAAAAGTTCCTTTTAAACACATGAAAGAACGATAATAGAGGCCGGAACTGGTTGGTGCACAACTACAAACATATGGGGTGGGTTCCATGTGTGTGGGACCCACCGCATGTTTCTACAGTTGTGCACAACTATTGTGCAAGAGGCTTTTCCCTTTATGGTAAACTATAAAACTATGGCCTATTTATGTAAAATAACACAATGAAAATGGTTAAAAATTACCTTCTGTCATCTTTGCTCAAGCGAATCAAAGAAACGTTGCAACAAAAACTTTGAAATAATAGTTTAATAGAGATGTATCTTCTGACCTATACCTACTGATGCCTTATTGATAAAATACCCAAGCTCTGTATTTATAGGCTAGGCCAGGTATCTCAATTAGAATTTGTCGTCTTTATTCCTCCACGAAGGAATAAGAATCAGTTTTTCAAAAAAAAAAAAAAGGAATAAGAATCATAATAAAATTAATTATAATTTATTTGATTCCACAAGTAATTCTTTATTTTGAATAAATTACCAAATACCCATAATTGTGTTTAAGTTAAATCGCAATAAAATAAATGTGGCATATGGGTCATATGTTAAATAGAATTTCTTACATTCTCTTATTTAGCCCTTATGACACATGAATTCCTTATGGTTTGTTAATATGGCCATAACTTTATTTATTCTAACTATTCATGGAATTCTTCCGCTCACATAAAGAACACAACATTTGAATCATGGCGGTAAAACCATTATATAATAGGTTGTCCCTTCCATGTATCACAATGTGTAATACTCCATAAATGAGTACTTCATGAGCAATCAAACTTTATAAATAGACTTCCTATAAGTCATTTGGGCCTAACTTTATTTATCCACACGGATAAAAAAAACAATAAATGTGCACAAAAACTTTATAATAACAATTTTACATCTAAACGAATTAGAAAGAAACTAAGTACAAAATGAATTAATGAGTCTCACATGCACCACATGACTTTTAAACTTCTTTACTGGTAAATTTTTAGTCAAAGGATCTGTAATCATTAATTCAGTACTTATGTGCTCAATAGACACTTCATGTATCTTAATGTTCTCTCTTACACTGAGATACTTTATATCGATATATTTACTTCTACTTATAGAAGCCGGTCTTAACTTACTTGATATTTCTGACATTTTTCCCTATTATTAGAGAAGTTTTCTTCCTATAAATAAGTTACGGGCTTAACCCTAGAGTTTCTTTCATTTTTCTTAAAAAAAATATTTTAATATTATTATTGTTATTATTATTTTGGACCTTGGTTGGAAAATAGGATTTCACTTTTCCTAAAAACATATTTTATTTTAGTCTTACTTATCTTATTAATATTTTCATAACCTTTGAATAAAGAGATCAAAGTATAGTCAATCTTGGAGTTCTCCTAAAAAATGGTTTACTTTTTATTCCAAAAATCTCAAAATTATTTTTATGGGGGCTTGGGTCAGAAATGGCCCACTTGGACCGCCTTCTAATTAGGTTAACCAGCTAAGGTCTACAACTCATTAAATGAGCCTAAACTAGTGCACTACACTTAGGCCTCGTTTGGTTTGCAAAATGAGTATTCTATTGAAAAATGAAATAGTTATTACCATGAATAAAAGAGAGTGGAATGGAATAACTTTTCATACTCTTCAGTTTGGTAACAACTCACATACTTTAATTGGAATCCAATCAAAATTATTAAAAAAAACCCAACATTATTTTCTAAAAAAAAAAAGTTTAACAAAAAAACTCAAATTATTAATTTTTTTTTTTTAAAAAAAAAAAAATTGAAAACTAGTGGGTGGCCAGGCCACCCTCGATGAGAATCAGGGGTGGTGCGACCACCTCGGGCCCCATATGTGGTTGGCCGACCACCCCAACCAGCCACTGTAAAGGTTTTTTTTTTTTTTTTAAAAAAATAAAAAATAAAATTGAAAGAAAATAGAAAATAATGAGTGATTTTTTCTGAAAAATGTAGTTTATTCTTTTAGGAATAGCTATTCCTCTCATTTTTTAGATAAATAGTTATTCCAACGAGAGAATAACTATTCCAAGAAATAGACCCCTATCAAACAAACAAATGACTATTCTATAGGAATAGTTATTCCATTTTAGGGGTCCATTCTACGAACCAAACGATGCCTTAGTCACTTGGCCCACTGGCCCAAAACTCAACTAAAGCTATTGCCAACTTAATGGGTCTGTTTGGCAAGCCATTGCCAATTACCCATAATTGTCTTTTTGCCCATCAAATAAAAAACATTCCAACTTTTTTATACTTTTTATATCACATTAATTATTTTTTATTATTATTCAAATAAAAAATCCATTACAAAACAAAACTTTTTTACTTTTCTATAAAACATTCTCAAATTTTATATCACATCAATCATTTCTTACTACTATTCAAATAAATATTCCACAACACAACTACTTACCAAACACACCCAATAAAATTTGGATTAAACACCCACCCAAACATGCCGTGGACATACATTTTTCAAATTTAAGTAAAATCGTTTCTTGATGCCATATATGAGAAATACTTATTTTCTTGAAATAATTTTAACACCACTGTAAGGGTTAATGTTTAGAAAAATTTGATTACTCAAAAGAATCATATTATAAGATTTTTTTGCTATACAAGTTTCTGACCTAGTCTAAAATCCATGCTCATGATACATTTTAAAAATGTACTTTTCACCTTAATAATCACTATGGGCTTTAGGGATAAAATCCTAGGTCTTTTTCATGAAAAAATAAAAACAATATTATAAGGGCTAGTTTGAAAAGACAAATCTTTTCTCATTGTGACGACCCTTTTTTTTTTTTTTTTTAAAGCATACAAACGGATCATCACAGTGGCACCATTATATGTCGCTCAACCAACCAACATATGGCACATGCCCTATAACATGTACTTGATAATTAGAGTTATATCTAACAGCAGAAAACATAAAAATACCATCATATTACAACGGACAAGCACATCTATAACATAACCTGTTGTTTATACAAAAAGAGCCATACATATGTCTATCTGTTTAAGGCTTCTAAAACATGATATTATAATTACATACCAAACTATTGGCTTTGCAAAATACATGTGTCATGTAGGACACGAGCCATATCAAAATACCCAAAATGCGGACTACTCCGTAACTTATGACTGTCGCGATGTACTCCAATTATAGCATCCCATATGCTAGGTGGACGAGTCATTATCTATATCTGCAGAATCTGCAACCAAAGCCTCAATATTTGTACGGTTGTAGGGTTAACCACATTCGTACAAGTGAAATTATGAGTTCACCATAGCAGTATAAAACATACCAAGACTTCAGTGGTATAAAAATCATTGGGTTTTCACAAAGAACCGAGTTTTTCATTTATCATACGTTTACTATACCACTACGTTTTGAGGTTATAAAATCCGTCCCTTGAAAACAATATCGCAGTTGGTAAAGTAAAGACTGATATCTCAGAAAAATATGAAAGCATATTATGTAGCTGTGAACATATATAGAAGTTTCAGTTATCCCACCTTGGAAGCATCTACATATAAACTCATCTACAATATATTAGTTTCATATTTGGTGGCTCCGCTATACAAAGATCCAGCGTTGCCAAATGTAAGTAACTCCGTGTCTAAGTGCATTACAGCTTTGTGCTGAATGAACGACAGTCCGCCTACCTACTTGAAGACACTTGCACTACCCAATCTGGTAGCGTAAACATCTAAATATATTGAAGCTCGATGCCCTTAAATCATGCAACCAGTTGATAGAAATATACATATGTTCTTTCTCATTAAGACTTATATGCATATCAATACATCTAGCATAAAACTATTATATATCATATCATGAAAACATCACACATATAAAAAACAATGCTATGCATGCTTGTTGTTCTCTGTTGGTGTTCCTATAGGGCTTAGGTCCCCCAATAATATCTGCCAGGTACCCTGGGGCTTAGGTCCCCCAATAGTTCGTTTATGCTCAATGCTCATGCTCATGTTCAAACACTATACAATTTATCTCATGATCAAGCTTTAACACATGCTTTATTCATAAAACATAGACGGATCAACATGTTATTTTCTCAAACAAATTGCATAACTTAAATTTCCAACCAAACGGTAGAAACATAGATCGGGCTTCGTAGATCACGTTTCTGAAGTCGGATTTGAGATTGAACGGCTGGATCTCCGTAGATCAGTGTTTTAAGGTGAAAAACCGAGAGAGAAAACGTTTGGGGGAAGAAGGATCCGAAAGAAATGGGCTAAAATTCGTCCATTTAGCTTTTATACTCTCGAATCGACCGGACGAGATAAGTGAACGTCCGGACACGCACATATGTGGCGTCACATCATTAGCTGAGACAATCCGTTCGAACGGGATTTGCTACCGTCCGGATGCTAATAAGCTACTGTAGCTGTTCAATGGTTATTCGGTTTCCCGAGAGCAAAATTTGCTCTCTGTGGTTTGTGTTTGCTCGCATGTTCGCTGCTTGTCTGTTGACCGTCCGGACACTAGTCTATACCATCCGGACGCCAAAAGCAGAAACACTATTCTAAGTGTTTTAAGCCATTTTTCTGACATCCTATTAATTCTACTTATTTTATTTATCTAATTTTACATCTAGACATTAAATAATGCCTCAGACATTACAAACATTCTTTCTAACCGTATACGCATTTTTAAAGGACAAATATTTTCTTTGAAAGAGTAACAAAAATTGTAAACATAGACTTAGATAATATATATATATATATTGTTATTGACTACCATCTTACAAAGTCATGCATTTTGGCTACTAAATGACCTGACAAGTTTGTCTTAAAGTATGGTGATGCCCATATGTTCATACCCGACCTTAGCTAATAAAAGGAACTCATGGATATACAAGACAAGGTAGGTAACATAGTATCATTTTCATGGTTTGAATACCATTTTCAATACTTGAGGCAAATAAACTTTCACACATATTATGCATAACATATAAAATAACTTTGAAGGATGAGATAAAGAGTTACAAAGGTGAGGTTAGGCACACTAGAAAACACAAAGAGCTTCTCCTAAGCAAGGGGTGTGAGGCTTTATAAGTGAATGAGGAGTAGGAAATGGTTTTTGAGCTCTTGGAAGTGAATGAGAGTGAGGAAAATGAAGAGAAGATGAGAGAGATGGGAAGAGTTGGAATGAAGGGTTGGTCGTGTGAAACGGTGAGTTGAAGTGTAAGAGACAAGCCTGTTTTCTTTGAGAAGTCAAGAGAGCAATCATGCCCCTCAAAACATGAAAAACTCTCTCCTATTAACTAGTCCAATGTATGTAATGTTTTCTTTTGCACTTAATTAATAGAGAGTAATGCAACATTAAAATCAAAAGATTTTATTTCCTATTGTTCTTTATGTCATATGTTAGGAATCAAACATTAAATTATGAAATCAATTATTTTTCATGATCTCATGTAGAGAGCATTAATCCAATCTTTATTAATCTCACTAGGTCCAATGACATCGAATCCCATATCTATGCTCAAGTCCTTGGCTAAAAGCTATGTCAACTTTTACAGAATGAGGGCGGTTCAGCCAACCTATAAGGTGAATGATTTGTGCCAAAACTGAAGCTATCATCATTTAGTAAGGATAATCAAAACCTAATGACTACAACTAAAAGATGATAGCTTGTTCAATGCATTTGGAACAGAAAAGTCATGCCATTTATTTTCTGACAGCAATTACATTAGAAACAGAAAACATCCATCTCTTCAGAAAATCAATGAAGTTAACAAAGAAGAAATTGAAAAGTCAACTATGGGCTTTCATTTATTAACATTAAAAAAATAAAAAATCAACAACATTACAAACAGAAAACATCCATCTCTACAGAAAATCAATGAAGTTAACAAAGAAGAAATTGAAAAGTCAACTATGGGCTTTCATTTATTAACATTAAAAAAATAAAAAATCAACATTAGAAACAGAAAACATCCATCTCTTCAGAAAATCAATGAAGTTAATAAAGAAGAAATTGAAAAGTCAACTATGGGCTTTCATTTATTAACATTAAAAAAAATAAAAAATCAACATTAGAAACAGAAAACATCCATCTCTTCAGAAAATCAATGAAGTTAACAAAGAAGAAATTGAAAAGTCAACTATGGGCTTTCATTTATTAACATTAAAAAAATAAAAAATCAACAATTTACTCAAAAAGACAGACACGTCGGAAATCTTAAACTCAGATATAATTATTCAATGCTGTCCAATCATGATGAATCTGACAGATCACCAAGGAATTTCCTGACCATCCCAAGCAAAAAACTTGCCATTGTCCTGGATCTTTGCACTGTTGATGATGCCTAAGAGCTTCTGCACTGAGAACTCTTTGGTGAATAGCTTGCCTTCTGGAACATTTCTCTGAAATGGCCTAGAGAGATCAGTGTCCACTGTGCCCGGGTGCAACAAAACGCATATAATTGGATCCTTTTTTCGTGCAAACTCCACCGCAACAGATTTTGTCACTGTAAGCATCACTTGACAAAAAGATTATAAGAATACAACAGGACCACTATTTGTTTGTTTTGATCATGTGGGGATGCATGCATTTATGTAATTGAACTTACCAATAAAACAGTACCTAACATGTTCAATAACATCTCTTAAATAGGTCTACTCATACAATTATCTGAATATAACACAATTTTGAGCTTGACCTTAATAGGGAAAAAAACACCATTCTCTGCATTGTACTGCTATTTCAAAAATTATCACAATGTGGATATATGGACTAGAGAGTACCTAACATGTTCAATAACATCTCTTAAATATGTCTACTCATACAATTATCTGAACATAACACAATTTCGAGCTTGTCCTTAATAGGGAAAAAACACCATTCACTGCATTTTACTGCTATTTCAAAAATGATAACAATGTGGATATATGGACTAGAGAGTACCTAACATGTTCAATAACATCTCCTAAATATGTCTACTCATACAATTATCTGAACATAACACAATTTCGAGCTTGACCTTAGGGAAAAAAACACCATTCTCTGCATTGTACTGCTATTCCAAAAATTATCACAATGTGGATATATGGATTAGAGAGATGACAGTAGACTGTGAGTGCATTCACATCCCACTCTCTCAACTTTAGCTAAAAAGCCACATTTTCTATTTTACCTACCCACTCTTCAAAAATACCACACATCCCACTCTTTAAATCTTTATCTATTCCATTTAGATATTCTAATTTATTTTTATTTTATTCTTTCTTTACAAACCACTTCAAATCCATCTGAAAGAAGAGAGAATTGGGAATAGAAAAAAATAACAAAAAATCCTTCTTTTGGCTTTGTTTAGTGTTGTAGCACTCAAAAAGAAGTCTAGCTAATTTGGAGAACTGCATTGTCGTTTTGGTAATTTTAATTTTTTGCTACAGAGCTAGCCAAATTAGCTAAATAAAAGCTAATTTGGGTAGCCGAAATTGAATGCTTTGATACTCCAGATTATCACGAATTTACATTAAGCATTATATTGATTGATGTTAAATAACCACTTGTTGTAAAAGCGTGAGCTCAAATTCTACATCAATAACTGAGACCCAATATTAGGAGTATTTAATTTAAATAGGAGGCGTGATGTATAGTGAGGGTTCAAATTCAAAACCCCTTCTTTAATATTAAGTTGAACAATGGAGAGAGAGAGAGAGAGAGAAAGAGAGAGAGGATCTAAAATTTGAGTCCCACTCTTCTAATTTATCATTATATTCTAGTAAAAAAAATACTACATAAATGTCCTTCAATAATAATTAAAATATTACACCCAATCAACAAGGAATAGGATCCTCGAGAGAAGTTATTTCATTGTCAGGATTTAATATTGTTGCATCTAACGGTGTAATGATCCAACATATTTATCACATGGCATTATCTACACAGTTAGATCCAATATTATTAAATTCTGACCATGAAATGACCTGGATCCTTGTCCCATCGACAATTGTGTGAATTGTGAAAGTGTTGCATGGAGGGTAAGTCTCATATTGATTATGTACAAGATAGATCGGAGCTTTATAAGTGATTGCAATGAGCTCTAATTGTGATAACCAATCTTTTTGAAGTATAGCATAGATGTGGCTAGTACTTAAGCTTTATCGTAACAAATGATTTCGGAACCAACCTAGCAATGCCATATGACGCTTGGACACTATAACAAGGAGGTTAGGGATTAACGTAGGAAAGATTGTGATGGTCTAGATAATCATGAATGTATTAAGCCCTACAACTGGTGGATGGATTATTAAAGTGTTGCACTCGTGCTAAATCCTATATTTATTAGTTGTGTATTAGGTGAAACTAAACTATATAAGTGATTTCGAAAAGCTCAAATTGTAACTTCATTTAGCCTTTCGAGGTATAGGGTAAATGTGACTACCACTTTTCTGGAGATGACATAAATTGTCACTGCTAGTGCAGACATTTTTTAATAGCAAATACCAAACAAAATTAGAAAATAAAGCTCTTATCCCAAGCTTCATCTAGGGCCATTGAAAAGGATGCTTCATATATGAAAATACCATCTACAAGTGGTAATGCTTTGTCAAGATTTATAGTTGCTCAAACTCATGCTCCTTTAAGTTCAAAGGTAGGAAGATCCTGATATTAATTTTTGGACAGAAATTTCTTACAAACTGGTTTGTAGAAAATTTCCTACAACCCACATATAAAAAGGACACGTGTCCTTTAAACATGTGAGAAGCACATGTTTTTTTATTAATGCTATTAAAAAAACATGTAAGAAGCACATGCTATTTAAATAACATGTGCTTCTCACATGCCAAGGGACACATGTCAATCTTATATGTGAGTTATAAGAAATTTCCTACAAATCAGTTTGTAGAAAATTTCTGTCCTTAATTTTTTACCTCTGAGGCCTACCGACAAGACCAAGAAAAAGGAGGCGACAAAAGAGAACTGCTTGTGAACATCATAAGCTCTAGAGAGTTTGAAAGGAAAGCTAACGAGTAATTTTTTATGTTTGTCATGATCACTAAAGATGTTTCTATGAACTCTCAGGAGGAGTCGCCAAAAGAGAGGTTCTGGACTCTCAGATCCCTCTAAGGTTGTGAAATCCTATTTCAATGAGGTGGTCAAGTTATGTGGTCTTCCCAAGCCCATAGAACTTGATAGGGACGTTAGGTTTATTAGCTTCTCCTATGGGACATGGTTAGTACGAAGCTAAAATTCACCACCACCTATCATCCCCAAACAGATGGTCAGATGAAAGTGGTGACTCAAAGTTTAGGAAGCCTTCTGTGATGTCTGGTGGGTGAAAACAATAGGAATTGGGATTTGACTCTCCCTACAACCCAATTCGCATACACTAACTCCGTCAATAGGTCTATAGGTGTGGGTCTATTTGAAATTGTGCACTGTTATAAGCCTAGGAGACCTTTAGACCTTCTCCCGATGCCCTCGCACGTAAGAGTTTCTAAGTCAGCCGATGCATTTGCACAACATTTTCAACTTGCATAATGAGATCAGTAAACAAACTCAAGAAACTAATGCACAATATAAAATTGAAGCTAATTTATGTGGCCACCTCACTGAATTTAATATAGGGGATTATGTCATGGTCCGGATTAGACCCAAACGGTCTCCACCTGGATCAATTTAAAAATTGGAAGCTCATAGTGCCTGGCTTTTGAAAGTGTTACAGTGGGTCAGACCAAATGTGTATGACATTGATGTTCCACCCGACCTTGTATTAGCTCCACGTTTAATGTAGAGAATCTAGTTGCTTATGCGGGCCACACTATCATCGCAGATGATCCTTTTAAGCAGCCTTCCCCTGTCCCCAATACCAGTCCTATACTTGATCCCATACAACCATCCTTTTCATCAGCGCATAAAGAAAGTATTGATACTATTTTAGATGAGCAAATTCTTCTTGCCAGGGATGGAGGAGTTCAACGATTCCTAGTTTGTTGGAGGGGCAACTAGACTTATACTGTGCATGGATCGCCAGGTACACATTACAGCAGCTTGATCCTAATTTGTGGGAGTACTACCAAAGCTGCCAAGAGCTACATTCAACAGGGTCGAGCTCTTCCCATCCCAGGAGAGTTGCGGACACCGAATACATGCCATTTATTACATGTGTTTGGAACCCAATATTGGAGGACGGCCCACCCATGACTTTGTGGTTGGGTGGTTGAGAGCTAGATTGTTATTAGCATTTTATTATTTCTCATTTTATTGTTATTTATTTATTTTCAGATTTTGGGTTATGTTATTTTAGTGGGCTATCAGCCCAAGTGTGTCACTAGGGTTAAGGTTAGGGTTTATTTCCAAGTCTATTTAAGCATAATTTTGAACGGTTGTTCGCAGCTTTTGATGAATAAACAGTTGACCGACTGTTTTGCCATCTTCCTCCTAATTTCTCTTCTCTCTCTCTCTGCTTCTTCTTCTTCTCTCCCCCTTCAACTTTTCTTCTCAACATCTTGTTGTCCCACATCAAATGTTCTCAGAGAAGTGTTCCAGAAACGATATCTTGTACTATTTGTATGCATCATTAAACTGAAACGGTTAAGGGTCAAACCCTCTTTTTGCTTTTTCATATTTATGTGTATATGATTGCTGTACTAGCACTAGAAAATCCGTGCTAAGAAACTTAAGTAAAGAATTCATACGCTGATTAAGTCCAGCCTTTGAAGATCGGTACGAGTGCCAACCCCCAAGGCGATTGTCCCCAATGGATCCCACCCTGGCGCTCAAATTGGCCACAACTGCAAAGTCCCTTTCAGTCCCAGAGCCACTGCCAACCTTTAGAAGAGGCCACATGTGCTGCTTGTACAAATCACAAACTAAAATTTAAGTCATATTATGAGTTATAGAGCCTCAAGAAAGCTCAAAAAAGAGAGAAAGTAGCTAAAGAAAGCTCTATTGCAATCACAACTTCAAATAGAATCATTTCAATAACATGCTTATGGCAAAATTAATCCCACTGTTATTGGGTGGCAGTTTTGTTAAGAAGCAACTTCTGCATCTAGAAATTATTTATTGGAAAAAACAAAAGTGACAAGGAACATGAGATAAGTTGATTTATGTGCATATCTTCATGCTAGATCTAGACATCTTTCCAATCTGACAATGTCAAGAAGGCTTCTTCCATCCTTTGTTTAAGAAAATATAACTAACAGAAGTGGTGGGTGGAATTTTGTACAGCCATACTCATAGCAATCATCTTTCCAATGGTCTTTGGACCAAATAGTGGTTGGAGGTAATGATAGAATGCACTTCTCTTCCTGAACCTAGCACTCAGAACACATTCTTCAGGGATTTCATTCCAACTTCATCAAACACTCATGCGTAATAGGATGCAGGTGTCAGTTCTACTAAACCGTTTTGTTCAACGTCAAAGACAAGTCATAAAATGAATTTGATGAGCATACCTTCATCACCAGAACAGGACCAATGGCATTAATCTCATATGCAAGAAGCAAAGAGGACTTCTCAACTTTGCTCAATGTTGTTTCTGTACTGCAAATTGAAAAAACAAATGATTGACTGCCAGGCTTTATTAGAGAAAGCAAACACATGTAACAAAGTATCTTATTTTCAGTTCACAATTAGAACTTGTATTTCGGATGTGAAAATTCATTAATAATCTCGAAGTCCTGATTGAAGAAATGACACAAGCTGTACCTGGTTGCAACACATCAGGTATTGAAAGAACGCCAGATGCATTAATGAGAAGGTTTAAAAAGCCAAATCTTTCTCTAATGGACTTTGCAGATGCCTGAAATGAGACACAAAATCAGGAGAGAAAGAAAATAGCAAAACAAAATATGTTGCTGATAAGTGAGAATTCTATAAACTTAAATATTAATGGAGCATATCAGTGGCAAGAACCAAAGGGGAACACTTGCTTGCATAGCTGACCAAGTAATCTCAGAAGTGCAAAACCAAGACCACGGAGCTCTAATGATGATTGCATCAGTCTACTGAATTAAAGTATATATAGATAGTGGAAAGGTACCAAACTGAAAAAGTATATAAAACCCATCTTGGGAATGTCAAAATGTAAAGGCTAGTTCCCTTTTGAGTGAACAATAGATATTAAGAGAGTGATGTAACCTCTATGGTGCTTTCAAGGGTCAGATCCAATTGTTGGATGCTAAGTCGCTCAGCAAATCTATTTTTCAGATGTAGAAGCCCTGTTGCTGCATCAGGATTGCGGCAAGTAGCAACAACATGCCCTTTCTCATTCTTCTCCAGCAGCTGCTTAACCTATATGAGGTAGAAAACAAGTCACATTTGTACAAGAAGAATTACTTCAGCTAATGCTTCTTTGATTTTGTCTCGCTTTCTTTCTCTAAATAGTGCATTAGATTCAGTCTCAATTTAATGTTAACAAATCCTGAAAACTAGATTTCTGAGACTTCATTGTGCCAGAAGAATTTACTTAACTCAGGAATAGAAGTACTAGACAGGAGCACAGGCACGGAAATGATTATCACAAGCATCTACAGATAATGTATAGACAATGCAACTCAAATTCCTCGAGATATAATTAAAAGTGACTCTGACAACGATTTCGGTACTTCATATGAATTTAAGACTCTGCACACTGCAAATGAGAAGTCCCAGACAAGGAGGAGAATAACCAGTAACTGAATATGTTCAACGTTGGCACCCTCAAACAACTCATATGTTGCAAATAATCTCCATTCATGAAAGTAACTGTAAAATTAAAATTTCACAACTACTACCAGAGAAAATCATGAGGTGACCATTAAAATTACATAGATGGAAAATTGGTGTTGGGAAAAATAATTTCGTGCTCTCAGAATGCCTTCATTGGGGGTCGACAAATTTTGGACTCTGTTCTTATTGCCAATGAATGCCTGGATAGTCAGTTGCGGTCGGGGGAGGCGGGATTATTATGCAAGCTGGATTTGGAGAAAGCATATGATCACGTGAATTGGGAGTTTTTACTTTACATGCTTCAGAGGTGTGGGTTTGGGGAGAGGTGGAGAAAGTGGATTAAATTTTGTGTTTCTACTGTAAAATTCTCCATTTTGGTTAATGGTGCGCCAACAGCTTTTTTTTAGAGTTCGAGGGGGATTAGACAAGGCGATCCTCTTTCTCCTTTGCTGCTTGTGGTGGTTATGGAAGCGCTTAGTAGGATGTTGAATGAGTCTATGCTCCAAGGCTTGTTGTCTGGTTTCTCGGTGGGTATAGATAATGAAGCTTTAGTGGTGAATCATTTGCTGTTTGCAGATGATACCCTAATTTTCTGTGGGGCACAGGCTGAACATGTTCGAAATTTGAGGTGTACATTTTTATGCTTTGAAGCGGTGTCAGGGTTGAGGATTAATCTTGGAAAATCCAAATTGGTCCCTATTGGTGAGGTGGATGATGTGGAGTCTTTGGCACATATTTTGGGTTGTAGAATTGGGTCTCTGCCGATGACATATTTAGGTTTGCCGTTAGGGGCATCGTTTAAATCTCTTCCTATTTGGAATGGGGTTATTGAGAAGGCTGAGCGAAGGCTGGCTAGTTGAAAAAAGCTTTATTTATCTAAGGGTGGTAGGGTGACGTTGATTCATAGTACACTGTTCAGCATTCCTACCTACTATTTATCTATGTTTCCCGTTCCTGTGAGTGTAGCCAAGAAATTGGAGCGGCTTCAAAGGGAGTTCCTATGGAATGGTTTGGGGGATGAGACTAAATTTCATTTAGTCAATTAGCATAGGGTTTGTTCTCCAATCAAGGTTGGTGGTTTGGGAGTTCGTAATATTATTAAATTTAACCAAGCCTTATTGGGGAAGTGAATATGGAGGTTTTCGCAGGACCGTGATGCGTTGTGGAGATCGGTGATTGAGGTGAAGTATGGGAGTGTGAGGGGAGGTTGGAGTTATTTACCAGTGACGGGGCCTTATGGTGTGAGTGTTTGGAAGTTTATCTGAAGGGGATGGGATACTGTAGCCAAGTACTTGTGTTTTGAGGTGGGTGAGGGGTCTCATATTCGCTTTTGGCATGATTTATGGTGTGGGAATAGGCCTCTCAAGTTATGTTATCCGGTTTTGTACTCTATTGCTCATTTTCCGGATGCTTGGGTGGTGGATAATTTGTCTGTGGTAGGAGGTGCGGCTCATTGGAATGTACTCTTTACGCGATATGCTCAAGATTGGGACTTGGAGATGGTGATATCCTTCTATGAACAGTTATACTCTAGTCGGATTCGGCTCGAAGAGGTCGATAGGGTGGTGTGGAATATTTCTAAGGAGAATTTTGAAGTGAAGACTTTTTATAAAGCATTAGTTTGTCACGAAGCGGCCTATTTTCCGTGGAAGGGTATATGGCATGTTAAAGTTCCAAAGCGGGTGGCATTCTTTGTTTGGACAGCTGCTTTAGGAAAGATTTTAACTCATGATAATTTACGTAGGCGTGGTATTGTGGTGGTAGAGTGGTGTGTCATGTGCAAGAAGCATGGGGAATCCGTTGATCACCTTTTTCTACATTGTGATGTGGCACGGGTTGTTTGGAGTTATTTCTATAGCTTATTCGGGGTGGAGTGGGTTATGCCTAGTAGTGTTTTGGATTTATTAAGCGGTTGTGGCACTTTGCTAGGTCGTGGTTTTGCTATCCGTATTTGGAAGCAGGTTCCTTTATGTGTTTTGTGAGGCTTATGGCGAGAGAGAAATTCTAGGCTTTTTTAGGATGTCGAGATTACGGTTGGGGCTCTTTGTAGAAATGTGCTCAATACGTTATATCTGTGGGTATCGGTGCATAGCCTGGGTCGTATGTCATTTGCTGATTTTTTTTACTTTCATGTTCGTTTATTTCTAATTAGGGGCTCTTTTGTATACTTCCTGTCTACTAGGATTGCGCCCCTTTGCGCTTTTTAATGAAATTATTACTTATCAAAAAAAGATGGAAAATTTTATTCATCCAAAAAACAAAGCAATCATTTAGTAACCATTAAGCATATACACCCTTAATAGTGTCCTCCCAAACCACCTAAAGTTCTTAGCACCAACAAAAGTGTGCTTTATTACAGTGTAATGAAGATAATGACTGTTGATTGACCACCCACAAAAGACAAGAACCAAAATTAGTAAAAGCAGGCAGTTGGTGAACGAGCCACATTTTTCCAGGTCTTGACATGTCCAATTGGGTAACTTCCACTACTCGACAATAAGTTAAACCACCTTAAAATTGTTGCTTTTAGAAATATTTCAACCAATACAACAAGGCATAAAATTTTAACAAAAAAATTGGAAGATAACACAAAGTTCATTCTTCCCCAAAAATTCAAAAAGGCTATTGCCAAAAGGAGTTGTGCCTTTATATATATATATGGAAGGTTGATTCTAATCCAAAAACAGAGGATGGTTTGGGTTTTAGAAGTGGTGATCGAGATAAAGCCTCCATAATGCGAAATATATGGTCCTTATTTGCTAAATCCTGATCTCTGTTGCTTGGGTTAAACCCTAATGTTTTGAGAGGCATAAGCTTTTGGATTGTCTCTCAACCTTTGCATCACTCTTGGAGCTAGAACAAAGTTTTGGGTTTATAGATACAGCTAGGCCATTTCTTAAGACACCAGATTGGAAATGGAGAAAACACTTCTCTTTGATGAGAGAAAGGCACCCAGCAGCGCCTTTGTTGATGAAGAATGGTACTAAAGTCACCAGCTTTAATTCAAATTACTAACAGAATCAAAGTCAATAGGTTTGGATCCTTCTAAGATCAGAGGATTTAGTTAGAATTCGAAGTCGGTGTACTGAGGTGCTTTTTAATCCTCATGCAGAGGATTCAGTCTTTTAGAACATACCAAAATCAGGAAAGTTCAAGCTCGCAAAGTTGAGTTTGCTGGAACTTGGGTGCTCTTGCTAGAGTGGATTGGTGGAGATTAATTCGGTTCCCTAAAGATAACCCTAGACATGGCTTTATTGCCTGGCATGCTAGCCAAAACAAGTTGTACACGGAAGACAGGAAACTATAAGGGGGATGTGCCATGACAATTTTTTATTTATGTATGGAGTCAAGGGACCATTTTTGTTTGGATTGTACTTCTTCTATTCGAATCTGGGAAATATTGCTTAGACTCCGCTTTCTCTCTAGGAAGCCTGCAGATTGGGATAACTGACTTGGGCTGTTAATACTCTATACAGGGAAAAGTTTGTGTTGCCGTGGTCAATCTGGCAGGGATGGCTGATTTGTACCACGTGTGGGGGGAAAGAAATTTTAGCAAGCATAAGGTTGGGTTAAGAAGCGAAGAAACTATTTACAAGCTCATTCTCAACACTATATAAAAGTGTTAAGAATGCTCTTGCAAATGCAAATAGGAGGCTTGATGAGTTACACATTTTTGTTTTTGTGTAAGAGGGTTTGGATAATCCATTGGCAAAAGGTCCTAAGAAAATGAAACCCCTATTTGTTGATTCCAATTCTTTACATCTTAACCAGTCATTTTATTGGTAGTCTCTGGACATCACAATTACAAGACATTCAAACACCTGGTAGTAGTTGTTCACTTATTCTTTGAACTCCTTAAGGGGAAAGCTACCAATTTTAACAAACTTACAAGTGATTCTTTTACCGAATCTAGTCAAGTGTAATGTAGGATCACGGAAAACCCCAGTTTTGGTTCATCATCCAAAACAACTAGGAAGGGGCTGAATTTTGGGAAAATGGGAAATTTACAAAGTGCCACGAAAATGCAATATTCCAAGTAAGGCCTACAAATGAAACAGACCCACCCATATTTTGAAATCATAATGGAATGGAAGATGGTAAAACAATTCTAAAGGCAAAGAAAGGAAGAGCTCACAAATTCAAGGCCAATTCCTCTGGAAGCTCCCTGCACCATCGAAACCCCACCTTCCCAATTCAAAGCAGAAGAAGAAGAAGGAGACGAAAAAGCCCGTCGGGCTATTGATCTCAGGCTCAGCGGAGTCGCCGCGAGCGCACGCTGGTTCATTACGAAAAGCATCTTCATTTCGCAATTTGCTTGAGAGAGAGAGAGAGAGAGATGAATGGGAGTTGCTCGCTTGAAGGGAAGGGGAGGGGAGGGGAGGGGAAAGTGATTTTCAAACGGGGCCATAGTGCCCTACTACGGTGCAAAACCGTATGGCTGTTACCCCGCCACCGATGTTTCATTGATCCAAGTTTTTCTTCTTTTTTTCCCCTTTTTTCTTTGTCGACCTCAAGACAAATAATTCAAATTATTATTATTATTATTATTATTATCTTTCACAATATGATTAAACAAATTTTTTTGATTGTCATATATACCGAATTGAAGACGAGTAGATGAATGGTGGATTTGAAATCCATACAATTTTTTGCTCGAATTGTTAATAATTTGGGGAAAAAATGTGAGAGCTTTTATGAAGCCACCTGTTCAAGTAGGTTTAAAAAATATGAGAGAATTTTTATGGAGCCTAAAAAATAATAGACTCCTAATTTACCATGTGTATGAACAATGTATAACAAAACATCCATATACGAAATTTAAATAAGACAGATATTTTGTTAACGAAGTGGAAACTCAATTAAAAGAAAAATCACTTCGGAGCAGCCAAACCCAAGAATTCCATTATTCAGAAGACAAAGCTAGTAACAAAGCAGTAACACTCACATACCCCGATGCAACGATCGTACCTTACACTCTGAAGTGTACCTATACACGAACGCTTAAATTTTCTATCTATGGGAAAATCTTTGTGCTGATTGAAATCTGAACTCTCTCTTATATCTCTACTTAGTTTTGAGATGCTATTTGATTGTGTTATTAGTTGATTATGCATGTGTGTTCTGCAGCTGACCTTGGGAAATTTAATTTCTACAAATTTTCCTCAGTTTTCTGCATTTTCAGTGTGAAGCGTCCGAACGACCTCTCTTAGCGTCCAGACGGGCGTAGATCAGACGGCCGGACGCTACTCTTGTACGTCCGGACGCGCGTGGCTCAGACGGCCGGACGGTAAGGTTAGACGTCCGGACGCACGCGACCTGTCCGCATGTTTCCGAGGCAGCGCGCGTCCGGACGGTGTTAATGAGCCGTCCGGGCGGGGACCCCACAGGTTCTATAAAAGCCCCTAGCCATCGCATTTTCACCCTACCCCACCAAAAATCTCTCTTTTGGCTTCTAGTGAGTGTTTTCTCGCGAGTTTTTGGTATTATCTCGCCTTTTCTTGTCTTTTTGTGCATTAAAATCTCATTCCAGGTATTTCTCTAGCCGTTTCCTTTTTAGTTTATCTTTTTAAACTGTTAGAATTTTGATTATTTTAGGAAGGTGTTGAGATTATAACATGCATAGTTGTGACGTCTATTGTGTTGGGATTCTTGGTTTGGTATTTTTTTTGGGCTGTACTTTCTGCCGTTATAATGCCGGATTTTCTCTGTACACTGACAAGATCATTTCTTTTGGATTATTTTTGGCAAATCTGGTTGGTCTCTTTTGCAGATTCATGTCTGGAGGCAGTCCACAGCGTAGAGTTCGCTAGAGGACTGAGGGAGATAAAGCAGCCCTCAGAGCTAAGATCATGGACCGACCTCTTATTGCTGAGAGGAATGTGATCCGTTCCGTCATCATGGTGGCTCCTCTGGATAGTATCCAGCCAGTGTTGTGTACACCAGGCTGGTGAGACTTTTCTATGCCAACCTAGAGGTGGTGTAGGACGATGACCGCGGATTGGTGCTTCAATCCACTGTTGGAGGGCATATTATCACTGTTGATCCCCAGATCATCAGCCAGGTCATTGGAGTTCCTGTTCTCCAGATATCTGCGAGCCCTTATAATGAGGTGGTACTTCCTCCATCTATGGATGATCTCCGAGAGTTTTTCCACACCGTTCCACAGGGAGAGGAGCGCGCCACCACCATTAGGATCGATGCCTTATCCGCCCCTCACTGCATGTTGGCCAAGATTGTTCAGCACAACCTATGGCCAATTGTCAGGCGCAGTGACCTGATTTTGATGAGGGCTCAGTTCGTCTATGCCATTCATCTTCGCTTGCCTTTTTGCTTGTGCAAGCATATTTTGATTGTTATTTTGGAGGCCCGTGATGAGAGCTGTTAGTTTGTAATTGGCCTCATTCTAATTGGACAAAATCACTTGTATGTAAAGATACTTTTTAACAGGCATTTCGCTATTCATAAGTATTCCAGAGTTTCTGCACTGTTTGCAAGTCAAGAAAAATCAGCTCCCTGACAACCGTCCGGACGACGTGCCATCCCGTCCAAAAGCTCATCTATCCACAGTTCCAACCGTCCGGATAACGTGCCATACCGTCCGGATGCCTGACAGACCAAGCATCATCCGTCAGGACAATGTGGATTTCCGTCCGGACCCTCCACTGCATCGTGAAGCTTTGGTTCCAGCTTGCATCCGTCCGGACGTCTCAGCAGCCCGTCCGGACGACGTCCAGTGATCGATCAACTTCAGATTTTCTTTCCAAGTTCAAATAAGGGAAGATTGATGCAACCGTCTGTACAACGTGGATGCCCGTCCGGACGCGCTCATACATAAGGCAAGAATCTCAATTCAAATACAACCGTTCGGACGTCAGTCAGCTTGGTCCGGACGCGTGTTCAACAGATATGGAAATTGAGTATTCAACTTCAACCGTCCGGACGCCCGCCTATCATGGTCCGGACGCTCGCTAAACAGATATGGAAATTGCGTGTTGAAGATCAATCGTTCGGACGACCATCTCCCTTGGTCCGAACGCGCGAAGCCTTATATGGAAATTACTTGCAGCGGACGTGCGACCGTTCGGACGATAGTGCCTCACCGTCCGGAAGCGACTCTCAAATAGGAAAGATTTTCAGCGAAAATCTCATAATTTTTTGTCGCACAGTTGTCCGTCCGAACGGCTCAGGTATACCGTCCGTACTTATCACAGCAGTCACCCATTTGAACCCTCAGGCTATAACTAGAGGCCCCCGGGCATTGAGAACTGTAAGAATTCGATATTGAATTCCATCAGAGCTTAGAGAGTTATTTTGTGAGGTTATTGGAGCTGATTTGTTCTCTCTCAAGCCATTGCAAGTGTGTTGTTGTTGTGCTATAACTGAAGTCTATCTTAGGGGTCGGCCCTAAGCTAAAGGATTCCATTGAAGAGCCATCAGGTAGGAGACCTGGTTGGGAGGCGTTCGTGTTGGGTTACACGTTAGAGAGCAAGGTACGACCACTGCATCAGGGGTATGTGAGTGTTACTATCTTGTATCTAGTCTTGTCTTCTGAATAGTGGATATCCTGGGTTTGGCTGCCTCGGAGTAGTTTTTCTCATCTTGAGTTTCTACTTCGTTAACAAAAATACTTGTGTTATTTATTTTTCGCATTGTTTAATTTTGTTAACACGATAAACACACACTTGTCTTATTTTAGAAGTCAATTCCATTTTTCAATTGGTATCAGAGCTTGGTACACTCTGCTTAGATTCATTTCTTGTGTGTTATTATTTTTTAATTCTATTTATTATAATGTCTCAAACTCTTAATTATGTTCCTGCCTTTGATGGTACGAACTATGGCTATTGGAACGCACGCATGCGTTTCTTTCTGAAATTTATTAACTGTTGGAGTATTGTTGAAACTGGTTGGACTAAACCAAAGGATGCAACACTCGAACTAGTCCCTCAGAAAAACGCACGTCTTTCCAATGATAAAGCCATCCATGCTCTGTGCCAAGCACTTTCACCATCTGAATTTGCAAAAATTTCAAATTGCGAATCAGCCAAAGAAGCATGGCAAATTTTGGAAACAACATATGAAGGCACCAAACTTGTAAAATCTGCCAAACTTCAAATGTTGATTTCAAAATTTGAAGAGATTAAGATGTTGGAAGATGAGACATTTGGAGAGTTTTACTCCAAGATGAGTGACCTGAGAAACTCCATGGCGAGTCTTGGGAAGCCTATCTCAGATGTAAAACTCATCCGAAAAATTCTAAGATCTTTGCCTGAGCATTTCAGGTAACCACCATTGAATAAAGCAAAGATCTAGAAGAGATGAAGATTGAAGAGTTGGTGGGATCTCTTCAAACATATGAGCTGTCTCTCCCCGCGGTCAAGAAATTGAAGACCATTGCCATAAAGGCTTCCAAGAAGAAGGTAGAAGCATCATCTGAAGATGACTCTGAGGAGGAAGAAAAAGTTGTGGCTATGTTAGCCAAGAATTTCAGAAGACTTATGAGAGACGACCGATTTAAAAAGAACTTTTCTGAAAAGGTGAAGAAAGCTCCTAGAGAAGCTGAACCTGAGGAAGAAGAAAAGAAGGATCCAAGAGGGCCCAGATGTTTTGAATGCTAAGGTTTTGGGCATATCCGAGCCGATTGTGGGAATTTGAAGAAGGGCAAGGGGAAGGCATACAATGTGACTCTCAGTGATGAGTCAGAAGAAGAAGCTCCAGAGTCTAAGAAATTTCTAGCCTTTGTAGCCCCACATGTTGAGGAGGAAGACTCTTATTATTTGGAGCATAGTGAAGATGGGGAAGAGCTCAATGAGGCTTACAAGACACTCTACATAAAGTATGAGAAGCTGAGGGAAGGTCGTAAGCAGCATCTTCATGATCTGAATAGCTTGCAAACTGAGAAGAGTACATTGCTGCATAGAATTCAAGAGCTCGAGGAAAAGCTACTAGAGACACAGCTCCAGTTAGAAAGAGTCACTGATGAGAAGCTGACTCGTATGCTGTCTATCCAGAAGAGCCCAACTGACAAGACCGGTGTCGGGTATGTAGCTCCCTCTTCTGATGCTCCCTTTACTTCAAAGACTGTATTTGTGAAACCTATAGTCCTAGAGCCTCCTCACATTGCTGAAGATAAAGGGAAGGACAAGATCAATGATGATGTTCCAGGCATTCAGAAGCCTCATTCCATCAGAAGATCTCCCATATGCCATCACTGCGGTCTAAGTGGGCATGTTCGTCCTCAGTGCTACCTCCTGAAGGCTCAGAAAGCCAAGGCCAAGAAAGAAGTGCCCCGACAGGCTAATCATGGCACTAGACCTGCGGCCCAGTTTCAGACTCCATGGTATCAGGCTCCCTATTATCAAGCACCAAGATATCAAGCTCATTGGTCTCATGCACCACGATACCAGGCATCTCGGCATCAGCGGCCTCAGCAGCAATTTGTACCAGCCAATCACAGTGGCAACTCCAAGAACAAATCCAAGCAGTTTAGAAGGCCTCAGAAGGTGAAAGAAGACCAATATCATAGTGAGCCACCTATCTAGATGCAGAGTATGATGGAGTGGATGATGTCCTGCCAGCAACCACCCTCAGGAAGGCAGGCTTGGGTCAAGAAGGATGGTCACGCCATGAGGGGGAACAGACGCACCTAGCAGGTTCAGGTGTTCATGCCTAGGATTTGGTTCCTAATCCTACGGCATTAGGTTTGATTGCGTACCTCACTTGCTATATTTTTTTATGCAATCTAGGAACCAGTTGTGCTTTTGCCCCTTATTTCTCTTGGGAGAATCTTACAGGTACTTTTTGGGGAAGACAGAAAAAGCAGGTCGAGTGACTGTTTTTCTGTATTGGCATCATCAAGTTTGATCTTGCCTTGCATATGACGTCATTTCCATATTGCATTATTTTTATTAAAAAATATAAAAATTGGGAGAATTTGCAGGATATTTTTTTCTCTTGGCATATCAGATATTGCATGTGTTTTCACCTGATATCTCAATTCTTTATGCATTAATCTACTCTGCTTAGATATAATTGAGAGTTTATGACTATAATCAGCCAAGTGTTTTCCTGTATATGCAAAAGTAGGATAGCTTCTTTTTTCATGCGATAAAAAATGTGCACTTTCCACGACTCCCCTAAAGGTACATCTTTCTTTCTCTGACTTTTTTGTTTCTAGAAATTTTGGATAGGAGAAGAGGTCTTTGATAAGATGGCCAAATTGACCACATGCTAGTTGAACCTAGAACCTAAAAACTCTGGCATTCTCTCTAGGTTGCAGCACCATAAGAATCAAGCAGTAAATCATTTGCATTATGCGCTTTAAATTGTATATTCACTGCTTATGTGCTGAATTTGCTATATGTCTTGCCCTCTACGTGCAAGTAAAATTTTTTACTTTATCCTTCATGGTACAAGTAAAACAATTAGGTGCTGCATCTCAGGGGGAGTGTATCAGATGAGGGTGGCTAGGCCCTAGTAAGTTATAAGGTTTGACTTTTGACTAATCTTTCACTAATTTTCTCTTTTGTCTAGAAAATCTAGTTGCCATTTGTCATGTCATTGAAAGTCATACCTTGTGGGTTAAGTCTTCACACACACACACACACGCATTGCATGAGTTGAGTTATCTATTTAAATTTTCTATGTCCAGGAAAATATTTGTGCTAATTGTACTCTCAACTCTCTTTTATATCTCTGCCTAGTTTTGAGATGCTCTCTGATTATGTTATCAGTAGATTATACATTCGTGTTCTGAAACTAACTTGAGAAAAATTGATTTATGTAAATTTTCCTCAGTTTTCTAATGTTTCAGTGTGGAGCGTCCGGACGGGTGGAGCTTAGTCGTCCGGACAGGATCAGGTTATGTCCGGACGCGCGCGGCAACCAACGGCCGGACGGTAAGGATACTCATCCGGATGCGGGTGACCTGTCCGCATGGTTCCGAGGTAGTGCGCGCCCAGACGACATTAATACACCGTCCGGACGGGGACCCCACAGGCCCTATAAATAGCTGGTCGCCGCATATTCTCTCTACCCCACCAAAAAGTTTCCTTTTGGCATCTTTCAGTTCCCAGTGCAGGGTCCGCCAGAGGACAGAGGAAGATAGGAGTGCACTACAAGCCAAAATCATGGACCGCACAATCATTGCCGAGCGTAATGTGATTCGCTCTAACATCATGGTGCCTCCTCTGGATAGTATTTATGACACTATCCAGACTTATCATTGGGGATATCTTTACACCTGTGCCTATGTTGTCCTCACCAGGCTTGTCAGACTTTTCTATGCCAACCTAGAGGTGGCGCAGGACGATGACCGTGGGTTGGTACTTCAGTCCACTGTTGATGGGCATATCATCACTGTTGATCCCCAGATCATCAGTCACTTCATCGGAGTACCAGTCCTTGAGTTGCTCGATAGTCCTTATAATGAGGTGGTGCTTCCTCCCTCTATGGACGATCTCCGAGAGTTCTTTCATGCAGTTCCACAGGGAGAAGAGCATGCTACCACCATCCGGATTGGCGCATTGTCTCATTCTCATCGCTTGCTGGCCAAAATAGTTCAACACAACCTATGGCCAGTTTTCAGGCGCAGTGACTTGATTCTGAAGAAGGCCCAGTTCTTTTATGCCATCCATCTCCGCTTGCCTTTCTACCTATGCAAGCATATTTTGGGCGTTATGTTGGAGGCCCGTGATGAGGGTAATACCGGTCTTCCCTTTGGCTGCCTACTCACTCAGATCATTCTTCAGTCGGGAATCAACATTACTGGAGAACCTAAGATGAAGATTCAGCAGCCGATCAGCAAGCAGACTTTAATGAAGTCTAATGCGCAGCTGCAGAGAGATGACTTCGATGATGAGGTGCCCATACCTGCTGCTATGCCAGTCGGCTTTCCAAACATGGCTTCATCCTCTTAGACAGTCCCACCCTATGAGCCGGAAGTCAATTATTCTCAGATAATGGAGGCCTTAGCTGCCATTCAGGGAGGCATGAGCACCATGCAACTCTCTTTGACCTCCATGCAGCAGGAGGTGCACTCCATCAACAAGCGTGTGGAGCAGAATCAGTTGGACCTCAAGGAGTGCCTCAAGTATCGTCATCCTGATAGTAGTGATGATGAGGATGATGCGCCTAGGACTGCACCCATGGCAGAGGATGCTTGAGTTTTCCTTTGTTTTGTTGTCTTTTTGTTGTTTGAGACATTTGGTTTATATTTTGCTATGTTTTGTTAAACTTGTGGACTAATATTACTCTGTTTACCCTGGTCCTTCTGAGACCGTTAGGGGGAGTAATTTTTATTGCAGTTTATTTTTTTTATTACTCTGTTTTACCCTTTGTGACAAAAAAGGGAAGTAATTTTTATTGGACCGGGAATGTATTTCCAAACTGGTCAAGTGATTTTTGTCCCAGAATGGCCAAATGGGGAGTTTGCTAGTTTGTAATTGGCCTCACTCTGATTGGACAAAATCACTTGTATGTAAAGATGCTTTTTAACAGGGATTCAGCTATTCAGAAGTGTTCTAGAGTTTCTGCAATGTTTGCAAGTCAAGAAAAATCAGCTACAGTTCCAGCCGTCCGAACGACATGCCATACCGTCCGGACGCCCGACAGACCAAGCATCATTCGTCCGGAAAATGTGGATTTCCGTCCGGACCCTCCACTGTATCGTGAAGGTTCGGTTCCAACTTGCATCCGACCGGATGTCTCAGCAGCCCGTCCGGACGACGTCCAGTGATCGATTAGCTTTAGATTTTCTTTCCAAGTTCAAATAAGGGAAGATTGATGCAACCGTCCAGACACGCTCATACATAAGGCAAGAATCGCAATTCAAATACAACCGTCCGGACGTCAGTCAGCTTGGTCCGGACGCTCAACAGATATGGAAATTGCGTATTCAACTTCAACCGACCGGATGCCTGCCTATCATGGTCGGACACACGCTAAACAGATATGGAAATTGCGTGTTGAAGATCAATCGTCCAGACGGCCATCCCCCTTGGTCTGGACGCGTGAAGCCTTATATGGAAATTAGTTGCAGCGGACGTGCGACCGTCCGGACGACAGTGCCTCACCATCCGGACGCGGCTCTCAAACAGGAAAGATTTTCAGCGAAAATCTCAAAGTTTTCTGTCGCATAGTTGTCCGTCCGGACGACTCAGGTTCACCATCTGGATGGCGTCCTTACTTATCACAGCAGTCGCCCGTTTGAACCCTCAGCCTATAAATAGAGGCCCCTGGGCATTGAGAACTGCAAGAATTCGGTATTGAATTCCATCAGAGCTTAAAGAGTTATTTTGTGAGGTTATTGGAGTTGATTTGTTCTCTCTCAAGCCATTGCAAGTGTGATGTTGCTGTGATATAACTGAAGTCTATCTTAGGGGTCGGCCCTAAGATAAAGGATTCCATTGAAGACCCTTTCAGGTAGGAGACCTGGTTGGGAGGCGTTCATGTTGGGTTACACGTTAGAGAGCAAGGTACGACCACTGCATCAGAGGTATGTGAGTGTTACTATCTTGTATCTAGTCTTGTCTTCTGAATAATGGATATCCTGTGTTTGGCTGCCCCGGATTGGTTTTTCTCATCTTGAGTTTCTACTTCGTTAATAAAAATACTTGTGTTATTTATTTTCCGCATTGTTTATGAAAATTGAAATTTGACTTCTAAAAATAAAGTGTGTGCAACAAGTGTCAACAAAAATTAAGCACATCGGAAAGTAAAAGACACACAGATTTTTGTTGACGAAGTGGAAACTCAATCAAGAGAAAAATCACTCCGGGGCAGCCAAATCCAGGAATTCCACTATTCAGAAGACGAAGCTAGATACAAGATAGTAACACTCACATGTACCGATGCAGTGGTCGTACCTTGCTCTCTGACGTGTAACTCAACATGAACACTTTCCAACCAGGTCTCCTACCTGAAGGGGTCTTCAATGGAATTCCTTACCTTAGAGCCGACCTCTAAGATAGACTTCAGTTGTAGTACAGGACACTTGAAACGGCTTCAGAGGGATTTTGAACTTCTCTGAACTTTTGTGGAATTCAATACCGAATTCTTGCAATTCTCAATGCCCAGGGGCCTCTATTTATAGGCTGAGGTGCAGAATGGGCAACTGTTGTAATATGTACGGACGCCGTCCAGACGGACAACTGTGCGACAGGATTTTCTGAAAATTTCGCTGAAAATCTTTCCTGTTTAAGAGCCACGTCCGGACGGTGAGACACTGACGTCCGAACGGTCGCACGTCCACTGCAGGTAATTTCCATATAAGGCTTAGCGCGTCCGTACCAAGGGGATGAACGTCCGGACGGCAATTCTTCAACACGCAATTTCCATATCTGCTATGCGTGCTTCCGGACCAAGAGAGGTAGACGTCCGGACGGTTGAAGTCGAATCGGCAATTTCCTTAACTGGTGAGCGCGCGTCCGGACCAATGTTGACTGACGTCCGGACGGTGACAATTGAATTGCAATTCTTGCCTTACTTATGATCGTGTCCGGACGGGAAACCACATTGTCTGGACGTTTGAAGTCGATCTTCCCATATACTGAACTTGGAAAGAATCTGAAGCTGATCGATCATTGATGGACGTCCGGACGGGCTGCTGAGAGGTTCGGACGGATGCAAGCTAGAACAGAAGCTTCTCGACATAGTGTAGGGTCCGGACGAAAAAGGTACGTCGTCCAGAAGGATGATGCTGGTCTGTCTGGCGTCCTGTCGTGATGAACATGTCTTTTGGACGGATGGAACAGTGGACAGATGGGCGTCCGGACTGGATGACACATCGTCCAGACGACTGACAGGGAATCTGAAATCTTCTATCTTTTTCGCAGTGCAGAGTCTTTTGAAAATGCTCTGACAAGTGGAATCCCTTTTTACAGCATCTTTACACATAAGTGATTTTGTCCAAACATAGAATGAGGCCAAAATACTAACAATTTAATTTTGTTAACACGATAAACACACACTTGTCTTATTTTAGAAGTCAATTCCATTTTTTAAGAGCAATACCGGTCTTCCATTCGGCTACCTGCTCACACAGATCATACTACAGTCAGGCATCAGTATTGCTGGTGAGCCAAAGATGAAGATCCAGGATCCACTCAGCAAGTAGACGCTAATGAAGTCAAATACGCAGCTATGGAGAGATGATCTGGATGACGATGATGTGCCCCTGCCTCTTCCTATTCCTGTAGGCATACCGAGTGTGGCTTCCTCTTCCCAAACTGCACCGCCACCTACGCCTGATGTCAGCTATTCTCAGATTATGGCGGCTCTGCCAGCTATCCAGAAGGGCATGAGTTCCATGCAGCTGTCTATGTCATCCATTTAGCAGGAGGTTCACTCCATCAACCTCCGGGTAGAGCAAAATCAGCTGGACCTCCGGGAGTGCCTCAAGTTCCACCATCCATCCAGTAGTGATGACGAGGACGATGCACCGATGGCCGAGGATGCTTAAGCTTCTTTTTGTTTTGTAGTTGTCTTATTTTCTGAGACATTTGTGTTCTATTTGCTACTTTTGTTAAACTCCTGGATTATATTACTCTGTTTACCCTGGTCCTTCTGAGACCTTTAGGGGGAGTAATTTTTGTTGTGGATGATTTTTATTACTCTGTTTTTACCCTTTGTCCCTTTGTGACAAAAATGGGGAGTGATTTATATTTTTGGACAGAGATTGTATTTCTAACTGGTCAAGTGATTTTTGTCCCAGAATGGCCAAAATGGGAGTTTGTTGGTTTGTAATTGGCCGCATTCTGTTGGACAAAATCACTTCATTGTAATGATACTTTTTAACAGGGATTCCGCTATTCAGAAGTGTTTCCAAAAGTTTCTGCAGAGTTTGCAAGTCAGAAAATTCGGTTCCTTGCCAGCCGTCAAGACGATGTGTCATACTGTCTAGTCACCCAGCTGTCCATTGCATCAGCCGTCCGGACGTCGTGTCAAACCGTCCGGACACACATCAGACTTAAGCATTATCCGTCCGAACGACGTGGATTCCCGTCCGAACCTTTCTCCATATCGAGAAGCTTCGAACTGCTTCAGCTTGCATCCGTCCGGACGATTTAGCAGCCCGTCCGGACTACTCTCAGTGTTTGATAAAGCTTCAAGATTTCTTTCCAAACACAGATATGGGAAGATTTCTGTAACCGTCTGGACGACGTGGAATCCCGTCCGGACGCACTCATCCATAAGGCAAGTATCACAATTCAAATCCAGACGTCCGGACACCAGTCAGCATGGTCCGGATGCACGAGCATCAGATATGAAAATTGCGTGCATCTCATAAACCGTCCGGACGACCATTCTCCTGGTACGGACGTGCGAAGCCTTTATATGGAAATTACTTGCAGCGGACGTGCGACTGTACGGACGATAGTGCACCACCGTCCGGACGCGATTCTCAAACAGGAAAGATCTTTAGCGAAATTTTCAGAATTTCGGTCGCACAGTTGCCCGTCCGGACGGCGCCTAGTTTTATCAAGTCAGACACTCATTTGAACTGTCAGCCTATAAATAGAGGCCCCTACGCTTGAGAACATCAAGAATTCGGTATTGAATTCCATTAGTGCTTAGAGAGCTATATTGTGAGGTTATTGAGCTGAGTTGATCTCTCTGAAGCCGTTGCTGTGTGTGCTATTACTACGCTTAAACTGAAGTCTATCTTAGGGGTTGGCCCTAAGGTAAAGGATTCCATTGAAGACCCCTTCAAGTAGGAGACCTGGTTGGGAGGCGTTCGTGTTGGGTTACACGTTAGAGAGCAAGGTACGACCATTGCATCAGGGGTATGTGAGTGTTACTACTTTGCATCTAGTCTTGTCTTCTGAATAGTGGATTTCCTGGGTTTGGCTGCCCCGGAGTGGTATTTCTCATATTGAGTTTTCCACTTGTTAACAAAAATTCTTGTGTTATTTATTTTTCGCATTGTTATTTTGTTAACGCTTTGTGCACACACTTGCTTTATATTAGAAGTCAATTTCCATTTTTCACATTCCTTTTTGGAGAATCGGACAACCAAATCATTGTCATAGAATTGGCTGATGCTAAGAAGATTTGCCTTGAGTCCTTCCACGTATAAGGCTTCTTGAGATGCTCCAAGTCCTGGAATGTCGATGATCCCTTTTCCAATAACCTTGGATTGGCTTCCATCTCCATAGGTGATTCTTCCTCCTTTGCCCATCTGAACTTCTTTTAGTAGAGTCTTATCACCTGTCATGTGTTTAGAGCAGCCACTATCCAAATACCACAAACAAGTATCAAGAATTTTTAATTCAGTATGAGCAACCAGACATAGATTATCCTCTTTTTAAACCCAGACTTGTTTTAAGGTTTTCTTCTTATTATTAGCCAAGACAGATCTTCTTTCATTAGGAGTGAGGCTTTCTAACTTCTCACTAATAAGCTTAACTTGATCACTTAAGTTCTTGACTTGGTTCTCAAAACCTGGTTCACCTTCCCTAGGTACATGTGATCTATCCCAAGGTCTTTGAGAACAGATCTGGAAGCAATTAGGGCGGATATGACCACTAATGCCACAATGATGACAAGTAGGGATAGAATTACAGTTTTTATCTCTAGCCCCATTATCCCTACAAGTAACTTGAGTATGATTATGAGACATGCTAGGTTTAACAAACATAGTTCTGTGAGCAGACGTAGCATGAGAAACAGAAGCAATCTTATCAATACTCAAATCAGAGTTAAAAGATTTGTCCAAAGGTAATTCAGAATTCATTAGATCATCTTCTAAAGACTTAATTTTTTTAATAAACACATCCTTTTCAATTTCAAAATCTTTAAGTCTTTGTAAGTGATCAATGATAGAATTTTTGAAATCCTCAAATTGTTTAAACAATTTGACACACAACCTTTGGAGTTCATCTTTCTCCATCAAATCAAAATTGACAGACATGATATAAGCAATAGAAGTCACACAAAATAACACTCAAGAATTTAATCTTCTCAAAGTGTACCAAGCTCTGATACCAATTGAAAAATAGATGAATTCTATTTTAACTGTGTGTGTGTGCACAATGTGTTAACAAAATGATATAAATGCTGAATTTAAAAGACACTAGAATTTTGTTAACGAAGTGGAAATTCAATTAAGAGAAAAACCACTCTGGGGCAGCCAAACACAGGATATCCACTATTCAGAAAACAAAGCTAGTTACAAAGCAGTAGCACTCACATACCCTTATGCAGTAGTCATACCTTGAACTTTGACGTGTAACCCACACGAACGCTTCCCAACCAAGTCACCTACTTGAACGAGTCATCAATGGAATCCTTTATCTTAGGGCCAACCCCTAAGATAGACTTCAATTTAGCATAGTAACAGCATACAACGACAACGGCTTGAGTGAGATCAACTCAGCACAACAACTCTAAAATATAACTCTCTAAGCTCTACGGAATTCAATACTTAATTCTTACAATTCTCAAGCCTAGGGACCTCTATTTATAGGCTACAGGTTGAAACGAGCGTCTAGCTTGAAATACTTAGGCCCTGTCCGAACGGTAGACATAAGGCGTCTAGACGGACAACTGTGCGATCGACTTTCCAAATTTCACATAAATTCTTTCCTGAATTGAGCCGCGTCTGGATGGAGTTGCCCTATTGTCCAGACGGTCGCACTTTAGCTGCACACAATTTCCATATCAAGGCTTCACACGTCCAGACCATAGGATCTGTCGTCCGGACGGTTGATTTGATGCACGCAATTTCCATATATGAAGCTCGAGTGTCCGGACCATGAGGACTAACGTCAGAACGGTTGCAGCTGTCTTCCCATATTTGTGTTTTGGAAAGAAATCCCATAGCTAATCGAACACTGAGTGGCGTCCAGACGTGTTGCTGAAACGTCCGGACGGATGGAAGCTGGAACAATTCGAAGCTTCTCGACACAGGGGAAGGCCTGGACAAAAAGTTCTTGTCGTCCAGACGGATGATGCTTGGACAGTTAGGCGTCTAGACAGAATATCACGTCGTCCAGACGGTTGCAAGGGATCCGATTTCACGGACTTGTAGACTGTGCAGAATCTTTTAGAAGAACTCTGAATAGTTGAATCCTTGTTAAAAAGCATCAATACATAGAAGTGATTTTGTCCAACAGAATGTAGCCAATCACAAACTAACAAAATCTACTTATCCAAGAAAAATTGACACAATAAAAACAAGCCAATGAAAGAAAGGGGCAGTTTAAACAAAAATTGACACACTTTTGTACTGCATCTCCCTTTTTTTTTGTTGAAAAATAAAACACACTTAAAAAGAAAAACAACAAAACACATGCTTTTTAGGGATGAAGACTAAGATAACAAAGCCTAAATCTAGCATGTACAGAAAACAAACCTATCCTCATAGAGAGGTTTGATACTACTAGAAAAGCAGCCGCACAACGTGCTTTTTCTGTTATCCTCATAACAACATGCATAAAATTCTCTAAAAGAAACTAGAGAAAGATGAGGATAAGATTCCAAATAAAGATGCAAAGCATGATTTATTCAATATGACAATGAATATAAGATGCTATGCATAGACCTCGACATGCTCTAGGATATGAATCATGATCCTAGTCATGCCGCATACTCACCTACCTCTAGGTGAGTCCACTCCCCCTCAAAGGGTGAATGGTCTCATCCTTACTTACCCATACCTTTTTTACCTTTGGAGTAGGGTTGTGATCCTTGTCCAATCTTGTTAGGACAATCTTCATTATGCTGACAAGCCCTTCATAAAGCTGATTTTCCTTGGGCTTTTGAGGCTTTAGCCTGAAACAGTTGGCCTTGGTGTGGCCAATCTTGCCACAGTGACAGCATGAGGGAGATCCCTTTGGGGTTTTGCTACTTTTGCCGAGGAGCATGATGAGGGTTGGAGCCAAATTTACCTTTCTTAGGCTCTTGCATCTTGATCTGAGGCTTTTGAGAGTGAATTTCAGGATAGTGTGGTCTGATGTGACCAATGATGCCATGATGATGGCAAGTAGGCAGGCTTCTTGCTTTGGAATGCTTCATGACAAACACTATAGGTTTAATGTTAGCATTCTCATAAGAAATAATAATTTTCTTACCTTTATCCTCACAGGCATTTTGACACTCTGCAACTTCATGCTTCAAGACAATCTTAGAAGAAGAGGCAATGTTAGAGAAACAACAGTTTTATCACAACCTAAGCCAGTTTTATCAGATGAGCACTTTTGCCCTGTCAGCATTTGAGCTAGCTTACTATCAGTGAATTTTTCTAATTGCATCTGTGCCTCAACCAACTTATCTTTTAAGCCTTTGATCTTATTAATTAATGTGCTTTTCTTTGTCTGTAATAGATTTAGTTCCAGCACATTCTTTTAGCTTACCTCTCTCAATTTCATGAATTTTATGAAGAGCTTTTTGTAAACCTCCTCAAGATCTTCATCATCACTACTCTCAAAGTAATAGGACTCATCAGGATCATTATATGAACCAGTAAAAGCTAATAGTTTAGAATCCTTACCTGGAGTCTCTTCTTCATCAGAGTCATTGCTGAGAGTGGCATTGAGAGCCTTTCCTTTAGCATGCTTGAGATTTCCGCAATCTGCTTGGATGTGCCCAAAACCTGAACATTCAAAACATCTAGGACCTCTAGGATCCTTTTCATTAATATCACCTTTTTCCTGTTCAGTACTTTTGGGGTTGCCTTGAAAATTATCAGTAAATTTTCTGAACCTTTTAGATTCAATTAATTTACTGAATTTCCTGACAAGCATGGCCAGTCCATGCTCATCATCAGTTTCTTCATCAGAAGAAACTTTTCTTTTACCTTTTGAAGTTTTGAGTGCAATGGATTTGGCCTTCTTAACAGGAGGCAAGGTCAACTCATAAGTTAAAAGAGAACCTACAAGCTCTTCCACTTTCATCTCATCAAGATCTTTGCTCTCTTCAATGGTGGTTACCTTAATACGGAACCTTTTTGACAAAGATCTAAGAATCTTTTTAATTAGCTTCACATCAGAGACTTTCTTTCCAAGATTTATCATAGAATTTCTCAAATAAGTAATCTTGGTGTAAAACTCACTAAAATATTCATATTCAAGCATCTTAATTCCTTCAAACTGGGAAACCAACATTTGAAGTTTGGCAGATTTAACAATTTTTATGCCTTCAAACGTTGTTTCCAGTATTTCCCATGCTTCCCGGGCAATTTCACAATGTGAGATTCGTGAGAATTCAGATGGTGAAAGTGTTTGGCAGATGGCATTTAAGGCTTTATCATTCGAAAGACAAGAATGAGTTTGAATGATAGTCCATTCAGCAGTTGGTGCTTCTGGTGGGGTCCGTCCAGACTCAAATATGTGCCAAATGTCTATAGATTTTAAGAAAAATCTCATTCTTGCTTTCCAATAACCATAATTTGAGCCATCAAAAGCAAGGACAAAATTAAGATTGAGAGACATAATAGGAGTCACGAAAAACACTTAGGAAATTAATCCAAAAACGAGTGAACCCGCTCTGATACTAATTGAAAATAAAGACTCCTTTAATGTGTGTGTGTGTGTGTGTAATCAAATCAAACATGCAACCAAAATATAAAATGCGAAAAAGTAAAGAACACATATATTTTTGTTACGAAGTGGAAACTCTTTGTACCAGAGAGAAAAACCACTCAGGGCAGCCAAACCTAGGAAATCCATTAACAAAAGAAATAACTAGTTACAAAGCAGTCGTACTCACATAACCCAATGCAATAGTCGTACCTTTAACTCTGACACGTACCTATACGTGAATGCCTCTCAACCAAACCTCCTGTTAGAAGAGTTCTTCAATGATTCCTTTAACTTAGAGCTCATCTCTAAGTTAGACTTCAAATGGTTGATTAAATCACACAAATACTCTAAGAGAGTTAGTACATCTAACAATATTGGCCTAAACACCCTCTTTTAGCACAATGAGAATTCTACTATGGAATTCTTACAAATACACAGCCTATGAGTCTCTTTAAATAGGCTTTAGAAATTCTAATTCCACTCAAACTCGGATTTGCTTAGGCAGCGTCCAGACCTGGCTTCTGGGCGTTTGGACCTGCAACTGAAAACTTCATAAAACTCTAAAGTGCGCTTAGACTGGAAACCCTAGCGTCCGGACGGTTGCATAAAGTAGTTCCTCCATCTACAGTCACCACATAATCGTTCAGACTCCTTGTTGATGAAAATGTACTGACTTCAGCGTCTGCTTGGCCCGTCTGGACTGCTTCCGGACATTGAGTTACTGACTTCATCGTCAGCTGCAGCGTTTAGACCTTTATAGGACTCTGAGTCTTTGAGGTGAGCGTTCGGACTCTGGCAGCTGGGCATCCGAACAGTCTCTAGGGAAAACCGACTTCCTGAGCTATAAAATCTCCAGAAATAATTCTTTCACCATGACCTTTCCTTCTTAGTGATATTTTGTCCAGATACTTGGTCTAATCAATCATTTTCATATTGGAAAATATATTCTGCAAGTAATGTTCTGGAAGCTCTCTCGAAATTACGATGTCCCTGTTATGGAAGTGCCTGATATTGGAAGCGGAATATAGCCAATAATAAAAGCCAATTAGGAACAATTAAATATGCATATTTTTCAAATCACAGATCTTTCCTTTCTTGATTAATATTTTGCAACACTCTTATTACTCAGCTCTTTCCTTTTCTTGAAGAATATTATGCAATATTCTTTTTTCCTTCGCTCTTTCCTTTTCTTGAAGAATATTTTGCAATATTCTTTCTTAATTGGCACTTTCCTTTCTTGAGTAAACCAAATAAGTTTTGACAACGAATTTTGCCAACATTAAAAACCCAACACTAGTCTATAATAATATTACTATACTAGTTAATATATACTAACTTCGTAGTATATATATATATATAGAGTATTTAGTATACTAACATTAACATGTTATCATAGTTAGTATAATTTAATATGAAAAAATATATGTACTAACTATAGTTAACTACACTTAACCTAGTTATAATATAATATATAATATATGATATATGCTATAAACTTGATTAATATAAGTTATGTTAGTTTGTGATTGGCCTCATTCTGTTTGAAAAAAATCACTTGTATGTAAAGATGATGTTTTGCAAGGGATTCCGCTATTCAGAAGAGTTTTAGAAGATTCTGCAGTCACAAAAGTCGGTTCCCTGTTAGCCGTCCGGACGATCGTGCCATCCCGTCCGGACGCCCATCTGTCCACTGTCCCATCCGTCCGGACGATCGTGCCATACTGTCCGGACGCCCAGACAGACCTAGCATCATTCGTCCGGGCGACGTAGTCTTCTGTCCGGACCCTCCACTGTATCGAGAAGCTTCTGTTCCAGCTTCCATCCGTCCGGACGTCTTAGCAGCCTGTCCGGACGCCTCTCAATATTTGACCAAGCTTCATATTCTTTCTAAATTCATTTATGGGAAGATTGATGTAACCGTTCGGACGATGTGGATTCCCGTCCGGACGCGCTTCTCCTTAAGGCAAGAATCGCAATTCAAATTCAACCGTCCAGACGCCAGTCTGCCATCGTCCGGACGCGTGTGCACCTGATATGGAAATTGCGTATTCAACTTCAACCGTCCGGACGCCTGCCTATCATTGTTCGGATGCGCGCAACACAGATATGGAAATTGCGTGTTGAAGATCAACCATCCAGACGACCATCCCCCTTGGTCTGGACGCGCGAAAGCCTTATATGGAAATTACTTGCAGCGGACATGTGACTGTCCGGACGATAGTGTCTTACCGTCCGGACGCGGCTCTCAAACAGGAAAGATTTTCAGTGAAAATCTAAAAAATTCTAGTAGCACAGTTGTCCGTCCGGACGGCTAAGGTTCACCGTCCGGACGGCGTCCGTACATATTACTGCAGTCGCCCATTTGAACCCTCATCCTATAAATAGAGGCCCCTGGGCATTGAGAACTACAAGAATTCGGTATTGAATTCCTTCAGAGCTTTGAGAGTTATTTTGTGAAGTTATCGGAGCTGATTCGTTCACTCTCAAGCCATTGCAAGTGCACTGTTGCTGCGCTACAACTGAAGTCTATCTTAGGGGACGGCCCTAAGATAAAGGATTCCATTGAAGACCTCTTCAGGTAGGAGACCTGGTTGGGAAGCTTTCGTGTTGGGTTACACGTTAGAGAGCAAGGTACGACCACTGCATCAGGGGTATGTGAGTGTTACTGCTTTGTATCTAGCTTTGTCTTCTGAATAGTGGATATCCTGGGTTTGGCTGCCCCGGAGTGGATTTTCTCATCTTGAGTTTCCACTTCGTTAACAAAAATTCTTGTGTCATTTATTTTTCGCATTGTTATTTTTGTTGACACTTTGTGCACACACTTGCCTTTTACTTTTAGGAGTCAATTTTATTTTTCAATTAGTATCAGAGCTTGGTACACTCTGAGAAGATTAATTTCTTGAGTGTTATTTTGTTTGACTTCTATTATGTCTAATTTGAGTATGGATAAAGTTGCTTCTATTTCTCATGATATGTCTGTTCATAAAACTATGTTCATTAAGCCTATCATGTCTGATAATCATACTCAATCTATTTGTGGGGGTAAATGGATAAATCAGTCTATACCTACATGTCACCACTGTGGTATCACTAGTCATATTCTCCCAAATTGTTTCCAGATTAGGTCTCAAAAACCCTGGAACAAAACTCTTGTCCCTAGAAAAGATGAACCAGGTCTTGAAGAACAAGTTGGATGTTAAGTGATCAAGTTAAGCTCATTAGTGAGAAGTTAGCATACCTAACCCCTAATGAGCAAAGATCTGTTCTGGTCAATAATCATTAGAAAGCTTCCAAACAAGTCTGAGTCAAAAAGGAAGCTAATCTGTGTTTAGTTTCTCATACTGCACTGAAAATTCTTGATACTTGTTTGTGGTATTTGGATAGTGGTTGTTCTAAACACATGATAGGTGACAAGACTTTACTGAAAGAAGTTCAGATGGGAAAAGGTGGACGGATCACCTATGGAGATGGAAGCCAATCCAAAGTCATTGGAAAAGGAATCATCGCCAATTCTGCGACAATGATTTGGTGGTGCAATTCTCCAAGAAGGAATGTAACATATTTAACAGCAGTGGCAAATGGCTTATGGGGGGAAAAGAACTGCTGACAATTGCTATGGTCTTCCTGGCCTTACTATTGATCCTCAGATTTTCTGCAACAAGGCAACAATAGATGACAGTGAGCTGTGGCACCAAAGGTTAGGGCATCTGAATTTCTCTGATATGTTGAAAATTGCAGGCAAAGACATTGTTAAAGGTCTGCCCAAAATGGAGAAGACTGGAAAAGGAATCTATGGTTCTTGCTAACTAGGGAAATAGACTCGAGCAGCTCATAAGAAGACCTCAGGTATTCAAAATTCCAGAAATTTAGAATTACTGCACATGGATCTCATGGGTCCCACTAGAACTGCTAGTCTAGGTGGGAAAAGGTATATTCTGGTAATTGTGGATGATTTTTCTCGATATACATGGGTAATTCCTATTCAGAAAAATCTGATGCTTTTGATGCAGCTCAGCATTTATTCAAGAAGATTTAGGTTGAGCAAAACTGCCAGATCATGAGAATCCGCAGTGATCATGGAAGAGAATTCAAAAATTCCAAGTTCGAAGAATTCTGTCTCTTATATGGAATCAAGCATGAATTTTCTTCTCCTATCACTGCTCAGCAGAATGGAGTTGTTGAAAGAAAGAAAGGGTAATTCAGGAGATGGCTCGTGTGATGATCCACTCTAAGAATCTTGCTCAACACTTCTGGGGAGAAGCTGTAAACACTGTGTGTCATATTATCAACAGAGTCTATTTGAGGCCTAAAACAAGCAAGACTCCCTATGAAATTTGGCAAGGTAAAAAGCCCATGGTAAAGTATTTCAGAACCTTTGGAAGTAAATGCTATATCCTTCGTGACAGGGAGAATCTTGGGAAATTTGATCTGAAGAGCGATGAAGGCATATTTTTGGGATATTCCTCTACCAGTCGTGCTTACAGAGTTTTCAATAAAAGAACAGAGACTGTGATGGAATCCATAAATGTCGTCATTGATGATGAAGAAGTTGATAGACCAAGTGGCAGGGAAGAAAATCAGCTCGTTCTAGTGGAAGTTACTGATGGAACAACTGATAATGACATGGCATCTCCAAGTGTGTCTCCGGATGAGCCTCCTTCCCCTCTCCCGGCTTCAGATACAACGTCCAGTACTTCTGAAGATGAAGATGCTCCTACAAATCCTCCCAAGCGGTCATGGGTGAAGCACAATCATCCTCCACAGCAGCTCCTTGGGACCATAGATGAAGGGCGTAGGCTAAGAAGCAGAGTCATTCAGCCTAACAGTGAAGTTGCCAATCAAGTCACCTACAGCTGCTACCTTGCTCAGACAGAACCCAAGAAAGTTGATGAAGCCCTTCAGGACGAAGGCTGGGTGTCTGCAATGCATTATGAGCTTCATCAATTCACCAGAAATGATGTCTGGACCTTGGTTCCCCGTCCTGCCGAACAGAATATCATTGGTACCAAATGGATTTTCAAGAATAAAACAGATGAGCATGGCACTGTGGTTCGGAATAAAGCCCGCCTTGTTTCCCAGGGATACACTCAGATAGAGGGAGTAGACTTTGATGAAACCTTTGCTCTAGTTGCCAGGTTAGAATCCATCAGAATTCTTCTCTCCATTGCTTGTCATCTTGGGTTCAAGCTATACCAGATGGATGTAAAGAATGCCTTTTTGAATGGTGTTCTTCAAGAAGAAGTTTATGTAGAACAGTCGAAGGGTTTTCAAGATCCTCATCATCCCCATCATGTGTACAAGCTGAAGAAGGCTTTATATGGGCTTAAGCAAGCTCCTCGGGCATGGTATGAGCGTCTCACAACTTATCTCCTGGCTAAGGGATTTACAAGGGGACAAGCTGATCGAACCTTGTTCATTAGAAATCAAGGTACTCACAAACTCATTGCTCAGATCTATGTTGATGACATCATTTTTGGAGCTACCTTAGACTCTCTTGCCCATGAGTTCTCTGAAGAAATGAAGCAGGAATTTGAGATGAGCATGATTGGTGAGCTGAACTACTTCCTTGGCCTTCAAGTCAAGCAAACTACTGAAGGCATCTTCATCTCTCAGTCCAAGTATGCTAAGGATCTGGTCAAACGTTTTGGTTTGGATGGAAAGAGTCATGCCCGCACTCCCATGAGCACTAGGGCTGGGCAGGACCTGTGGTAACCCGACCCGAACCGCACCGCCCCTAAACAGCATCTGCCTGCACAGTTGATAAGCGGATCCCGGTTATTTGTTTAGCAAACCGCACGGTGAGGTGCGGTTTGCGAGTGCAGATTCGGGAAAATACCGGGGACCCGCCCCGCACCATACGAAAAAAAAAAAAAAAAAAAAAACCTAAAATTGTAAACCCTAAAGCTAACTTAACCTAGGCGCTGCCCCTCATTCTTTTCTGAGCTTTCTCTTCTTCAGACTTCAGTGAAAGGTTTCTTTTCTTCAGACTTCAATGAAAAGTTTTCCCTTCCACCCCATCAGTGCCCTCAACCCCTACACTCAATTTTGTTAGGGTTTTGGTCCTTTTGGAGAGCTCTCCGATCTTCATTTCTTGGTAGTTTTTTCTCTTTTCTCTGACGCCGATATTTATTTGTCTTTGCTTTTATATTTCAGTTTATTAACTTTATTTCATGTTTGAATTTATTGTAGCCTACAATTGCATGGCCAAGGGCTCCAAGTCTCCGACTGGTGACTGCAAGGTACCTTCATGCAATTGGAGAATGCTCTAACTATTTGAGCTATAATAAGCTAAATAAATAACTTTTTGGTTTGTATATGATGAAGCTTTCTCTTGGAAATAATTTTACATTGTATTTAAAAAATCTGTGCTTTACTTAGATCAGGTGTGTGCTTACACTTTGTGCCTTGGCTTCATGGCCTTTGCGTTCAACAGTTCAAGTGTACCTTAAGCTTTTTAACAACACAAACGATACTGCAGTTGCGAATCAGTGATAGTACAGCTTGTGTATACATTCTTAGGGTGAAATTTTGTCTTGTTACTTTAGCATAGATTGGGTAATCGGGTGTATATTACTTTTCTACTTACCCCTCGTATATTACATTTTTAGTATGAAGTTATGGTTGAAAATGGTGATATCTTCACATAGCTGACTATCAGACTTAAGGGATTAATCGTAGTTTGTTTTCTTGTGGGGGATGCTGGAAAAGATACATCTTAATGGTTGTTGATTATCACACTACACTGATGGAGGGGTGGGTGTCTGGTTATAATTGATAAAGGAATATTCAGTTGAAGGCTTTTGTGAATTTTTTTCAAATATTTATATTTCTTTGCATATAGGAAATAAATGCTAGTTTTATGGTTTAATTAGCTACTATAAATGATTATTTCTTTGCATATAGGAAATCGAATTTTTATATTGCTGCCTTTGTTGGTCTAAATCGTGTTTTTTTCAAGTTCAAGTCCATAACTTTGTTTGGTATGATTTAAAGTTCAGCTTAATCAATAATTATGTTTAGCTTGCTGTTTTTAATCTCTTGAATAAAATTATAAAAAATTCAGCTTAATTATGTTTAGCTTGCTGTTGATTATGTTTTTTTTTTTCCTACTTAATGTAGAGTTGTAGACTCAAGTCATGGATGATAATTCAACTGGTTGTCATAATACTATTGGTTCTAGTTCTGCGTCATTGATAAGTGTTGAATGTTACACATTCAAGCCCCTTAATTTACATATGTTAAGCTCTTAGTTTTGTTATAGTTTGATGTTTTGTGTTGTTTTTGTGTTTTTTTGTATTTTACAGGTTTTGGAAGAAAATCCATCAAATTCTAAGATTATAATGAAGTCAGCAAACTCACTTTTGGATAGATTCAATTCCAATCAATTTTGAATTTAAGGAAAGAGAAGTTGGCAAAAAATTCGTTATTTTCGGAAAGAATCCAGAATGAGCACGTCTCAGTAATTTAATCATAACTTTTAGTTCAAATATCAGATTGCAACAAAATTAGTGGTTTTAGAAAGCTAAGAAAAAATTAAACAAATATGTCAGAAATAGGTTTTTTCTAATTTGGAAGTTTACCATGCCAAAATCGTCCTGAAATAAAAGACCGTAAATCTGTACGAATTTTGGAATCCTTTTCCTATTTGGATAGAAATTTCAGAAAAGGAAAAGGCTTGTAATTATTCTATTTGGACTAGAAGACCTACTTAGAATTGTAATAGGAATTCTAGAGCTTCTAGAGCTTCTATAATCCCTATAAATAGACCTCTAGCCTTTGAAGAAAAGACACACAAGCTTTGAAGAAGAATCAAGAGCTACATCAAGAAGGAGGTTTTTTTTATAGTTTTTATTTTCTTTCTTTTTCTTTATTATTTTCTTATGAGGATGATTTCCATCCAAATTATGTGTAACTAATACTTTAGTTAGGATTAATCAACATAAAGACAACTGGAATAGATATCATATTCCAATCTGAGTGTGTTTACTGATTTCCATAGATTTATGCTTTCTTGAAGAACAACTTAGTAGATACCATGCTAAATCCTTCAAGGAAGAAAAGAGTTAAAGTAGATACTATGCCTAACTCGTTGTTTAGGGAAATCAATAGCTTTAGGAGAAGATACCATTCCCTTGTGGCTGGTAAGCATTAAGCATCATGTTATGATTGTAGTATTGTGCATATTGCGAATCTTATTTGAGTATGATTAGTGGTGGATATCGAAGCCCTACCTTTTCTTCATAGTATTTTTAATTCAATCTTTTATCCTGTCTTATTCAACATATCGCTTTTAGGAATTTCTCTTTAAATACAATTTATACCAATCCTCGTAGGAATGATCTCGTATTTGCCTGCTATACTATTGTTTTGATCTTATACACTTGCGAGTAAAACGTACAAGTATTTGCCTATTTATTTAGGTAGATATTTGCACAACAGTCATCTGCACCTAGTCTTTTGGACAGTACCATGCCTCCCATGTTGAATGATAATGTTGACTGTGTTGGGGTTGGGGTTGGGGTTGGTCCGGTTGGATCTACAGGAACTATTGGCTCTCAAAATCCTAGTTCAGCTCTCCCACACAAACCTAAGAAATCTGAGCAAACATCAAAGGTTTGGGAACATTTTACTAGGTTAGAGGAGAGTGATCCCAAGGATCCTAAATCACAAAGTAATTATTGTAAGACATTGTTTAGTTGTCACCCTAGAAGCCACGGTACCTCATCCATGTGACAACATTTCAAGAAAAGTTGTAAAAAATATCCTGGTAGGTTTGATAAGTCCCAAACAAAGTTGAGTTTTGAGGCTAAGAGGGAAGGACAAGGGGTAGTGGGCGAAGGGACATGTGGTAATCTTGTTTTTACCAAGTATAATGCTACAAAAATAAGAGAATCAATTTCACAGATGATTATTATGGATGAGTTACCATTTAGATTTGTGGAAGGTGAAGGGTTTCAGAACTTCATGAAGACAGTGGAACCTAGGTATTCAATTCCTTCCCGTTATACTATGATGAGAGATTGTGTTAGGCTCTAAATGTTTGAGAAGGAAAAATTGAGGGCAATGTTCTTGACATCCGATATTCGGGTTTGTCTTACCACTGATAGTTGGACTTCGGTACAGAACCTGAATTACATGTGCATCACTGCTCATTTTATTGATAGTAATTGGAACTTGCACAAAAGAATTTTGAACTTTTGTTTACTTCATAACCACAAAGGTGAGACCATTGGGCAAAAGATTGAGTCGTGTATGCTTGAGTGGGGTATTAGTAGCATTTTCACTATCACAGTTGACAATGCTTCTTCTAATGATATTGCTTTGGAATACTTGAGGAAGAGAACAGCTCATAGGACTGGTGCCATATTGGAGAATCAATTTATGCATGTGAGGTGTTGTGCACATATTTTAAATCTTATTGTGTCTGATGGTTTGAAAGAGGTTGATGAGTCCATTGTGAAGGTTAGAAGTATAGTGAAATATGTGAAGTCTTCTCCCCAAAGATTTGAGAACTTCAAATATTGTATGGAAAGGGAAAAAATTGCTTTCAAGGATTTATTGTGTCTTGATGTTCCAACTAGATGGAACTCCACCTTTAAGATGTTAGAAGGTGCTGAAAAATGTCAGAGTGCTTTTGATCTTTTGGAAGAGTATGATGGGAATTATGTGCTTTCGTTGACTGAGGAAAAGAATGCTAAAAAAGTTTTGGGACCTCCTAATTATGATGACTAGGATCGTATTAGGACTTTTCTCAAGTTTCTCAAACTTTTTTATGATGCCACATTGCGACTTTCAGGGTCTTTGTATGTGACTTCTAATATGTATTGGCAAGAAATTTGTGGCATTCAAATGCATATACAATCGTATTGTGATAGTAGTGATTATGTATTGAGTTCTATGGCGGAGAGAATGATGATGAAGTATAATAAGTATTGGGGGGATTTAGATAAGGTTAATGTGTTTATGTTTGTTGCTGTCATACTTGATCCACGAACCAAATTGGGGTCATTGGAATTTTGGTTCAAGGATGTTCTTAATGAGGAGCAGTGTACTAATATGGTGAAAAAATTGAAGCACTACCTTCAAAAATTATATGATCACTTCGATGCTGGAAAGACTTCATCTCAAGTTGAACATGGTAGTGATTATGCATGCCCTCAAGGTTCCTCAATGATAGAAGAAACTGATAACCTTTCACTTCACTTCATGAACAAGTTTCATAAGTACCTAACTTCAAAAAGTGATGTTCATAACAAATCGGAGATAGATCAATATTTGATGGAAGATGTTGAAAAACCAAATGTGAATTTTGATATTTTAAATTGGTGGAAGGTGAACTCATCCAAATTCCCAGTACTTGCCAAAATAGTACGTATTGTGTTGGCCATTCCCATTACTACAGTTGCTTCAGAGTCAGCAATTAGCACTGGAGGGCGTGTGTTGGATCCTTTTCGAAGTTCATTGGCCCCCAAAACAGTTGAAGCATTGGTATGTGCACAAAATTGGTTAAGATCAAAACCCTTGAGCAATGGCAATGGTTGTGACACAGAGATGGTTGAAGATCCTGAAAGTTATAAGCTCGATTCAGGTAAGATTTCTGTTATTCAGTATTCACTTCTTAATTTACTTTGATATTTAGTATTTACAAATTGAAAAATTCTAATTATCAGTTTCAATTGAGAATATAATTCTTTTTTTCTTTCTTTGTAGAAATAACTTCGAAGAAAATCAATATGTTGCTTGAGGCGGATCAATGACGTGAAGATTGAAGATTGAAGTTGCCTTTTTTATTCTGCTATTATCTTTTACTTTATTTTTAATGTAACTTAAGTTTTATGTGTTAATGTGTGCTACTAGCCTACTAGTTTGGTTTGTTTGTGTTTTACAATTTTACTGCTGGATCTGTAACTTAAGGTTTTATGTGTGCTGCTACTACTGCCTAGCTAGTGGCTGCTTGATGGATTTGTTTGTCTTTTCTACTGCCCACTTAGCTTGGTTGTTGCTTGTTTGGGTGAGAGGTGGGTTGCTTTTGCTTGTTATGTTTATGTTTGTGTATGTTTTAATTAGGATGTTGAAGATTTAATGTTGTTTATGTTTGTGTATGTTTTAATTAGGATTTAGTTTGATAGATGCTGAAGATTTAATGTTGAGGATTTAGTGAATCTAGTCATGTATATATATCAGGATTCAGTTTTTTTGATTTCATTAGGTGGGTGCTGAAATTTTAATATGTTGATTTCATTAAGTGGATGCTGAAATTGTAAATTTGTAATCTGATTATTTCAATCATTTCATTAGGTGGATGGTGAAATTGTAATCTGTTTATTTCATTAAGTGGATGCTGAAATTGTAACATATTTTAAATCATTAAGTGGATGCTGAAGATTTTGTTAGAATTGTTGATTTGTTGATTATATTATTAACTTTGAATGTTGATTTATATTTACTTAAAAAAAAGAAAGAATCGTGATTACTTACATTTAGTCATTTACACTACTAAATAGTGAGTGCTGAACTGCTGATTTATTAAAAAAAATGTTTAATTATTGAAATAGGCTTTTAAACTTTTAGTTTAGTTTACACTTTATATGGTTAATCAGGCTTTTATATACAAAAAGAATAATTTTTTTTTTATTAACAGCAAAACCAATATTTCTTTAGTTTTATAGTTTTAAAATTCAATAAAAAATTTACGTAATTGCCCCTGTTTAACCCAACCCGCCCCGCCCCGCAAACCGCGCCCCCCGCCCCGCGAGCCCCCGCCCTGCACAGATACCTTAACTTAGTTGAGGTTTGCGGGTCTTCTATACCCAACCCGCATGTGCGCGGGGTGGCGCCAAAAAGGGCGGAAACCCGCCCCGCCCCGTGCACACCCCTAATGAGCACCAGTGTCAAGATTAGCAGTGATCTTGCAGGAAAATCTGTTGATCCATCCCTTTACAGAAGTATGATAGGGAGTCTTCTGTATCTTACAGCCAGCTGACCAAACATTGCCTTCAGTGTGGGAGTTTGTTCTCGCTTTCAAGCAAATCCGAAGGAATCTCATCTTACTGCAGTCAAACGTATCATCAGGTATGTCAATGATATCCTTCTCTATGGCATTTGGTATTCTAGAGAAACAAATCTTGTTGTTGTAGGATACTCTGATGCAGACTGGGCTGGAAATGATGATGATAGAAATAGCACTTCGGGAGGATGTTTCTATGTGGGGAACAATCTTGTAGCCTGGATGAGCAAGAAACAAGCCTCTATATCTTTCTCTACTACTGAGGCTAAGTATATTGATGCGGGTAGCTGTTGCACCCAATTACTGTGGATGAAGACACTGCTAGGAGACTATGGATTCTCTCAAGATACTATGATTATCAACTGTGATAATACTAGTGCTATCAATATCTCCAAGAATCCTGTTCAGCACTCTCGGACCAAGCACATCGACATTAGACATCACTTCTTACATGATCTTGTGGAATCCTAGGTAGTTTCTCTCTCGTTCATCCCCACTGAAAACCAATTGGCTGACATTCTTACCAAACCTCTAGATGGAAGCAAGTTTGAGTCCCTTCGGAAAGCCATTGGTGTTTGTGCCATGTCCTAGACATGCGCTTCCATGCTAGGATTTTTGTCTTATCCTTTGATAGCATGATGTTGTTTTTTGTAAAAAAAATAAAAAATAAAAAATAAAAAAAAATAAAAAAAAATTGGGAGTTTTGAAGCAGGTTGGTCCCTTCTAAGGTATGTCAACTATCTCATGTATTTTACTTGGGTTATTAGTTCATTATGCGTTGATGAATTATTCTTACATATGGTTGAGAACATAAGTCTGACATATGCAAAGTTTTCCTACTCACCTGTAATGATTGATAGCTTCTTTCCTCATGAGATGAAAATGTGCACTATCAAAAACTCCCCTAAAGGTACATCTTTCCTTCTCTGACTTTGATAAGATGGCCAAATTGACCACATGCTAGTTGAACCTAGAACCTAAAAACTCTGGCATTTTCTCTAGGTTGCAGCACCATAAGAATCACACAGTCAATCATATGAATTCTATGCTTTAACTATGTGTTCACTGCTTATGTGTTGATTTTGCTATATGCCTTGCCCTCTACATGCAAGTAAAACATTTACTTTTTCCTTCATGGTACAAGTAAAACATTTAGGCGCTGCATCTTAGGGGGAGTGTATCAGATGAGGGTGACTAGGCCCTAGTAAGTTATAAGGTTTGACTTTTGACTTATCTGTCTCTGATTTTCTCTCTTGTCTAGGAAATCTGGTTGCTAGTTGTCAAAATATTGAAAGTCATGCCTTATGAGCAAAGTCTTCACACACCCACACATTGCATGAGCTGAAAACGTTATTTTCATTACTCTATTTGCAGGGGAATCTTTGCCTATCTTATCCTTGTCTATCGACTATATGCTTGCATAATTTTGACATGCTTTGTGACTATTTTCTCAAGACAGGGATACATGCGTGTGCTATTATACTTGTGAAGGACCTAACCATGCAGCTCTTCTTTCTGCATTTCAACTTGATGTTTTCTTATTTCGTCCTTTCTTTTTGTTTGCAAAAACTTCTGGACTTATACTATTATGTTTACCCTGGACTTTCTGAGATCATTAGGGGGAATAATCTTTATTGCAGTTGGTTTTTATTACTCTATTTTACCCTTTGTCCCTTTGTGACAAAAAGGGGGAGTAATTTTTATTTTCGGACCGGGAATGTATTTCCAAACCGGTCAAGTGATTTCTGTCCCAAAATGGCCAAAGGGGGAGTTTGTTAGTTTGTGATTGGCCTCATTCTGTTTGGACAAAATCACTTGTATGTAACGATGATGTTTTGCAAGGGATTCCACTATTCAGAAGAGTTTTAGAAGATTCTGCAGTCAGAAAAGTCGGTTCCTTGTCAGCCGCCCGAACGATCGTGCCATCCCGTCCGGACGCCCATCAATCCACTGTCCCATCCGTCCGGACGCCCAGACAGACCTAGCATCATTCGTCCGGACGACGTAGACTTCCGTCCGGACCCTCCACTGTATCGAGAAGCTTCTGTTCCAGCTTCCATCCGTCCGGACGTCTCAGCAGCCTGTCTGGACACCTTTCAATATTCGACCAAGCTTCATATTCTTTCTAAATTCATTTATGGGAAGATTAATGCAACCGTTCGGACGATGTGGATTCCCGTCCGGACGCGCTTCTCTTTAAGGCAAGAATCGCAATTCAAATTCAACCGTCAGGACGCCAGTCTGCCATCGTCCGGACGCGCGTGCACCTGATATGGAAATTGTGTATTCAACTTCAACCGTCCGGACGCCTGCCTATCATGGTCCGGACGCGCGCAACACAGATATGGAAATTAGGTGTTGAAGATCAACCGTCTGGACGGCCATCCCCTTTGGTCCGGACGTGCGAAAGCCTTATATGGAAATTACTTGCAGCGGACATGCGACCGTCCGGACGATAGTGTCTCACCGTCCGGACGCGGCTCTTAAATAGGAAAGATTTTCAGCGAAAATCTCATAAATTCTGGTAGCACAGTTGTCCGTCCGAACGGCTCAGGTTGACCATCCGGACGTGTCCGTACATATTACTGTAGTTGCCCATTTGAACCCTCAGCCTATAAATAGAGGCCCCTGGGCATTGAGAACTATAGGAATTCGGTATTGAATTCCTTCAGAGCTTTGAGAGTTATTTTGTGAAGTTATCGGAGCTGATTCGTTCACTCTCAAGCCATTGCAAGTGCGCTGTTGCTGCGCTACAACTGAAGTCTATCTTAGGGGACGGCCCTAAGATAAAGGATTCCATTGAAGACCTCTTCAGATAGGAGACCTGGTTGGGAAGCGTTCGTGTTGGGTTACACGTTAGAGATCAAGGTACAACCACTGCATCAGGGGTATATGAGTGTTACTGCTTTGTATCTAGCTTTGTCTTCTGAATAGTGGATATCCTGAGTTTGGCTGCCCCGGAGTGGTTTTTCTCATCTTGAGTTTCCACTTCGTTAACAAAAATCCTTGTGTCATTTATTTTCCGTATTGTTATTTTTGTTGACACTTTGTGCACACACTTGCCTTTTACTTTTAGGAGTCAATTTTATTTTTCAAGTTAGAATAATGTTATACACTTAGTTAATACATTGTATAATTATAATTAATATACATTAATATATATATATATATATATATATAGTAAAATATTAACCAACTTTCTAACTTCTTATAACTTCTGTAACTTTTGTTAATTAAATTACTCACTACAAAAAAATAAGTATTTTGAGCCCTTTTTCTGGAGCTGTTTTAAGGCTTTAAACTGCTCAAAACGGTTTAAGACTTTTTTTTTAGCCGTTTTGAAAACGGCTCCACATATCAAGTATTTTAGTCTAGGTTTGAGCCGTTTTAGTCCAAAACAGCTCTAATTCTGTTGGACAAAATCACTTCTTTGTAATGATGCTTTTAAATAGGGATTCTGCTATTCAAAGTGCTTCTAGAAGATTCTGTACTGTCTACAAGTCAGAAAAATCGGATCCCTTGTAGCCATCTGGACAACGTGATATACCTTCCGAACGCCAAACTGTTCAAAGCATCATCCGTCCGGACGACGAGAACTTTCCATCCGGACCTTCCTTTGTGTCAAGAAGCTTCGAACTGCTCCAGCTTGCATCCGTCTGGACGTTTCAGCAGCACGTCTGGACGACACTCAGTTTTCGACCAGCTATGGGATTTCTTTCCAAAACACAGATATGGGAAGATCGCTGCAATCATTCGGATGATGTGGATTCCCGTTCGGACGCGCTCATCCATAAGGCAAGTCGCGCATTCAAAATCCAGACGTCTGGACGCTAGTCTTCATGGTCCGGACGCACGAGCTACTTATGTTAGTTTGTAATTGGCCACATTATGTTGGACAAAATCACTTTAAAGATGCTTTTTAACAAGGATTCCGCTATTCAGAAGTGCTTCCAGAGAATTCTGCATAGTTTGCAATTTAGAAAATTCGGTTCCTTGCCAGCCGTCCGGACAACGTGTCATACCGTCCGGACACCCATCTGTCCAAAGCATCATCCGTCCGGACGACGAGAACTTTCCCTTTGGACCTTCCTCTGTGTCCAGAAGATTCAAACTGCTCCAGCTTGCATCCGTCCGGACGTTTCAGCAGCACGTACGGACGACTCTTAGTGTTCAACAAGCTTCAGAATTTCTTTCCAAAATACAGTTATGGGAAGATCGCTGCAACCGTCCGGACGACGTGGATTCCCGTTTGGACGTGCTTATCCATAAGGCAAGCATCGCATTTCAAATCCAGATGTCCGAACGACGGTCCTCAAAGTCTGGACACGCGTGCATCAGATATGGAAATTGTGTGTATCAGATCAACCGTCCGGACGACCATCCCCTTGGTCTGAACGCGTAAAGCCTTAGTATGGAAATTACTTGCAGCGGAAGTGCGACCGTTCGGACGACTGGGCATCACCGTCCGGACGAGGCTCAAAACAAGAAAGAATTTCAGCGAAATTTTTGGAAAGCCAATCGTACAGTTGTCCGTCCAGATGCCCTTTGACCACCGTCTGGACGACGCCTAGGTTTTATCAAGCATGACGCTCATTTGAACCCTCAGCCTATAAATAGAGATTCCGAGGCTTGAGAACAGTAAGAATTCGGTATTGAATTCCATTAGTACTTAGAGAGTTATTTTGTGAGATTATTGAGCTGGGTTGTCTCTCTAAAGCCGTTGTTGTGTGTGCTGTTGCTGCGCTTAATTGAAGTCTATCTCAGGGGTTGGCCCTAAGGTAAAGGATTCCATTGAAGACCCATTCAGGTAGGAGACCTGGTTGGGAGGCGTTTGTGTTGGGTTACATGTTAGAGTTCAAGGTACGACCACTGCATCAGGGGTATGTGAGTGCTACTACTTTGTAACAAGTCTTGTCTTCTGAATAGTGGATATCCTGGGTTTGGCTGCCCTGGAGTGGTTTTTCTCATATTGAGTTTCCACTTCGTTAACAAAAATTCTTGTGTCATTTAACTTCCGCATTGTTGATATTTTGTTAACACTTTGTGCACACACACACTTACTTTGTTTAGAACTCATTTCAATTTTTCAACTTATATGGAAATTGCGTGCATCTGATCAACCGTCTGGAAGACCATTCTCTTGGTCCGAATGCGCGAAGCCTTGATATGGAAATAGCGTGCAGCCGAAGTGTGATGGTCCGGACGACAGGGCAACACCGTCCAGAAGCAGCTCAAATCAGGAAAGAATTTCAGCGAAATTTTGGAAAGCCGATCGCACAGTTGTCCATCCATACGCCCTATGACTATCGTCCAGTCGGCGCCTAGGTTTTATCAAGCCAGACGCTTAGTTGAACCTACAGCCTATAAATAGAGGTCCATTGGCTTGAGAACAGTAAGAATTCGGTATTGAATTCCTTAGTGCTTAGAGAGTTATATTGTAAGGTTATTGTGCTAAGTTAGTCTCTCTAAAGCCATTGCTATGTGTGCTGTTGCTACACTGATCTGAAGTCTATCTTAGGGGTTGGCCCTAAGGTAAAGGATTTCATTGAAGACCCCTTCAGGTAGGAGACCTGGTTAGGAGATGTTCGTGTTAGGTTACACGTTAGAGTGCAAGGTACGACCACTGCATCAACAATATGTGAGTGCTACTACTTTGTAACTAGTCTTGTCTTTTGAATAATGGATATCCTGGGTTTGGCTGCCCTGGAGTGGTTTTTCTCATATTGAGTTTCCACTTCGTTAACAAAATTTTTGTGTCTTTTAAATTCCGCATTGATATTATTTTGTTAACACTTTGTGTACACTCTGTTTAGATTTAATTCTTGAGTGTTATTTTTTTTTACTTCTATTCAAAATGTCTCAAAGTCTAAATACTGTTCCTGCCTTTGATGGTATGAACTATGGCTGTTGGAAAGCTCGTATGCGATTCTTTTTAAAATCCATTGACTGTTGGAGTATTGTTGAAACTAGTTGGACTAAGCCAGCGGATGCAACGCTCGAACTAGTCAATGGGAAAAATGCGCAACTTTCCAATGATAAAGCCCTCCATGATCTTTGTCAAGCACTCTCACCATTTGAATTCGCAAGAATTTCAAATAGTGAGTCTGCTAAAGAAGCATCGTAAATTCTGGAAACAACATATGAAGGCACTAAACTTGTTAAATTTGCCAAACTTCGAATGTTGATTTCCAAATTTGAAGAAATTAAGATGTTGGGGGATGGGACATTTGGAGAGTTTTACTCCAAGATAAGCGACCTAAGAAACCAAATGGTGAGTCTTTGGAAAACCGCCTCGGATGTAAAACTCATCCGCAAAATTCTAAGATCTTTGCCAAAGCGTTTTAGGATCAAGGTAACCACAATTGAAGAAAGCAAAGATTTGGAAGAAATGAAGATTGGAGAGTTGGTGGGATCTCTTCAAACTTATGAGCTGTCCTTGCCCCCAGTTAAGAAGCTAAAAAGCTGTGGATGACTCTGAGGATGACTCTGAGGATGAAGAAAAAGCTGTGGCCATGCAAGCCAAGAACTTAGGAAGATTAATGAGAAATGAGTTGTTCAAAAAGAATTTTTTTTGAAAAAATGAAGAAGGTCCCCAGAGAAGCTGAACCCGAGGAAGACGAGATGAAAGATCCCAAGGGCCCAAGATGTTATGAATGCTCAGGGTTTCGGCATATTCGGGCCGATTGTGGGAATCTCAAGCAAGGTAAGGGGAAGGCTTATAACGCGACTCTCAGTGATGAGTCCGAAGAAGAAAAAGCTCCTGAGGAAGAGAAATTTCTAGCCTTTGTGGCTCCACATGTCGAAGAAGAAGATTCTTACTCAGAGCATAGTGATGATGGGGAAGAACTCAATGAGGCTTATAAAACTCTCTATGTGGAGTTCAAAAAGCTGAGGGAAGGGCGCAAGTAGTACATTCATAATCTGAATAGTGTACAAACTGAAAAGAGTTCATTATTGGGCAAAATACAGGAGCTAGAGGAGAAGCTACTAGAGATACAGCTTCAATTAGAGAGTCACTGATGAAAAGCTGACTCACATGCTATCTATCCAGAAGAGCCCAACCGACAAGACTGGTCTCGGGTATGTAGCTCCTCCTTCTGATACTCCCTCTACTTCCAGGACTGTCTTTGTTAAGCATGCAGTGCCAGAGCCTTCCCTATTGTTGAAGATAAAGGGAAGGAAAAAATTAATGGAGATGTTCTGGGCACTCAGAAGCCTCCTTCCATCATAAAATCTCCTATATGCCATCACTGCGGTCTAAGTGGGAATGTCCGACCACAATGCTCCCCTCTTAAAGCACAAAAAGCAAAGGTCAAGAAAGAAGTGCCCAGACAAGCAAATTATGGCACAAGACCTCTGGCCCATCATCAGACTCCATGGTATCAGGCTCCTTATCATGCTCCATGGAATCAAGCACCAAGGCATCAGGCTCCTCAATATCAAGCCCCTTGGTCTCATGCACCACGGCACCAGGCATCTCAGCATCAGCGGCCTTAGCAGTGATTTGTACCTACCAATCATAGTGGCAAATCTAAGACCAAATCCAAGCACTTTAAAAGGCCACAGAAGGTGGAAGATGATCAATATTGCAGGGAGCCACCTATTTGGATGCCAAGCCTGATGGAGTGGATGGGTCAACAGATGAAGTCCTGCCAGCAACCACCCACATGAAGGCAAGCTTGGGACAGAAAGAAGGAAGACGTTCACCCCATGAGGGGGAATAGACTCACCTAGGTGATGAAGGTACTCATGCCTAGGATTTGGTTCCAAATCCTAAGGCATCAGGTTTGATTGCTTGATTTTTACTTGATATATTATGTGTTTTCTGTGCAATCTGGGAACCATCTTTTTGCCCCTTATTTCTCTTAAGAGAATATTGCAAGTACTATCTGGGGAAGACAGAAAAAGCAGGTCGAGCGACTGTTTTTCTGTATTGGCAACATCGAGCTTACACAGGTTTGATCATGCCTTGCATGTTATATGATGTCATTTCCATATAGCATTTTGTTTAATAAAAAAAAAAAATTTGGGGGAGAAATTGCAGGAAATTTTTTTCTTTTCTTGGCTTGTCAGATATTGCTTGTGTTTTTACTTGATATCTCAATTCTTTTTGCATTAATTTACTTTGCTTAGATATGATTGAGAGTTTATGACTATATTTGCCAATTTTTTTTGGTACATGCAAAAATTGGATAGCTTCTTTCCTCATGCGATGAAAATGTACACTATCTAAGACTCCCCTAAAGGTACATCTTTCCTTCTCTGACTTTTTGCTTCTGGAAATTTTGAATAAGAGAAGAGGTTTTTGATAAGATGGACAAATTGACCAAAATGATAGTTGAACCTAGAACCTGAAAATTTTGGCACTCTCTCTAGGTTGCAGCATCAAAAGAATCAAGCAGTTACTCTTATGAATTCTGTGTTATGTACGTATATTCACTGCTTCTGTGCTGAATTAGCTATATACCTTGTCCTTCATGGTGCAAGTAAAATTTTACCTTGTCCTTCATGGTACAAGTAAAACAATTAGGTGCTGCATATTAGGGGGAGTGTATCAGATGAGGGTGGCTAGGCCCTAGTAATTAATAAGGTTTGACTTTTGACTAATCTTTCACTGATTTTCTCTCTTGTCTAGAAAATCTGGTTGCTTTTTGTCATATCAGTGAAAGTCATACATTTTGGGAAAAGTCTTCACACAGACACGTATTGCACGAGTTGAGTAATCTATTGAAATTTTCTGTCCACAGGGAAATCTTTATGCTGATTGAACATTGAACTCTCTTTTATATCTTTGCATAGTTTTGAGATGCTATTTGATTGCTTTATTAGTTGATTATTCATGCGTGTTTTGAAGCTGACTTTAGGAAAAATAATTTTTGCAAATTTTGCCTCAGTTTCTGTATTTTCAGTGTGAAGCATTCAAACGGTCTCTCTTTGCGTCCGAACGGGTGTGGCTCCGACAACCGGACGGTAAGGTTACATGTCTGGACGCGCGCGGCCTGTCGCATGTTTACGAGGCAATGCACGTCCAGATGGGTTAATAAGCGTTCCGGACGGGGACCCCACTGGTTTTAAAAACCCTAGCCACTGCATTTTTCAGCTACCCCACTCAATTTCTCACTTTCTTTTGGCTTCTAGTGCGTGGTTTCTCGAGATTTTTGCATTAACTTGCCCTCTTTTGTCGTTTTGTGCATTACTCTCTTCATTCCATGTACTTTTTCTAGTTAATTTTATTCTTTTCAGTTTTTTTTTTTTTTATAACTGTTAGAATATTGATTATTTTGGAAATGTTTTTGAGATTATAAAATGCATATTTGTGATATCTGCTGTGTTGGGATTATCTGTTTCGGTATTATTGTGGATTGTATTGTGAAATTTACTGTGTGTAATTTTTGGAAAAGTACATTTTACTGCCGATATAATGTCGGATTTTCTATGTGAACTAACAATTTTTTGAATTATTATTGGCAAATCTTGTTGGTTACGTTTGCAGAATCATGTTTACAGGCAGTCCACAACGAAGAGTCCGACAGAGGACAGAGGGAGAAAGGGCAGCCCTTCGAGCAAAAATTATGGACCGACTAGTCATCGCTGAAACAAATGTTGTTCGGTCAGACATCATGGTGGCTTATCTGGACAATATCCACGACACTATCCAGACCTACCGCTGGGGGTATCTGCATAACTGTGCCTGTGTTGTGTACACCAGGCTGGTCAGATTATTTTATGCCAACCTCTAGGTGGTTTAGGATGATGACCTCGGGGTGGTGCTTCAGCCCTCTGTGGATGGGCATATTATCATTGTTGATCCCCAGATCATCAGTCAATTCATAGGGGTGCCTGTTCTCCAGATCTCTGGCAGCTCGTACAATGAGGTGGTAATCCTTCATTCTCTGGATGATCTCAGAGAATTTTTCCATGCAGTTCCCCAAGGGGAGGAGTGCGCCACCACCATTAGGATCAGTGCCTTATCTGCCCCACACCGCAAGCTAGCCAAGATTGTCTAGCACAACCTTTGGCCCGTAGTTAGGCACAGTGACCTGATATTGAAGTGGGCCCAGTTCGTCTATGCCATCAGTCTTCGCTTGCCTTTCTGTCTGTGCAAGCATATTTTGGGCATTATTCTGGAGGCCCGTGATGAGGGCAATACCGGTTCCCCATTTGGCTGCCTGCTCACGCAGATTATTCTACAGACAGGCATCAGTATTGCTGGCGAGCTGAAGATGAAGATCCAAGACCCTATCAGCAAGCAAACCCTGATGAAGTCCAATGCTCAGCTGCGGCAAGATTATCAGGATGATGATGTGCCGCCACCTCCTCATATTCCTGTAGAAGTACCTGATATGGCATCCTCTTCGCAGACTGATCCACCACCTCAGCAGGATGCTAGTTATTCTCAGATTTTGGAGGCATTGGCAGCTATACAAGGGAGTATGAGCTCCGTGCAGTTGTCCATGTCTTCTATGCAGCAGTCCATCTCTGCCATGCAGTAGGAGGTTCACTCTATTAACCTCCGTGTAGAGCAGAATCAACTAGATCTCTAGGAGTGCTTCAAGTACCATCATCCGTCCAGCAGTGATGATGAGGATGATGCGCCTATGGCAGATGCTGCGTGACTTTTATGCTGTGTTTTTTTTTTTATGTTCAAGACAGCATTTTGAACAATTTGTTAAACATGTGTTAACTTTTGGACTTTATTACTCTGTTTACCCTAGTCCTTCTGAGACCTTTAGGGGGAGTAATTTTTGGTGTGTTTAATTCCTACTACTCTGTTTTACCCTTTGTGACAAAAAGGGAGAGTAATTTTTATTTTTGGACGGGGATTGTATTTTTAACCGGTCAAGTGATTTTTGTCCCAGAATGGCCAAAGGGGGAATTTCTTAGTTTGTAATTGGCTTCATTCTGTTAGACAAAATCACTTATTTGTAATGATGCTTTTACATAGGGATTCCGCTATTTAGAGTACTTCCAAAAGATTCTAGACAGTTTACAAGTCAGAAAAATATGATCCCTTGCAGCTGTCCGGAAGACGTGATATACCGTCCGGACGCCCAACTATTCAAAGCATCATCCGTCTAGACGACAAGAACTTTCCATCCAGACCTTCCTCTGTGTCGAGAAGCTTCAAACTGCTCTAGCTTGCATCCGTCCGGACGTTTCAGCAGCACGTCTGGACGACACTCACTTTTCGACCAGCTATGGGATTTCTTTCCAAAACACAGATATGGGAAAATTGTTGCAGCCATCCAGACAATGTGGATTCCCGTCCAGACGCGCTCAACCATAAGGCAAGTTGCGCATTCAAAATTCAGACGTCTGGACGATAGCATTCATGGTCCGGACGCGCGAGCTACTTATATGGAAATTGCGTGCATCTGATGAACCGTCTGGACGACCATTCTCTTAGTCCAGACGGGCGAAGCCTTTATATGGAAATAGTGTAGCTGAAGTGCGATTGTCCGGACGGTAAGGCAACACCGTCCGGACGCGGCTAAAATCAGGAAAGAATTTCAGTGAAATTTTGGAAAGCCGATCTCACAGTTGTCGGTCCGGACGCCCTATGACTACCGTCCGGACGGCGCCTAGGTTTTATCAAGCCAAACGCTCAGTTGAACCTGCAACCTATAAATAGAGGTCCCTAGGCTTGAGAACAACAAGAAATCGGTATTGAATTCCTTAGTGCTTAGAGAGTTATATTGTAAGGTTTTTGTGCTGAGTTAGTCTCTTTGCAGCCATTGCTGTGTGTGCTGTTGCTGTGCTGATCTGAAGTCTATCTTAGGAGTTGGCCCTAAGGTAAATGATTCCATTGAATACCCTTTCAGGTAGGAGACCTAGTTGGAAGGCGTTCGTGTTAGGTTACACGTTATAGTGCAAGGTACAACCACTACATCAGGGGTATGTGAGTACTACTACTTTGTAACTTGTCTTGTCTTCTGAATAGTGGATATCCTGGGTTTGGTTGCCCCGGAGTGGTTTTTCTCATATTGAGTTTCCATTTCGTTAACAAAATTTTTGTGTCATTTAAATTCCGCATTGATATTATTTTGCTAACACTTTGTGCACACACACACTTGCTTTATATTAGAAGTCATTTTAATTTTTCATGAGCCGTTTTAGCAAAACTGTTCAAACCGGTTGGAGTCGTTTTGGTCCTAAATAGCTCTAACTAATTGGAGTCGTTTTAAGGACCCTAAAACGGCTCTAAATTGTTTTTTTTTTTTTTTTTTAAAAAAAAAAAACCATTATTTTTTTTATAGTTGTTTTAGGGTCCCTAAAACGACTTTAATTAAAAAAAAAAAAAAACAATTTTTGATTTGTTTTAGGAATTCTAAAAATGACTTTAAATAAAAAGAAATTTATATTATATATATATATATATATATATATATATATATATATATATATATATTATATTTTGGTAATACCTGATATAGCAAGATTACCAAAACAAACGAACTAAAACGCCATCGAACTAAAACGCCAACAAAAACCATCCAACTGAACCCTAAACACCCACTATGAACACAAACTGTTTCTAACTAAAGCAAGTTATATAAGCTAATTAACACTAAAGTGTTCAAGCCGAGAAAATTAAGAAAATGGAAATAAAGGGAGATGGGAGTGCTTGAATATTAAGAAAATTAAATGATTTGATTTCAACATTTTATCAAGAAAAGGAGACAACACCAAAAGGATATGGGGTCGGGGAGATCCGATCATCCATTGGATCTTCGGCGAGGGCTGGCGAGATCCAAGCCGGATCTTCACGTCCAAGTCGTCGAGATCTGGCGAGATTCGGAGTTGATTTTCCTTCCCTGTCGAAGGAAAATTGGCCCCGATCTTCCACTGGATCTTCGGCGAGGGCCTGTGAGATCCGCGCCAGATCTTTGCATCCAAGTCATCGTCGAGATTCGGCAAGATTCTTTCTCCGAGTGGTGGCGACCGAGTTGTGCGGTCGGTGAGGTGAGTCCTCGTCTTCTTAAAAAAAAAAACACACACACACACACACACACAAAGGAAAAAGAAAAAAGATTAATGAGAGAGTGAGACATAGAGACAAGAGAGTTGAGATCAAAATTTGTTTTCAGAAATAAGGAGAGAGAGAGAGAGAGAGAGAGAGAGAGAGAGAGAGAAGTAAAAGCTAGCATTTACGTTGAGTTCATGAGAGAGACAATGTGTGTGACAGGAGGCTGTGTCCAGCCTTTTTGAAAGAAAAAAAAATAAAAAAATTGAAAAAATAAGTTGATTTGAAATTAATGGGAGAGGTGCACGTGAGACATGAAATTTTTGTGTCCCAAGCGCCATTAATGGGTCAGAAAACAAAATTCAAAATTTAAAAACACAAGAATTTTTTTTGGGATTCATGTTCCGTGTGCCCCACAAAAGATGTTAGAGATGTTTTAGAGAAAACACTCCAACTGGAGCCGTTTCATGGCAAAAACGACTTTAAATGGAACCATTTTTTTCCAAAAACGGCTCCAATCACTAATTTAAATTTTTTCAAAAAAAATTTATATATATTTATCTACTAAATAAGCATATAATATACTATCTAATTAAATATAATTTACGGCTTTAATAGGTTTTAATTTTTAATAAATTTATTAATACATTTTTTACTCAATTTATTAATATATGTTAATACTTATAAGTGTGTCTATCAGTTAACATATATACTAACTACTTAGCTCTGAATCAAAAAAAAAATAATTTAAAACTAGTTTTTTTTTCCTATAAAAATTATTATGAATTGTATTTTTGTCATTATGGGGAACATTGACATTTTTTGGTAGTTTGAGGGGGTATATTGACACAATTGGTAGTTTGTGGGGACATAGACAATTGAATGGTAGTTTGAGGAGGATATATAGATCGTACCATGATCGATCACACACGATCGTACCACGATCAATCACTTAGATTGTACTACAATCGATCACACATGATCGTACCATGATCAATCACATAGATCGTACCATGATCCATCACATAGATCGTACCACGATCCATCACATGATCATGTGTGATCGATCGTGGTACAATCGTGTGTGATCAATCGTGGTACAATCATGTGTGATCGATCGTGGTACGATTAGTGATCGATCGTGGTAAGATCTATGTGATCAATCGTGCAACAATCATGTGATCGATCGTGGTACAATCAGTGTGATCGATCGTGGTACAATCAGTGTGATCGATCGTGGTACGATGTATGTGATCGATGGTAGTATGATCTATGTGATCTATCATGGTACGATCTATGTGATCGATCGTGGTACAATCATGTGCGATCGATCGTGGTAAGATCTATGTGATCGATCGTGGTACGATCATGTGTGATCGATCGTGGTAAGATCATGTGTGATCGATCGTGGTAAGATCATGTGTGATCGATCGTAGTACGATCTAAGTGATTGATCGTGGTACGATCTAATTGGAGCCATTATAGTTAAAAATGGTTCAAATTAGAGTCGTTTTGTTAAAACGGCTCTAACAAAAACAGCTCAAAAAGCCGTTTTTTTTTGTAGTGACTTATTAACTTAGTAATACTAAGTTAGTATGTATTAAATAAACAGTCAATATACATATATACATATTTTTAATAAAATAATTTATATTCTAATTCAGCATATTAAGGCATCCAATAGATGGTGAAGCATGGAAGTCATTCGATGCACGACACCTAGACTTTGCATCAGACTCAGTCAATGTTAGGCATGGGCTAGCGTCAGTTGGATTTAATCCTTTTGGGAAAATGAGCACCACCCATAGTACTTGGCCTGTCATGTTGGTTACGTACAACTTGCCTCCTTAATTGTGCATGAAACAACCGTATTTTATTTTATCTATGATTACCCCAAGCCCAACTTCAACTAAAATGAATATAGATGTCTACCTACAACTTTTAATATCAGAAATATAGGATTTGTGGAATGTAGAGGTATAAAATTTTGATATTTCGATAAAAAGTCGTTTGTGAAGCGGTCGGCATTGATGTGGACAATAAATGACTTCCCGGCGTACACAAATTTGTCTGGATGGATTACCAAGGGCAAAATGACATATCCTTGTTGTATGCATTCAACAAGATCTACATGGTTAACACAGGGTAGGAAATATTGTGATATGGGTTATAGGCGATGATTGCTTCCCGATCATAGGTGGAGAATGAACACAAAAGCCTTTGACGGTACAAAAGAACTGGGTGTTGCGCCTATTGTGTTAGATTACGAGGACATCCTGAGACAATTACAGGGATCTGTAAGTTTTCCAAAAGACACAGGAAAGGGGAAGAGGCGAAGTCAAGAGGGTCAGGGTGTGAATGAGGATGTCGTTTGGAAGAAGAAAAGTATTTCTTCACATTGCCCTATTGGAAAGACAATTTGTTATGACACAACATTGATGTGATGCACGTAGAGAAAAATATGGTGGATAATATAATTGGCATGCTACTAGAAATGAAACGGAAAATGAAAGACAACCATGAAGCACGTAAGGACCTACATAAAATGGGTTTGAGACCACAAATTCATCCATTCAACAACGACAAAGGCAAAGCATATATGCCCACAGCTTGCCACCCAATGTCTAATGTGGCATTCTAAAGGACCGGTCCAAACTGCATTCGAATATAACCGCTACGTGGTTAATGGCATGTCATTTCTCACTTTGGCACACGATGAAGGAAAGACAACTCATAACAGTGGAGTGTGTGTGCAAACAATTGATGGCAATACATATTATGACAAGTTAACTTGAATAATCGAAGTAGAATACTATGACAGGACTAGGTATGTACTATTCAAGTGTGATTGGGCGGGCATAAAAAAGTATAAGGGATACAAAGAGGATGAATATGGATTAACTCTTGTGAATTTTAAAAACCTGATACACATGGGAGAGCGGATTAATAATGATATGTATGTATTATCTTCACAAGTATGTTACATCGAGGACGGGAGGAACCCAAACTGGTCTTGCGTAGTAAGGACAAAAGCAAGAAACATGTACGACGTTGACCAAAGGCCACGATGATGATAGTGGCAACTATATGAGAGTAAGCCTTTTAACTTGAACATTAATTAGGATTGAAATGATGTTGACAATGATTTCGTTGAATGTCCCCGTAATGAAGTACTTGCATCCAAAGTACAAGTACCACAAAAAGAGTAAAAAGTATGAAAATTTTTTATTCAATAAATTTAAGATAATATTAAATTAATTGTAAATTGAGTGCATTCCCTATTTTCTTTGGACTGGCACTTTCTTCAAATATTTTGTAGGTGGATATGATCTTATCGAAGAGAAGATCTTTACCATATGAGACATTCCGGAGGCCACACACCGTAGGCACAACCATCGGGTGAAGACAGCGACGAGATATAGGACCCCTAGGCTGGTTCCCCGAGCCTAGTCATAAATAATGACACATTATTCGAAGCTGTACATACTATGGACGTATAATCCAATAATTAGGCAGGGTTACTTGGTACTTTCATCTCAACATCCATACCAGGCCACAATTGTAATCTGGATCAAGAAACTGAGCCCACATCTACATTTATGCATGAGTAAGCTAGGCCATCCTTTTCGACGCAGGTTCATGAGGAGCATGGGACTGAGACCACAGGGATCCAGTGGGGTGGCTATTAGATAGTTAAGAGGTCCATACGATAGGTACGTATGTTACTGATATACGTAATAGTATATGTATGTGTTGATGTTCCAAGAATGCTTATATTACATTCAACAACACCTCTAATGTCTAACATTTTCAATGTGGTTAATTATAATAGAGATACATATGATAATTTTTATGTGAGGAATGTTGGGTCATCTCATGATATTTGGGCAATCCCCAAGTGGAAAAGGTTGTTGTTGAGTTTAATATGTCATGGCAAACCAGAGCCACAAGCGGTCTAAAATTCCAAAGGCTTGGGAGGAAGTATGTTAGAAGTGGACAATTTGCTGGTATAAGCAAACCAAATTGGAAGAGGATACCGAGGTAGAATAAGGAAGATATTTGGACCATTCTAATGGTATGTAGAACAAGTTATTGACTTTTTTTCATTGTTTCGACCATTATGAAAAACTTATTAATTGTTTTTTTTTCTTGTTTGTAGAACAAGTTCTATGTCGAGCCTCACCTATCGATTAATGAGATCAAAAGGGTTGCCTTCATGGACTTAGGTTAAAAGAGGAAAGATTACAATCATCGAGTCAAGAAATCTCTTTGGATTAGGGAATGTGAAAACCGTGAAGATTTTTTACAAACGATGCCAAACCTCCAACTGTTCGACACTGAGGACATCAAATGCAGCGTCGACACGTGGTTGACGCATGAAGATAAGGTAACATGTGCAACATGTTACGTACCATATTGTTTTTCCTACAAGTACAAACTATATATGACCATATTAATACTATAACTTGTGTAGGAAAGGGCTGAAAAGAACAGGCAAAGCCGAAGCTTGCACAAGTTTGTCCACACCTTAAGCTCAAAGCTATGCCAGAGTTGAGAAGAGATGGTATGTTGTTTTCATGTACACTACTATAATATTTATTTAGTTTTTAATTATGTGTGATAAACTTTGTTTATATTTTTTTTTTTGTAGGAGAGAGACACTAGGTCCACCCTTTCTCGAACTGAAGTTTTCTTGGCTACTCACACAAAAAAAGATGGCACCACCATCAATCTAGAGACTGCGGAAAAAATGGTATGTGCTTAACTTAAGGGCTAATTTGTATGTTATTGTATTTATCAGATTGCAATAGGTTTAGTCTTTAATGAGGCAAAGAGGTGCTTAACACATTTAATATCCTATAAGACAATATGAGGGAGTTGATCTCTCAGGACACTGCAACAACCTCGGTATCTCCACAGGGATCGATACGAAGCTCTGAAGATGACCTGTATGCGAAGGCAATGGAGAGGCTAAAATACTTGACCTGGGTCCACGAAACGGGGCTTGGGCCTATACCAGTAAGATTCAGATGCAGCTCCTACATGTCATCGACACCAGCCTCACAGGATCCTATACTACTAGATAAAATTGGTGCATTACAGTACAATTGGATGAACGGCTAGAACGGATTGTCGCATAATAACAACAGATGGCGGAACAACAAAAACAGATGGTGGCACAACAAGATAGGATGAGTCTCATGCTTGCGACTCATGAGAATGATGATGGGAAATGGTTTGCAAAAACATGTTTGTGCAGCAGAAAATAAAATTCCCAAGCCAAGATCAAACTTTATGAAGAACATGTGAAGAACAATGCTATTTTAAAATAAATTGCAAAGCATAAACACTTACTTGAAGATCACGACCACTCCTTGGCTTTTGGCGCAAAAAAAATTCTTCTTGCTCCTCAAGAAAAATGTGTTGCTCAAGAATAATCACACTTTCAGATCTTCTTACCAATGACTAATAATAACCGAGAGTGTGGGCTATCAACTTGCTCTTCAAACTTAAACTTATTAACTCAAGAATGTTAGTTCTTAACAACTTAAGAACTTATGTAGATCAAACTATAGTTATTTATATTCTAGAGCTTCAGGCATATCTATTTATAGGCTCAAAATACTAGGAGAGTGGGAGATATAAACAATTAATAAGGGACAACTAGTAGTGGAAGTTCTAGTAGAACTAGAACTCCACTACGGGTGGATGGCTAGGCCTTGGAAAACTCTATCCTTCCACCACTTGGAGTTAACGCATGGGGCCAGAGAAAAAATTCCTTGGCCCATTCATCAATTGGAGTCCCCTTGGGCTTGGGTTTTATAACTTTTCAGATATTGCATGTATTTTTACCTGATATCTCAATCGTTGTGTTTGGATGACATATGCTTATATATGATTGAGAGTTTATGCTTGATATCTGCCAAAGTGTCTTTGTTGCAACTTGAAAATAAAATAGACTCCTAATTAACCGTATGTGTGTGATCAAATTGTAACAAAATATCTAAATGCGGAATTTAAAGAAGACAGATATTTTGTTAACAAAGTGGAAACTCAACCAAGAAAAAAATCACTCCGGGGTAGTTAAACCCAGGATATCCACTATTCAGAAGACAAAGCTAGTTACAAAGCAGTAGCACTCACATATCCCTGATGCAGTGGTCGTACCTTGAATTCTGACATGTAACCCATCGTGAACGCCTCCCAACCAGGTCTGTTATTAGAAGGGGTCTTCAATGGAATCCTTTAGCTTAGGGCTCCTCCCTAAGCTAAACTTCACACGATCAAATCACACAACAGACAACTCTTAGAAAGCTAGCAGATCTTTATAGTTTCTATCTAAACACCCTCTCTAAGCTCAAAGGAGTTCACTACCGAATTCTTTAAATAATGCAAGCCTAGAGACCTTTCTTTATAGGCTTTTGAAAACCTAATTCAACACTGATTCGGAGTTCTCTGAGCGGTGTCCGGACATTGGCATAGAGCGTCCGGATGGTAAGTTGCAACCGGCTTCCATAACGCGCTTCATGCGTTGCCTTATTAAGGACCACATCTGAACGGTGTTGCCCTAGCATCCAGACGGTTGCTAGCTGTCTTCACCAAACATGTCTGTTGCGTAGTTCGGAATCTTCTTGAACACTGAGTAGCATCTAGACGGTGTAGCCCTATCGTCTGGATGCTTCGTGCTATCTATACTGAGCTGTTCAGAATCTTCTCGAACACTGATGGGCGTCCGGATACTTCCACTAGGCTGTCCCGACAATCAACTGAGGATCCGACTTTTGCTGAGTTGTAAACTGTGCAGAATCTTCCAAGAGTTTGGAAATTGCCTTCTTGATGCTTGTGACACTGATACCTGTCATATTAAGGCCTTTCCATAGTTGAGAATTAAACTCTGATTATTCTGGAAGACTCTGGATAAATACAGCATCCCTGTTTCAGCAGCACACTTACATGGCATTGATTTTGTCAACAAAATGTAGCCAATAAAACTAACAAACTTCCCCTTTGGCCATTCTAGGACAAAAATCACTTCACCAATTAAAAATACAATCCCAGTCTAAGATAACAAATACTCCCTCTTTTTGTCTCAAAAGGACAAAGGATAAACAGAGTATCTAAACCACATACAAAAAGTTCTAAAATCCAAAAATAATAGGGATAATAGAGAAGTGTCTGCAAGTAGCCCAAAAAACCATAAGTTTGAACCATAAGTTTGTAAAACAATTGATAGAGGAAGGAACAAAAATCCTCCATGTACCAAATCTTGCTAATCCACTGAAAGCAAGTGACGGAGAGAGATCCGTACAATAAGCTAGATTTGTGCTACTTTGGCTTCTAGCTCTTGAAGTCGGGTACCATAGACTAAAAACCTTCAGTCGCTTGAGTTTTAAAGATTGAAATCCTCTAGTCAACTGGTTTGCAAGATAAATGAGAAGATTCACCACTGAACCTCTAACTGGTACAGATCTGAAGAAAGATGTTACGAAAGGCTCTGCATGAGCTAGGGAAAAAAGGTCATCAAAATCCTGAGACATTTGGAATTTGACCATATAACTTCAACAACAGTGTGTTTTCCAAAGGATCCATCTGTCGGACGTTGTGCTGGGAGACATTGGTTGTCATATTCCTAAAAAGATTTAAACATAAATATTTTCAAAAATACCACCACAAAGAATGATTAGATCATGTTAGTTCCAAAAAAAGAAATGTGGTATTATGATTGTTGTCAATTGGATGCCAAGATTACATAAGCAAATATAACAATGCTGAAAAAATAATATGGACTTCTAATTTTAACAAGTGTGTGTGAACAGTGTGCAACAAAATATTAAATGCGGAATTAAAGGAGACAAATATTTTGTTGACGAAGTGGAAACTCAATTAAGAGAAAAACCACTCCGGGGCAGCCAAACCCAGGATATCCACTATTCAGAAGAAAAAGCTAGATACAAGACAGTAACACTCACATACACCCGATGCAGTGGTCGTACCTTGATCTCTAACGTGTAACCCAACACGAACACTTCCCAACCAGGTCTCCTACCTGAAGGAATCTTCAATGGAATCATTTACCTTAGGGTCAACCCCTAAGATAGACTTCACAGCTGATCAAATCTCAAACTTGGCAAAGCTAGAGAGCTAGCAGATCTTCAATATCGCCCTAAACACCCTCTCTAAGCTGTAGAGAATTCACTACCGAATTCTGTGTAGAAAGCATGCCTCAAGCCTCTTATTTATAGGCTTTGGAAACCCAAAATCTAGTCAAATACAGATTCTGAGGCACGCGCATCCAGACGGGAGCCAGGGCCGTCCGGACGGGCCAAGTTTTTCTTGTCTGGAAAGTAATTCTGAAATTTTCTGCAGGGCCGTCCGGACGGGCAAATCTTTCCGTGCGGATGCTATTAATGACCGTCCAAATACTCAATTTACAGAACTTTTTCTTAGCTTTCCAACGACGCCGATTTCATCCCAATTCGATATTTGAGTAAAACGTTATGACCAAAATACCTGAGGGTGTCCGGACGGCTTGACCGAGCGTCTGGACGGTCAACTAAAACCACCTTTCCAAAGTAGCACTAAAAGCTTCCATACAAGGCCGCGTCCGGACGGTGTTGCCCTAGCGTCCGGACGGTTGCACTTTGGCTGTACGTAATTACCATAATAAGGCTTTGGAGCGTCTGGAGTAGGAGGATGGTCGTCCGGACGGTTGAACTGGTGCACGCAATTTCCATATATGAAGCTTGATCGTCCGGACGGTTGAACTTGGTATGCACGTTCTTGCCTTATAGAGGACATCGTCTGGACGGTAGCAGTCATCTTCCCATAACTGTGTCTTGAGGCAGAAACCCTAATGTTTGTCAAACCCTGAATGGCGTCCGGACGGTATAACCACGTCATCCGGACGGATGCGCTGGAACACTGGGATCCTCTCGAACTCTGAAGAGCGTCCGGACGATTTGCCATTACGTCCGGACGGATGCGATATTGAACTGTTCGAAGCTTCTAGACACTGATGGGCATCCGAACGGAAAGTTCTTGTCGTCCGGACGGATGTTGCTGACTGATGAGCGTCTGGACAGAATTCCACGTCGTCCGAACGACTGCCAGGGAACCAAAATAAATCCTTGAAAACTTCACAGAATCTTCTCAAAGAACATAGCTGAAGAGTAGAGTCTGGATAAAGCAGCATCCCTGTGAAAGCAGCAACATTACATAGAAGTGATTTTGTCCAACAGAATGTAGCCAACACAAAAACTAACAAACTCCCCCTTTGGCCATTTTGGGACAAAAATCACATGACCGGTTAAAAATACAATCATGGTCCAAATCAAAAATTACTCCCCCTTTTTGTCACAAAGGGACAAAGAGTAAAACAGAGTAATTAGAAAAACCACACAACAATTACTCCCCCTAACGGTCTCAGAAGGACCAGGGTAAACAGAGTAACAATATCCACAAACATAAACTTTCTAAAATCCAAAACAATAGGAAAATAGAGAAAAGTCTGCAAGTGGCCCAAAAGAGAGGAACATAAATCCTCCAAGTACCAAATCCTACTGATCAAGTATCGGAGAGAAATCCGTAAAGGCTGGATTTGTACTACTTCGACTTCTAGCTCCAGAAGCCGGGAACCATGGACTGAAAAATCTTCAATCTCTTGATTTTGCAAAGCCTAAAACTGGTTATCCGCAGATTGACATCCTCTAAGCATTTGGTGTGCAAGATAATGAGGAGATTCACCACTGAACCTTTGACTGATGCAGATATGAGGGAATGCTACGGAAAGCTTTGCATGAGCTGGGGAAAAAGCTCATCTCAAAACCCAAGACCTTTGGAAATTTTGAACATCCGACTTCAACCACTGTCAATTTTCCAAAGGATCCATCTGTCATATATTGAGCTGAGAGTTGCTGGACAACGTATTCTTGAAAGGATTTAACAGAAATCTATCCAAACATAACACTACAAGGAAATATTAGTTCTTGTTAGTTCCAAAAAGAATGTGGTATTATGACAACTTGCAATTTGGATGCGCATAAATTACACAAGCAAATATAGCAATCCAAATAGCACAGATATAACAATATCCACCCAACACATAGACATAATAGAATTTCCATGCACTCTATCTCAAGAAAATATCCCAACAAATATTCCAATATTCTAAAAGCACAAAAACTTAATAGAATAATGGAAAACACAATGAAGATCATGAGATGAGAAGAGATGTGCAAAGAATGCCAAAATCTCAGGAGAAATCCACAAGAAAAACACACAACATGCCATGATAAATCAATAAAAATGAAAAGATGTGTGCATGGCAGAAAAAGAGACGCAAGTCTTAAACCTGTAGAGATCCTGTCCGGATGTGTCACTTAACCATCCGGATGACAACTGCTAGATCAGCATATGGCAAGACTGCACTCGTCCGGATGTAAGAGTAGGTCCATCCGAACGCTTCACACTGAAAATCTGAAATTGGAGAAAAATTTGCAGAAAAATATTTTTATCAAAAGTTAGCTTCAGAACACGCATGTATAATCAACTGATAAAACAACAAAATAGCATTGCAAAATATGCAAAGATATAAATGAGAGTTAAGTATTCAATAAGCACAAATTTCCCTGCAGATAGAAATTTTAAATAGATTACTCAACTCAAGCAATGCGTGTGTGTGTGGAGACTCTTTTCCCACAAGGTATGACTTTCCAAGACATGACAAAGAGCAACTAGATTTTCTAGACACAAGACAAAATCAGCGACAGATTAGCCAGAAGTCAAACCTTATAACTTGCTAGGGCCTAGTCACCCTCATCTGATACACTCCCCCTAAGATACATCACATATTTAGTTTTACTTGTACCATATAGGACAAGGTAAAATTTTTACTTCCTCATAGAGGGCAAGGTAAATTTAAGCACATAAGCAGTGATTAAACAATTTAAAGCACATAACTTTTTATGAATTACTGCTCGAAACTTATGGTACTGCAAACTGTAGGGAGTGCCAGAGTTTATAGGTGCTAGGTTCAACTAGCATGTGGTCAATTTGGCTATCTTATCAAGGACTTCTTCTCTTATCCAAAATTTCCAAAAGCAAAAAGGCAGAGAAGGGAAAGATGTACCTTAGGGGAGTCTTAGAAAGTGCACATTTTCATCGCATGAGGAAAGTAACTATCTATCATCAAGATGCAACAGGAAAACTTAGCAGATATCATGCATAAACTCTCAATCATATATAAGCATATTTAATAAATGCCCAATGAACTGAGTTATCAGGCAAAAACATATGCAATATCTGAAAAGCTATCAAAAGAAAGAAATAAAGTTCCGCATCTTCTCCCCAATTTTTTTTTTTTTTTTGTTGAAAACCGATAAACAGAAAAACAACAAACACATGCTCAGAAAAGGAAATGACATCTAATCCCAGCATGTAAGGTAAAACCAAACATGTCCTCATGGAGAGAGGTTTAGAAATACCAAGACAGAAAAGCAGCCGCTCGACGTGGTTTAATTGTCATCCCCAAAAATATCTGCAGATGTTTCTCAAGACAACAAGAGAAAATATGGGAACAAAATAAACGGTTCTTCAAACAGAATGCAAGGCATGAATAAGATATGACAAGATAAACAATGCAATGCAAACATACCTGACACGCACTAGGATTTAGGAACCAAAATCCTAGGCATGGGAAACATCACCTACTAGGTGAGTCAACTCCCCCTCAAGTCAACTCCCCCTCAAGGGGTGAATGGTCTCATCCTTCTTAACCCATACCTGCTTAACCCGTGGCGGTAGCTTGCAGGTTTTGCCCATGTTGTCCATTCTCCTTAGCATACCTTGCATCAGGCTCAGAAACCCTTCATAATCATGGTAGCTAATAGGCTTCTGCGACTTTCTCTTGTAGCGCCTTGATTTGTTCTTCTTTGATTTGCCACTCTGATAGGCAAGAACAAACTACTGCTGATGCCGTGGAGCCTGAAGCTCCATAGGAGGTAGAGTGCCTGATGTAGCTCTAGTTGGTAGCTTCCTCTGAACCTTCAACTTCTGGAGTTGTGGGCATTTGGATCAGATGTGACCGGTGATGCCGCAGTGATGACAGGTAGGCAAGCTTCTTTTGTTTGAATGCTTCTTTATATTCTCTGCAAAATTATGATTAGTATTCTTACAAATAACATTGCCCTTACCTTCTATATGTCTCCTATGAGGAGGGACATATTTAGATGATGAAGAATCTTCAGCTTCACTTTTCCTCAAAGCATCCTGCTTAATCCAAGGCTTGTGGGATTTCAACAAATAACAATTTGGCCTAATATGACCAATCTTCCCACAATTATGACAAGTAGGGACAAACTTACCATGAGCTTGTGTACCTGTGTCTTTGGATTTTGGCATCACATGATTATTCAAGCAAGAATTATCCAAACATCCAGTGTCTACTATCACAGGCTTAATAATAGTGGAATCTAATTCAGAATCGGAAGCATGTGAAGTAGAAGCACTTAAATCATTAACAATTAAACCAGACTTGTTAGGAACATCTGAATGAATACAAAGCATGATTTTCAAATTATCACTTGAGAAAATTTTCAAGAGATCATCAGATTCTTTTAATATATTATCTAGTGTATCAATAATGTTAAACAGGATGGTATTTTCAGATCTCAAAGAGTCAATCAAAGCATGTGATTCAGATAATTGTACAATCAATGACTCTTTTTCTTGCTTCACCTTTTTAAGCTCTTTAGAATGTTGAGCATTCTTCAATTTATTAAAAACCTTAAAAGAGCTTAATATCATAATCTTCATTAGAAAACTGAGAAGAATTCATGATAAAAAGTGTAATAAAAAAAATAGAAGTCACAAGAGATGAGGATCACACTCAAGAAATAAATCCTAAACAGAGTGTACCTGCTCTGATACCAATTGAAAAAATAATATGGACTTCTAATTTTAACAAGTGTGTGTGAACAGTGTGCAACAAAATATTAAATGCGGAATTAAAGGAGACAAATATTTTGTTGACGAAATGGAAACTCAATTAAGATAAAAACCACTCCGGGGTAGCCAAACTCTGGATATCCACTATTCAAAAGACAAAGCTAGATACAAGACAGTAACACTCACATACACCCGATGCAGTGGTCGTACCTTGATCTCTAACGTGTAACCCAACACGAACGCTTCCCAACCAGGTCTCCTACCTGAAGGGGTCTTCAATGGAATCCTTTACCTTAGGGTCAACCCCTAAGATAGACTTCACAGCTGATCAAATCACACACTTGGCAAAGCTAGAGAGCTAGCAGATCTTCAATATCTCCCTAAACACCCTCTCTAAACTGTAAAGAATTCACCACCGAATTCTGTGTTGAAAGCATGCCTCAAGCCTCTTATTTATAGGCTTTGAAAACCCAAAATCTAGTCAAAACCGGATTCTGAGGCACGCGCGTACAGACGGGAGCCAGGGCCGTCCGGACGGGCCAACTTTTTCTTGTTTGGAAAGTAATTCTAGAATTTTCTGTAGGGCCGTCCGGACGGGAAAATATTTCAGTCCGGACGGAGGCCGTCCGGACGCTATTAATGGCCGTCCAGATATTCAATTTATAGAACATTTTCTTAGCTTTCCAACGACGCCAATTTCGTCCCAATCTGATATTTGAGTAAAACGTTATGACCGAAATACCCGAGGGTGTCCAGACAGCTTGACCTAGCGTTCGGACGGTCAACTGCAACTGCCTTTCCAAAGTAGCACTGAAAGCTTCCATACAAGGCCGTGTCCGGACGGTGTTGCCCTAGCGTCCGAACAGTTGCACTTTGGCTGCACGTAATTACCATAATAAGGCTTTGGAGCGTCCGGACTAGGAGGATGGTCGTCTGGACGGTTGAACTGGTGCACCCAATTTCCATATATGAAGCTTGATCGTCCGGACCATGAATGCTGACGCCCAGACAGTTGAACTTGGTATGCATGTTTTGCCTTATAGAGGACATCGTCCGGACGGGATCACACATCGTCCGGACGGTAGCAACTGTCTTCCCACAGCTGTGTCTTGAGGCAGAAACCCTAATGCTTGTCAAACCCTGAATGGCGTCCGGACGGTAAACCACGTTGTCCGGACGGATGCGCTGGAACACTGGGATCTTCTCGAACTCTGAAGAGCGTTCAGACGATTTGCCATTACGTTCGGATAGATGCAATCTTGAACTATTCGAAGCTTCTAGACACTGATGGGCGTCCGGACGAAAAGTTCTCGTCGTCCGGACGGATGTTGCTGACTGATAAGCGTCCGGACGGAATTCCACATCGTCAGGAAGGCTGCCAGGCAACCAAAATAAATCCTTGAAAATTTCATAGAATCTTCTCGAAGAACATAGCTGAAGAGTAGACTCTGGATAAAACAGCATCCCCGTGAAAGCAGCAACATTACATAGAAGTGATTTTGTCCAACATAATGCAGCCAACACAAAAACTAACAAATCTAAATGGCACAGATATATCAATATCAATGAAACACATAGATAGAATAGGATTTTCATGCACAATATCTCAAGAAAATATTCCAATCAACAAATATTCCAATATTTTAAAAAGCACAAAAACTTAAAAGAATTAAGGAAGACAAAGAGAATACCACAAAATGAGAAGAGATGTAGAGAATGCCAAAATCTCAGGAGAAAACCGCGAGAAAAACACACACAACATGACATGATAAATCAATAAAAATGCAGTGGTGTGCAGCTGGCCGAGAAAGAAAGCGACAGATAAATACCTATAAGGATAGCGTCCGGACGTGTTACAAACTTGATCGGATTGTCCACTGCCAGATTAACAATTGGTAGGAACGCTTGCGTCCGGACTATAAGCCAAGTCTGTCCGGACACTTCACATTGAAAAGCTGAAAATCAGAGAAAAAATTGCAAAAAAATAATTTTCCCTAAAGTTAGCTTCATAACACGCATGTATAAATAACTGATAAGACAGTCAAATAGCAATTCAAAAATCTGCAAAGATATAGTTGAGAGTTAAGTATTCAATAAGCACAAATTTCCCTACAGATAGAAATTTTAAATAGATGACTTAACTCATGCTATGCATGTGTGTGTGTGTGTGTGTGTGTGAAAGCTTTCTCAATAAGGTATGATATTCGCTAATATGATTTACAACAACTCAATTTTCTAAAAAAGAGAGAAATTCAATGTTAGATCAGTCAAAAGTCAAACCTTATCTTACTAGGGCCTAGTCAGCCTCATCTGATACACTCCCCCTAAGAAGCAGCACTTTTTTTTTACTTAATCCATTAGTGACCGTCTGTTTCTGCAATAAATTGGTCACTAACTGTTTCTATAAGGACATTTTTAAGCACATTCAGCAATGGATCTTTTGAATCCAGATTTTATGATTTTTTTTAATGCTTTATTTATTGTTTGTGCTGCAACCGAGAGAATGTCAGAATTTGTGAGTTCTTAGTTCAACTTGTGAGTTGGTCAATTTGAACATCTTAGCAAAAAAAAAAAATCTCTCACTAGAATTTTTAGAAGCTAAAAATCAGAGAGTAAAAAAATGTACATTATGGGAGCTTTGGATAGTGCACAATTTTTTCATTACATGGGAAAAACAACTATCTAGCATTAAGATGCAACATGAAAACTTAGTAGATATCAAGCATAAACTCTCAATTATATATAAGCATATTCAATCAATGCACAATGAACTGAGATATCAGGCAAAAATACATACAATATTTAAAAAAATATCAAAATAAAAAAATAAAATTCTGCATCTTCTCCCCCAATTTGTTCAATAAGAGTAAACCTGACCTCAGGGAGAGGGGTTTGGAATTACCAAGACAGAAAAGCAGCCATCCGACGTGCTTTTTCCGTCATCCCTATTAAATACCTGCAGAAATTTTTTCTCAAGGCTAACAAGAGAAAATATGGGGATTGAAAAATAAAGAGACTTCTAATTTATCGTGGGTATATGCAACGTATAACAAAATATGAAAAGTGCGAAATTAAAAGAGACAGATATTTTATTAACGAAGTGGAAACTCAATTAAGAGAAAAGCCACTCCGGGGCAGCCAAACCCAGGATATCCACTATTCACAAGACAAAGCTAGTTACAAAGCAGTAGCACTCACATACCCTTATGCAATGGTCGTACCTTGAACTCTGACATGTAACCCAACACGAACGCCTCCCAACCAAGTCACCTACTTGAAGGGGTCTTCAATGGAATCCTTTACCTTAGGGCCAACCCCTGAGATAGACTTCACACGAACAAATTACCACACACCGGAAATAGCTAGAGAGCTAGCAGATATTCAATATCTCCCTAAACACCCTCTCTAAGCTACAAGGAATTCACTATCCAATTCTATACATAATACATGCCTAGAGCCTTCTTTATATAAGCTTTACAAATCCTATTTCAACTCAAATTTGGAGTCTCTAGCACGCGCGTCCAGACGGTCAACTGTATCCGTGTCTGAAAAGCAATTCCGAAACTTCTCAAATTCTGGCAGGCCGTCCAGATTCTACTCTATTTCCGTCCGGACGGTGGGACTTCCAGATGTTTCTATTGGCCTTTCGGATAGTCAAGTTGTACCATTTTTTGTTAGCTTTCCAATGACACCAATTTCATCCCAATCCGATATTTGAGCAGAAAGTTATGATCAAAACACTAGAGGGTGTACGGACAGTGTTGCCCTAGCGTCCGGACGGTTGCACTTCTGCTGCACGCAATTTTCATAATAAGTTCTGAGCATCCGGACCATGGAGTCTGACATCCGGATGGTTGAACTTCTTCTGCATGACTTGCCTTATGAAGGATAGAGTTCGAACGAGAACACCACATCATCCGGACGGTAGCAGCTGCCTTCCCATATCTGTGTCTGAGACGGAAACCCTATTACTTGTCGAACACTAAATGGCGTCCGGACGGTATTGCCATGTCATCCAAATGGATGCACTTGAATGCTGGACTATTCTCGAACTCTGAATAGCAGCAGGACAATTTGCCATTATGTCCAGACGGATGCAATCTTGAACAGTTTGAAGTTTCTAGACACTAATGGGTGTCCAGACGGTATTGCCACCTCGTCTGGACGTAAGTTGCTGTCTGATGAGCGTCCGGACGCTTAGACTGGGTCGTCCGGATGAAATCATGGGATATGATTTCTCTGAATCGGAGTCTACACAGAATCTTCCTTGGATACTCAAAATAGCCTTGAACACGGAAGTAGCCTTCTTGTAGCTTGTGACACTTAAACTTTGTCATAAAAGGCTCTTTCTATATCAGAGAAATAAGCACTGAATATCTGAAGACTCTGAAATAAACGGCATCCCTATGAAAGCAGCAACATTACATAGAAGTGTGATTTTGTCCAACAAAATGCAGCCAACACAAAAATTAATAAACTCTCACTTTGGCCATTCTGGGACAAAAATCACTTAACCGAGTTAAAAATACATTCCCGATCCAAAACTACCATATACTCCCCCTTTTTGTCTCAAAGGGATAAAGGGTAAACAGAGTACAAAAAGACCACAGTAATAAAATACTCCCCCTTGATGTCTGAACAGGACAAGGGTGAACGGAGTATATAAAATCCATAGACAAAAAACGCTCTAAAATCCTAAACAATAGGAAAATAGAGAAGAGTTTGCAAGTGGCTCAAAAGAGAGGAACAAAAATCCTCCAAGTACCAAATCCTGCCGATCTACTAAAATCAAGTAATGAAGAGAAAACTGTATAAAAAGGTGGATTTGCACTACTTTGGCTTCTAGCTCTGGAAGCTGGGAACCACGAACTAAAAAACCTTCAGCCGCTTGATTTTGCAAAGCCTGAACCTGGTTATTCACAGATTGACATCCTCTAAGCAACTAGTCTGCAAGATAAAATAGGAGATTCACCACTGAACCTCTAACTGATACAGATCTGAGGGAGATGCTACGAAAGGCTCTGCATGAGCTAGGGGAAAAAGCTCATCTTAATCCTTAGACCTTTGGAATTTGAACATCCGACTTCAACAACAGTCAGTTTTTCAAAGGATCCATCTATCAGATATTTTGCTGGGAGCTGCTGGACGACATATTCCTGAAAAGATTTAAACAGAAATATTTCCAAAAATAATACCACAAAGAAATATTAGATCTTGTTCGTCCCAAAAAGAAAGTGGTATTATGACAGCTGTCAATTGGATGCCCAAGTATTACAAAAGCAAAGATCGCAGTCTAAATGACCCAGTTATATCAATATGAACCCAACACACAGACAGAATAGGATTTTCATGCACAATATCTCAAGAAAAGATTCCAATCACCAAATATTTCAAAATTCTAAAAAACACAAAAACTTAAAGAACAAAGGAAGATACAGGAAATACCATGGAATGAGAAGAAATGTGCAGAGAATGCCAAAATCTCGAGAGAAATCCGCGAGAAAAACACACAACATGACATGATAAATCAATAAAATGTAGAGATGTGTGTATGGCGAAGAAAGAGACGCAAGTCTTAAACCTGTAGAGATCCTGTCCGGACGTGTTACTTAACTGTCTGGACGGTTACTGCAAGGTCAATGTACGGCAAGACTGCACTCTTCTGGACGTAAGAATAGGTCCATCCGGACGCTTCACACTGAAAATTTGAAATTGGAGAAAAATTTGCAGGAAAATATTTTTCCCTAAAGTTAGCTTCAAAATACGTATATATAATCAACTGATAAAGCAGTCAAATTGCATTGCAAAAATAAAGCAATCAAATACATATATGTAAGAATAGGTCCGTCCGAATGCTACTCTCTTTCCGTCTGGACGGTGGGCTGTTTGGACGTTTCAATTGGCTGTCCAGAAATCAAGTTGTATCATTTTTTGTTAGCTTTCCAATGACACCAATTTCGTCCCAATCCGATATTTGAGTAGAAAGTTATGATCAAAATACGGAAGGGTATCCAGACGGTGTTGCCCTAGCGTCCGGACAGTTGCACTTCTGCTACACGCAATTTTCATAATAAGATCTGAGCATCCGGACCATAGAGTCTGACGTCCAGACAATTGAACTTCTTCTGCATGACATGCCTTATCAAGGATTGTGTCCAAACGGGAACACCACATCGTCCAAACGGTTGTAGCTGTCTTCCCATATTTGTGTCTGAGACAGAAACCATGTTACTTGTCGAACACTGAATGGCGTCTGGACAATATTGCCACATCGTCTGAGCAGACGCACTTGAACAGTTCAAAGTTTCTAGACACTGATGGGCGTCAGGACGGTATTGCCACCTCGTCCAGACATAAGTTGCTGACTGATGAGCGTCCGGACGCTTAGACTGGGTCATCGGGATAGAATCATGGGATCCAATTTCTCTGAATTGGAATCTACACAAAATCTTCCTTGGATACTCAAAATAGCCTTGAACACTGAAGTAGCCTTCTTGCAGCTTGTGACACTCAAACTTTGTCATAAAAGGCTCTTTCCATATCAGAGAAATAAACTCTGAATATCTGAAGACTCTAAAATAAACGGCTTCCCTGTGAAGGCAGCAACATTACATAGAAGTGATTTTGTCCAACAGAATGCAGCCAACACAAAAACTAACAAGGATAGAAAATATATGGTTCTTTAAACATAATGTAAGGCATGAATAAGATATGACATGATAAACAATGCAATGCAAACATATCTGACATGCACTAGGATTTAGGAACCAAAATCCTAGGCATGGTGTGACTTCACCTTTACTAGCTGAGTCCACTACCCCTCAAGGGGTGAATGGTGTCATCATTCCTGTCCCACACTTGCTTGACCCGTGGAGGTGGTTTGCGGGTCTTGTCCATGTTGTCCATTCTCCTTAGCATACCTTGCATCAGGCTCAGCAACCCCTCGCCATGGTTGCTATTGGGCTTCTGCGGCTTTCTTTCATTTGCCACTCTGATTGGCAGGAACAAACTTCTGCTGTTGCTGCTAATGCCGTGGAGCCTGATGTGCTGTCGGAGGTAGAGTGCCTGGTGTAGCTTTTGTTGGCAGCTTCCTCTGAACCTTCGACTTATGAGCCTAGAGTTGTGGACATTTGGATCAGATGTGACCGATGATGCCACAGTGATGACAGATGGGCATGCTTCTTTTGTTTGAATGCTTTTTGACAGTCGCTGTAGAATTAAGGTTAGCATTCTTACAAATAACAAAGTCCTTACCTCTTTGAGATATATGTCTCTTATGGAGAGGGACATATTTATCTAAAGAGGGTTTCTCACCACTACCCTTTTTGGGAGCATCCTGCTTATTCCAAGGTTTCTGGGATTTTAACAAATAACAGTTTTGTCTAATGTGACCAATAATCCCACAGTGATGACAAGTAGGAACAAACTTACCTTGTGTTCCTGATTCCTTGAACTTAGGCTTCACACAGTCATTTAAGCAAGAATTTTCAGAATTATCTAAACAAGTTGGATCTACTATCACAGGCTTAGTAAAAGAGAATTTAATTCAAAATCAAACGCATGTGAAGTAGAAGCATCTAAATCATCAACAATTATACCAGGCTTGTTAGAATTATCTGTATGAATACAAAGCATGCTTTTTAAATTATCACTAGAGAATTTTTTCACGAGATCTTCAAATTCTTATGATTTATTCTCAAGTGTATCAATAGTGTTAAACATCATGGTATTCTCAAATTTCAAAGAGTCAATCAAAGCATGTGATTCATACAATTTAATGATTAAAAACTCTTTTTCTTGCTTAACCTTTTTGAGCTCTTTATTGGAATTTTTAGATTATTTACTTAATTTAAGAAAATCCTCAAAGAGCTCAGTATTAGAATTCTCTTCAGATAGCTGAGAAGAATTCATGATAAAAGGAGTCAACAAAAATATGGATCACACTCAGGAAATTAATCCAAACACTAGTGTACCTGCTTTGATACCAATTAAAAATTAAATATACTCCTAATTAACCGTGTGTGTGTGATCAATTTGTAACAAAATATCTAAATGCGGAATTTAAAGAAGACATATATTTTGTTAACGAAGTGAAAACTCAATTAAGAGAAAAACCACTCTGGGGCAGCCAAACCCAGGATATCTACTATTCAAAAGACACAACTACTTACAAAGCAGTAGCACTCATATGCCCCTGATGCAATGGTCGTACATCGAACTCTAACACGTAACCCAATGTGAACGCCTCCCAACCAGGTCTCCTACCTGAAGGGGTCTTCAATGGAATCCTTTAGCTTAGGGCTCCTCCATATGCTAGACTTCAGACCATCAAATCACAAAACGAATAACTCTTAGAGAGCTAGCAGATCTTCACAGTTTCTACCTAAACACCCTCTTCAAGCTCAAAGGAATTCACTACCGAATTCTGTAAATAATACAAGCCTAGAGACCTCTATTTATAGGCTTTTGAAAACCTAATTCAACACCGATTCGGAGTTCTCTTGGTGGCGTCTGGACGTAGGCATAGAGAGTCCGGACTGCAAGCTGCAACCGACTTCCATAACGCACTTCATGCGTTGCCTTATTAAGGACCGCGTCTGGACAGTTGCTAGCTGTCTTCAACAAACATGTCTGCTACATAGTTTAGAATCTTCTCAAACACTGAGTAGCGTCCGAACGGTGTTGCCCTATTGTCCGGACAGTTCTTGCTGTCTATGCTGAGCTGTTCAGAATCTTCTCGAACACTGATGGGCGTCCAGACATTTCCACAGGGCCGTCCGAACGGTTAACTGAGGATTCAACTTTTGCTGAGTTGTAAACTGCACAGAATCTTTCAAGATTCTGGAAATTGACTTCTTGATGCTTGTGACACTGATACTTGTCATATTAAGGCCTTTCCATAGTTGAGAATTAAACTTTGATTATTCTGGAAAACTCTGGATAAATACGGCATCCTTGTTTCAGCAGCACACTCACATGGCAGTGATAAATACGGCATCCTTATGCTATGAAAAATTGTGCACTATCCATAGCTCCCCTAAGGTACATTTTTTTCTCTCTAATTTTTAGCTTCTAAAACTTCTAATGAGGGAGATTTTTTTTTTTTTTTTTTTTGCAAACATGGTCAAGTTGACCAACTCGCTAGTTGAACTTAGAACCTATAAACTTTGGCATGCTCTCTAAGTTGCAGCACCAAGTAATAAAAAGCTTTTATCTTTCAATATATATGGATTAATAAAAAGATCCACTGTTTATTGTGTTGTTGAATCTATTCTTGAACTTGTCCTTATAGAAATAGTCAGTTACCAATTCATTGCGAAAATAGACGGATACTAATGGACTAAGTAAAAGAAAAGTGATGTATCTTAGGGGGAGTGCATTAGATGAGGGTGGCTGGGCCTTAGTAAGATAAGGTTTAACTTTTGACTGATCTAACATTAATTTTCTCTCTTGTTTAGAAAATTCAGTTGCTTTAAATCATATCAATAAACATCATACCTTACTGAGAAGGCTTATACACACACATGCATGGCATGAGTTGGGTAAATTGTTTAAAATTTCTATCTACAGAGAAATTTGTGCTCATTAATTACTTGACTCTCCATTATATGTTTGCATATTTTTGAATTGCTATTTGACTGTTTTATCAGTTTTCAATACATGCATGTTCTGAAGCTAACCTTAGGGAAAATTATTTTTCTGCAAATTTTTCTTTAATTTAAGCGTTTCAGTGTGGAGCGTCCAAATGTACTTGGCTTAAAGTCCGGATGCGTGCGGCCCTGCCGATTGCTGATCCATTTTTGTCAGTTTCTGCATACTTTATCTCATACCAAGTACCCTTATTGTTTCCTTTTGTTCTTTGAAGTATTTTTGCTTTTTAAGAATAATGTTAGGACATTTATTTTGGAATATTATTGAGATATTATGCATGAAATATTTTTTTTGTCTGTGTGCTTGTATTGGTCTAATATATCTATGATATTTGGGCTACTGATTTTTGCATTGTGTAAATTTTTGGGAATCCAAATTACAACTGTTATAATGCCAAAAAAATTATAAAACTAACAAAATATAATTTTTTTTGGTATTATTTTTTTGGAATATTTGTGTGTAAATTTTTTTCAAGACAATGTCTTCCAACAGCTCCCAACGCAGAGTCCACTAGAGGACTGAGGCAGGTCTTGAGGCTACCAAAGCCAGGGTGGAACACATACAAGTGATTATTGAGAGAAACGTCATTAGAGCCGACGTTATGGTACCTCCATTCTCCTTCACTGATCAAATGATCCAAGAGAATCACTGGCAGTTTCTCTACATCTGCTCCAGCATCGTCTATCCCAGATTGGTCCGAGGATTTTATGGATACATGGAGGTAGTCCAGGATGAGCAAAGCGGTCTCATGTTGCAGACCACAATCAGAGGAGTGACTTTCAGAATAGATGCTGCTCTTATTGGCACTTTGATTGGGACTGATCCAGTGCCACTTGAGGGTGGCCAAACCAAGGAAATAAACTATCAAAAGACATTCATACTCACAATACCTTTGCAGTAGTCATACCTTGAACTCTAACAAGTACCTATACTTGAACGCCTCTCCCCTAGACCTGTCTGAAGAGTTCTTCAATTGATCCCTTAACTAGAGCTCCTCTTTAGTTAGACTTCAAACGGTTGAGCGGTTACAACTCAATAAACAAAGACTCTAAGAGAGTTACAAAAAACGTTTATGCCTAAAAACCTTATCTTAGCACAATGAAATTTTACTATGGAATTCTTAAAGAGACAATGCCTAGAAGCCCCTTTAAATAGGCTTCAGAAATAAGCGTCCGAACTGGCAAGAACAACTTCATGTTTTGCTGAAGGGCGTCCGGACGGCTTGACCTAGCATCCAGATGGTTGCAGAGAAAATATTCTCCGTCAGCAGTCTTCACTTTTGCGTCCGAATATCCTCTCTGTGGTTCATGTTCACTAGGCCGTCCAGACAGGTTTCGAACAGGAGCTTTCTGTGGTTCATGTCCGCTGGGCCATACGGATAGGTATCAAACACTGACTTTCTGTTACTGGTGTCCCAACACTGCTTCTGGCCATTCGGACGGTCTGCAGGGAAACCGACTTTGCTGAACTATAAAGTCTTCAGAATTTATTCTATCCTTCTCTAAAAGATACATTGTCTTATTCAACCCTTTCCTTTCTTGATCAATTTCCTTGTTAATCACTTTCCATTATTGATTAAATATTCTACAATACGGTCTTCTGAAATTTATGGTGTCCCTTATAAGATAGTGTATTTGTCGACAGAATGTAGCCAATAAAATAAACCAACAAATTACGATCACCCAACGCACCAAGAATGTTGACCATAATTTTGGTTTCACTCATAAATGCATCAAAGTGATCTGCACATCACATCTGAGTACACAATCATCTCATGATTTAGAATCAATATCATAAGAAGTCTTGGGAATATGAGTTTTTCTCATCGACAGTATTTTAGTGGAAAAACAACTCTCATGATCCGTTGAGTGTATAACACCTACGTACACATCAAACCAAAGCCTCCAACTTCGTCTGATCAAGATAAATCACAAAGATTCGATGTGTAATTGTCTTCCCAAATGGAATGCCTAATTCTATTGCCGACTGTGAACTATACAAAGTTTAAGACTACAAGGACTATGGACTAAGACCTTGTGTGATAACCCTGTTACTCACACCATAGGCCATATTCAATGTAATCCAAGGGCCTTTCACATGCAAAATATACATAATCATTATCAAGCATGTAAAATATCATATGTCTTATGCTCAAAAATATATCAATGAATAACAACATTTATTCATAACAAACTTATATATCAATAGTAAATTGGGATTTGGGGCATAAACCCCAACAAATGAGATGTCACAAATGCAGAAGATGCTCGAAGCTATTATGGCAAATACAGGAACAAGCAAGCCATTTGCTCCGCTAGACACGAAGTCTCTCGGTCTTACGAGGCCAAGATCATCAGTTGCCCGTCGACCAAGTAACGTTTGATGCTGGTTACATTCCTATAACCACAAAATATATTGTTACATTATCATGATTGAAAATGTTGCATAGACATGTACTTGTTTCTAAAATAATGTATTACATTTGTAACGACATATATGTAGGTGATCATCTCATCACGTCCCAAGATGATGTTCCGATTGATGAAATATGCGCTCTCAGGCAACAAGCTTGATGTAATTCTTATGGATCACAATTTATGTATAGATCCTCCTCTTTATGGTACTAGCTTGTAGTTTAACATAATCCCATGTTCTCTAAGCTCGATCTTATTCACATATATTAAATTAAATTTATTTGGTTTTGTCTATAGTTTTACCCTTATTTAATTTAGGATACTATTTTTTCTCTTCTCATTTGCAGTTGTTCACCTCATTGAAGAGCATTAGGTTGGGTATTATTGAGAAGTCATGTTGGGGTTTGGAAGGCTAAATGGTTCTTTGATCGATGTATGTTATTGTTAATGAAACAAAGCAACATTTTCTTTTATTACTTCTCTAGTTTAAGTTATGTATATGTATGGACTTTAAAATTGTATTTAACATTATAATTGTGACTGTGTAAATATACATATAGTGACGATGTATTTTATGAGTAATGCTGCATATCATTTTTTTGTCCTCCTTTTATCCTCCCAAAATTGATGTGGCTCTTGAAATCACCATTGAATTTATGATAGATCATTATTGGATTTTGATCAAATGGTGATTTTAAGAGCCACATCAATTTTGGAGGGACAAAATAATGATATGTAGCATTACTCGTCTTTTATTCTATTATTAGTGTGGATGCATGGTTATGCCGATGACCATGATTGAAGTTTGTATTATGAACTTCGACTGTTCATATACACGGTAGAATTTGTTGGACTTGAGTTTGTATTATGTTTGGAGTAGATTTTGAACTTTAGTTGGACTTGATTATGAGTTTTGGACTTATGTCTATCAGGTTTTGCAGAAAATAAAATAAAATAATTTGATTATTATTATTGTTATAATTATTTAGTGTCGTTTATCCTCCTAAACGACACTAAATATTTAGTATCTTTTGAACAGTAAAACGACACTAATAGTATAATGTCATTTGAACAGTAAACGACGCTACCACAAATTCTCGTCCTGTTAAGTGTCGTTTAGCAAACGACACTACTCAAACATAATTAAACGGTTAGTGTCGTTTTTTGGGCACTAAACAGCACTTGTTAGACGTCACTAAAAAGCCCTTTCTTTTTTTTTTTCCTTTTTTTTTTTTTATGGTAGCGCGAGGATCCATTGCTGGTCCAAAGACAACGACTTGTTGAGAATTTAATGTCTTTGAATCCAAAACCAGGAAAGAAGTTGGAACTTCATTGACAACTACATCCACTTGAAGGCCAGATGAGCTAGGAGTGGTGTATGACAATAAGCAGAGGATTAGAAGGTGAGAGTGCTACAAACGGTGTATAAATGGTCGGTTGGCAGACAATGACATGGGCTATGTCTATATATATATATATATATATATATATATGCATGCATTTGATCGATGAGAATTAAGGACAAAAGATGGGACTATATATATATATATGAGACTCCATGAGTAAATGTGATCAACTTAGTTAATGTGGAAAAATCCATGTTTCTTTTTATGAAGGAAGGAATATTATGTGATAAAATTATTCCTGTACGCTGACAATTCAACACCAGGTTATGAGTGATCATCTTTCGGTGCATGTACAGCTTGGTGTTTTTGCCCCCACAGTAGGCATATATGCCCAAAGATAGTACCCCTTAAGATATAGATTGACTTGACGTTACCACACAGAAATTTTCGTTTTGACAGTCAGCTTTAGATATATTTGTTGAATTAGATTGTTTTTCTTCTGTCAATTAAACGACAGATGTACATTTACATAATCTGACAAATTAATACAAATGAGCATGTTTGGCTAATGTCTATTAATTTATGCCAGAATTTTATTTATTTATTTTCTCATTTTGTTTGTGTATATGAAAAAACACTATATAATTGGATTAAAGCATTCCTAACCCCACATTACAAGTATAAATCCGACAACGTCCCACGCCTTGTGTGGGGCAAGGACACCAAGCAACATCTTTTCCAAATGCTACTACTCTTGCTTCTCTTTATTCTTTCCCATTCACCAAATACAAAGAAAAATTTCGGTTAGCCAGAAAGAGAGATGGGTGCCAATTCTTTCGCTCTTTCATTTTTTTCTTTCAATATTTAAATTAGAAAAAATACAAAATCAGTCTACGTGGTTAACCTAAATTACAGATCGTTCCATATCGTATCAAAGTGAATTTAAAGGTCCTTGAGATATACCAAAATAATAATTTAGTCCTTATAGTCAATTTCCGTTAAAACATTTGACATATTCTATTAGATGCTACGTCAACGCTAATAAAAATATAGCATATGTCCCTCTTAATGAAGAAATATAAATATATAAGATTTAAATGAAAAAAATGAAATGAGTGGTCGTTAGTTGGGCAGGCCACCCCAGCTTGATCTAGGGGTGGCCAAAGGCAACTCTCACATATGGGGTGGCTGCGCGCCACCCCCAAAAGGAGCTAGGTTTTCGGGGGTGGCGCCCAACCACCCCTTTAGGCTAGGGGTGGCACGCAGGCCACCCCCAAAGGGATAACTGCCACCCATTTTCTTTTTCTTTTAAAATAAATAAATTTTTTTAGTTTTATAAATTTATATTTTTTATTTAAAGTGACACATGTCGTCTTTTTAACAAAATTTGATTTCAAGAACTATTTTTTTTTTCTTTTTGGCATACCCGACTCAAGAACCTTTGAATTCACTTTGATACGAGAATGAAATATTTGTAATTTAGGTCATTTACATAGACTGATTTTACGTTGTTCGTACTAAAAACAATCAAAACATTAACAAAACACTAGGAAAAAAAAAAAAAAAAATCAGCTCTTTTTACTCTATTGCTATATCAAAATACTTTTTTCAACCAAATCACAAAAATAAAAATAAAAACAACTCATAAAATGGGTCATCGTTTTGGCATTACTTGTGCACCAGGAACTTTTACAATCAGAGGCCAAGCTATCATTTAATGATAAAAAGAAAAATTATATTATTGAGTGTTGTCAGACGCTTCAATAAGGCTACATGTGTAAAGTTCGGAATTCGTTTAATATTCAAAGTGTCAATAGGGATTAATTATTATGACTTGATGTGACCAATCATGGTACATTTATTGCTCCCACGTTTACATGTATATAATATATTACAGAGATCGAGCATATGGAAGATTAAAGTTCAATATTTATGATTATCACCAAAACTTTCAAGCTTATTCTTCTGCAAATTTAGAACTGAGGTGGCATGTATGAAGTCTGCTTATATGAATTAAAATTACAAGTGTCATTTATATATATACTTAAAACACAGTAGGAATGAATTTAATTATTTAATTTATATTTTAACATTCTTTTTCATATGTAGACTCAAACTTTTTTTTAATAAATAAAGTCTAACATATGAAATATTTAATTGAAATAGAGGTGAATGGCGAGATAATTATTTAATTTATATTCTAACATTTTTTTCATCTATAAACTCAAACTTCCTCTTAATAAATAAAGTTTAATACATGAAATATTTAATTAAAATAAAAGTGAATGACGAGACATATGAAATATCCCAGAATCTAATGTTTATGAGAAGGCCAGGATGACTAACAATATAAAATGTGTGTGGTAAATTAGTAAAGAATAGCATATATTACTCCATATATAATTATGAAACAAGGAATAATTTAATTGATGTGAATGGGAGAGCTCCATTCTCCATGATAGTTTGCAACAGTTGAATATATATTATGCCTACAGTGAGACCATGATTGTGGTAAGTTACCATTTTTTTTTTTTTTTTGATTGAATAGGAGGAAGGGGAAATGGGGTGAAGTCACACACATCGGAAGTGAATTAAGAGGAAAAGGTAGATACAGACAGTCTTACAAGCAGAATCCAACACATCTCTTTAAAATGGCCTATCTCTTGAAGAGAAGAATGAGCTTATAAGGCCGCCTCACTCTACTTTCCTCACCGATGTGGGACAACACGCACACACACTTCTCTTTTTCTTTTTTTGATTGAATAAGGAAAATGAAAAATAGGATGAAGTCATACACATCGGAAGTGAATTAAGTGAATTAAGTTACTTTTGAAATAAAAGTAGTTAGAATTAATATGTAATGTTGCTTACTTGTTTGTGCTTCTGCTAATTAATTAATGAGAGGACTTGTGGTATTATTAATGATGTAAACATTAGACTTTAACTAATTATTGACCAAACATCAAATGATGTCTCATGCGCATATGATTTTAGGACTAATTTGAGATAAGAAAGCTCAATCAATGCACATAGAGGAGTGGGAATTATCACCAAACGTTTCAAAAAAGAGTAAAATGGTGATGGAGCTTTATGTATGTCATCAATTATAACTCCCATTCTTTCTTTTCAAAATCATTACAACAGTCACTCCCATAAACCCAATTGCACCCAAAATTCCTTCAAATACATAATGACTCATACGCCATGATCAATCAAGAATGAGGAAAGAAGAGAAAAGCTCCATTTGAGAAGAACTTTAATTTGGACTGTTATTTTCCTTCCCTGAAGTGACTTCAATTGAAAGGGTATGAAATTTTTTTATTAAAGTTGATGGATTTGACAGAACTTAGGGTCACTATTTCCCCATTATTTTAAGTTAGGGCTGCTTGCGTTACCAAGAGGGCTACAGAATTCCAATGTTACAAGGGCAAAATTTTGACAAGTGTTCATATGCAAAACTACTGCTACTCCACTAGCTACTATTAATCATTTTTTCTTTTCTAAGTACTACTATTTTAATCACTTAAAACTTCTTTGAAGATACTAATCCAAAAAATAAAAATCATATATATATATAGAAGATCATAAAAAATGATTTATTTTTCCGCACATGCAGAATATGACTTCAAAGTCCAAATCGAACTCAAATGTGTAATGGTATTTCTTGAGCTTAATTCTAAAATGGAAGATTTTGAAAATATGATGTTACCAAAAGATTAGACCAATGATATCTAAAGATTAATTTTTCATATATATATATATATGATGTTACCAAAGGTTTGAACAGTGATATCTAAGGATTAGAACTCTTTCGAGTATTATTTACATTGTCAAGCTAGAGTAGTGTACACTCTCCTTTGAAAAATAGCATATAAAATATTAAAATTCAAACTATTAATACAAATTAATTAAAGGTGGGTGTTGAATTTTACTCACTCATGATCTTATCATGATATTACTGGCACTTTTCTCCTTTAATTTACAGAGTCTGAACATGAAAAATCGTTTACGTGTAGGGATATATTTATAGAATCAAAGGCTATTTTATTCCAATATAATTTCACTCAGTCCACGGGTTACGTATATATATATATATATATATATATATATATTTTGCCAGTAGAAGTAAAAATCAAAGGCTAGTTTACACTCTACCTCTTTTTTATTTTAAAAATGTTATCTTCATTTCTACACTTTTTTTTTTTCCTTATTTAAAATTTTCATTGTATGACCAGTTTTTTAAAACATAGATCGATCTTTTCATAAAAAAGTACTTCACAAAAGACATTAATAAATATAATCTTAAACTCTGACATATGTTTAAACAGTTAATAGGGTAAGTAGTCAATCTCCTGCAGCTTGCTGTTCTAGGTCAAGTGAATTTCCCTTATTAACTGATTTTAGGCAGGGAGTTGTAGTACATTTTTTAACGGTACTTACAGTTGTTGTAATGAAAAATCTCTTCCATAAATGTAGTTTTAATTTATTTAATTAATTCTTACCTTTGCAGCTGATAGGAAACCAGAAGATATTTGTCTACGTACGATACAATACATGCACAGGTAACCCATCCACATGCACGATTATTGAATGCCAACCTCGATTAGTGGAATATATTATTTTAAAAAAATATATAGAAAATAAGACTAATAGTAAAAATTAAAAACTACAAATACACTCGAAGTAAAAATAAAAAACAAACACAAGTTGGATTGGATAATATAAGAAACAGAAAGCTGAGGAACCCGAAGCATGTACTTTCTCTTTTATACATCCCTAGAGAAGATTGATAAGAAAAGTCAAGCTTTCCTAATAATTTTTTATTTTTTTTCTATTCTTTTGTCATCTTTCGTTTATTTCCTCTCATGAAAGCAATTAAAAAGCATGGTTGTTTTTAAGACAACCCACCCACATGAGAAGAGGGTGGGCTTGCATAATTTTTCCCACTCAAAAAGATGAAAGGCAAGTCCCATCTTTATGTCAATCTTCTCACTGAGCTTTCCAGTCATGTCTTTGATGGACGTACTTGTTTTAACTGTAGAAACCTTCTGTTCCTCAGCTTTCTGTCCCATCCACCAATATTCCAAAAGGAATGTGGGACTCATGAGTTTGCTCCCAATGAACCAGCACTGTCTTTTTACTCTTTTTTCCTAATCTCCTGACTGTTCTGGTAAATAACAAGAAAAACAAAAACAAAAGGTAGAAAGTAGAAATCTCCCTGACGTGAAATATTCAAACAGCAGGAGTAGGTTTATAGCAGGACCTTGTAAAATAGCTAGCATTACTATGGGGAATTGAATTTGCTTTGCTTTCAAGGTCTTGTTATAAACCCCTCTTAGCCTCTCCAAAAGAGTTGGTGGTGTTGCTGCTGTGATGATCACCTGACCAATCAAAGAGACTGAATGGATCCATTGCCTTGCTCTCTTTCTGCACGTGATCCCCTGAAAACCCTTGGGTGAACAAGAGATCTAAAGGGTCAGCCTCAATTTCTCCTAAATCAGCAAAGAAGTCCTGATCAGACTGGCTTGACGACCCTGGCATTGCTGGCCTGTAAGGATACCCTTCTGTAGTACTGAATTCTGCATCATCCATCTCCAGCTGCTTCTCAATGTCCTCAATCTCTTCCTTAACACATGCACTTGTTGTTACAGTCGGAGACACATTGCCCTCATTGCTGCTCTCCTTCTGTTCTTCCTTTGGGCTTGTTGGCTTCTTTGTAGCTGTGGCGTTGTTCTTTGATGGCTGGGAACGGGTTGAGCCAGCAAGAGCATTTCTCTGTGTTGGCCATGGATGGTTGTGCTCAGATGTGTAGGTAATTACCAACATGTTCGGATCAGCCCGGCTCCGCTCCACTTGTTTCCTTGCCGAGCATCCCTTTGAGCTGCTGCATCTATAGTAGCCCCTATATATGACATTCAGTGTAATTCGTGAATCATGTTATGTTACAATATGTCGTAGAATTGGTACAGATATAAAGTTGATAATAAAAATAAGAATAATCCTATTTAGGAGACTATTAATTATACAATTGTTATAAAATTGGAATGAGTGAAAAATTAGCCTTAAGATCAACAGCAGCTTGTGAAAAAGAAAAATTAATCGTTGATTTTCACTTCACGTGAGTCCAATTTTATAATAATAGTATAACCGTCTACTATATAAAATTTCTCAAAAAGTAATAATAACTCGCTATAGTGCGGATTACCGTTTCAGATTGTGTATATATATATAAACAAATATTCGGTAGAAAAATGCTGCACACATTTTCATCCTCACACTTGGAAGTGCACGTTATCTTTGATTAGTAAGATTCTTTCTATAATAATTCATCTTAAATTTAATGCTGATTTTCAATGTCGTCACATCAGAAAATATGTGTTTAGAAGTGTGGAAGTGACAATTGGTCTATCATTTCTCTACTGGATATAGTTGAACATTGCTGCACCAATTAAATTGGTTTGCTTAAACTGTCGAACACCATTAGTAATAGTCAATATATTAGGTGATCGAGGTCAGTTTCTAAGGAAACTTTTGTGGGCTCAGAAGGATCTTTCCAGTCTATTTGTGGCATCACTTTAATTATATAAATGCTGAGGATATGATTAAGAAAGAAGCAAAAGCAAACCTGTCTGTCAGTGAGAGATACAAATTGCAGCCTTGGCACAAGTTTTTATCTTAAATGACTTCCTCTAATCGAGGATGAATATCTGAAACTTGCTCACCTTGGATACGGAGAACCTTTAATGGGTTTCTGACCGTACTTTCTCCATGCCCACAGATCAGATGGAACTACTTCTCCGGTAGGCCTGCTGTTTGCAGCCGCCGGCGCTGGAATACACACCACCTTCTTTGCCTGGCTCTTCCTGCATATACATATACAATTTTCAACAAACTTAAATGATTAATTCTCTTTTCCGGGTGCAAAAAATTTGATGTTTTTCATTAATTCCTTACAGAAAGCTGAAAAGGGATTGATGCAAAAAAAAACACTGCTATCGTTTCAGGTGTTGTAGGGAAGAAAAGTCGTTTGAGATAGGTAGATGAAAGTTAAGTCTGTGACTCCAGTTAGCTAGCTAGTCCAACTTTTCAGGTTGATTAGTACCCGTGAAAGATATCATGTAATTTAGTGGTAAGGTTGACACTGATCAGATATCTCATCTGAAAATCATAGTGATGCTATGATCGATCTGCCCAAATCATAGCTCCTCAAGCAAAACCATCTAATCAACCCAAAAAATGACCATATGGACAGTAAAAACATCTAATCCCTATTTCTTAGATTTTTGTCTTAGACTTTATGACGAGCCAAATTCTTATCAAAAAAAAAAAAAAAAAAACTATCGGTCCTTGCATGTGAATTCATGTAGCTAGAGCTAGATAAAAAAATTTGAAATGTTTAAGACAAAATTAAATACTGACCTTCGCTTAATTCCCGGATTCCTTGGGGGCGAGATCTGCACGCCAGCGGTGTGGTCGACAAAGCAATCTTTGGAAGTGTTGTTAGCATTAATCATATGAGAAATTCCCCTCGGTGAAGAAGCGGCCATCACCGGCGGCGAATGACGTGGGGAGACAGGCAACTTTGCATTAGGAGAGATCTGAAGCATGCGAGAAAATATATTGCAAGGCCTTTTCATTTCATGGTCAAGATAATTCTTTTGAGCAAGAACAGTAGTAGTAGTACTAGTAGCAGCACCACCACCACAAAAACCACCCTTGTCGTCCACGCTGGCAGTACCAGTACCCATCATTTCGGCAGAACTGGGGCTGCTAAAGAAGCCGGAACCGGATACATCAAGCTCGTGAAGAAGCGGATCTCGGATGTAGCCGAATGGATCGCCGAAATTGTCTCTGGGCTCTTCGATGGCGGGCGAGAAATTCATGGGATCGGAAGGGAACTGCCAATCGGGAATTGGTTCGGAAGCGCCAGGGCCGCTGCCGCAGCCGTATGCTCCTCCGCTGGCTCGGACTATGTCGGTTAAATCACCTTGGTAATTGTCCATCCTTGGCATAAACAAGCTACACATACTGTTAATGCAAAAGCAAGAGCATGTGTGAGAGGAAGAGTGTCATTTGGAGGGTTGTCAGGGATTTTTCTTCTTCTTGATCTTTTTGCACCCAACAGACGTAAAACACATGCAAGTTTTAGGTTTTCTTATTTGGGTGTTTGATTAAGCAATGAAAAAACAAAAACTAGGCGTTCTGGGAAGATGGGTTTTGGTTATTAGGAAGCAGAAAAGCAAAGGAACAAGTTTTTTGAAGATTGAAACTGATTGTTCTTCTCAAAAACAAAAGAGAGAATGGTTTTGAAGAGAGAGAGAGACAGACAGAGTCGCTGACTTTTCACACAAAACAGCTCTTCTCCATACGCAACAGAGAGAGAGAGAGAGAAGAGAGTTAGTTTAAAACTAAAAATGATAGTAATAAACAAATGGGTCTTGAGCTGGGAGATTTATTATAAAGTATCAAAGAGTCAAATTTATGCAACTGATTTTTTCGTTAATTTCAATTTATTTTTGTTGTCTCTCTCTCTCTCTCAGGAACTTTACAAAAAGTCGTTTTTCGAAAACCAGTAATGGGAAAGTAAAGAAGGCGGCAAGTAGCCGCATTTCTCGGAAACGTTTCGAGAACATATAATTCAAGCTCCCCCGTTTCGTTTCGTTTTTCTGAAGCAAGAGGAGGATTTGAACAAGGAGGCACAACAGTCTCTGTCTCATCGATGAGCACCACCCTTCGTGATGCCCTTTGTCGTTTACTTAACTCTTTTTTTTTTCTTTTTCTTTTTTTCCTTTTTTGTTCTGAGCGTTGTCTTTTATTTATTATTTATTTTATTTTATTTCTATGCGAGCATTGTCTTTTATTTGAGTAGCAGGAAATTAAATACATCCCGCTCTCCACTCCCAAAACCCTCAAACATTCTCACTTAAAAAAATAAATAAATTATCTCATAGCTTCCCCAATAAATAGGCTTTCTAATTATAGCCTTCATATCCATTGTTTTGAAACAAATATTTGATTTAATTTAAGAGAATTTAGACAGATGATTAATTTATGAGAGATCACTTATGAGATCTACATGTCCAACCACTTATTCGGTTAACTGACCGGGTCCTATAAATGATATCTCACAATCACCTGTCGAAATTCTCTCACTTCCTTATAGCTTTCATATCCATTATTTTGACACAAGATATTTCTCTTCACTCGCATCGCTCATCTCTTTGCTTTTATTGGCCGGGGACAATGTTGAGATATTGTAAAAATGTGAAGGTAGTAAGGAATTTATATTTTGCAAAGAAATGATATTTAAGTAGTATATCAAAAGATAGTGATCGAAAGTTATTGTGAAGTGTATTTGAATAGAGAATAAAAAGTAGTTTAATTTCTTAAATTTGGAGAAAATTAAAAGAAAAATGTTAATTAAGAATCAAAGACATCGCATTCACGAAGTTAATAAAATTATCAATTACCAAATGTCAGATTCAGGCATATGTAAGCTAGAATCATATGTGGTCGTCTATAACTACACGTAAACGAAAAGTTAGGCCAAATTGTTCCATTTCTTTCAAAGTTGGATAGGAAAATTATACGTCATAGATGGTTTCTAACAGCTTTCTATCTGAAATAAATGTATTTATTTAGGCCACTATCTATATCCCATATATATAACATCACCATATATATGATATTAATAAAAATTATCAGAAATTTAGAAAACAAAAAAAAAAAAAAAATGCTTTAGAGAAATTAAACAGTAACAATAATTCACTCTGTGGTAACTTTATATATATCCACGGGTGAAATTGTGTATTCAGGGTTTTATCCGATTGGGATGAATTCCAAAAAGACCCTACATTGAAGGGGTTCTTTGTCACAAATATATATACCCACACTTTCCCTCCACGTACGACATTGCGTCAATTTGCCAACTCAAACCTAGAAAATTGCTAATGGACACCGTACTATCTTATGTACAATTGTTCTTCGATCCTTAAAGTTGTTTGTTTTAACAAGAGTCGAGATAAGAGCTTATCAGCACTGTCAGTATGTCATATCAATTCAGTAAAATAAAATTTAATGCATAACATTACTCATTGAAATAACCTCCTTTCACAATAACCATCCTAAGTCATGCACGTAACTGCTGGGAGGCACACACCTTCTTGTCAATTAACCAATAGAATTAGTCTGTTAGTGTATATATATTACAGTCTCAGAAATATATATATAACTAAGATATTTTCGTCATTTTTAATGGGATTGACCAAATCCAATTACAAATTAATGGGACCAACTTATATCCATCTTATCCTACCCCTCCTAATAATTCCAAGTCTAGGCAAATCAGTTAATTAAGATGGATGTCACATTCAAATTGAAATTCGGTATGCTTGACTGGTCTTGGACCAAAAGAAAAGGACAGTGTATATATAACTATTTTGGGGATTATTTTATCCCAAAAGCCTAGTTTAAACCATTCTAAAAATTCTTTGCTATAACAAAATTAAGCAATAGTACTACTGATCTCAATTAAAGTTTTATTTCCGATTATTGGTCACAAAATATTATTAGCAAGAAAATTAATGCTATTCACTTTCAACCTTTTGAAGCCATATTAGGTATAATGATAATTAATCATATATATATATATATATATATATATATATATATATATATATAATTCGAGAAAACAACAACAATAGTTAAATAAATAATCATGAATGTAACAATAATAAATTATTATAGTTATTGTTATTCAATCACTAAAAGATGACCCAGCCTTTGCTTCAAGCCTTCAATAGAATATATAATTTTTTCTAGATAAATTGAAGGACAAATTTGAATCAATCAATTACTTGCTAATATTTTATATGTTTATAAATTCCGAAAAACAAAGAGCGTGTCGGTAGAAACTTAATAACAAAAATATAAAATTATTAAAACTGATCATGGAACAAAATTAAGTAACTGTCGCTGCTGTTTGAAAATTTGAAAAACCTAATTAAAGATGAATATATAAATGAATACATTGTTCTTCATGAGGAAGACGGTGATCAATATTATAAAACCCTAGAACTCGTAATATCTAGAGAGAGAATTACTGCCTGATTTAGGACTTTTAGAATTTCGATTAAGGAAGATTAGATTTTGCACTAATAATTAAAAGAGAATTTATAACATCGTAATTTTATTTTTTATTGGTGAGGAATATTCAAAACTGATAACTAATTAAAGAGGAAAGAGAGGGGGTACAAATTGGGACAGATTTTTTGGTGGGTTGGAGTACTGGGCATCCTTGTTCCCTTTCATGCCAAAGATATCTTTGCAGGTTTAACTAGGGTGCACTTAATAATTGTCTCAATTTAATGGACATGCACTTTGAAGTGGGGTCTTTATGGTTTGTGATATATATATAAATGGACCCTTCTTCTTCTTCTTCTTTAACTAGGGTGCACTATAATTGTCTCAATTTAATGGACATGCATTTGTGATATATATATATAAATGCACCCTTCTTCTTCTTCTTCTTTAGTAGGCTTGTAATGTTGTTGTTTACAATATGCATGATATATTCTTCTTCTTCTTCTTCTTAGCAGGCTTGTAATGTTGTTGTTTACAATATGCATGATATATTCTTGGACATTGCTTGTAATGTTGTTGTTTACAATATGCATGATATATTCTTGGACATTGAGGGTAGAGGTTGACTTATTGAATTGTTAGGAGAGTAAGTCTAAATACTCGATCAATTTTTATTTTACTCCTATCTTTCTAGACTGTTGTGGCTGTGTTTAGTTGTCTTCAAATTTTGTTCTGTTTTTAATAGAGGCTGATCCAAGGGTTGATGGGTATTGTCACATCAGTCCAATACTAAAATAGGAGTTAAATATATAACATTACTTTTGTTAGAAATGTAAGACCTATATTATAAAAGAAGGCCACTTTTGATTGATTCATTTAGGTAATTTTGTTGAAAAACTAATTTTTGTATGGATTATGCATTCCCATAAAAATTGTTAAAGAAAAGGTAAGCCCTTACTGATGTTTGGATATTAGTCGTCATATGGTGTATATACATAAAGAAAATGGGATTTGATTCCTGCACTACACCATCACAACAAGTGCACAACAACCCCTCACATGAGAGTGAACCCCAGTATATGAGGTCCACTCTCATGCGAGGGGTTGTTGTGCAGTTGTTGTATTGGTGTTGTAAATCTAACATTTTTCAAAGAAAATTAGAGCGATATAATCATTCGGTTATACACGCATATGATTATCAATGATTATGTCAAGTAATGGTTTGTATCCGTTAGTTTTGTGCCCCACGTGCCTTTATTTTATTTTTTTAAGGGATGATTTATTATAATAGAACAAAAATCTAATATAATGGATTGGGGCAAATCCCAAAAGACAAATAGATATATACGTACGTGATTGGACAGATAGATATATCCTTCTCAAATCCTTCTCTTATCCCTCTTTGTTGACATGACATCACTAAAATAAAAAAATAAATAAAAAATTACTATTTAGTGTCGCTTGAATAATGTCACTTTTGAAACGTTTCTAAATATAGGGTTGAGACTCCAGATTATAGTCACTTTACTATTCAAGCGACACTAATTAGAGTAGCTTTTGTTCAAGTGACACTAAATAGTTAGTGTCACTTGAACAATGAAGCGACATTATTCAAGCGATACTAACTATTTAGTGTCAGCGAAGAAGGATGTAAGAAGAAAATGAGAATACAAAGTAACATTTCTTAGTGAATAATAACATGAAATTGTCGTAAATTGTAACAATACATTCGGTCTTTCAGTCTAGCAGCTGAGAGAAATCTTTAGAGAGCTCGTCACTTTCTTCGTCCACCTCCGAATGTCATGACTTCCTCCACTGAGTGCCAAATGGAAAGGAGAGAGAGGAGAGCATGCTCCTTCCTCCATCGTCCATGAACTTGAAAGATAGATTGATTTACCGCACCTCCTTCTATTGCCCAAGAACCACCCTTTCACCTTCATTGGCCACCACTACAACTGTCATCCGTCACGCTAGCACACCATGTGTCTCCCTAGCTTCACCACCATCTGCGTTGCTCCTTTTTGGTTCATAAGACAAATCCATAGCTTTCCCTCTCCATCCCCATTGGATCTCCATAGATGGTACTCTTTTTTTTACTATAAAAACCCTCAAATCCAATTGCAGGATCTAAATGCAGTGTCCACTAAGCCTACTTCGCTAAGTACCTCCCTCATTAGAGATCTTGGTGAAGTTCCTCTTTGGCGGCTCTAGTCTAGCCACTTCTAATGCTCCTCTCCTTGCTATGGTTTCTTGTTGCTTCAGTAGTGTTGTTTCAGTCAAATCCACCTTTTGACTACCCTTACAAATCGCTATTTCAAGCAGCTCCTTTCTTGGCTAGTGAGCCAAAATTCAATGGGTGTGCCCATTCCCAGTAGAATTTATGTTTTTCGCCTTTGTATTAGTTGTATTGGAACCTTTGTTGGGCTGCCCCATCCATTTATAGTTTTTTATTTGATGTACTCTTCTCATTTAACTTTGCCCTTGTACTTGCCCTTTTTTTTAAAAAAAAAAAAAAAATGAAGAAACTTTACAAAACACCTAAACTTTCACGCGATTTCAATTAATCCCCCAAAGTTCAAAAAGTCTCAATTTAAGCTATTGAATTTCTAATTTTTTGCAATGTCTCTCATCTGTTAGTATTTGGCGTTAAATCCTAACAGAGGCCTTAGAAATTACAAAATACCCTTAATTTTTTTTTCCTTAAAATAAAAATTTAAATTTTTTGAAATTTTTGATTTGTAATTAAGGATATTTGGAATGTTATAAAATTTTCAAGGGTATAAAGGTCATTTCACCCATTTTGCAGTCTTATTTAACGTCAAATCCTAACAGAGGTGGGACATTGCAAAAAATTGAAAGTTCAATAGCCTAAATTGATAGTTTTTTAACTTAGGTGGGGGGGGGGTAATTTCAAAACACATGGAAGTTCAGGGGAATTTTGTAAAGTTTCCAAAAACAAAAAACAAAAAAAGCCCAAGAATAATAACATGAGACTATAACTCTTTTGTAGTAAACTTATAAAACCCAAGTATTTCTCAATCAAATAAAGATTATTCGTAAAATTAAAAATAAACAACTACTTATTGATTTATTATCACGGTTTATAATAATAATAATAATAATAAAACAAGCACTAAATAGTTTCCGATCGGCAAGTTTACAAAGAACGTCTAGTTTGATATAGAGCCTTATTATGTTCTACTATGGGTATTTATTGGAAAATCTATAATAGCACATACTTCTAATGTCCGACTTAAATAATAAATCGATAAGCGGAATAATCACATATTCCACGTGGTGCTACAACAAACTTATGATTCATGAAATGAAAATTGTATGGATCATTTCTTCTTCTTCTTCTTTTTGAAATCACAATCGTACTTATAAAAATTGAAGTGAACACTAGAACTTAATTAACTAAACCGATAACTTTATATATATAATCAAGAGTCATAACTCATTACCCTAATAGTGTACACACTATTACAATATATAGTACCATTTGATGGCAACCAACACACTCGTTAAAACTCTTCAAAAAAGCATACAACTTCAAATGGTGAGATCACCTGCGAATCTCACGGAAAGTAGTCTAAGCTCAAATAAAGCTTCTCCTCGCTTGTTGTGCCTATATCTGTAAAATCTCATAATTTTATAAGTAGAAACAATGAATCACAGCCCAATAAGTAAATATTAACCAACCAGATACAATGTGTGACATGAGTCATTCTTTCCAAAATTTCTCTCTATTATCTTTTTCAAGACAAATGTTTTCTTTAAATTGATGCAATTTTTTTCAAAAGATTGCTAAAATGTGTTTTTATCAATGTAAGTGCATTTTAACACTCATAAACTTTTCATACTATGTTCCAAATAATAGATATTCTAATTAGCTTTTTATTTCTAGAATAAATCACCAGTGTATATCTATACGTTAGTTAAATTAAGTTGATACATATGATAATGATAACAATAGTTTAACCCCCCACTCAATTATGGGTCAAATTCAATAAGTATTTAACCCTCATTCATCATTGGATCTGAATTAATAAGAATTTAACTCATACTTATTACTAGATTAACATCGATAAGCATTTAAGCCCCACTCATCACTAGATTAGAATTGATAAGTGTTTAAACCCCACTCCTCAGTGGATCAAAATTGATAAGCATTTAACCTCCGTTCATCCATGTGTCAAACTCAGACTAAAACATTTTTCTGAAATTCTTAAACCTTTTTTTTTTTTCAAAAAAATTCGGACTTCCTTTAAAAATTGTTTTTTTTTACAACTATTTTCTATGAAATTCTTCTTTCCATAGTGTAAAACTCAATCTAACATATAGTGCATATATAAACCTAATTTAAATCATAGGGTTCATAGTTAGTAAATATTCATAACAGATCATGACGTTTAAAGCATTTCAGTACTGTTGGATAGTTTTACTTACAACTTTTGTTTAAATCCTAGCTAGATCCTTTCGACCGGTGTTCAGATTTTTTTTACAATCCATGTTATAACTACATGTTAGACTCTAAATTTATCTAATAATCCTAAAAGATTTATAAACTCTTAATTGGTCCACTCCCCTTGAAAAGCCTTAACTTTTCAACTTTGGATAGTCCCAATTAATGAACAGCCTATGACTGTAGTGCGACTATGGTTCCTTGGTTTTAATCTCTGTTCGACCAAACTTTGACTGAATATCTTGGATGCATCTCTTAATTCTTAGCTTCGTCGATCGAAGTTCGACCGGACTTCGATCGAAGTTCGACCGGACTTCGATCGTAGCTCTCGGATACTGTCCTGGTTGTTAGGCAGTTTGAACATTGATGTATAGAAATCACACGTCGATGTGAAAATCACACCTACGACCGATTCTCAACATTCTAATACCTTTATTTACATCATACAACCTTCCACAACTCAGCATGCAGTTAAAATCTTCCTTTTTGCATGAAAACTCTATTGTTCCTTAGTTTTCTCTAATAATCATGCATTTACAAGAATAACACTTCATAACTTCTATTTACTATCATAACAACTTCCCTATATCCCTCAATGCATTCATTATATTCCCTTTTTGGGCTTGAACAATAACTCTCACACCTGTCATCTTTTTAGATTTGTCAATCGCCGTATTCTAATTCACTTTAAATACGCCATAAGGCGGAGCCATCCACTAAAAGACCCTATAGCTATTTAAAAACCTAGTAACTAGTAAGAGAACTCATAACTGAACATCCTATTTTCACAGTCAAGCATAATTAATTTAATTTACACATGACTTGGATATATATAAGGAAAAAAAGGAAAGAAAAATATGCCTAAATACGTGGATTGAGTCTAAGGGTTTGTTTGGAAGCGTTATTATGAGTAGGTAGCCTAAGTTTATATTCGTTTTTTTATAAGGTAGTTGGCTGCCATATGTAATCCTTGGTTTGTTGTTGGGGGCCTCGAGAACGGCCCCTCTCCCACGGTATATTAATTTAAGTTATTTTTTAACAAAATTCTTATTCATTAAAAAAAAAAACTTTGCAATATTCATAATGATATATATATATATATATATAAAAAGAAAAAAAGAAAGAAAAGAAAGAGAGAAATAAAAAATTGGCCATCGGATTTTAACGCGTTTAATAATTAGTCTTTAGGTTTCTTATATATGTATATATAAAAGAAAAAAAAAAAAAAAAAACCCAAAAAGAATCGATATTACTCCACTCTCTAGGTTTTTATCACTCTAAAAAATACTTGTTTAGCCAAATTCTTTTTATTGATGGAATTTCTGCTACCTATATTAGTCACTCGCCTGGTCAGCTGTAGCCATTAATAAATTGGACACGTCATACCATCACTCATATATATAATTATGTATTTAAAATAATAAAGTTACAAAAGCAAAATTGTATACGACAGATGTGGGTGGCGGCTCGCCTCCCACTCCTATAGGAGGCTCCTTTTTTAAAAAATAAAAAAATAAAAGAAATAAATATATTTTATAGGGTATAATTGTATTTTATTGAGGAAAGAAAGGTACAGGTACGTATAACATGTCCATTTTATTATGTGGTTGCTGGTGATTAATTTGGCAGACTTGCTAACCTCATACAAATTTCGTCAATAATTTGAACAGAAAAACTAACTGGATGAGTGTTTTTTTTAAAATAAAAAATAAAAAAATAAAATCTAGGAACCGATTTTTAAACTCCTAAAAACACAGAAATATTTATTTTTTCCCATTTAAAAAGCATTAAACAATGATAAGAAGATAAAATCAACCAGTTTAAGTACAACCGTCTCACTTTTTTTTTTTTAAATGTTTTTAGTCAAACTTATGGTGGGTTTGGGTATTGAATATTTCGAATATGAATAATATTCTGAATCTGTTTGTGAATTTTGAGATAATGAAAATGTGTTTAGATGTTGAATAAAATTCAGATTCTTTTTGAATATGTGTTTGGATGTTGAATTTTGAGATTGGAAAAAAATGTTTTTTAATGATAGAAAGTGATTGGAAATGATTGGATTGTATGAAAAGTTGTGTATAATGATTGGTGTTATGAAAATAAGTGTTAAATTTTTGAAAAATAATTAAAACTAATAATAAAAAAACTAAAAAAAATAATTAAAACTAATAATAAATAAATAAAAAACAACAAAACTAATAATAAAAAAAACTGTAAAAAAAAATTAAAATTAAAAACTAAAAAAAACTAAACTTTTATTTTTATTTTTATTTTTGATAAAAAAAAACCCGACCCCCAGGGATGGCTTTCGAGCCACCTCAAAATCCACTTGGGGTGGCCTGAAAGCCACCCCCAGGCCCCTGGGGGTGGCCGCGCGCCACCCCCTCAGCCCTAAGGGTGGCTTTCGGGCCACCCCAAATAGATTTCGGGGTGGCCGCGCGACTACCTCCAGTGGCCGGGGGTGGCCGCGCGCCACCCCCGACCCCCAGGGATGGCTTTCGGGTCACCCCGAAATCCACTTGGGGTGGCCCGAAAGCCACCCCCAGGCCACTGGGGTAACCGCGCGGCCACCCCTGGCCACTGGGGTAGCGGGGCGGCCACCCCTAAGGCTTAGGGGTGGTTTTCGGGCCACCCCGAAATCTATTTGGGATGGCCCGAAAGCTACCCTTAGGGCTGAAGGGGTGGCGCGCGGCCACCCCCAGGGTCCGAGGTGGCCTGCGAGCCACCCCCCCGACCCCTGGGGTGGACGCGAGCCACCCCCAGAGGTGGCGCCGGCCCCTCTGGCCACCCCATTTTTCTATTTTTCTTTTAAAAAAAAAAACAAATTAATTTTGTTTAGTATATTTTTTATTTTTTAAAAAAATATGTTACAATACTCAAAATGAACAGCCAGCAGCATTTAATGCTATAAACCTCAAAAGCCACGCTTTTCCTCTATCATTTCACCTTGAAATCCAAACCGCATTTAAACAATATTCAAAGACTTTCGGGTTTTATTCCTCATGGATCCGGGTTCCGGGTTTTTGAATAAAAACCCGGTTCGAATATTGAAAAATATGTAACGAGAACGTATTGCTCTTTTTTATGTAGTAAAATATTAATTAAGGAAGCAAGTAATTTTGTTATTAGTATTATATTTTATTATTCTTTACTATATTTAAAATTACAAATACTGAAAATTTTATTTTTTGAAATTATATTTAGATGGTTTAATTTAAAAAACATGAGACAAAATTAAAAAAAGAAAGAAAGAAAGAAGTTGAATAAAATTTGAGTAGAATTTGAATTTAGAAAACTTACCCAAACATGTTTTTAAAAAATAGTAAAAAACAATAAAAATAAAATAAAATGCTACTTAAACATACGTACCCTATTTTAAGTGGAGCCAAACCAATTCACAGGAAGAAATACAAAAGGAACATGTTCGCTAGCTAGCCAGCAGTTGGGCGCCAATCAAACTGTAATTATAATTACGGTGGGATAGATTAAGGCAAGAGTTTGTTTTGGTGTAAAATATTTATTATTGAAAAATGCTTTCAGTTTTTTTTTTTTTTGGAAAAAAATAGTTATTTCTTGTTGTTCGTTTACAATCTTAAAAATGATTCGAAAAATATTTTTTAGTGTTTGGCTCATATAGGAAATCGTTAAATAATTCTTATATTTTCATATAATATGAGGAGATACGAGAAAGAGAAAGACAACAAAGAGGATCTACGATAGAATAAAATCTGTGAGAATACAAGGCCTTCCAATGTGAGATTGATATTCAGTGCAATTATTTGTTCATATTACTTGCAATTTGGATAGGCAATTATGAGAAGGCCCTAGCTTGTTGAACCCACTTATCCAATCAAGTGTTCGGGTATCATGAGACCTGCTTTAACAAATAGGCCCTATAAAGGACCTTCTCACAATTGATTGCCTCAGAATGTGGGAGAGTGGCGTAAAATGATTTACGAAGATGAGAAGTGTAAATCATTTTATGTCTAATGAAGATTATTTTCCTTAGTCAATTAAAAACATTTCCAGGTTGACTCATATTTCAAACACTTAAAAATTAAAAATTAAAAACTTTTTTCAAAAAATATTTTAGGTCGAAACAAATAGGACCAATTTAGATATGTTGGTAATTAGATAAGTAGCATGGGATATTTGTGTCCAATAAATATTTTGTCATTGTTGGTATTTCTATATACAGTATACATTAATTATTAAAGAAAAAAAAATAATAATAAAATAAAGGCTAGTTTACATACAGATCAGATATTGGGTTCAACTTGCGTCGTGTACTGTGTGCGCACAGGACACTGATCGGGTCGCCATCACCTCAGCATTTTCGGCTGCTGAAATTAACTTATATGCAGGCACAAAATATAAGATGAGCCTTAGATATACCATATCAAAATCTTATAATTATATTTTTAGTATCATTTATTCAATACGATGATATAAGTTTTCGGTATAATTCATTTAAAAATCTTTGTAAAGGGAGAATCTCCGAAAGAGCTTTTATATATATATAAAAGCATGTATTTAAGCCACGCAAGACATTTAAGATATCGTAGCATACCATCATGCATTCTCTATCTATATCCAACGTCTAGAGTGACCTACTCTATGTATAAATACTAACTTGATGGTAAATATTTTGTTTTTGATGGCTCTACTCATCTATTAGTATTCAATGACTTAATACTATATCAATACAATATAGTACCGAAATAATTTAATCTGGCCTATAAGTCGTCCCTTCAGTGGCTTGACCACAAAGCCGCAATCTAGCTATTCGATGAACTGTGTTCGATTCCATACTTGACGTGGTGCATGGCTGACTTTGATACCAAATGATATAATTAAACCTTAGATATAATTCATCCTTAAAAACATAATTAAAAATGTAGTTAAGCCAAGGAGATCACTTACTATTGTAACAAATGACTTTCAAAATTTAGCTACAAATAAAAGATTTGGTGACGCTTATGTGAATGTTCAATATAGAGAGAGAGAGAGAGAGAGAGAGAGAGGATGTTTGCTAGTGCCACACGATGCATTCAAAGTCAACAGGGGTTGACTTCTTGGCAATGGGACTGATTTAATTGCTATTAAGTGTTTCAGAGTCTATTTCTGCATTTAACCCATGATGAGAGAAGCCACTTAATTTAATGGTAACCACTTTTCAGGATGCATAGAGGGTAGCTTTTATATAAAACCTCCCCTGTTGTTGAATTGGCCGGCTTTTTTACAATATTTCCAACACATAAAGTGAGCCTGAATAGGATAAAGAAAAATATAAATTAAGCCAGCCCTCGAGGACAAAATAATTAGTTATAGCTAGGGCTAGCTTTAAGGATGATTAAGGTTTAAAAGTTGATTATAATGAGATTGATGCATAAACTCGGGTCTAAGAAAGTATAATGTCGGGATGATGACGGACAAAGTAGATGGATTAGAAGTCTAAACCTAAATCTATAAAAAAAAAAAAAAAAAAAAAAGTTGAATTGTTTCTACTAGTGTAAAAGGTCAGATAAACATCTCTATATATATATATATATATATATATATATATATATATATATATATATATATGCTTGTTGGTTCGGTCCAACAGTTGGACCCTTTTGACCTGTTCAAACATGGTGCTGAAGAGTACTGCAAGATTTAATTGATCAATTTCACGTTTAACAATACTTTTTTGAGGTGGAGGGCTTTCATGATATTGTACGCGCGCGGTTTCTTCTTTCAAGAAAATTAGCTAGTTTCGAAACGTTTCTCTCTCTCTCTCTCTCTCTCTCTCTATATATATATATATATATATATATATGTGCGTGTGAAATAATAATTATGTGGGAAAATGGCTTTTGTTAGTATTTAAAGGATTGAATGTTTCAATGGGCCAATGATCAGTGAAGGACTCACCGACCTTGTGGTTGATGAGACATTTTGGGAATCTACCATACCAAATTAACATCTCTCTTAATTACTGCACACACAACATGTTATTTACATTACTTTTTAACGTGATACTGAAATTTGCTTTTGAATTTAAAATTAAAGAGTGAACGATTCAGAATTTAATGGTGATGGTTAATGTCATGTACGTCAAAGGGTACGTGTACACCTGAAAGTGCAAGACAAATAGTGATTTTTAATGAATTACTATTGAATTTGAAATTCAATAGTAATTTTTGTTATTACGTCAGGAGTGTATATACACTTTGAGAGTGAGAGTGTATGTACCTACTCTGTATAAGTCTCTTCTTAGGAAGACCGTTGTTGCCGATATACCTTCGATCTTTAGTTCTTGCTACTTTCTTACAAGTCTACGTACATCCCTTGCAATTACACAATTTGTTAATTCTTTTGGGGATAAAGTTTTTCTGTAAATTGGGTTTCTTAAAATATGTGATTTTTATTATGAGAAATGATTCTTTACCACCTAAATATACAACTTTCATCACCTTGTCTATGTGGCAAGGTGGTCCCCCACTTTATTTTATTTTTTAAAAATAAAAAAACTCTAAAGTTAGTAGGGAACCACCTTGCCACATAGACAAGGTGGTGAAAAGTTGTATATTTAGGCGGTAGTGAATCATTACTCTTTTATTAATATACCCGATTAAAATAGTTTCCTTTAACTCAATTTTTTTTTTAATTTCTTTTTAAAAAAAAAACTTTATAATCCTTTTTTAGAAGTCCCCCTCTCTCCATATTTGTTTACGATTATAAATCTAGCAATTGTAAACTCTCTCAATTTCTTTGAAAGTCTCCCTCTCTTCCGATCCTCTCGTTTCATGTAGGCGATTTTATGGAAAATTATGAGTAGAAAAAAAAAGAAAAAAAAAAGAAGAAAAAAGAAAAAAAAGAAAAAGAACATTATGAATAATATATATAAGGAGGATATTACACATATCATGTAATGAGTTACCGTGCATCTTGATTTTACACTTGCACTTATGGTTGTAAGCGAGCAGAGCTATTCATGAACATGCTCGGGCTCAGCTCAGATTAGTTCCACTCGGGATCGTTTTGTTTATTAAACGAATAGAGCTTAAACAAAAAATTCAGGCTCATATAAATTTAGGCTCGGCTCGACTCTTATAAGTTCATATAACTTTATTTAATTGTATTGTTTTTATAATATTATTTTTTAACTTTGTAATGAGAACATGTTAAGTATTTTTAAAAAAAAAAATTGTTCTTCGTAATGTAATATATATATAAGTTGAATTATTGTAATTGTGAGTATATATTGATATAGATATAAGTGCATTCGTGTGTATATGAATGTATAAATATACTAAAAGATAAACATATAAAATTAATATTAGATTATTTAAGATTTGAGTTAATTTCTTTAATTACTCAAATAATAAATATTAACCATAATTAAGAAATTAATAATTAGTATCAATTTTCTTTTAAAATATTAAACAATCGTGATATTTACTTTATTTATAGAATGACTAAATAAATTGAGTAACTCGTGAACAAGCTCGAGTTCGTTAAAAAAATAAATGAACAGAGTTTGAACAGATTATCTGGTTTGGTGATAAGCTCGAGCTCGGCTCGTGTTAAAAAAAATTAAACGAATCAAGCTTAAACATTCAATACTCAGCTCGGCTCTATCCGATTCAATTACAACCCTACTTCCACTATCATGCATGTGGTAAATCGATATTACAGGATTGAATAATATATATACTCATTTGATGTATCTCATAAACGATAATGTGTTTTCTTTTTGCCCTCTTCTTAAAATATATGAAATTATTATATATCTATATCCTATCAAATTTGAACCCGCTTTTTTTTTTTTTCCTCAAAATTTCTACAAACATTTTTTTTTTTCCATAATTGAACACATCTCTTCTTGTCCCATTTAAGATTTTTTTGTCTCTTTATTTTACAAAAATATGTGTTAATTAATTATAAATTTCCGTCTATTATATAAGACGACGAGAAAATATATAGTCAATCCAGAGTTCTAAACTTCTAATGAATTCTTCTCCCAAAATTAAGTCGGAAATTTAACTGCCACTGGCCTAAGGATAGAGTTCAAACATGTTACGTTAATTGAAAAAAACAGTTAATTAAGTGCCTAGCTATCCTCCCTGTAATCCTTTCCCTTATTTAATTAGGAAAAAGAAAAGAAAAAAAAAAGGGCCTAGCTAGTATTAAAGGGGCTAGGGCTACAGGCCTAATTATGTACAAGTAATTATGCTAAAAAAAAAATTATGTACAAGTAATTGTAATTGATATTAGGGAAATGTGGTTTGAGGTTTTTGCAAATAGTTAGCTTTCTGATTTTTAAAAAGTAATTAATCACGTCATGTGGTAAGCTTAAAAGAACAAATTAGTTTATGTCGATAAAAAAGTTGACAGAATCAGTTAATATGTAACATCAACAAAAATTAGGCTGGTCAAGAGAGGTGGCCAAACCACCAAATGGTCATTGTGGGTGGTTCGATCATCCCTTAATTTTATTTTATTTTTGCCATTTGTGGGTGGCCGAACTACCCTAATGTGGTGGTTCAGCGTGATATCAGTGCAGTGGCTCTGCGTACATAATATCATATAGGTAGCATATTAACGTATTCTATCAACTTTTCTTACGGCATAGGTTAATTTATTCTTTTTTGCTTACCCCAAGGAGTGAATAATCACTTTTTTTAAAATTCAAAGAGTTATTTGTCAAAATTCGAAACAACATGGACCAAAAAAGCATTCATCCTCGTTTGTTATTTATTTATGTTTTTAAAACAAAAATCTTAACAAACATTCAAAGCCGCGCGTTGTTACCTTTACGTGATATTAAAAGTTTTTAATTTTTTTTTTATCTTTTTAAAAAAAAACACATTAACACAACAAAAAATAAAAAAATAAAAAAAAATTACATGCATGATAGATGACAGCAGGAGAATATATATACATATATATATATATATATATATATACATGTGGGATATTATTATATCGGCCTAATAAATTCTCCACATGAAGTTGGGAAGTTGGGAATGGTGCAAATGGCTAGTGGCCTAAATATATATCATCAACCTAATATATATATATACGTACGTTGATTAACATTGCAGCCAAGGACAAAAAAAAAAATCACCTAGTTGGTCACGATGGAGTTTTTTTTTTTTTTTTTTTTTTTTTTTATCAGTTTCTCTCATTAATAAAGAAAGACTCCCTGGGCTTCTCATAAATAAGAAACTTAGAAAGGACAGTGGGATTTTTGGTGGTCCATGGATCGATCCCTTAAAAACCCTAGTTTTAATTAGTGATAATTGAATGGGGTTTGGATGAGACAGACAGTTGCCCCACGTTGGTGCATGACAAGCCTATGGCACTCCCCAGAAGAGAACAAAATTAAACTGGGATTCTCCCAGCAATATTTTGTCTTCCCAGTACAGAAGAATCCATAAATGGATACCATCCATCCTGCCATGTGAAGCAGGCTAGGAGTTATTTAATATATTAATTAACCTAATCATATTCATTCATATGCCGACCCTTTGTCCATGTCCGCCCATTAAACAAATTAAACAACACACAGGATGTTCATAGTCGTGTTTTGTTTTTATATTTGTCTTAGTCTTAATATATATATATATATGCCTAGCTCATGCCTGTTGAGGCCAGGTTGATCTGCACGCGGGGACACTTGCCCAACCATCTGACGCCTCTCAACGTCAGCCGTCCACCGGCAACTTCACCGGCTACGCTCAACTACATGGACGGCTATGATCACCATGCCACCTGTCTCTAGCTTGTACGTCCTAATTAAATTATCCCATAAACAAAGTCAAATTGGAGCTAGCTAGGGTCCCACACGAAAACGAGTAATTTATATCTCGATCTCTGCCCTCGAGTTTCCCAATTTTTAAGGTTTGGCGCTAGATGTGGATGGAGAACTCTCTGATCATTGAAGAATTGCTGCAGAACTTCATATATATATATATATATGCTAATTAAGGAACCAGTCAATGATCTCCATGGCCTAATTTCATTGGCTTAGACATCCATTTGCAAGCGACTTTAGTGTGCATATATATATATATATATATATATATATATATATATATATATATATATAGCGCTCCTCCACTAAGAGGAAATTTCAACATAAATTTGCATGCATGTGTGTGTATATATATATAGTGTGTGTGTGTGTTTCAGAAAAGGGAAAATTTTGGAGGGAGATGCGAAAATGATGACCTTGAAAACACGATCGTCATAATATCTATACTCTATTAATTTGATTATTTGATTATTGGAAACTGAGCAAGTAAATTAATTAATAAAGGATCTTGAAGGATTGGCTTAATATATATATTAAGCCCTTGAAATGTGTGTTACGTGGCCCTTTCCCATGTGACACATAAATGACTTTGCTTCAAATGAGAAGCTGTTGAAGAAGCATTTTTGCCTTATTTGCGGGATCGCTTAGAGATCCCAACGCCGGCCGGCCCCTTTATGTGTATTTCAAGTTCAACAAAACCACCTTAATTAATTTGTCTTTACACACGTACGTATAACGTATCTCTTTTGTGCTTGTAAATCTTTTGTGCTTAATTAATCCTAAACTTCTTCCCTTTTGATTATTTGAAGAACAAAAAATTAAAAATTGCCAGGAATATTTATCACACAGCACATATATATATATATATAGCTGGATATCAATTGACAAGATTCTCTGTTGGAGTTTATGTAAGAGTTTGTTACGTTTTTTGGCCGTAAATTATATGAATCTCTTCAAGGTGTAGGAAGCATGATGTTAAGAACCTACCTTTTATTTGAACAGAAATTACACTTATTTATTTATTTTATCATATATCAATCTGGTTCATAGACATTAATATTTGAGAATATCTGGCTCATATATAGCAGAACAAAAATATAATGAGAAGAAATATTTTTTGTTATCTTCGTATACTATGTTTTTTTTTTTTCAAGTATATTATGATAATCACATGCAATTCAAAATAGAAATGAAGTGCATGTTGTTGTTATCGCCTGATCTCCATGTCAAATAACTTCAAAGTAAAATAACCTACCTATTTATAAGAGCAATTCAATCATTTTTAGCCTTTTCTGTAGGGCTCAATAAAGTAAATCACGCGAAATAATATTAAAATGGCGATTAAATATCTAAAACACCCCTTTAAATTAAGTACGAAAATATCCGAGAAATATAGGATTGAATGGATCACGAAACAAGTCAACAACAAGGACTTCGAGTTTTTGTGAACAGAGCTCGATTGACCAAGGGGTAAGCTCAATCGACCAAGATGTTGGACACGTGGCAACAAAATTTTGAAACTTGGGGTTGGAGACTAGTGACATGTGGCAAAGTAAGATATTTTGGACCTAGGTCGATTAAGACACATGTCCATCGAGCGAGATCAAGTTAGATCGAACTTATCCAAACTTTGATTTGACTAGGACACATGGCAAAAGATATCAAGCTACATCATGAAGGCTCGGTTGAACGAGCTTAGAATCCCGATCGACCGAGCATTGTAGCTGCTTGAAATCTTTTGTAAATCGAGCCAAATTTTAGTTGAAAAATTCACTCATCTCTCTCTACCTAGAATCTCCAAAATACTTGTGTGAGCAGTGGGGAAAGTATTCTCAAGGTTTGAAATCCTGTAGAAGTGGATTCCCAATGTAGAAATGCCGACGTGCTTGGAAAAGCAGAGTTTTTGAGGTATAAATTCTAAACTCTAGATTTGCTTTCGGTGTAAATTGTTAGGGCACCATTGTAATGCCCGTATAAAGTTATATGTGCTTGAAGAACGTGGTTATAACGCAGTTGTAATGCATAGATAAATTAATGTAAGGATCACCATGCACCAAATATGTGTAGTACATAGTTCATTATACATAACTCTTTTTAGTTTATCCTATTTATTAGTGAACAAGGGAATATATTATCTAGATGGGTGAATAGATTAAACTTAAAACAACGAGTGTTCTTTTCAATAACTAAAGATGACCAAAAAGTGTGGGCTATTCAAGATAATGAAAACAAATTCTCTAGTGTGATGATGGTAAATACTACAAGTTGTATTAATTGCAAGAAGTGAATGTTACTCTCATAGGCTCCTCTATTTATAGAGTTTGGACTACTTGGAGATGTGGGAAAACTATTCCGACTACAACTCCTATGGTGCATGGTCAAAGGGGTTGGAGGCTAGGCTTAAAATCCTAGCCTCCTTACTCCAGTAGTGGCATGGGAGCTAGGGTTTTAACCATAGCCCATGCGCCCCATACATGCTCCTTGGGCTTGGGTTTTTATCCTAGCCAAGTCTCCTTTTTCTACACTTAGATTGTGTCTCACACAAGCACTTACTCTGTCTTATAGTGGTCCATATTTTTTAAAAGTAAAAGCATGTTACCATAGTTAAATTACATCAGCTTGAAGGTTGACCCCAAGGGAAAAATATTATTAGCTCCATTATGCATATTACAATTGTCATCTCCTGACTTGTCAAAGGTTACTATTAATTACAATTAGTTCCACTAAATAATTGTAATTGAACTCTAGGTGATATTTTTAAATTAATCAATCAATCCCTTAGACAATTCTTATTGTAATAATTTGACTCTTATCTCACAAAGACTTGCCATATGGTAAGGAAGAAGGGGGGGGGGGGGGGGGGGGGGAACAAGCATACTTGGAGAGCGTAGTACAAAAGAGAGTTGTATTCTGCATTCGGGAAGAATGAATCGCTCCAAAAAAAAAAAATGCATTCTAAATCCATCTATATAGTCATCCACACTTTCCATTTGATTCATTGAGGAGATTCATTCATTAAGAAAGACCAATGAGTTTGCGCAATAATTATTTTCCATTGGTTGATGTTGCATATCGCACACTTGTTATATTTTTTTTATATAGTTATAACACTAAGTGACTATCAATTAGTTCCAAGAAAGCGTTCAATCAGTGACAGTATGCCCTGTCTTTGTCGATGTCCGAAAATGTAGCCATTTGTAACCTTCACCATCATCACAGTTCCTACACTGAAACATTTTGCAGTCGAATTAATGTCAATCAGAATGTTATTTTAATTCACTACCTCTTGTTTTTTAGTACCCAATTTAATCACATAATTATGCCCTCACTTGTGAAATATTATTCCATTAAGTAAATAAATATTTTAGTAACTCTTACTAAAATGCTCTGGCCATAAACTGATCAGAATAATTAATCCATTAAGGGCTCGTTTGGTTTGCGGAATAGGTCCCAGAAATAAAATAATTATTTTTTTATTTAGTTACACATCATTCCTAGGAATAGCTATTCCCATGGGAATAACTAGCCATTCCCATGAGAATAATTATTCCTTTATAAAGGGGAATAACAATTCCTTGAAGAATGGAAAGAGTTTTCCAAGAAACCCATTTTTTTATGTAACCTAAAAAATAAATGAAAAAAAAATGAAAATCACAAAATCATAAAATGGGTGGCCGACCACTCTAGCAGAACCCCTCTCAATAACCCTCTATCCCATGTTATTTTTCTTGTTTTGCAATATGGTGGAATTTGTTCTTATTAATTTTTTTGTCTTCTTCTCAATGTTCTTTCTTTTTGGTTTTTTTTTTTTTTTTTTTCGTTTACTTGGTTCAGTATCTACGGATAAGAAAGATGAACTAGCATCTTCATAAAAAGCCATGGAACCCCAATCCAAATCCGAGTAAACGAAAAGCAATAACCACAATAAAACTCACTCGTCAAACAAGTTGCTCTCACTGTACCAACAGATGACCCATCCCTTCTAATCCTTGCCTTTCGAATGTGGGTCTTGGGAACCCTCTCGTGTATCCTTTCCTATCCTTCATGAACTATTTTAGTATTTTGGCCTCATTCTGTGTTTGGACAAAATCACTTAAGTGTAAAGATGTTGTAAACAGGGATTCCACTATTCAGAGTCTGCAAGTCAGAAGAATTCAAGTTCCCTGTCAGCCCTCCGGACGATCGAGCCATCTCGTCCGGACGCCCATCTGTCCACTGTGCCATCCATCCGGACGACGTGTCTACCGTCCGGACCTCCAAGACAGATTAGCATCATCCATCCGGACGAAGTGTTCATTCCGTCCGGACCCCATACTGTATCAAGAAGTTTCTGTGCTAGCTTGCATCCGTCCAGACGTTTCAGCAACACATCCAGACGCCTCTCAGTACTCGATCAGTTTCTGATTTCTTTCCAAGTTCCAAGAAAGGGAAGATCAATCAACCGTCCGGACGATGTGGTATCCCGTCCGGACACGCGTCTCCTTAAGGCAAGAATCGCAATTCAAATATCACCGTCCGGACGTCTGACAGCTGTGATCCGGACGCGCGTTCATCAAAGAAGGAAATTGCCGATTCGACTTCAACCGTCCGGACAACTGCTCCTCATGGTCCGGACGCGCGCATTGCAGATATAGAAATTGGGTGTTGAAGAATAGCCGTCCGGACGTTCATCCCCCATGGCCCGGACGCTCGAAAGCCTTATAAGAAATTACTTGCAGCGGACGTGCGACCGACCGGACGATGTGCCATCCCGTTCGGACGAAGCTCTTAAACAGGAAAGATTTCCCCGCGAAATTTTTAGAAAATCTTGTCGCACAGTTGTCCGTCCGGACGGCCCATGTCCACCGTCCGGACGGCGCCCAAGTATATTTTGCCTGACGCTCATTTGAGCCCCTAGCCTATAAATAGAGGCCCCTGGGCATTGAGAACTGCAAGAATTCAGTGTGAATTCCATTAGAGCTCAGAGAAGTCATCAATCCCTCTGAAGCCATTTTACAAGTGTGACGTGCTATAAACCGAAGTCTATCTTAGAGGTCGGCTCTAAGATAAAGGATTCCATTGAAGACCCCTTCAGGTAGGAGAACCTGGTTGGGAAGTGTTCGTGTTGGGTTACACGTCGGAGATCAAGGTACGACCATTACATCGATACATGTGAGTGTTACTATCTTGTATCTAGCTTTGTCTTCTGAATAGTGGAATTCCTGGGTTTGGCTGCCCCGGAGTGGTTTTTCTCTTGATTGAGTTTCCACTTCGTCAACAAAAATCTGTGTCATTTATTTTCCACTATGCTTTAAATTTTTGTTTACACTTATGCACACACTTTATTTTTGAAGTCAATTTCATTTTTCAATTGGTATCAGAGCTTGGTACACTCTGAGAAGATTAATTTCTTGAGTGTTATTATATTTGACTTCTATATTTTGATATGTCTCAAACTCTTAATTATGTTCTTACCTTCGATGGTACGAACTATGGCTATTGGAAAGCTCGGATGCGATTCTTTTTAAAATCTATTGACTGTTGGAGTATTGTTGAAACTGGTTGGACTAAACTAGAGGATACAACTCTCGAAATAGTCATTTTGAAAAATGCCCGACTTTCCAATAATAAAGCCCTCCATGCTCTGTGCCAAGCACTTTCTCCTTCTGAATTCGCCAAAATTTCAAACTGCGAATCAGCCAAACAAGCATGGCAAATCTTGGAAACAACATATGAAGGCACGAAACTTGTTAAATCTGCCAAACTTCAAATGTTGATTTCAAGATTTGAAGAAATTAAGATGTTGGAAGAAGAGACCTTTGGAGAGTTTTACTCCAAGATGAGTGACCTGAGGAACTCCATGGTGAGTCTTGGGAAACCTATCTCAGATGTAAAACTCATCCGAAAAATTCTTAGATCTTTGCCCGAGCGTTTCAGGATCAAGGTAACGACAATCGAGGAAAGCAAGGATCTTGAAGAGATGAAGATTGAAGAGCTAGTGGGATCTCTTCAAACATATGAGCTGTCTCTACCCCCGGTCAAGAAGTTAAAGACCATTGCCCTAAAGGCTTCCAAGAAGAAGGTAGAAGCCTCCTCTGAAGATGACTCTGAGGATGAAGACATAGTTGTGGCTATGTTAGCCAAAAATTTCAGAAGACTGATGAAAGATGATAGGTTCAAGAAGAAGTTTTCTGATAAAATAAAGAAACTCCTCAGAGAAGCTGAACCAGAGGAAGAGGAGGAGAAAGATCCCAGAGGTCCCCGATGTTTTGAATGCTCAGGCTTTGGGCATATCCGGGCGGATTGTGGGAATCTCAAAAAGGGCAAAGGGAAGGCATACAATGTGACTCTCAGTGATAAGTCAGAAGAAGAAGCTCCAGAGTTTGAAAAATTTATGGCCTTTGTAGCCCCACATGTTGAAGAAGAAGATTCATATTACTCGGAGCATAGTGAAAATGAGGAAGAGCTCAAGGAGGCCTACAAGACACTCTACATAGAGTATGAGAAGCTGAGGGAAGGCCGAAAGCAGTACCTGAATGATCTGAACAGTTTGCAGATCGAGAAGAGTTCATTGCAGCTGAAAGTACAAGAGCTCGAGGAAAAGCTACTAGAGACACAGCTCCAGCTAGAGAGAGTCACTGATGAGAAGTTGACTCGTATGCTGTCCATCCAGAAGAGCCCAAATGACAAGACTGGTCTCGGGTATGTAGCTTCCTCTACTGATGTTCCTTCTTCCTCAAAGACTGTATTTGTGAAGCCTACAGTCCCAGAGCTTCCTTCCATTGTTGAAGATAAACAGAAGGAAAAGGTCAATGATGATGTTCCAGGCACTCAGCAGCCTCATTCCATCAGAAGACCTCATATTTACCATCACTGCGGTCTCAGCGGGCATGTTCGGCCTTAGTGCTCCCTCTTGAAAGCTCAAAAGGCCAAAGCCAAGAAAGAAGCGCCCAAACAAGCTCATTATGGCGCTAGGCCTGTGGCTCAGCATCAGACTCATTGGCATCAGGCATCCTATCAAGTACCATGGGGACAGCATCAAGGCATCAGTATCAAGCCCCTTGGTCTCATGCTCCTCAGCATCAGCGGCCTCAACAGCGGTTTGTACCAGCCAATCACAGTGGTGCTTACAAGAGCAAACCCAAGCAAGTGAGAAGGCCTTAGAAGATGCAGGAAGAACAATACTCCAGTGAGCCTCTTATCTGGATGCAGAATATGATGGAGTGGATGATGTAGTCTTGCTAGCAACCACCCACTGGAAGTCAAACTTGGATTGAGAAGGACAGTTACCCATGAGGGGGAACCGACGCACCTAGCAGGTTCGGGTGTTTATGCCTAGGATTTGGTTCCTAATCCTATGGCATCAGGTTAGATTGCTTATTTTACTTGATATATCTTTATATGCAATCTAGGAACCAGGTATGTTCGCCCCCTATGTCTCTTGAGAGAATTATACAGGTATTTATTGGGGAAGACAGAAAAAGCAGGTCGAGCGATTGTTTTTCTGTGTTGGCATCATCGAGCGTTCACAGGTTTGATCTTGCCTTTGCATATGATTTCATTTCCATATTGCATGTTTTGTTTGTTTTTAAAAAAATAAAAAATAAATAAAATTTGCAGGATTTTTTTCTTGGCTATTTAGATATTGTATGTATCTTTACCTGATGTCTCAATTCTGTGAGCATTAATTTACTTTGCTTAGACATATTTGAGAGTTTATGACTATTTTGGCCAAGTTATTTCTCCTGGTTATGCAAAAGCAGGATAGCTCATTTCCTCATGCGATGAAATAGTGCACTATCCGAGACACCCTAAAGGTACATCTTTCCTTCTCTGACTATTTGCTTCTAGAATTTCTGAATAAGAGAAGAGGTTTGTGATAAGATGGTCAAATTGACCACAGGCTAGTTGAACCTAGGATCTAAAAACTCTGACATTTCCTCTAGCTTGCAGCACCATAAGAATTGAGCAGTTATTCGTATGAATTTTGTGCTTTAAAATTGTCTATTCACTGCTTCTGTATTGAATTTGGAATATGCCTTGCCCTCTATGAGCAAGTAAAAATTTATCTTGTCCTTCATGGTACAAGTAAAACAATTCGGTGTTGTATCTCAAGGGGAGTGTATCAGATGAGGATGGCTAGGCCCTAGTAAAAGTAAGGTTTGACTTTTGGCTAATCTGTCACGAATTCTCTCTCTTCTTTAGGAAATCCGGTTGCTCTTGTCATGATTTTTTTTCAAACCTTGTGGGTTCAGTCTTCACACACACACACACGCATTGCATGAGTTGAGTTGCCTATTTGAATTTTCTATGATCAGGAAAATTATTTGTGCTAATTGAAATCTCAACTCTCATTTATATCTCAGTTTAGTTTTTGAGATGCTCTCTGATTGTGTTATCAGTTGATTATACATGCGTGTTCTGACACTGACTTGAGGAAATTTGATCTCTGTAAATTTTTCTCAGTTTTTTTGGTGTTTCAGTGTGGAGCGTCCGGATGGTCTCCATTGACGTCCAGACAGATTAATGGTCCGGACAGCACTCTCTTGGAGTCCGGACGGGTATGGAGCCCAATCGTCCAGACAGGACCTGATTGAGTCCGGACGCATGTGGCAACCACCGGGCGGACCGTGAGTAAAACCGTTCGGACGCGCGTGACCTGTCCGCATGTTCCCAATGCAGCGCGCGTCCAGACGACGTTAATGCTCCGTCCAGACGGGGACCCCACAGAGGCTATATATACCTCAGTTGACCGCATTCTCTCCTCCATACCCCACACAATCACTCTTTTGGCTGCTTGTGAGTTATTTGTCTTTGAGTTTTTTGGCATTTTGGCATATTCCTCTCATTTTCAAGGTATTTTTCTCATCTTTTTCTCTTCAGTTTGTTTTCAACTGTTAGAATGTTATTCTTTTGGAATATGAGATGCATATATCTGCCATATTGAAATTCCTTAGACTTAGTTATGATTTTATTCTGTATTTATTTATTTTTACACAAGTCTTTTTACTGCTGTTATTCTGCCAAATTTTTGTTATCCTAACAAGAATATTTTTGGAATATTTGTTTTGGCAAAATTCTTTTTGGATCTTTTGCAGAATCATGTCTGCCGGCAGTCCACCCCGCAGGGTCCGTCAGAGGCTTGTGGAAGATAGAGCTGCAATTCAGGCCAAGATAATGGACCGCACTGTCATTGCTGAGCGGAACGTCCTTCGGGCTGACATCATGGTGCCACCGCTGGACAACATTCTTGCCATTATCCAGACATACAATTGGGGATATCTCCACAGCTGTTCTTGTGTGGTGTACACCAGACTGGTCAAGCTGTTCTACGCCAACCTGGAAGTGGTGCAGAACGATGATCACGGAGTGCTGCTTCAGTCCTCCGTTGCAGGCCATCTCATCACTGTTGATCCTCAGGTCATCGGTCACATCATCCGAGTCCCAGTGCTCGAGATTTCGGCCAGCCCATACAATGAGGTGGTGCTTCCTCCATTCCTGAATGATCTCAGGGAATTCTTCCATGCCATTCCCCAAGGCGAGGAGCGCTCTACTGCCATCAGGATTGGTGCCCTGTCTTCCTCCCACCGCATGCTGGCCAAGATCATTCAGCAGAACATCTGGCATGTTGCTCGGCGCAGTGATTTGATCTTGAAACGGGCCCAATTTGTCTATACAATCCACCTTCGCTTGCCTTTCTGCCTGTGCAAGCATATTTTGGGTGTTATGTTAGAGGCCCGTGATAAGGGAAATGTTGGTCTTCCATTTGGCTGCCTGCTCACTCAGATTATTCTTCAGTCGGGAGTCAATGTCAATGGTGAACCGAAGATGAAAATCCAACAGCCAATCAACAAGCAGACATTGATGAAGTCCAATGCGCAGTTGCGGACAAATGACTCCGATGATGAGGTGCCCCCACCTGCTGCAATGCCAGTCGGCTTTCTGGATATGGCTTCATCCTCACAGACTGTTCCGCCATCTGATCCGGAGGTCAACTATGCTCAGATTATGGAGGCTCTTGCTACTCTTCAGGGGGGGATGAGCAATATGCCGATGTCTTTGTCCACCATGCAGTAGACCATCACTTCCATGCAGCTAGAAGTGCACTCCATCAACAAGCGCGTGGAGCAGAACCAACTGGACCTCAAGGAGTGCCTGAAGTATCATCATCCCAGCAGTAGTGATGATGAGGCTGATGCATACAGGACTTTACCTCTGCCTGAGGATGTTTGATTCCCTCTTGCTTTTGTTTTCTTTTGTTATTTTGGAACATTTTATTACTTTTCTATTGTTATAACACTTGGATTTATATTACTCTGTTTCCCGGGTCCTTCTGAGACCGTTAGGGGGCGTAATTTTTTATTTCAGTTGGTTATTTTATTACTCTGTTTTACCCTTTGTCCTTTTATGACAAAAAGGGGGAGTAATTTTTATTTTGGACCGGGAATGTATTTCCAAACTGGTAAAGTGATTTTTGTCCCAGAATGGCCAAAGGGGGAGTTTGTTAGTATTTTGGCCTCATTATGTGTTTGGACAAAATCACTTAAGTGTAAAGATGTTGTAAACAGGGATTCCACTATTCAGAGTCTGCAAGTCAGAAGAATTCAAGTTCCCTGTCAGCAGTCCGGACGATCGAGCCATCCCGTCCGGACGCCCAACTGTCCACTGTGCCATCCGTCCGGATGACGTGTCTACCGTCCGGACCTCCAAGACAGATCAGCATCATCCGTCCGGACGAAGTGTTCATTCCGTCTGGACCCCATACTGTATCGAGAAGTTTCTGTGCTAGCTTGCATCCGTCCAGACGTTTCAGCAACACGTCCGGATGCGTCTCAGTACTCGATCAGTTTCTAATTTCTTTCCAAGTTCCAAGAAAGGGAAGATCAATCAACCGTCCGGACGATGTGGTATCCCGTCCAAACGCGCGTCTCCTTAAGGCAAGAATCGCAATTCAAATATCACCGTCCGGACGTCTAACAGCTGTGGTCCGGAAGCGCATTCATCAAAGAAGGAAATTGCCGATTCGACTTCAACCGTCCGGACGACTGCTCCTCATGGTCCGGACGCGCGCATTGCAGATATGGAAATTGCGTGTTGAAGAATAGCCGTCCGGACGTTCATCCCCCCTGGTTCGGACGCTCGAAAACCTTATAAGGAAATTACTTGCAGCGGACGTGCGACCGTCCGGACGATGTGCCATCCCGTCCGGACGAAGCTCTTAAACAGGAAAGATTTCCACGTGAAATTTTTGAAAAATCTTGTCACACAGTTGTCCGTCCGAACGGCCCATGTCCACCGTCCGGACGGCGCCCAGGTATATTTTGCTTGACGCTCATTTGAGCCCCCAGCCTATAAATAGAGGCCCCTGGGCATTGAGAACTGCAAGAATTCGATGTGAATTCCATTGGAGCTTAGAGAAGTCATCAATCCCTCTGAAGCCATTTTACAAGTGTGTTGTGCTATAAACCGAAGTCTATCTTAGAGGTTGGCTCTAAGATAAAAGATTCCATTGAAGACCCCTTCAGGTAGGAGAACCTGGTTGGGAAGCGTTCGTGTTGGGTTACACGTCAGAGATCAAGGTACGACCACTGCACCGGTACATGTGAGTGTTACTATCTTGTATCTAGCTTTGTCTTCTGAATAGTGGAATTCTTGGGTTTGGCTGTCTCGGAGTGGTTTTTCTCTTGATTGAGTTTTCATTTCGTCCACAAAAATCTGTGTGTCATTTATTTTCCGCTGTGCTTTAATTTTTGTTGACACTTATGCACACACTTTATTTTTGAAGTCAATTTCATTTTTCAAACTAGTTCTTTCGAATGTGGGTCAAGACCACCGATTCTGCCATGGTGGCCGCCACCAAAAATTTTGTCTAGTTTTTTTTTTTTAATATATATATATATATATATATATATATATATATATATATATATATATATTTAATATTGGATATTTTAGAAATTCTATTTTACAATTTCAATAAGAGCAAATGTGTTGTCACAAAACTAAAGAATAGGAATAGCTATTTCATTCTACCTTCTTTCATTTCCTGTAATAGATATTCATTTTTCTAATGGAATAACCATTCCGCATACCAAACAGGACCTAAATCTATCTCAAGGAGAATTTCTTATCTTTCTAATTTAGTAAAAGGATTTGGATTCATTCTTGAGAATAGAGTTCCCATAATGATACATATGATCACCCAATGCACCGAGAGTTTTTGTTGAGGTTTATGCCCTAAATCTCAATGTACTATTGACATATAAGTTTATTATAAATAAAGTTGTTATTCACTGAACTATCTTTGAGCATAAGATATATGTTATTTTACATGCTTAATATTGTTCTATGTATATGTTGCATGTGAAATGCCCTCGGACTACATTGAATATGGTCTATGGTGTTAGTTAAGAGTTATCACACAAGATCTTAGTCCATAATCCTTGTAGTCTTAAACTTTGGATAGTTCGTAGTCGGTAACAGAATTAGGCATTCCATTTGCGAAGACTATTACACATCGAATCTTTCTGATTTATCTTGATCAGGCGAAGTTGAAGGTTTCAGGTTGATGTGTAGATGTTATGCACTGAACGGACCTTGGAAGTGTTTTTCATGAAAATATTGTCAAAGGAAAAACTCATACTCCCAATATTAGTTATGATATTGATTCTAAATCCTGAGAGGATTCTGTACTCAGATGTGAAGTATAGATCACTTTGATGCATTTATGGGTGAAATCAAATTGATGGTCAACATACTCAATGCGTTGGGTGATCGCAATTAACATTGTGAGATAGTTTTTCTCAAGAAGGAATTCACGTCGATCATTTATTAAAAAGATAAGAAATTTCCCTTTAGGATTGGTTTTATGGACTGGATAATTCTAAGTCTCTGGCCGGAGCATTTTGGTATGAGATACTAAAATACAAAGTACATGTGATAAGTTTTTCACGAATACGAAAATAATATATAAAATCAAGGGACTCAATGAAAAAGAGCTAGAGAATTAAATGGCAGTATATTGGCTTTAATTCTGTTACGAAAGATTTCATTGAGGATTCAAAAGTTAAAATTAAGTAAATTTAAAGGATTAAATGTTTTAATTAAAAAATATAAACTAGAATGCAATTACAATTGTTTGGTAGAATCAATTGTAATTGAATAGTGACTGAAAGAGTCGGAACTATTTTGGATAGATTTTATTTTTCCTTTAGGTCCATCACCAAACAGATTTAATTTAATCAAGTTAGGCTTTTTATTTACTGGATTAGTTGTTTTTATTATTTAAAAACATGGGTTAGAGAGAAACTGTGCATCAGATGCAAGGGGTAGATTGGGCTTTGGGATAAAATCCAAGCCCACTAGCAACGCAGTTGACGCGTGGGCCAGGGAATTTTTTCTAGCCCAATGCGTCAACTACAATGGTGGAAGGCTAGGGTTTTTCCTAGCCCTAGCCGTTCACCACAAGGGCAGTTCTAGTTAATCTAGAACTGCTTCTACAGCTTGTCCCACATTGCTTAATTAAATCTCACAATCTCCTAGTATTATGAGCCTATAAATAGACATGCATGTAGCTCTTCAAAACATATGTTATTTTGTTATAGTTCTTTAAGTTTTTACTTAGAACTAATATTCTTAGTTAACTCTCAAGAATAAGTTTAAATTTTGAAGAACAAGTTGAAAGCCCACTCTCTTAGTTATCATCAGTCATTGGTGAGAAGATCTTAAGGTTCATCACACGTTCTTCGTCGATGAGCAATGAGCTTAATCTTGCCATAGAGCCAAGGAGTGGCCGTTTATTTTTTAACACGTTCAAGTAAGTGTTTCTGATTTTTAGTTTATTTTTAAAATAGCATTGTTCTTCGCCTGTTCTTCATAAAGTTCTTTCTTGGATTTGGAAATTTTATTTTTCGTTGCGCAATATCATTTTGGCAGATCAATTCTCAACAAGTGGTATCAGAGCCAACTTTAAAGAGAACATGATGAAGAAAATAGTTCATAGAAATCTGTTTGGTTGTTTTTCTTTTGTGAAATTCTGATTTTTTTTTTCCTGTGGATCTCCAAAGACTGTAAAATTGTTCCAAGACCTGGAAGATGTTCTTTAACATGTTAGGATCTATACTGGAAAATTTCAAGTCCTTTGGAGGTAGTTTGCTATTTTAATTGTTTTTTGTATTTGAAACATTTGTTGTTGCATTTTACAACCAGCCTTTGTGGATTTTGATTTTTGATAGATGCTTATAGAAAAGTGCTAAAAACGTTTTCACACTTGTTTTTACATGTAAAAACCGTGGTTGACATTTTGGTCTGAACGGATTTACGGTTTGATTTTTATTGAAATAATTATGATCCGTTCACCATTAGTTGACGGATCTGGAATTCAAAAATCTTGCAGCATGTTTAAAGTTGTAAAATTTTGTTTTGTGTCATAATCAAAGATTTTAAAAGGTTTGATTATGGAATATGTTGTAAAGAAGTAAAAGATATTGATAAATACAAAAGAAAGATTTTACAAGATAAATTTCATGAAGTTTTGCTATTATTGAATACGGTTTTCAAGTCTAGGCATAAAAGCATGAAATTATGCCAAGTATTATTTTTTTTCTTTTGTAAGTATAAATGACCTTAACATTTTATTTTGATCACTAATACAAAAGAGAGGTTAATTATGTGTTGGACACATAATTAAAGTACTTTTGGCATATCAACCATGAATTTGATTCATGGATGGATTGTTGTCTTATTTGTTAGTTTGTTGGCTACATTCTATTAACAAAATCACTATATTGTAAGTGTGCTGCTATAACAGGGATGTCAGAATTAATTCTGAGTCTTCAAGATATTCAGAGATTATTTCTCCAACATGGAAAGCATTAATATGACAAGTTTCAGTATCACCAGCTTCAGAAAGGCAATTTTTGGAAGGCAAAGAAAATTCTACACATAGTACAGCTCAGCAAAGGCAGTTCCCTTGTTACTGTTCGGACGGCCCAGAGGAAGCGTCCGAATGCCCTCTAGTGTTCAAAGAAGTGTCTAAACACCTTAGCAAACACCAACCACAGGGAACTCATGTTTGCATAGATGTCCAGATAGCCCAGCATTCAGCAACTCTCGAGAGCACCTGTTCGCACAGGTGTCCGAACAGCAAACTGAAGGCTGCGAACAGTGAAGACAACATGCAACCGTCCGGATGCTAGGGCGAAGCCGTCTAGACGTGATGACTAAAGATTGATGAAGAAACGCGTGAGATCGCGTGAAAAGAAGTCAATTGATGCTTACCGTTCGGACGCCCACTGTCTTGGTCCAGAAGCCGCCCAGAGAACTCCGAATCAGAGTTGTATTAGGTATTCTAAAGCCTATATATAGAAGTCTCTAGGCATGTATTCTTACTAAAAGAGAGTATTTAGGCAGAAACAGAGATATTTGTTAGCTCTTTTAGGGTGTTTATTGTGTGATTTGATTAACCCATTGAATTCTAGTTTAAGGAGGAGCCCTAAGTTAAAGGAGTCCATTGAAGACCCCTTCAGGTAGAAGACCTGGTTAGGAGGCGTTCATGTATAGGTACGTGTCAAAGTTAAAGGTATGACTACTGCATCAGAGGTATATGAGTACGAGTGCTTTGTAACTAGCTTTGTCTTCTAAATAATGGATTTCCTGGGTTTGGCTACCCCGGAGTGGTTTTTCTATTGATAAGAGGTCCCACTTTGTCAACAAAATATTTGACTCTTTTAAATTCCACATTTAAATATTTTGTTACACAATTGATCACACACACACATTAAATTAGAAGTCTTTATTTTTCAATTGGTATCAGAGCAGGTTCACTTTTTTTTTTATTACCATATTTTTTTTCTGACTCCTTTTTTTTTCTGTCTTGGTAGCTCCTTCTTGACCTTCGATCTCTGAGCTTTGAGAAGTGGACACTTGGGTTGGATGTGACCACTCAAGCCATAGTGGTAGCATATGGGAGGCCCTTTCATGGTAGGAGGCTTCTGAGTGGGCTCTGCAACAATCGGAACATCTCCACCAATGATAGCCTTTCCTTTATCCACACAGGCAGGTGGAGGCTCGGGGACTGTGGGCTTGACAAACACGGTCTTGGAAGTAGAATGGATATCAAAAGTAGAGGCTACGTACCCGAGTCCTGTCTTGTCTGTTGGGCTCTTCTAGGTTGATAGCATGTGGGTCAGCTTCTCATCAGTTAGCCTCTCTATCTGCAATTGTGCCTCCAACAACTTTTCTTCTAAATCTATGATCTTGATGAGCATTGTGCTTTTCTCAGTCTTTAGCCTGTTCAGCTCCTGCACATGCTATTGGCGCGTCTCCCTCAGCTTCAAGAACTTTAGATAGAGGACTTTGTAAGCCTCTTTTAGTTCTTCCCCGTCTTCATCACTACTCTCTGTGAAAAATGAAATTGACTTCTAAACAAATAACAAGTGTGTGCACAAAGTGTCAACAAAAATAATAATGCGAAAAATAAATGACACAGATATTTTGTTGACGAAGTGGAAACTCAATTAAGAGAAAAACCACTCCGGGGCAGCCAAACCCAAGATATCCACTATTCAGAAGACAAAGCTAGATACAAGATAGTAACACTCACATACACCCGATGCAATGATCGTACCTTGCTCTCTAACATGTAATCCAACACGAACGCTTCCCAATTAGGTCTCCTACCTGAAGGGGTCTTCAATGGTATCCTTTACCTTAGAGCTGACCCCTAAGATAGACTTCAGTTGTAGCACAACAACAGCACACTTGCAAAGGCTTCAAAGAGGACGAATCAGCACCAATAATCTTCACAAAATACTCTCTTAGCTCTAGAGGAATTCAATACCGAATTCTTGCAGTTCTCAATGCCCAGGGGCCTCTATTTATAGGCTGAGGGTTCAAATGGGTGACTGTAGTAATATGTACGGACGCCATCTGAACGGTGAACCTGAGCAGTCTGGACGGACAACTGTGAGACCATAATTTTCAAGATTTTCGCTGAAAATCTTTCCTGTTTGAGAGATGCGTCCGGATGGTGAGGCACTGTTGTCCGGACGGTCGCATGTCCATTGCAAGTAATTTCCATTTAAGGCTTCGCGCGTCCGGACCAAGGGGGATGGCCGTCCTGACGGTTGATCTTCAATATGCAATTTCCATATTTACTGTGCGCACGTCCGGACCATGAAAGGTAGGCGTCCAGACGGTTGAAGTCGAATCCGCAATTTCCATATCTGTTGAACGCGCGTCCGGACGGTTGAATTCGAATTACGATTCTTGCCTTAAGGAGAAGTGCGTCCAGACGGGAATCCACGTCGTCCGGACGGTTGCATCAATCTTCCCATAAATGAACTTTGAAAGAATCTGAAGCTTGGTCGAATATTGATAGGCGTCCGGACGGGCTGCTCAGACGTCCGGACGGATGCAAGCTGGAACAGAAGCTTCTCGATACAGTGGAGGGTCCGGACGGAAGTCCACGTCGTTTGGATGGATGATACTTGGTCTGTCTGGTGTCCGGACGGTATGACACATCGTCCGGACGGCTGGAGCAGTGGACAGATGAGCGTTCGGACGGGATGACACATCATCCGGACGGCTGACAGGGAACCGACTTTTCTGAATGTAGAATCTTCTGAAACACTTCTGAATAGCGGAATCCCTTCTAACACAGCATCTTTACATACAAGTGATATTGTCCAAACAGAATGAGACCAATCACAACCTAACACTCTGCGTAGTGTTATTGCGTCCCCTCAAATTCTTCATAAGGTGCTATAAAGGCCAGAAACTTCTGATCCTTGTCTAGGGTCTCCTCTTCTTCAAATTCGCTGAGAGTAGCGTTGTAGGCCTTCCCCTTGGCCTACTTGAGATTCCGTAATCCACCCGCAAGTGCCCAAAGCCAGAGCACTCAAAGTATTGGGGACCCCTAGGATCCTTCTTCCCAGCTTCCTCTGGCTCGGCTTCCTTGGGGACTTTCCTTAGTCTTTCGGTAAACTTCTTCTTGAATTTGTCATTCTTCATTAGTCTACTGAAGTTCTTGGCGAGCATAGCAACTGCATCCTCTTCTTCATTGTTGGAGACTTCATCAGAGGAGACTCTGCTTTTCTTCTTAGATGCCTTGAGGGCAATTGCCTTCACCTTTTTGACTGGGGGCAGGGAATACTCATGAGTTTGAAGAGATCCCACCAACTCTTCAATCTTCATCGACTTTAGGTCCTTACTTTCTTCAATAGTTGTTACCTTGATTCTAAAACGCTCAGGTAAAGACCTTAGAATCTTTTTGATGAGTTTTACATCAGAGACTTTCTTCCCAAGACTCACCATTGAGTTTCTCAGGTCGCTGATCCTAGTGTAAAACTCATTGAATGTCTCATCTTCCAACATCTTGATTTCTTTAAATTTTGAAATCAACATTTGAAGCCTAGCAGATTTAATAATTTACGTGTCCTCATATGTTGTTTCCAAAATTTGCCACGCTTCTTGAGCAGATTCACAGTTTGAAATTCTTGTGAATTCAGACGATGAAATAGCTTGACATAGAGCATGGAGGGCTTTATTGTTGGAAAGTCGTGCGCTAGTTTGAACAACTATGAGTTCAATAGTTGTAGCCTCTGGTAGTCTAACCAGATTCTACTATCTGCCAAACATTAATAGATTTTAAAAAGAAGTGCATACGGGCTTTCCAATAGCCATAATTCATGCCATCAAAGGCAGGAACAAAATTAAGATTTTGAGACATTATAAAAAAAGGAGTCAAAAAAATATGGATCACACTCAGGAAATTAATCCAAAAAAAGTGTACCTGCTCTGATACCAATTGAAAAATATAAAGACTCCTAATCAACGTGAGTGTGTGATCAATTGTGCAACAAAATATTAAATGTAGAATTTAAAAAAAGACAAATATTTTGTTGACGAAGTTGAAACTCTTATCAAGAGAAAAACTACTCAGGGGCAGCCAAACCCAGGAAATCTACTATTCAGAAGACAAAACTAGTTACAAGGCAGTAGTACTCACATACCTATATGTGAACGCTTCCCAACCAGACTCTGACACGTACCTATACGTGAACGCTTCAATGGACTCCTTTAGCTTAGGGCTTCTCCCTAAACTAGACTTCAACTGATCAAATCACACAACATAAAAACACTTTAAGAGAGCTAGCAAATCTAACAATCTCTGCCTAAATACCCTCTCTTAGCACAATGGAATTTAGTACCGAATTCTTAAAGAATACATGCCTAGAGACCTCTATATATAGGCTTTATAAGACCTAATACAATTCTGATTCAGAGTTCTCTAGGTGGCATCCGAATTAAACCAGTGGGCGTCTGGACGGCAAGCAGCAATTGACTTCTTTTCAAGTGGTCTCACGTGTTGCTTCATTAATCTTCTGTCATCGCGTCCGGATGGCCTTACCTTAGCGTCCAGACGGTTGCATGCTATCTTAACTATTTGCAGCCTTCACTTTGTTGTTCGGACACCTGTGCGAACAGGTGCTCTCGGGAGTTGATGTCTGCTGGTCTGTTCGAACATCTGTGCGAACATGAGTTCCCTGTGGTTGGTGTCTACTGAGGTGTTTGGACACTTCTTCCAACACTGGTGGGCGTCCAGACACTTCCTCTGGCCGTCCGGATGGTCACAATGGAAACTGCCTTTACTAAGCTGAAAGTGCGTCAGAAGCTTCCTTGACTTCCAGAAATTGTCTTTCTTGATATTTGTGACACCGAACTTGTCATATTAAGCCCTTTCCATATTGGAGAAAATATTTTGAATATCTCTAGAAAATTCTCTAAATTACGGTGTTCCTGTTTTAGTAGTCCCCTAATATGGTAGTGATTTTGTCAACAAAATGTAGCCAATAAGCTAACATTGTTGTTCGATGCATTGTTTGCTTGTCCTTTTTGCTACTCATATCACCTTCTTTTTTTTCGCATTGAAGCAGGAGATCACTGCTCTCTATGATACCTTCTTGTCGTCCATTGATCTTTTCGATGTTACAACCGATGAAGCGATTGTCAAGTCTTCTCCACTTTTGCTTCCATGGCTGGCACTCCAGAACGTTTAGGAACACCATATCCATGCAATCTTCATATTTTCTCCTCCAAATTTGTTCCAACAAGATGCATGCATGTGCATTGAAAAATTTAATTCTCACTTCAGACTACTTTAGTGCTTCCCGATGTCCCCACGATCCATCATGTGAACGACACGCGTCTAACAAAGCCTTCAAAATGATGAAGGCTGTGTTTTTTTTTTTAATTACTAATTTTTACATTACATTCATTTTCTTTTACAAACAACGTAATATTTGTATGTCGTTTGCATAGTAACGAAGAAAATTCACTTCGTTTGTACAACAATAAACAAAGTTCAAAAAACGACCTTATGTATGACGTCATTTGTCAAATGACGTTAATCAATTATCGTTGCTTATTCCACTGTTCACATTTTTTTTTTTTTTTTTCAAATGACGCTAAGCAACCAAATTTTTGTCGTAATTAAGTTATTAGGATTAGAATTACCAATTTGTTAATTACAATTATAAATTAAGTATTATCATTAGAATTTAGATCAAACGATTATACGATTATATGTATTATCATTAAAATTTAGATTACATGATCATGTGGTCTAACATTGTGTCATATAATCATTAATTCATATGATCATATGATTTAAGTATTATCATTAGATATATAGATCCATATGATTATAATAGTCATTGTTAATGTTATTAACTTAATGTTTGTTAGTTAATATTTATATTGACTATTGTTACAATTTTCTACCAATAGATACTTACGAATCGTTAAATCACATTTTAAGATCCAAGATCAAATGATAATAATTTTTTATTCGAGATCATATGATAATACTTAGACTATATGATACGATCATTATATCTATATTAAGTATGTAAGTATATTTTTTATGTTAAATATTATTTATCCCACTGAACTTACAACATTTGTGATGTGGTACCATGAACTGACAGCTCTCATGATATGATCCTCTAAACTTCCAATTTGATATGATTTAGGCCACTCCATCAGTCTTGACCGTTATCTTAGATGGAAAATCACATTTGACCAAAATGTTTTGAAAATACCATTATTTTGACAATTGAAAAATGAAAATTATCCTTTGTACGTATTAATTAGTAGAAAAGGACTCTTTTTTTTTTTTTTTATAAAAAAAAATAAAATCTAAGGATAAATGCAAAATCATTCTTTGTGGCTAGCCGAAATTACAAATCGCTCGTAGTGAAATAAAAAATGAGAAATCCTTGGGATATGCTAAAAGAACAATTTAGTCTCTGCAGTTAAATTCCGTTAAAACATTTGACGTATTCCATAAGTGTACCACGTGTCATCACTAATAGAATGAAGACACATGTCACTCTTTTTTAAAAATATATGAATAAATTAAATATATATATATATATATATATATATATATATATAAAAATTAAAAACTTAAGAATTTAATTTTTGGGATAAATGAAAAATCAATATTTGTGGTTGGCCTAAATTGCAAATCACTTATTGATAAAAACTAATTCAAATGTCATCGGGGTGGACCAAAATAACAATTCAGTCCCTATAGTCAAATTTCGTCAAAACACTTGACGGATTCGGTTAGTGTGCCACGTTATTACCAATAGAATTATAACATGTGTCACGTTTAATAAAAAAAAATTAACAATTTAAAAATATAATATATAAAATCTACAAATTAAAAAAATTAAAAATTATTTTTTTAAAAAAGAAATCGAAAAAAAATTGAAAAAGCAAATGCGTGAGGGCTGGACTGCGAGCCACCCCCAGAGCTCGCCGCCAACCCAGTTGCATGAGGGTGGCTCGTGCGCCACCCTCGACCCCAATTGGCTGGTGGTAGCCACCCAGTAGCCTTTTATATATATATATGTATATGTATGTATGTATATATATATATTTTAAAAAAATAATAATATATTTTTGTTTATCGCCATAAGGGTAAAATGGGTCAAATTGGTCACATGCCACGCAAGTGACTAGTTTACCGTCCAAGAAGATGCAATCTCCTAACGAAGTATCTACATTATATTAAATTGGTAGTTTAAATGTAACGCCCAGCAAATTCAAGCTCATAAGAAATCATTGATGTTGTTGAGGAAACAATATCCATAAGTTTTTAAAGGCAAACCTAAAGTTGTTTTGAAAACTTAAAGATCAAACCTTAAAACCTTAAAACTTAAAAGTAACATTTAAGCTTTAAACTTTGACTGAATCGAAAACAAGTCAAACGATCTCAGATTTAGTTGATTCAAAGACCGTTGTGCCCACAAAAGAAAGATCTATCATATAGAAAAAGTTTGTAAAAAGTCCACTAATTGACTTTTGACTTTAAGAATTGACTATTTAGTGACTTTAAGAACTTAGATTTAGTTGTGTGTGTGTGTATATATATATATATATATAGGGTTCATGTTTAAGTATTATGTCACCATGCTTCGGTGCTTAAACATGAATCATTATAGTACTTATATTCTTGTTATTTATATATAAATATCTGTTAGGGTTCATGTTTAAGTGTCATGTCACCATGTTTCAGTGCTTAAACATGAATCGTAGTAGCATTTATATTCTCATGTTATTCTCTTGTTTTATACTTATAATTTTTGTGGATAATCATAAAGCTTAAACTCAAAAGAATTATAAGTAATCATCTTTTAATATTGATGACTTAAATGGATGTAAAAATAAACAGATTTAATATTAGGAAGAGGACTGATGAATATATTATCTTTTTTGTATATATTTATTACAGAAAATGAGCTAAGAAATTGCACCAAAGAGAATAAGTATGGAAGTACTTACTGGGATGAATCTATGTTTCATTGTTAAATATTAAATAGCATATCTGTTTATTGTTTGGATGAATGTTCATAAAATACACGTTGAGTCCAAATAATAAAATGGCTGAAAAGATCACTAACAACAAAGCTGGTTAGTAGCAAGGGGAAGAAAGGCTAATAAGTGGACAAAAAGGGTGTCCAAAGTCCTAATTTATAATTAATGTTGGGACCAGTAGGATTCCGATAAAAACAGGAAAACTTCAAAGTGGGAGGTTCAAAGGGCGTTAACTAGGTTAAATTTGCAATCTAAGAACGAGAGGTCTGAAGTAAGATGATTATAAAATACAAACTAAACGGTCACTATGATCCATATTCATACAATCATTGCATTTGTTATCTTTATAAACTATTTATAATCTAATGGTAATTTATGTTATGAAAATGGATGACTCACTTGTTTGTGTCTATGTAAATATGATGACATCATATTTGCATAGTTAATAATGCAGATCAGGAGGTTGAAGGCATGGATCCCTATGCCAATTTTGATGGTTTTTAGAACCATTATCAGATTATTATGTGCTAGCTTTTAATAACTAGATGTATCTATTTATGTTTATTTCTTTTGTGGCATGTAAAATATGTAGAAGGATACTTTTATTTGGTATGCCTCATGTTAAATGCTTATGTGCCGTCTGTGGCACTAATTTTGATATATGCACCTAGTGTGCATGTGATATGTAATGAAAAACTCAAGTAACTTATTATTAATGTATTGAGGTAATTCAGCCAGCTCCAATGTGTTATGCTATAAATTCTTAAGACTTTAGAAAAAAAATATATTCCGCTGTGAGAGTTCATCTCTGATGCAGTAATGTCACGTGGAAACCGGAGGTTTCTGCTTACGAATTTGTAGGCTTGAATTTGGGGCATTACATTAGAGGACCATATCATGTGAGTTGTTAGTTCATGGTGTTGTATCACAAACGGTTGTTAATTCAGGGGGCTAAATAACATTTAACCCATTTTTTTTCTTTTTAAGTTAATAATTTAATTTCATATCTTAAGTATAATTTATAGCCAATTAATAATTTTTTTTCCGGTTCAATAAGTTAATTATTTTAATAAGTTGCCCTCAAATTTTTTTTTTTCTTTTCAAAGTGTGTTTTATGATTAAATGTATATTGGGTTAAAATTAAATGAACTAACGGTGGGTGATGGTTTGATTAAATGTGAACATACAGAACACTGAACCGTTCGATTTGTTTTATTAGATGTGGCAAATTTTCTTGTATATTTTAGATTGTCCGATTTGTTTGATTAAATGTAAATCGTTCGATGCGTGATGGTGGGTTACAGTTGTAAGGCATAAACTCACATGTAAATAATCTTGTGCTCTACACGTCCATTAGCGCACCAAGATCCAATGATTTTCATTTAATCATCAAATAACATCTTTTATTCTACATTCTGGATCAATCATTTGGCGAAGTGGAGCCTAATTGCGCATGGAGAAACTCAAATAGTCACAATTTTCTCCGAGCTTAATTTTCTGACGCTCACACTTACTGATGCCAAAAATTGAGCCTTTCATTTTTAGTCTAGGTCATTTGATTATTTGTTGTTGAATCCAAACTGTTCGTGAAGGGAAAATAGGATACAGCTATAACGCAGTCCATGCTTCAAAAATTATATGGTGTTTGACATGACCATAAGCTCACTCTTATAGATATGATCCAACGACGTAAGTTGAATCATGAAATTTATGATAATGATTAATGCTCAAGATCACACATTGCATAGATTTCAGCTATATACGACCATACTGATACAAGCATAGCCTAAGGAAAAGAATTACACAAATTTAATTTTTGAAACTGAAATTTGAAACTTGAAGTTGAAACATTAAAAGGCATGCCACAGGTGGGGAAAACAAATGCAAAAGAAAAAACTCATTTTTTGGTAATTTCTTCCTTAATTCTCACGCAATAATTTATGATCGATTAGCATGGTGGTTTAGAAAACTAAAGCTTGCATTTAATGTTGTTCCCTTCTCAACTACCCATCCCTCTTGTTGGAAATTCAGCCTTTGATTTCCATTCAACCATTTGTTCGAATGGCTTCTAACCTTCTACAAGGTATTTGATGTGGTGTTTTTAAGCAAAAATATATCAATAATAATTTACCACTTCCAATAGAACGAATCCTTGTAGAATAAGACAATAGAAAGGGTGTCAAACCTCAAAGACTGCAGGGTATTGTTATTAAGTTTTTGAAGATTAAAAATAACTAAAGAAAAGATTTCTTGATTTTGATTTTAACTAATGTGCATAAAATAAATGTAAAAGATAATTGAAATGTAAGAGAGAGAGAGAGAGAGAGAGAGAGAGAGAGAGAGTAGAGTATTGACTTCACCGCTATCCACACATCAATGGTTAATCATATTTAATTAGAGAAATTCATTCTATGGATGTTATAAATAAACAAGAAATTACCTCTAAAGAATAAGTATAATCTATCTTCGGTTGGCACAGACCGTCCACCTAACCACTAAGATGCAATACGACCTGTCTTCCCTAGGTATGGATTAGCTCTGTCTCTAATAGGATACATATAATTAATGGGATAGTATAACTCATCTTCTGTTGACATGGATCGTCTACCTAAATTACACTAAACTAGAGTGTAGTACGATCCGTCTTCCCTAGGCATGGCCTATCTAATCCTCTCGATCACATGTCAATTAAACCTATTGTATGATCATCATTCTTATAATAACAGAAAATAAGAATAATTTGAGTTCAATAAAGGTAAAAGGCTTTCTAAGACAATAGAAGAATTCTACCAATATTGATTATGAACTTGAAGAACAATTGCATTAAAAGATTAAGAGCAATATCAAATTGTTGCAATTCTCATAATTATACAACCAACATACATAAACTAAAATTCTCTAAATTAAATTACAATCAAACCATTGTACTTGGATAGGGCTACATCTAGGGCTGGCAAAACGGGTACCCGACACTACCCGTTTAAGCTAGACACAGACACGACCCGTTTATGTTAACGGGTCGGGGCTCCAGACACGACACGGCTATTTCACGGGTCACCCGACACGACCCGTTTAACCTGTTTAGCTTAAAAACGTGCTTTTTTCTTTTTTTTTTTCTTTTTTTTAAATATATATATATATATATATATATATATATATATATATTTTAGGGGGGGTGTTTTGGGTATTTAAATGAAACAATAATAGTTTTAGCAATTCATCTCTAAACTCCTAGTAGGCTAGCACCAAATCACTTAATATGCTTAATTGTCTAAAAAAAAAAAGAAACTACATAATTATTAAAAATTTACAAATACAAAAAACTACATCATAATTGTCCACTCTTGAGTGTTGATCCTTTGAATGAATATGTTCATTGTCCATCAGATTGGGTCCAACGCAGGTTAGTTTGTCATGTCCATCTTTGTCATTCAACTGCAATACCTAAAGGAAAAAAAACAAAATAATTACATTGGGATGTGAAAAAGTTTGACCATTTTACCTCAAATGATAAAACACAAACAATAACATAAGAACAAAAGAAAGAACATGGGATCTCACAAGAACTGGTACTATCCAATGTCAACACATCCTCTTCTTCGTTATCCACATTCATTGAAGTTTGTTCTATATCAAAAGATAAAAGAAATTAATGTCATTAAAGTAAGATAAAAAAATACAAGTAAATGAAGAAATTAAATATGCAAATAACTAATATTACCTTGCTCTCCATATAACCAATCTCTAGTGCAAACCAATGTCTCAACAATATCAAGCTTGAGTGAACTCCTATACTGATCAATCACACGTCCACCAATACTAAAAGTGGATTCTTAAGCAACAATAGAAATAGGAATACTCAAAACATCACGAGCCATGGCAGCTACTTCAGGATAACGAAATTCATTTCCTTTCCAAAATGAAAGGATGTCAAATGTCGTATTCTTCTCCAAATACTTGGGTTCATCCAAATAAAGTTCCAATTGAGTCTTTTGTGCATCAGGATCAACTCCATCAAATGCTAGAAAATCCTACATAAAAAGAGAATATAAACATAAAATTAATAAGTGATTATGAGTATATATACTAAGTTACTACTTACTAACAAGCTAAGAAACTTGTAATATTATTTACCTTTTCCCAATTTGAGCCTTCTTGAGGTTGAACAACTGTGGAGATTGAAGTTGCAGGAGCACTAGCTGCACTATACTCCATAAAAAGTTTGGTTAACGTTTTGGTCACATTCTCATACTCTTGAGATTCAGCTCCATAAATCTTAGTATAGTAGTACTTTATAAGGCGCGGCTTGTAACGAGGATCTAAGACAACTGCAATGGCCAACACTAAACTAAATTCTAACCAATATTTCTCAAATTTAGAGATCATTTGACCTGCCATTAATCTCTTATATCCATCTTCACTCACAAGCTCTTGCTTCAAATTCACATAAATCAATGCTACCATGGGAAAATATAGATTGGCTGTGGGATATTTGGTACCAGAAAAAGCACATGTAGCACGATAAAAGCATCCCAAGAAACTACTAATATCAATCACCTTTTCCCACTCAAGTGCATTAGGACAAAATGTATAATTTTTATCATCTCCAAATAAGCAAAAGCACGCCTATAATGAATTGCACTCTCAAGCATAAGATATGTCGAATTCCATCTAGTTGGCACATCTTGTTTTAATCCCTTGTTACTATCCAATGACATTTGATTGACAGCTTGAAGAAAACTTTGTTTTCTCATTTGTGATCCTCTAAAATACTTAACACTATCTCGAATCTTTTGGATAGCACCAGTAATCTCATTCAATCGATCTTGCACAATCAAATTAAGAATATGGGCACAACAACGCATATGAAACAACTCACCATCACAAGGAAGGGCTTTCTTCATGTTTAATTTTGGTTTGAGATTCACAACACACAAATCATTCGCAGAAGCATTATCTAATGTTATAAAGAAAACCTTTTTATCAATTCTCCACTCTTCTAGCAAACTACATATCTTTTCAGCCAAAGATACACCATTATGTGGTGGGGGCATAAATGAAAAGTTTAACACCATTTTAGATAATACCCAATTCTTGTCAGTAAAATGTGTTGTGAGTTAAATATACCCATCGGTTGTCAAAGAAGTCCACAAATTTGATGTCAAACTAATCCTCCCATGACAAACATTTAACAAAGACTTAACCTTTTGTTTCTCCAACATATGCATCTAAATCAAATCAGCCTTAGCAGTATTCTCTATATCTTTTAGGACAAAATTTTGAGGCACTTACAGACAGAGTTCCTTGATCTCTAGATAGGAGCATCTGCTGAACATCATGATCAGTTTTCCCTCCACAAACCTTCATATGCTTCTGTAGATTTCCAGTTCCATGTGAACTGTTAACTTTATACTTATGGTCACAGAACTTGCATTTTGCCCATATCCTTGTGTCATTTGGATCTGTAGAAGGAACTTCATCAAAATGGGTCCAAACAGTTGAGGTCATCCTATGCTTCTTCTTGGACCCTTTTTGTCGTTATCGGATTTGTATGAATAGAAGGATCCTCCCTTGTATCTATTTCAACCACATCTTCATCGAATATAACCGAATCTTCGTTAATCACCTACACACATATCGTTAGTAAATTAGAATGAAAAAAAAAACTCTTTTAACCAAACTGAGATTAACATATATGCAGTTAAAAATAAAGGGGGAAAAGTGGAAAACAAGATGTACTTAATTACAATTTACAAGACAATGGAAACAAGAATCCCAAACTCAGTATAGCAATAGAAAGAAGATATTCAAATGTAGACACTCACTTCAACGGTGACAATCATTTCCAAAAAAAAAAAAAAAAAGGTTCCTTTCAAGTAGAAACAAAAATAACTTATAAAGAGCCTACTTTTTAAAATTTGTACTTGTCACAAACCAACTTAAACTAGAGTGCTAATCCAAATTCAGATTTTCAGAATTGCTTATATGTGACAAGCACATTGATTACAGAACTATGATCCCAAGTTCTTAGAATTCTTAGAAGTGTATCTCTTATAACATGTCCTCCTCACAACATTCTACAAATAATCAAAACAGATAAAGCCACAAATCTAATCTAAAACTCATATTTAAACATGAAAATGCTAAAGACTGTTCAAATGGTAAGAACATATCTCAAGTATTTAACCATGCGTTAATTATTTAACTTCTGTCCAAACTATCAATCACAATTGAAACTAAAATAAAAATCATCACAGATTCACAAGCATTTAACTTCTGTCCAAACTATCAATCACAATTGAAACTAAAATAAACGTCATCACAATTTAACTTGTGTCCAAACTTCCGGCCATTGAGAGTATGTCCTCATTCCTTCAGTTCATCCATTAATTACAAAGCATTTACACTAACAAGTAACAACACCACTGAGAATCTGAGATGACAATCCAAACAAATCAAAATGCTCTAAAAATGGAAATCAAATATTAACATACCGGCGGTACCGGATGCGACATCGGCGGAAGAGAGAGAGAGAGCGGTAGAGAGACGGGGAGAGCGTTGGCAGTCAGCAGTGAGCTTCGAGCGTTGGTCGTCGGCAGTCTGTAGTGAGCGGAGAGCCGGAGATCAGAGACTAGAGAGACTGAGAGAGAGAGCGTCGACGGTCCACAACCCCATAGCAAAGACTCAAAGAGTAAAAATCATGCTCCGAAGGACCGAAACCCATAACCCACAAAAGTCATGCTCTGAAACCACAAAGAAAATCTTATACTTGCCGGTGATGGATTTGATGAAAATCTGAAAATTGTTTGAAATCTGAACAAATTTTGGACTCTTGCCGTGATGGATTTTGTCGGCAGGTGGAGAGAGACGTTGCTTAAGTTGCTTGGACTTGGAAATCTGTTGGAGTCTTGGAGAGAGTCAGAGAGGGGCAATATAGTGGAGAGACAGAGATGGCATGAGAGGAGAAACTCGACACGGCGGGACTACGGGAGAAAGAAGGAGTGGCGGCACAGCGTGAAGCTGAAGAAGAAGAGAAGGGGCTAAAGGGCGGTGGAAGTGGAATACCGTGGAACTATGGAACATTCAGCTGAAAGAAAAGGTTAGGGTTTTGAGTTTGATAGCTTTAGTCGTCTTTTGAAATTTGATTTTTGAACTTTTGTCTTTTCACTGTTTTGTGATTTTTGAACATTTGTTTTCGTGTTAAAGCTTAAAAGTTAAAACATAAAATATTAAAATCAGCCAATCAGGATTCAGAAATAAGTTAAATAACTAAATTACTAATAAGCTATAAGCCCATTCTCGAATTTACCAGAAAAAAAAAAAAAAAAGAAAGAAAGAAGGAGGGGGGGTTAATCGTGTCTGGCGGGTCACCCATGGGTGACCAGCCACCCGACCCGCCAGACTAAGTTAAACGGGTCATAAATGGGTCGACCCGTTTATGACCCAAACACGTTTAAAGTAGACCCAAAGCTGCTAATTTTGTGTCGTGTTCATGTCGGGTCATGTCAAAATTGCCAGCCCTAGCCTACATCAATATCCTACAAAGGTTTTTAGCCGCTCATGACGCTGTTGCGATGGCCTCCTGCCATGATTACTTCTCTTCAACTCTTCAAGCTTTCAAGAAGTATTTCTTTGAATTTGCTCTAGGTAGCAGTGTGTCTTTCTTCAATGTCTAGAGGCCTATGTATAGAGATTAGGAGAGGCCTAAAAGCCCTAGAAATCTTAGAAAAATCAGAACTTAGTCTCTTAGTCCAAGTAAGAGACTAAAAATTCAATCTAAGTAGGAATAAGATTTCAAATTCGTCCAGATTTGCCGTCTTTTATTGTGAAGCAATTGTGGCATAGTAAACATCCGAATTAGGAAAACCTATTTCTAACATATTTTTTATTAGCTTTCCAACGCTACCAATTTTATTATAATCCGATACTTGAGCAGAACGTTATAATTAAAATACAGAGACAAGCTCATTCTGGATTCTTTCCAATAATAACAGATTTTGCCGACTTATCTTTTCATAAATTCAAAATTGATTTGGAGTTGAATATTTCCAAAAGTGAATTTGCCGATTTCATTCTAATTTGGAAATTTGATGGATTTTCTTCCAAAACCTATAAAACACAAAAACAATACAAAGCATTAAACTAAAACAAAACTAAGAGATTAACATATGTGAATAAAGGGGCTTGAATGTGTAACATTCAACACTTATCACACCCTCAAACTTACATATTGCTTGTCCCTTAGCAATACAAAATAGAAAATAAACTAAAAAACAATAAGATAAATCATTCTTTTGTGGGATGTACGATTGCATTTAATGTATGCAACAAGCCTTTTAAACCCCTAGGACTCCCTAGTGAACGAGTGAAGTCTCGTGAGGTTTGTCATATATGATACCCACAAACATTATGCAAGATCATGTTATTCATAAGATTGAAGTGTCACAAAAACAATGATTCTCATTCATTAGGAAGCTTAACAAAACAAACTCCATCTTCACAATTTCAGGGAATTAAAAATTAAGCTACTAACATGGCATTATGAGATATCACAAGATTCAATTAGTGTAAAGTAAACTTAAGACATAGTCACGAGGTTTCAAAAACTAATCTCAATCATGAATAGTTCAACACTCAAAATTTGCTGGACTCCCCATTAGATAAAACAACCAAGTCATATTTTTTTTTTAATTATTATTATTATATGTAGGTTGTGCAGTGCTTAGCTCCCTTAAAGTTTCTAATTGATTCATGTATCAAGTGTTAGATCAATAACTCCCAAACTACATGGTTTAAGGGCATTAGATGTAAAGACATCTCAAAGGGCTTACTAACTCGAGTCAAAAAGGGTACGAAGCTAAACTTAGTCATTTTATCAAGCAATCCAGATTCCACACCTTTTGACGTGAACACTCGATGCTTAATGAGGCAACAGGTCCAGTTACTCAGTGAAAAATTCAATTATTTAATTTTTTTTTTTTATTTATATGCCAAGGTTATTTCTCCAATAAGTTGCCCAATTGCATCCAAGATATTTATAACAGACATACTTGATTTCAAATTTCATACCCTACATACTACGTCCTAGTGTGCTTGTGAGAATCAAACTGAAACAGGTAATATCTCATGTTGCCAAAGAAGATAACAAAACTCTAAATTCTATAGTCAAGTGATCATGTATTCATCATGTTATGCTCACCAATGAAATACAAATCAGAATTAAATTTCAACCCAATTCTTATAAATACATGATCATGTAATGACAATATCTCCAATAGGACAGCAAAATGTTTTTCCCACCCCCAAACTTAAATGATACATTGTCCCCAATGTATAGATAGAGATACAATACCGTGTGGAAGGAAAAAATGGGGCTGGTTGTACTCCCCCAAACTTCAACGCAAGAATGCCTGTCCTGAAAAACAAAGCACTACTCCAGCTATGTGTAATAAAAATAAGCATTATGAAAATCAACAGGAGAAGTGTTAGTAAGAAAAACTAAAAATAAAAATAAACAAAAAGAAAAAGACAGAAATAAAGTGGGAACCTCCTATAAGCGCTAAGTTTAACGTGTTCATCCAAACAAACCAAATCCATAAAGAAATAAAAAAACAATGTAGAGGAAGGATGAGAAAGACTCCTGGGACCTGTCAAGTAGATGGAAGCAGCATCTCCATTTTGTGGAATGCCCTCTATGTAGGGCTATAATCATTTCCCTTGGTAACTCTGTTGTTTACTTTCTTGGACAACTGGAGAGAATGTTACCTGGAAGCAGTAATTGAGACGTTCTTGGTATGGCCAATGGATGAACGTTGAGTTTGGCAGTAGTAGGAAGCTAGGAATTTACTTGGTCTATGGTTTGCCCTGTATCACCATTATCCTCTTGGATGTATGTCGTACCGGCCTTGAAGGAATATTTAGTAGAAGTGGAAGGAGGGGACTCTGCAACCAAGTCCTCTACGGAGTCTAGAAAGAAGCACTCAGCTTTAGCCGGTGGTTGCTGGAAGGTATGGAAGATGTTCAATTTTACCTTCAGATTCCCAAAATTGATCTTCATAATTTCGGTCCTACAGTTTACGTTTGCATTGGTCGTAGCTAAGAAAGTGCGACCGAGGATTACAGGGATCATCTTTGTGAGATTAGCCACTGGTTCAATATCAAGAACGATGAAGTCTACGGAGAAGTAGAAATTGTCGACTTGGATGATAACATCTTCGATGATTCCTCGCGGTTTCTTGGGGATCTATCAGCCAATTGCAAGATAATTGGTGTGGGCTTTAATTCCCCCAAACCGAGCTGTAAATAGACCGAGTATGTCAATAGATTCACTTCAGCCCCCAAATCAAGGAGGGCTTTATCAATCTTGTAGTCTCCAATTATACAGGAGATGGTGGGAGCACCTGTAACGCCCTGCTTTTGCAAAAAGTGTAAGTGAAATTTTTTAAATTTTCACGTGACATTACGATCTTATCAGAGTTAAATATTGGCAACAGAATATATATATAACAGACATGGGATTAATTAACACTTTAGAGCTTCTAATACCTCAAAATAGATAATTAAAGTATGTCAACATAATTATGCAAAAGGTAGTAGTTATGCCTCACGGGGCGCATATAATTATACAAGTCAAAATAACTAGAGTTTAATGATTACATAATAGCAGAAATATAAATATTGTCTCTGAAACTAAGTTAATGAACTGCGTCATAGTAGTTCACAAAAAGGAGGCAGTCTAGCCTCGAGTACTAGTATCAGGATCCATCTAAGGGTCTGGATAATCCTGATATTCTTCTTCTTCATAACCTGTATTATCACACAATACAAAGAGAAAAACAACAATACAAAATATCTAAGTGAGTCCGCTATTTCCCATAATAATATGAGTGTTGTTTTATTTAATAATGCAACATAATGTAACAGAGCTTTATAATCACATGTATACGCAATATATGATCTATGGTCGCGAATCATAGACATAGATTGAATATAAACATAATCATAAGGCAGAAATATGACAGTTTTAAATGCAAAGTTTTAGGTATTTCCCTTTTTCCATTCCTCTGTTGGCCTAGGCACAGTAAACGTCTTATTTGAAGCCTGTGCTTTCTCACTTTAACTTTTAATTATATTCTTTGGAAGCCTAGGCTCTTGGAAACCTAAGTCTTCCTTGGTGACCTAGGTACACCAGTTTTTGTATTTATTATTCTCTTTTTCGGTACTTCTACATTCACTGCACCTAGGCAACCAGTCAATCGTCATGTACCACTGTGGATCTAGATCCACAGCTTGTTATTAAACAGATTATTAAAATAATAAAATATGCAAAGTCACATGCATAAACAAGTAAATAAAGCAGTAGACACAATATTATAGGAAAAATCCACAAGCTTCGTCTTCAGTAAGTATAGAGATACTTACTATTTCTGCTCCAAAGGTTACTCTCAGGAACTGTATAATTGTAATCATGTAATAATACTAAATTAGTGAAAAGGCACTATGAAATATTTACTATTATTACTATACTTATTTTCAAGAAATTATTTTCCATTACAACGGCTACAGATTTAAATATAATAAATATGACCTTATATTCATTTTATTCCGATTTAGTTCTATTTTATGAAAATACATGGCATGATGGTATAAAATATCGATATCCTGTTCTTTTAATTAGTATCGTGAATGCTATTTACTAACTTAAAGTATTTGGGTAGTGTATTAACACCTTGTAATTAAAATAACTCTTTATACAATATATATATATATAAAATAATTCACACATTTATATTTCATTTTCTTTGAAATCACCCACATACGTTCACCATACACACACTCACTATCTCTCCTTTTGAAGCACACATACACATATCTCTTTCTCCTTCACCCTACCTCTTCACGCACACACCCAACCTTTACTGGCCGAACCCGCATCATACACATGCACTTACTTGTTTTTACTCAAACACAACTCATTTACATCATGTAGTAAACACACACAGATGTTTACACACACACACATACACACACATATATCACAAGTTAATAAACCCAGAATCTCCTCAACACACTCAGGACTTGAACAAGCTTCAACTTACTGTTTTGCTTTTAGTATTGGCTAGAAGTCCTCTATTCACAAAGAAAAAAGAAGTTTATATTGTGTGTATTTGGTGTCTCTTTTTTAAGAGAGAAAAGTGAACAACATAAGAATTAAGAAGGAGAAGGGAAACTGATTTTAGAAGAGTAGAAGATGAGATTCCCCTCTAAAGCTTGCTCCAAGGTAAATCAAATGAACAAAAGAGGTAGTTGTCCAGAAAAGAAACACCACTAAATTATGCTCTATTTTTGGATGTAAAACAGGGACATTTTCTGTTCTAAATTCCCTACTGGTTTTGTGATGGAATGGGGGTAATTAAGGCTTTAGTTTCATTCACTAGGTGCTAAAAATCATGGAGAAACAGAGAAGTTTCCCATGCTTAAGTTTCTGCTCTTGGAAGAAGGAAGAACATCAGGTTTTGATGTGAGAAGGTAAGTTTGCTAAAATTTTGATCTTTGGTGGTGATTTTGATCGTTCATGCATGCTATATATAATAATCTTGAATGATTGAGATCAAGCTAGCAACCAAGTGCTCCAACGGCCAGATTTAAAACACATCAGCTGGAGACAATAGTACCTAGATCACCCGTATCTTCTAAAATAGGATTTTCATATCTCATTGGTTTTGAACCAACCAGCTAACTAGACTAACTAGATGAGTTTTTAATCTCCTAAGGCCGATAACACGAAATGGGTTCAAGAATCAAAGGTAGAAAAATTGACACTTGTAGCTTACATGTAAACTGTATCGGACTGGATAAATAAGTCGCTCAATCGACTCTTCAGTCGCTCGATCGACTATGGTTAGTAATATATTTACTTATCCGATTACTATATATATATATATATATAATATATATATATATATATATATATATATATAATTCTATTTAATCTATAATTAAATATAATTAAGTCTTATTCCTATGTACACACATGCAAATATTAATATCTATACCTGACTATCCTAAGCATGGTATTTTTCGGGGGTATTACAGCACCAAGGTCCTTCAACTTGGGAGGGAGACTGTGCTGAAGGATAGAATTGACCTGCTCAGTGAGAAATACCTTCTTCAGAGTGATGGCCCTTGTTCATCGCTTGTGAGTACACAGACCTTTGAGGAATTTGGCATAAGTAGGCACTTGCTTGATGGCATTAAGGAGTGGGAGGTTGATTTTTACCTGTTTGAAGACCTCCATTATATCTTGTAGTTTCTCTCCTTGTTTTCCAAAGTGAGAAGGTGCCTTGAGACGCTCTGGAAATGGGACCTGGGGCTCATATGGTATCTCAGGAGTAGGAGTAGATGAAGAAGAAGCCTTAGTGCTTACTTGCTTACCCTTTTCCTTCTGCAGATTCTGTGGGGTTTCTGTTTGCTTATCCTCCTTTTCTTGCACATGATTGTCGACCCTTCTTCCACTTCGCAATGTGGTGATGGCTAGCACTTGCTGATGATATGAAGTACTTGCTTCTTCCATGTAGTGTCCCTTCGGGTTGGCCAGCAGCTGACTTGAAAGTTTCCCTATGTTAGTTTTATTGGCTACATTATGTTGACAAAATCGCTGCCATGTAAGTGTGCTGCTATAACAGGGATGACGTAATATTTTAGAGTCTTCAGAATATTCAGAGATTATTCCTCTAATATGGAAAGATCCTTATTGTAACGTCCGAGATATTTTGCAGTAATTAAAATACGAAATTTGGGTGAATAATTGGAAGTTAATTTAATGCTATTAAAAAAAAGAAAAGAAAATAGAAATAGAAAAAGAAAAGAAATGAATAAAAGGAAGAATGAAGGGCCACACGACCCTTCATTTGAAACAGGTGTGGGGCACACACATACGCCCCACATGCGCCCCAAAACGGAGCGCATCAAAGAAAAGAAAAAGAAAAAGAAAGAAGGGCCGCATGGCCCTTCTCAAAATAAAAAAAAAATAATAAAAAAGAAGAAGAAGAAGAAAGTGAGGCACACGTTGGCGCCTCACTTAAAGAAAAGAAGAGTGAAGGGTCGTACGGCCCTTCACTCTAAGAAAAGAAGAAGGGCCGAGCGCCTTTCTCAGAAGAAGAAAAACATAAGAAAAAAAAAAGAAAGAGAAAAGAGAGAAGGAAAGTCTTTTAGGGTTTTCCAAATCTACGAAGATATAAGCCCTTAATCTCAAATCTAACCTCGAAAACGTAATCTACGGGACCCGATCTACGTTTCTACTGATTAGTTTGACGTAAATTTGAAATCTCTACTCTTTCTAAGTTTTGAGCAAATTGCTTAGGGTTTAAGTTTAATATCCAAAAATTACTTAGGGTTGGTGCCTTTTAGAGCTCTCTAATTACTTTCCAACCATTGGATAGCATTCGGGTGAGATTGGGTAAGTCTCTTATAAACCCTAGCTTTTGGGTTTATACTTTATAGTGTGGTTTTAAGTATTTAATCGGTAGATTTCGTTTTGGGTTAGTAATTGTAGATAGTACAATGTTGAATGGAACCTTAAAACTTTATGGGCTCAACTTTTAAACATGTATTAAAGGAAGCATGAGTTTAGGAGTATGAGTGCTAATGTAAGGTGCAATTTAATGCAACTCTACATTGCGCAACCTTGGGTGAGGATAATCCCACAAAGCCGCGGATCTTGCAAGGAAGTGAGTATTCTACTCATTGAGGAACCCTAGGAACTTTAGGTTTAAATATTGCTTTGTTTGGTTGCACTTATGCTCATGAAGAATATTGATGAAAATATATTTATGATTGAATTGTAAATTGTTGAAATGAGAATTAAGAACATGAAAATATACTTATGATTGAATTGTGAAATGTTGAATTGAGAATTAGGAACATGAAAATATATTTGTGATTGAATTGTGAATTGTTGAATTGTGAATTGTTGAATTGAGAATTAGGAATATGAAAATACATTTGTGATTGAATTGTTCAGTGTTGAATCAAGAATTATGATGATAGGTTGATGTTGAGATGTATGTAGTGGAATTGTGGTATGAGTTGAATGGAGGATGATTGAGAATAATGTGATTAAGTTGTAGTTGTTGATATTTGAATATGTGTCTTGTGATAATGATTGTTATGAACACTTACTATACAAGGCAAGTCTAGAGTTGTTGCTTCTAGCACTTGTGTGTTATATGCCTTGCGGGTATGTGCCTTTATGGGCACTGTTAAAGGTAAGTCTAAGGTATGTGGCTCTAGTACTTATGTATTTGTTTTCCCTGCAGGTAAATGGCTCTAGCACTTGTGTATTTGTTTGCCCTGCGGGTATGTGGATTTACGGACGGTGTTAAAGGTAAGTCTAGGGTATGTGGCTTTAGCACTTATGTATTTGATTGCCCTGTGGATATGTGGCTTTACGGGCAGTGTTAAAGGTAAGCCTAGGGTATGTGGCTTTAACACTTGTGTGTTGTTTGCCCTGCGGGTATGTGGCTTTATGGGCGGTACATGTTGATGTTCTTGAGTTTTATGCGTAAGTCTAGGGTTGTTGCTCCTAACTACGATGTTGGTAAGTTTGGGGTATTGCTTATGGTTTGTGTAGTATATTGCTAATGGAAATTGTGATAATATATAAGAGTGCAACGAATGGTGTAACTTATACTTGATGATGTGTTGTTGTGTGGACTTGAGGATTTGTGAATAACACTATTGAACCGTGCATGCATATATGTTTATGTACATTATTTCCTTAGTAAGTTTTATACTACTGAGGCCTCGGCACTTCTATTGAGGCTGTGAACTCACACTTTCACCTATAAGGATGTGGCTAATACCATAACCATATAGATAGAGTTTCTTTGGATGCAGGTATTGGTGATGCGGAGGATGACTCTGTTACAAACTATTTGGAGTATTACGACTAAGCACATCGCTTGAGTCGTAGGGGTGTCGGACTTGGATGGTCCCTTTTGTATATTTTGTATATGGCTAGTGTGACTTGTAACACAAAGATGATAGCCATTCTTTTGTATGTATAACTTATGTTTAAGCCTTGAACAGATAGACATTAATTGGCTCTTTCGTATAATTGACAAATTTATGATTATGATGTTGACTTCCGCAGTTAGACTTGGTATTTCGCTGCTTGAATTCTATTACTCTGATATATCATGTACATGTTAAGGAATGTGTACTATGGGTTGGCTCAGTGGCACGTAGTCATGCCACTGTGATGACTCAATTGTATGTTTCCAAAAAAAAAAAAAAGGTCATCACACTTATTATGACAAGTATCAGTGTCACAAACATCAATAAAGCAATTTTTTAGATTCCAGGAAGATTCTACGAAGTTTACAACTCTGCAAAAGTCGGTTCCCTAGTTTCCGTCCGGACAGCCCAGTGACACGTCCAGACGCCCTTCAGTGTTCAGGAAGATTCTGCACATGTTTCAGTATTTTTATCATAAACTTTTTGCTCAAGTATTGGATTGAGATGAAATTAGTGTAATTGGAAAGCTAATAAAAAATACTACAACTTGACCATCCGGACAGCCTAGAGAAACGTTTGGATGGACAAGCAGACGCATCCGGACGCCCATCAGTGTTCAAGAAGATTCTGAACAGCACAGCACACGCACGTTAGTGAAAATTGCTTGCAACCGTCCAGACGCTAGGGCATTTCCATCTGGATGCAGAAGACTGATCCTTAATAAAGAAACACGTGAAGCCCGTTATGGAAGTCAGTTGCAATTTGTCGTCCGGACGCCCTATGTCTAGGTCCGAACTCCGCTTAGAGAACTCCGAATTGGACTTGTATTAGGTTTTCTAAACCTATAAATAGAGGTCTTTAAGCTTGTATCATTTACAAAATTCAGTACTGAATTCCTTTGTACTAAGAGAGGGTGTTTAGGCAAATATTGTGAGATTAGCTAGCTTTCTAAGGGTGGTTTGTGTGTGATTTGATCAACTTTAAAGTCTAGCTTAGGGAGGAGCCCTAAGCTAAAGGATTCCATTGAAGACCCCTTCAGGTAGGAGACCTAGTTGGGAAGCGTTCACGTATAGATACGTGTTAGAGTGCAAGGTACAATCGCTGCATTGATGTATGTGAATGTTACTGCTTTGTTACTAGCTTTGTTTTTTGAATAATGGATATCCTGGGTTTGGCTACCCTGGAGTGGTTTTTCTCTTAATTGAGTTTCTACTTCGTCAACAAAATATTTGAACCTTTTAAATTCGGCATTTAATATTTTGTTGCACAATTGATCACACACACATGTTAATTAGGAGCCTATTATTTTTCAATTGGTATCAAAGCGGGTACACTCGTGTTTGGATTAATTTTCTGAGTGTGATCCATATTTTTGTTGACTCATTTTATCATGAATTCTTCTCAGCTATCTGAAGAGAATTTTGATAATGAGCTCTTTGAGGATTTTCTTAAATTGTGTAAAAACTCTAAAAATTCCAATAAAGAGCTCAAAAAAGTTAAGCAAGAAAAAGAGTCTGTAATCATTCAATTGTCTGAATCACATGCTTTGATTGACTCTTTGAAATCTGAGAATACCATACTGTTTAACACTGTTGATACACTTGAGTATAAATTAAAAGAATCTGAAGATCTCTTGAAAAAATTCTCTAGTGATAATTTAAAAAGCATGCGTTGTATTCATACAGATTATTCTAACAAGCCTATCATAATTGTTGATGATTTGGGTGCTTCTACTTCACATGCTTCTGATTCTAAATTAGATTATCTTTTTATTAAGCCTGTGATGATAGATACAGCTTGTTTAGATAACTCTGAAAATTCTTGCTTAAATAATTTTGTGAAGCCTAAGTCCAAGAAATCAAGAACACACGGTAAGTTTGTTCCTACTTGTCATCACTGTGGGATTACTGGTCACGTTAGACCAAACTGCTATTTGTTAAAATCTCAAAAACCTTGGAATAAGTAGTATGCTTCCAAAAAAGGCAGTGTTGAGAAACCCTCTTCAGATAAATATGGCCCTCCCCACAAGAGACATATATCTCAAAGAGGTAAGGAAGGACTTTGTTATCTATAAGAATGCTAACCTTAATTCTGCAGAGATTGTTAAAAAGCATTCAAACAAAAGAAGCTTGCCCACCTGTCATCATTGCAGCATCACCAGTCACATCCATCCCAAATGTCCATAGCTCCAGGCTCAGGAGTTGAAGGTTCAGAGGAAGCTGCCAACAAAAGCTATATCAGGCACTCTATCTCCGACAGCACATCAGGCTCCACGGCATCAACGGTAACAGCAGAAGTTTGTTCCTGCCAATCAGAGTGGCAAACCAAAGAAGAGCAAATCAAGGCACTTCAAGAGAAAGCTGCAAAAGCTCAATAGTAACCGTGGCTGTGAGGGGTTGCTGAGCCTAATGCAAGGTATGCTAAAGAGAATGGACAAGACCCGCAAACCACCTCCACCGATCAAGCAGGTGTGGGTCAGGAATGATGAGACCATTCACTCCTTGAGGGGGAGTGGACTCACCTAGTAAAGGTGAAGTCACACCATGCCTAGGATTTTTGTTCCTGAATCCTAGTGCATGTCAGGTATGTTTGCATTATGTTAGTTTATGTTTGCTGCATTCTGTTTGACAAAATCACTATCTTGTAATGTTGCTGTCTTAATCAGGAATGCCGTATTTTTCAGAGTATTCATTACAGAAAAGTGTTTCAAGATGTTCAAAGAAGATTCTGTGCAGATTCCAACGCAGAGAAGTCAAATCCTAAAGTTCCTTCCGGACGGCCAAGTCATGCTTTCGGACGCCCATCAGAGTCAAGAAGCCGAACAATTCAAGGTTGCATCCGTCCAGATGTCATGGCAACACGTCCATATGCACTTCAAGGTTCGAGAAGATTCCAGCTTTCCTTCATAGACACGGAGTGGGAAGACAGCTTCCACTCGTTTGAACGCTAAGGCAACACCGTTCGGACGCGGTCCTGTTATGGCAATTATGTGCAGAAAAAGTGCAACCGTCTGGACTAGGCCAACACCGTCTAGATGCGGCCTTAATATGGAAACGCATGGAGCGCATTATGGAAAGTCGATTGCACAGAAGACCGTCTGGATACTCAATGCTTTCGTCCAAACGCCACCTAGAAAATTTAGAGACAGACTCGTTTTAGGTCTTTTTAGCCTATAAATAGAGGCCTCTAGGCATGTATTCTTTACAGAATTTGGTATTGAATTTTTTAAAGCTTAGAGAGGGTGTTTAGGGAGACATTGTGAAGATCCACTAGCTCTCAACCTGTTGTCGATATGCTGTTGTTGTGCTCGTGTTTGAAGTCTATCTTAGGGAGGAGCCCTAAGGTAAAAGAATCCATAGAAGACCTCTTCAAGTAGGTGACTTGGTTGGGAGGCGTTCACGTTGGGTTACGTGTCAGAGTGCAAGATACGATCGCTGTATTGGGTATGTGAGTGTTACTGTCTTTGTATTAGCTTTGTCTTCCAATAGTGGATTTCCTGAGTTTGGCTGCCCCGGAATGGTTTTTCTCTTAATTGAGTTTCCACTTTGTTAACAAAATATCTGTCTCTTTTAATTCTACCCTTTTGATATTTTGTTACACGTTGCACACATACACGATAAATTAGAAGATGCGGAATTTTATTCTTTTGATAACTTTTCAGATATTGCATGCGTTTTTGCCTGATATTTTAGTTCATTGTGCATTGCTTGAATGTGCTTATATATGATTGAGAGTTTATGCCTGATATCTACTAAGTTTTTATGTGCATCTTAATGATAGATAGTTACTTTTCTCATGTGATGAAAACTTGTGCACTATCTAAAGCTCCCCTAAGATACTTTTTTTTCTCTCTAATTTTTAGCTTCTAGAAATTCTTATGAGAGATTTTTTTTTTGCTAAGATGGTCAAATTGACCAACTCGCTGGTTGAACCTAGGACCTATAAATTTTGGCATTCTTTCTAGGTTGCAGCACCAAGTGATAAAAAGCATTTAAATTTCAGTACATGGATATTTGAAAAGATCCATTGCTTTTGTGCTATTAATTTGTTTTTAAACTTGTCCCTCAAGAAATAGTCAGTGACCAAATCATTAAGGAAATAGACAGTCACTAAAGGACTAAGTAAAAGAAAAGTGATGCAGCTTAGGGGAATGTATCAGATGGAGGGTGGTTAGTGACACGTCCGGACGCTCGTGGTCCTGCCGAGTGTTGATATGGTAGTGGCCATCCGGACGGATAAGTTATGCATCCGGACGAATACTCTACAGGTTAAGACTCGCATTCTTTTCCCCTGCGTCGCACAAGCCTCTCATTTTACTATTATTCTCTTGAGTTTTCTTGCCTTTTTGGTGCATTTTCTCGTGCTTTCTCACAAGTTCTCATCCTCTTTTATTCTTTTATGCAATTTTCTCTCAATTCCAGGTATTATGCTCTATCTTTTATATTCTTCTCAGTTTATTTTTTAAACTGTTAGAATTTTAGGACTCTTTTGGAATATTTTCTGTTGTTGGGGTTAGTTTAATTTTATAATGCATGGATTTGCTTATATTTTTTGTTGTTGGGGTTAGTTTAATTTTATTTATATTGTTGGATTGTTATTCTTCCATTTGTAATTTTTTAGGCATCCAGTTCAAGGTTGCATTCGTCCAGACGTCATGGCAACACGTCTGGATGCACTTCAGGGTTCGAGAAGATTCCAGCTTTCCTTCACAGACACGGAGTGGGAAGACAGCTTGCACCCGTCTGAACGCTAGGGTAACACCATCTAGACGTGGTCCTGTTATGGCAATTATGTGCAGACAAAGTACAACCGTCCAGACTCTAGGGCAATGTTGTGAGTTTTAAAAGTACTCGCAAGCGCACGAATCGTTTGCAATATGGTGTATGTGCAAGTGCGAGGTCGATCCCACAGGGAATTGTGTTGCGTAAATTAATCTCTATTTAAACTAATCCTATTTTAACCTAGTTCCGAATTTTTGGATTTTTTTTAGAATCAAAACACAAAAGAAAAGATGATTAACTAAACAGAAAGAAAAGCACTAAGGTTTTAGAATCCACCAAACCAAATCAAACACCACATTCTTGCATGCTAATTATAAATCCGATTGAAATGAGTTGGCTATTCAAGTTCTTTAATGATTCGTAAATCATTTGATGAATCCAACTTTAAGATAAATCACAACGATTATCCCTTTGAGATCAAATCATCCATTGTATCCCTTTGTCAGACAAATCACAATGGATATCCATTCTCAACGAAATCAATCGATGTATCCATCGGTTGAAACACATCAAATATCCAGTAGAAAATAAAATATTCAATTCAAAGACATCAATTAATAAACTGAATTAGAACTTGAATTTTATAAAATATCGAATTTATAAATTTCATGACAAGAATGTTGGTGTTATCATTGATGAGGTTTCATCATCAACCTTAGTTGATGATTTTAGCCTCTCATGACTAAAAACACCGAACAAACTTGTAATGAAACATAAAATAAAATTAAGACAAAAAATAAATGAAATGGAGAAGGTAGAATAACAGAAATTAAACTAAATTAAACATAAAATAAAAGAAACTAAAGATATGGAAAAGATAAAAAGACAGAAATTAAACTAAAGTACAAAAGAAAGAAAATAACCTGTAATGCAAACATAAAAATAAAAGAAAGGTAGAATAGAGAAGACAGAAATAAAGAATTAATCTAAATTAAAAAAGAGAAAAGAGCTAAAAACAATGCTCTGAAAAGAAAATGTGTATATACAATATCGATGAATAAGTGGTGCCTATCATGGGGTTTTTGTAGCAAAATATTAGGCTAAACCCCATATTTTCAAAATGGTACCTCTACCCCTCAAAACTCAAATAAGAGAAAAGAATGTTAGGGTTTGGAGCCATATTTTCAAAATGACACCTCTACCCCTCAAAACCCTAATAAGAGAAAAAAAAAATGCTAAGGTTTGGAGTTTCTGCAGCCGCCAGGAGTAAGGAAATTCGCGTTTTTATATTGTGGGACACTTATAACATAGAAGATGTTCGAATTAGGAAAATCTTATTTCACAATGATTTGTATTATTTTGAATTAGCTTTTCACTGCCTCTAATTTCACCTTAATCCAATACATGAGCTGAAAGTTATGGTCAAAATTGTATGACTTGTGAAAATCCTGAAATTCAATCCAATCCGATTTTGACTCTAATTAGAGAAATTTCAATTTAATCCTTTCATTGATTTGGTTAAACATAACCATATCATCTAGGTCTTCTCAAAGTGTGCTTTCTTCTAAACTTTGCATTTTTCATTTTAAAACTGCCATTTTCTCTCAATGATCTGCAAAATACCAAAATACAAGAACTAACCAAAAACATTAAAAAATAACAAAGCTAAAGGTTTAATAAATATGAATTATGGGGTCTATATATACAATATTTGGCACTCATCGGGCAACACCGTTCGGACATGGCCTTAATATAGAAATGCGTGGGGCGCGTTATAGAAAGCCAGTTGCACAGAAGACCGTCCGGACACTCAATACTTCCGTCCGAATGCCAACTAGAGAATTCAGAGACAAGCTCACTTTAGGTCTTCTTAGGTAATAAATAGAGGTCTCTAGGCATGTATTCTTTACAGAATTCGGTATTGAATTCTTTATAGCTTAAAGAGGGTGTTTAGGAAGATATTGTGAAGATCCGCTAGGGTCCATAACAATACCCCGCTTTTGCAAATTCACTTTTGTAGGAATAATATTATGACAAGCCCTCCATAAAAACATTTTAACAGAATTTGGTACCTTCATGTTCCATAATATCTTCCAGAAATTGCTCGTTGCTGAAGATGTAGATCCCACCCCTCTGTGCCTTTCAGTTCGATCTTTTTCCATGTGATTAACACTCATTACAGTGAAATGCCTATTGTGGTGCCCCTCCAAATCAAAACATCTTGTTGACGATACTTGCTCAACGGAATCTGGAGGATAATTTTCCAGCCTCTTCTGCCCATAAATTACGTTTTAACATCGATGCATTCCACCCCTTGGCAATTGGGTCTATGAGTTCTACCACTTTGGCATGTGCGGAAAAAACTTGTTCAGCAATTGTATAGCAAACGTCGTAGAGGTTGGTAGCCATTTATCACCCAAAATGTTGACTGTTTCTCCACTCCTGATTCTCCACAGAATCCCTTCGTTCAGTAGCTCCCAAGCTGGGGAAATGCTCCTCCACACAAACAACGGCCTTTTACAAGATGTTACCTCCCTAAGGGACCCATGTGGCTAGTATTTTTCCTTCGTGACTCGGGCCACCAAATTGTGGGGATTCTGTAGTAGTCGCCAACACTGTTTTGCTAAAAGAGATTTGTTGAAACACTGTAGCTCCCGAAACCCATGCCACCTTGTGCGTTGGAGTACTGATAAGCGTCGAATGTTGCACATTCAAACTCCTTAACTTGCATATGTTAATTCCTTAGCAATGTTATTTGTTTGATTTTATGTTGTTTTATTGTTTTCAGGTTTTAAATAAACATGCAATTACTTCCACTGATTTTGGGTTTAAAACATACTTTTAGAAGACCTAGAAGATATGGTTAAGCTTAACCAATCATAATAGAAAACCTAGAAGATGTGGTTAAGTTTAATCAAATCAAGGAACTGATTAAATCGGAATTTCTCCAATTGGAGTCAAACTCAGATTGGATTTTGCATATGTCTCAGTGTTTTGATTATAACTTTCTGCTCAGATATCGTATTATAATAAAATTAGTGGTGTGGAAAAGCTAATACAAAATTCAACAAATATGTTACAAATATATTTTTCCTAATTCAGATGTTTACTATGCCAAAATCGCCCCTCAATAAAATATCGCAAATCTGGACGAATCCTATTCCGATTTGCACCAGGATTGCTTCATAATTGGACTAAGAGACTAAGTTTCGATTTTTCTTGGATTCCTAGAGCTTTTAGAACTCTCCTAGTCTCTATAAATAGACTTCTAAGCTTCAAGAGAAGGAGTTCTTAGCTTTAGACAGAAAAGTCTTCTTGGAGGCTTGACAAGTTGAAAAGGAGAAGAACATGGGAGGAGACCATCCCAACACCACGATGAGCAGCTAAATTCGTAATAAGGTATTGATGTAGCCCTTTCCAAGTAACAATGGTTTAATTGTATTTTAGTTTAAGATTTTCTATATGCATGATGGTTGTATAACTGTAAGAATTGATCTTAATGTTTATACTTAATCATTATAAATTTCTTATCTTGTCTTAGAAAGTCTTTTATATTGATTGAACTCAATCCTTCATATTTTCTGTGATTATGTGAATGATTGTTATACAATGATTTTAATTGACATATGATCAAGAGGGTTAGATAGGTCATGCCTAGGATTTAGATCGTACTACACCCTAGTTTAGTATAATTTAGGTAGATAGTTTGTACCAACCGAAGATGGGTTATACTATTCTATTGATTGTGTGTATCTTATTAAAGCCGTAGTTAATCCATACCTAGGGAAGACGGGTCGTATCGCATCTTAGTAGTTTGGTGGACGGTCCATGCCAACCAAAAATGGATTATACTTATTCTGTAGAGGTAAGTTCTTGACTACTCGAGTGAGACGAGCCCTATATCATGCATAGTATGAATTTTCCTTGTTAATTTATGATTGACCATTGTTATGCGGTGAGTAGTGAAATCAATCCCCTATTCTTTCTCTCATCACTACTCTTTTTACATTTATGTCTTTTACTTTTATGTATTTATTTTTAGAAAACAAAAATCAAATCAAACATATTTTTTATTAAGTTATATTTAATATTGAAAAAACTTGATAGCAATTCCTACGCAGTCCTTGAGGTTCGACACCCTCAATATAGTCCTATCCTACAAAGATTCATACTATTGCAAGTGGTAATTTTATTATTGATATTTTTGTACACAAAACGACCACATCAAAAACAATGTGGGTAGTATTTACCTCTATGTCCATCTACCCCGTTCTGAAAAAATTAGTCGCTGCTTTGCATACCTCGTCGCCAATAAGTGCCCAATTTTCTTCCTAAAAACACTCAGAAAAGCCATCTGGGCCTGGAGCTTTTAGCGGAGCCATATGACCAAGGGCGTTGCTTTCTTCCTCTGCACTAAAGGGCTAAATTAACTGAATGTTCATCTCCCTTGTAATTGTGTGTGGCATATTGTAGAGGCATTCATCCATGCCCGTTGGTGATTCAGTTGTAAACAAAGTCTGGAAATATGAAATGAAAGCCTTCTCAACTGCATCTGATGATGAGCAGACTACTCCCTCCACATCCCTGATCTTAGTAATCTAATTCGTCCGCCTCCGTTGCTTCACACAAGCATGGAAATATTTGAAATTTTCATCCCCATGTTTGAGCTAGTTTTCCTTAGCCCATTGACTCCATTTTAGCTCGTCCACCTTCATCAACTCATTGACTTCCTATTGAAGGCTATTAATTGTCTCCATATTGGTAGCGATCCAACCGATGATTAAAAATAAAGAATTTTGGTTTTGAAACTTAATCGGTTTTCACAACTACGTGGATTTTAATATTTGTAACCACTCGCAATAGTACGAGACTTTGCAGAATAGGACTAAGGAGGGTACCGTACCACAAGGATTGGAGGTTGTTTGATTATGAAATACTTAAGACGTTCTCCAATTCAATTTGAGAAAAAATATATTTCTTTATTTTTTTTTTTATCACTAAGCTAACATGAACAATAAACAATTCAAAGTTGAGAGATTTAAGAAAATGAAATGTATAGGGAATTGATTTCACTCAATCATCATACACATGGCATATTACATCTATCTCGGATTTCCTCAACAAGTATAATACGAGCGCGTAATGATTGTCAATCACACAACGACCTCAACATGAAATTACTTTAGTTAAAAGGTAATGATAATCCATCTACTTATACAATAGTCATCTAACTAATATTTATGCATGAATGATTAATGCTCCCTAGTATGGACTATAAGACCTCTCAATAAGCATACACATTTATGGAAAAAGCATAAACCATCTTAGTTTAGCACATAACCTCCACATAAAATTACACTATAATTGAAAAGAATCTAAACAATAACTAAACTAAAAGGATGTGGAGTAATACATGTTCCCTAGCACGATTCATCAAATTCACATAAATTATGTCACAAGCACCATTACATAACCATCATTCCCTCACTAAAAGAAAAAGGAAATGTTGAGTTCGATCAAGAATCAAAGGATTCTCATAGACAAGAGATCCTTCTTTTCAAGATTGATTTTGTTTTGAAGAATATTCACAAGAGTTTTGCAAACCTCTAGGCTATGTAATCATCACACATGTATAGAAATCCAAGAATAGCACAATCAAACCATGGCAATTGGAAGGAGTTCCATCAATACCCTATAACTAATTTAGCTAATCATGGAGATATGAGATTCTCTTATAGAAGAAGAAGAACCTATTTCTCTAAGATGATTTAGAGACTATAAATCAAGCCAACAATATGTGAACAACTTATTTTAATAAAAGAAACTAAACTAACATCTAAGAACAATGAAGAACAAGAATTAAGGAAAGGAAAATATAAAGGAAAGCATTAAAGGATCGAGCTAATCTCTTTGGAATTTTTGGATTCCAGGGTAGTAATTAAACATAAAATGAAACAAACAAGAAAGGAAGAAGAGAGAAGTTGCTGGAAAATACAAAGGAAAATTGCATTAAACTAATTTCAAACTTTACTTGAATAAAAACGGATCTAAAGTGAATTACAGAACTAAGTTATACTAAATCTAAGCTCTCTGGAAAATAAGAAGGAAATGGTGCATCAAAAGAAATGCACAAAAACTAAAACTAAAACTAAAATAAAGACTAAAAACTCTCCCTCTTTTAACTCTCACATCCATCCTCTATTTATAGAGGATTTGATACAACAAATCTAACCCATTCAATCACTTTCAGCTGCACAAATGAAGGGTGACAACATCTGATTAGAACCGCGCAACCGGAGGATGAATTTGGATCACACAAAAATATGTCAACATCTGAAGATCTTTTCTAGAATATCCGAAGTCGATCGATCGATTGCATGTTGATCAATCGCTTTTAGTTCGACTGCAGAATTGATCGATCGCATTCTTTATGCATGGAATGTTCGATCGATCGATTGTACTTGACTGATTTTTCTCTTCTTGGCAAGAGCACTTGAACCTCAAATGTCTTCAATTTTGTCCTTGATGTATCTTAGGCCTAATTTGATGATTTTTCTCTTGTTTTCAATTATGACCTAAAAAAGAGTTGAAACACTAAAACATAATAACATATTATTTAACAACACATTTTAGGGTTTAATATATGTGAATTAAGGGGCTTTGAATGTAAACATTCAACGCTTATCACATATCAATAAGCTCATGCTATGACGACCCTTTTTTATTTTATATATACAAAATGGAATCGCACAGTGACATGACGATTAGTCACAAAGCCAATATATAGTACACATCTCATAATATGTACCTAGTATGTCAGAGTCAACAACTATGTAGCGGAAATAAAGTCCCATAAAAACTAACATGTATTAATTCACAGTAGAGCCATACATTTGTCTATCTATTTAAGGCTTAATCAAAATATTATACACATCAAGCATGGCTATTCAAAGATACGTGTCACATGTGACACAGTCATACAAAAAGTGTAACAAAATAAGGAGTATCCTCAAGTCCAACACCTACAACCATCGCGATAGGCATCAGTCGTAGTATCCCAAGTACATAGCCACAGGGTCCTCATCGACGGCTGCTGTACCTGCAGCTAAAGCATCAGCATCTACACAATCGTGTTGGTAGCCACGTTTGCATAGGTGAAAGTATGAGTTCACCAACTCAGTAGTATAGTACACACTGGTTTTCCCAATGAGCCAATCCTTTTATTTATACTGTATGTTTACAATAACAGCTACTATCAACTTGATGCTTATGTTTTAAAAACGTCTCTTAGTTGATGAGAGTAAACACAGGCACACATACAACAGGAGTAGTCTTATTACATTATACACTCATACGTATATATCATATGCACTCTAGCCGTATCCATATACATATGTTTTGTCACATTCAAACTCATAGGCATATCGATACGTCTAGCATGAAATCCCATGTAAACATGCTATGCGACCTAGTTGTAACGGTATACATACGTTCTGTCACATTCAAACTCATAGGCATACTGATACATCTAGTCATGAAAACATTTTAAAACATAAATCATGTCACACATCATCATTGTGCTATGCATGCTCATCATCTGTTCTTGTTGGTTTCTGTTTCTTATTCTGATGCCCTGGGGCTTTATACCCGGTGGTCTTACACATGCTCTTTCTGATGCCCCGGGGCTTTATACCCGATGGCCTTACACATTCTTGTTTGTGTTTTTTGTTGCTGATGCCTCAGGGCTTTAGACCTTGTGGTCTTACACATGCTCTGCCAAGGTATCTTTAACTTTGGTCTTACGTTCAATGTCAATGATTTGGTTTCATGCTCATGCTAATCACATTTCATTCTCATCATGATCATACTATCATACATATGTGTTACTTTGGCATCATATTCTTTCCGCATTCTTTCAAGCATATTGTGAAATCATAATTCAATCATCAATTCGAAATCATGTCTCAAACACAAAACAATTTCAAACATTTCTCATCATTCTTCATGGTATTGAAAATAATCATAACACACATATTCATTTAAAATATCATTGGCTCGACAATATCAAATCATATCATTTTCTTAGCATAAAACACAAGAAGTTCTAAGTGAGTAAAATACTCATTTTGGTTGCTCAGTTTACGGCTTAACAGTGAATCCTCAATGAAAGCCTTGTAATGTATCGTTGCATTAACACATTGCATGATACATTAATATCAACATAACATTTCTAACTCTAGATTCCCAAATAGCTCTTAAAATGCTCAAGGGCTATACTTATAGAAAACCCATAAATTTCCTAGGGTTTCATTTGACAACCCATTAACCAACATTGCTAACCCATATGGTTTACTTAGGGTTAGACACCAAAAACCACAATTTAAACTACTGATGAGTGTCCAATATTGCATATGTGGACCCCTTAATTTGCATTTACTAAACCTTTAATTTTATTATTTTCTAATGTTTTTTGTTAGTTTTGGTATTTTAGTATTTTGCAAGTCATTGAGAGAAAACAATAGCTTTATGGTGAAAAAAAAGCACACTTTGAGAAGACCTAGATGATGTGGTTATGTTCAATCAAATCAAGGAGAGAACTAAATCGGAATTTCTATAATTGGAGTCAAAATCGGATTAGAATTCAAATTCTGCACATGTCATAGTATTTTGGCCATAACTTTCAGATCAAGTATCCGATTAATGTGAATCAAGTTGTGTTGGAAAGCTAACTCAAGTTTCTACAAATCATTATGAAATATGATTTTCGTAATTCGGACGTCTGCTATACCAAAAGTGCCCCGCAATAAAAGACCGTAAATCTGGACGGATTTGGAGTCCTTTTCCTTCTTGGATTGTGTTTTGAGTTTCCTACTCAAACTAGGAGACTAACCTCCGATTTTACTAGAAATTCTAGGGGTTCTAGGATTTGTTTTCTCCCTATAAATAGACCTCTAAGCTTCAAGAAAAAGGTGTGAGGCTAGAGCAAAATTTTGGTTTCTTTTTGCAACAATTTTTCTTGTAAGTTCTTTTAATTTTTAATGTTTTCAATTCAAGTTAGCATGTTACTTTTAGCCATGAGAGGCTAAATTCTCAACTAAGGTTGAGGATGAAGCCTCACTTATGATTAGCAACAATATTCTCATGTGATGTAATATTTTCCAATTTTAATGAGTTTGATTTTCAATTGTTTTACTTTAATTCAATTTTGTGGAATGATTCTTGGATATCTTTTGTGATTCAAGGATACATTTGATGATTTAATTTAAATTGGATTTCTTTTGTGATTTGGGTAAAGAATAGATACATGTGATGGTTTTGATTAATTATTTGAAGCAAAAGTAAAACATACTTAAGATTTTATTGTGAGAACTTTGAAAAATATTATTGATCATGAGAATATGTTGCTATGAGTTTGTGAGTGCGGATTCCGATACCTTAGTGCCTTTTTTATTTGATTACATTCACTCTAGTTAATTTTATTTATGCTTTTGATTTTTATTCATAAAAACAATCTCTTAATTTTTGGAACTAGGTTAGGATTAAATTAATTTGGATTTAAATTTTGTTTGCAAAAACGCAATTCCCTGTGGGATCGACCTCGCACTTGCAATCCATTAACTGCAAACGATTCGTGCACTTGCGAGTACAATTAAAATTCACATCAAGTTTTGGCGCCGTTGCCGGGGAATTGTTTGATTTTTTGAAAACTGTTTATTTCTAAATTGATTTTATCTTTCTACTAGTTATAATTAGGATTTTTTTATTTGCAATTTGTTTTTGTTATTCCTGTTTTTAAGTTTTTAATTTTGTTTTATTCCTTGTGCTAATAAAGAAAAATAGAATTTTTTGTTTTTGGCCTATTTTGCAGCTTTCGCTCAATTTTCTTCCGTAGCACTATTCGGATACGCCTCTACTCATAGGCTTCATCAATAAGTTCAGTAGCTACGGAATTTTGCCAAATTTATTTTTGGTCGATTTTGTGAGTTTTAGTTTTAGTTTATTTTTGGTCAACTTATAAGTTTTTGTTTTTAATTTTTGGTGTGTTAGTTTCTGCTTCTGTGTTAATTTTCATTAGTTATTTTTATTTATTTTATCTTGTAATAATTTTTTTTTTTCAAAAAATAAAAAAATAAAAAAAATTGCTAGTGTGGGCTTACGACACTATCCAAGTGTCTAGGCAAGTTCTGGCTAGGAAAGTCTTGGGATTTAAGAGTGTCCGTGTGACCCCCCTCACTTTCCTGGGAACGACCCTGGGTCCTTGGAGAATTCTGTTTCCCCTACTTGCATTTTTCTTTACTAGTTAAATTTTAGTTTATTTTAGTTTTTGCATTTTGTTTATGCTTGGGCGACGATCTTTAAATCTGGAACTTACAACTTTTGATCCTGAGATCGAAAGAACAGCTCGAGAGAATCTAAGCTTGCTGAAAAATTCAAAGTCTGAGTCGGAAAAGTCTGTTGAGATGGGAGAACCGCTTAGGAATGGGGATCCACCCAGAACCCTCAGAGAATTATTTGCACCCATCACTACCGACACTCCATCCTGCATAGTATTGCCTGCTACTAATGCTACTCATTTTGATTTGAAGCCGAGTGTAATTCAAATCCTTCCTACTTTCCATGGTTTAGAGAATGAAGATCCTTACGCTCATGTAAAGGAATTTTTGGAGAGGTGCAACACTTTCAAATTTCAAAATTTCTCAGATGAGTCAGTGCGTCTAAGGCTATTTCCTTTTTCCCTAAGCGGTAGGGCGAAAGCATGGTTACATTCCAACATGCCTAGATCCATCACCTCCTGGGAAATTTTACTGACCAAGTTCTACAACAAATTCTTCCCAATCTCGAGGATTAATGAATTTCGTCGAGAAATCAGCAGTTTCAGTCAAGAGGAGGACGAGAAATTCTGTGACAGCTGGGAGAGATTTAAAGAGCTAACTATAAAGTGTCCGCCCCATGGTTTTGAGACTTGGAGGCTCATTCAATTTTTCTACAATGGGTTAACTCAATCGGAGCGTTACATGATTGAGTCCATGAATGGTGGCGGGTTCTTGAATCTTACTGGAGAAGAAGCCTACAAGACTCTGGATGAACTGTCCGATAATTCAAAACGGTGGGATTTTGTGGGGTATGGGAGAGAGAGCGGCGATTTGAGCTATTTATAGCCTCTATGGGGTCCCCGTCCGGACGGTGTTTTGATGACGTCCGGACGCGCGCTGTCTCGGAAAGGAGCAAAACGGTTACGCCCGTCCGGACGAATTAAATTACCTGTTCGGCCGAAGGTGACAGCTCATGTCCGGACGTGGAACAAATTCCGTCCGGACTGCAAAACGCCGTCCGTTCGGACTACAAAAAAAAATGCACCGTCCGAACTGCTGAACTCCACCCGTCCGAACGCCAAGAAAGACCGTCCGGACACTCCACACTGAAAGACCAGAAAGAGAAAAAAAAAACTGAGGAAAATTTGACAGAGATCAAATTTTCTCAAGTCAGTATCAGAACATGCATGTATAATCAACTGATAACACAATCAGAGAGCATCTCAAAACTAAACAGAGATATAAAAGAGAGTTGAGATTTCAATTAGCACAAATATTTTTCCTGGTCATAGAAAATTCAAATAGACAACTCAACTCACTCAATGCATGTGTGTGTGTGAAGATTCTTTTCCCACAAGGTATGACTTTCGATGAAATGACATAGAGCAACTACATTTTCTAGACATGAGAGAAAATCAGTGACAGAATAGCCAAAAGTCAAACCTTATAACTTGCTAGGGCCTAGCTGCCCTTATTTGATACACTCCCCCTGAGATGCAGCACCTAAGTGATTTACTTGTACCATGAAGGACAACGTAAATTTTTTACTTGCACGTAGAGGGCAAGGCATAAAGCAAATGTAGCACATAAGCAGTGAATATATATTTTAAAGCATAGATTTCATACGATTAACTGCTTGTTTCTTATGGTGCTGCAAACTGTAGGGAGTGCCAGAATTTTTAGGCTCTAGGTTCAACTAGCATGAGGTCAATTTGGTCATCTTATCAAGGACTTCTTCTCTTATCCAAAATTTCTAAAAGCAAAAGGTCAGAGAAGGAAAGATGTACCTTTAGGGGAGCCCGGGATAGTGCACTTTTTCATCGCGTGAGGAAAGAAGCTATCCTACTTTTGCAAAAATAGGAAAAACACTTGGCCAATGTAGTCATAAACTCTTAATTATATCTAAGCAGAGTAGATTAATGCTTACAGAATTGAGATATCAGGCAAAAATACATGCAATATCTAATAAGCCAAGAGAAAAAATATCCTGCAAACACTCCTCATATGAAAAGGCAATATGGAAATGACATCATATGAAAAGGCAAGATCAAACCTGTGTATGCTTAATGATGCCAATACAGAAAAAACAGTCGCTCGACCTGTTTTTTTCTGTCTTCCCCAAAAAGTACCTGCAAAGTTCTCTCAAGAACCATAGGGGGCAAACACAGCTGGTTCCTAGATTGCATATAACAATATGTCAAGTAAAATAAGCAATCAAACCTGATGCCATAGGATTAGGAACCAAATCCTAGGCATGAACACCCGAATCTGCTAGGTGCGTCTATACCCCCTCATGGGGTAGCTGTCCTTCTCAACCTAAGCCTACCTTCCAGTGGATGGTTGCTGGCAGGACTGCATCATCCACTCCATCATGTTCTGCATCCAGATAGGAGGCTCATTGGAGTATTGCTCTTCTTTCATCTTCAGAGGCCTTCTAAACTGCTTGGGTTTGCTCTTGTAGGTGCCACTGTGATTGGCTGGTCCAAACTGCTGCTGAGGCCGCTGATGCTGAGAAGCATGAGACCAAGGGGCTTGATACTGATGCCTTGGTGCTTGTCCCCATGGTGCTTGGTAAGACGCCTGATGCCATGGAGTCTGATGCTGGACTACAGGTCTAGTGTCATAATGAGCTTGTCTGGGCACTTCTTTCTTGGCTTTGGCCTTTTGTGCTTTCAGGAGGAAGCACTGAGGGCGAACATGCCCACTGAGACCGCAGTGATGGCAAATGGGAGGTCTTCTGATGGAATGAGGCTCCTGAGTGCCTGGAACATCATCGTTGACATTTTCTTTCTTTTTATCTTCAACAGTGGGATGAGGCTCTGGGACTGTAGGTTTGACAAACACAGTCTTTGAGGAAGAAGGAACATCAGAAGAGGGAGCTACATACCCGAGACCAGTCTTGTCATTTGGGCTCTTCTGGATAGACAACATACGAGTCAACTTCTCATCAGTGACTCTCTCTAGCTGGAGCTGTGTCTCTAGTAGCTTTTCCTCGAGCTCTTGTACTTTGAGCCACAATGAACTCTTCTCGGTCTGCAAACTATTCAGATTGAAAAATTGAATTGACTTCTAAAAGTAAAATGTGTGCATAAGTGTCAACAAAAATAAAAGCACAGCAGAAAGTAAATGACACAGATATTTTTGTTGACGAAGTGGAAACTCAGTTAAGAGAAAAACCACTCCGGGGCAGCGAAACCCAGGAATGGAATTCACACCGAATTCTTGCAGCTCTAAGTGCCCAAGGACCCCTATTTATAGGCTGGGGGTCAGAATGAGCGTCAGGCAAATTTTGCCTGGGAGCCGTCCGGATGGTGGACCATGGCCGTCAGGACGGACAACTGTGCAACAGGATTTTTTGAGATTTTTACGGAGAAATCTTTCCTGTATAAGAACATCGTCCGGAAGGGATGGCTCAATCGTCCAGACGGACGCACGTCCGCTGCAAGTAATTTCCATAACAAGCTTCGCGCGTCCATACCATGGGGCAAGAGTGTCCGGACGGCTAAACTTCAACACACAATTTCCATAACTAATGCGCGTGCGTCCGGACCATGAGGAAGAGACATCCGGACGGTTGAAGTCAAATCGGCAGTTACCATATACGATGCACCAGCGTCCAGACCACAGCTGTCAGATGTTCGGACGGTTCATTTTGAACTGCGATTCTTGCCTTACAGAGATACGCGTCCGGACTGGATACCACATCGTCCGAATGGTTGATTGATCTTCCCTTTCTTGAAACTTGGAAAGAATCAGTGAACCGTTCGAGAACTGATAGGCGTCCGGACGTGCTGCTGAAACGTCCGGACGGAGCAAGCTGGCATAGAAGCTTCTCGATACGATGTAGGTGTCCGGACGGAAGAAGCACGTCGTCCGGACTGATGATGCTTGTCTTTCTGATGTCCGAACTGAATGACATGTCGTCCGGACGGATGGAACAGTAGACAGATGGGCGTCCGGACGGGATGACACATCGTCCAGACGGCTGACAGGGAACTTTGTAATTCTTCTTACTTCACTCTGAAAGTGGAATCCCTATTAACCGCATCATTTACACATAAGTGATTTTGTCCAAACACAGAATAAGGCCAAAATACTAACACAGATCATTAAGATGCTGCTTTCGGCCTTCCCTCAGCTTCTCATACTCTATGTAGAGTGTCTTATAGCCTTGTAGGCCTCTTTGAGCTCTTCCTTATTATCGCTATGCTCCGAGTAATACGAGTCTTCTTCTTCAACATGTGGAGCTACAAAGGCCAGAAATTTTTCAGACTCTGGAGCTTCTTCTTCTGACTCATCACTGAGAGTCACATTGTATGCTTTCCCCTTGCCCTTTTTAAGATTCCCGCAATCGGCCCGAATATGCTCAAAGCCTGAGCATTCAAAACATCGGGGTCCTCTGGGATCTTTCTTATCTTCTTCCTCAGGTTCAGCTTCTCTGAGAGATTTCTTTACTCTTTCAGAAAACTTCATCTTGAACCGATCATCTTTCATTAGTCTTCTGAAATTTTTGGCTAACATAGCCACAACCTTTTCTTCATTCTCAGAGTCATCTTCAGATGATGCTTCTACCTTCTTCTTGGAAGCCTTTAGAGCAATGGTCTTCAATTTCTTGACCGGGGGCAGAGACAGCTCATATGTTTGAAGAGATCCCACCAGCTCTTCAATCTTCATCTCCTCAAGATCCTTGCTTTCTTCAATGGTGGTCAACTTGATTCTGAAACGCTTAGGCAAAGATCTTAGAATCTTTCAGATGAGTTTTACATCCGAGATAGGTTTCCCAAGACTCACCATGGAGTTCCTCAGGTCACTCATCTTGGAGTAAAACTCTCCAAAGGTCTCTTCTTCCAACATCTTAATTTCTTCAAATCTTGAAATCAACATTTGAAGTTTGGCAGATTTAATAAGTTTCGTGCCTTCATATGTTGTTTCCAAGATTTTCTATGCTTCTTTGGCTGATTCGCAGTTTGAAATTTTGGTGAATTCAGAAGGAGAAAGTGCTTGGCATAGAGCATGGAAGGCTTTATCATTGGAAAGTCAGGCGTTTTTCAGAGGGACTGTCTCGAGGGTTGTATCCTCTGGTTTAGTCCAACCAGTTTTAACAATACTCCAACAGTCAATAGATTTTAAAAAGAACCGCATCCGAGCTTTCCAATAGCCATAGTTCGTACCATCGAAGGTAGGAACAGAACTAAGAGTTTGAGACGTAGTAGCAAATAGAAGTCAAAAAAAAATGACACTCAAGAATTTAATCTTCTCAGAGTGTACCAAGCTCTGATACCAATTGAAAATTGAAATTGACTTCTAAAAATAAAGTGTGTGCAACAAGTGTCAACAAAAATTAAGCACAACGAAAAATAAAAGACAGTTTTTTGTTGACGAAGTGGAAACTCAATCAAGAGAAAAACCACTCCAGGGCAGCCAAACCCAGGAATTCCACTATTCAGAAGACAAAGCTAGATACAAGGTAGTAGCACTCACATTAACCGGATGTAGTGGTCGTACCTTGCTCTCTGACGTGTAACCCAACACAAACGCTTCCCAACCAAGTCTCCTACCTGAAGGGGTCTTCAATGGAATCCTTTATCTTAGAGCCGACCTCTAAGATAGACTTCAAATGTAGCGCAGCACACTTGTAACAGCTTCAGAGGGATCTTGAACTTCTTTGAGCTCTTGTGGAATTCAATACCGAATTCTTGCAGTTCTCAATGCCTAGGGCCTCTATTTATAGGCTGAGGTGCAGAATGGGCGACTGCTGTAATATGTATGGACACCGTCAAGACGGTGAACCTGAGCCATCCGGATGGACAACTGTGCGACAGGATTTTCTGAAAATTTCGCTGAAAATCTTTCTTGTTTAAGAGCCCCGTCCGGACGGTGAGACACTGACGTCCGGACAGTCGGACGTCCGCTGCAAGTAATTTCTATATAAGGCTTTGCACGTCCGGACCAAGGGGGAAGAACGTCCGGATGACAATTCTTCAACACGCAATTTCCATATCTGCTATGCGTGCGTCCAGACCATGAGAGTTAGACGTCCGGATGGTTGAAGTAGTATCGGCAATTTCCTTAACTGATGAGTGCTCGTCCGGACCAATGCTGACTGACGTCCAGACGGTATTATTTGAATTGTGATTCTTGCCTTATTTATGAGCGCGTTCGGACGGGAAACCACGTCGTCCGGACGGTGTATCAATCTTCCCATATCTGAACTTGGAAAGAATCTGAAGTTGATCGATCACTGATGGACGTCCGGACGGGCTGCTGAGATGTCCGGACGGATGCAAGCTGGAACAGAAGCTTCTCGATACAGTGGAGGGTCCGGACGGATGATGCTTGTCTGTCTGGCGTATGGACGGTATGAACACGTCGTCCAGAAGGATGGAACAGTAGACAAATGGGCGTCCGGACAGGATTACTTTTCGTCCGGACGGCTGACAGGGAATCTGAATTCTTCTATCTTCAGTGAAGAGTCTTCTGAACATGCTCTGACACGTGGAATCCATGTTTACAGCATCTTTACACATAAGTGATTTTGTCCAAACACAGAATGAGGCCAAAATACTAACACCTTTAATCCACTAAAACTTGACCCAACGCTTGGAAATTACTTAGGATGCTCCTAAGTGCACAAAACCTAAAGGAAAATGGAAAGTTAAACTCAATCTCTCAAGGATCAACCCAAAATCTAGAGAGACATGGGTTTTTGAATTTACCTCAAATCGAGCGGTGAAAACGTAGATCTTGCTTTGAGAATCATGTTTCTAAAGTCGGATTTGAGATTGAAGGCTTGAATCTACCGGGATCTAAGGTTTTGTGGGAAAAACCCTAAGTGAGAGAGAGTATTTGTGTGAGAGAGAGAGAAAATCGAAAAAATAAGCTGAAGGCTTGCTTCAGCGTTTTTAACACAAGCCCGTCCGGACACACCATTAGCCTATCTGGACACACGTTTTCTAAGTCGCATACGGGAACTTTTTGTAAGTCCCGTCCGAACACATGTTTTTTCCTGTCTGGACATGATTCATAGAAAAGTCACTACTGACTTTCTGCCAAGTCCGTCAAGACACCAAAACGGGTCTGTCTAGACACACTACACAGAAACTCACTAATGAACATTTTCTAAGTGTCCTAATCATATTTTCTCTTAATTTATGATGCAGAGGGATCCGAATCAGATGATGTTGAGTTGTCAGATTGCACATTGATGGCGCTGAATTACCTAGAGCAGGCAGATCAGTGCAAGATTGGAAAGAAATCGTGATCTAGCCTAATTGGGGCAATTTTTAAGTGCGCTGCAGTATTTTGGTCATAACTTTGGCTACGAGTATCCGATTCGCGCATATGACCCCAATTCGGAAAGTTCTCTTCGGCACGCACATCATGGCCACCCAGCTACACTTGGTGCACCTCTTTTTGAGCCCAAAATCTGCTATTTTCCTTTCCAAAACCTTAATTTTAGAATTTTTTTTTCCTTTTATGGCAACTTTTCGTTTATCGATTAGGAGGTGATTCTAAGTCCGATTTGGGCCAGATTTTTGGCAGACTGTTTATTTTATTATGTATTTTGTTTTATTAGGGATTTCGGGATTTTGCTATTTTTGGTAAAATTCTAAATTTGCAGCTATATTAGCCCGGCTAGTGGACATTTTCCAGCAGTTGTTGATTATTGATAATTTTATCAAATTCAGAGTTTGTCTCTGTGTTTGGGATAATTTTTTTTTTCTTCCTTGCAAACTACCTGTTGGTTAGCCTACAAAATAATCGCTATTCTGTCCGGCGTCAATTTATTGCTTAATTAGTCTAATTCATGCTTTAAACTCTTAATTAATGTCTTGGACATCACACCTACTCACCTTGAAGCTCAATAAGTTGTTTTGTTTTCTGCCGAATAAGGATCTCATGTTTTCTTTCAACTCCTCCCAAGGGTCCATGTTTCAATTTTTGATGCGCCAGACCTTCTCGATCACCTCTTTCCAGCCCGTTTGTTTTGTCCAGTAGGCTTCATATCTAAAGCTTCTCATTTGGCGTTGTCCCCCATTTGAATCTCTACGTAATGAAAAACAGATAGGTGCATGATTGAAGCTTTGGGTTGCTAGTACTTCCACCAATACTAAAGGGGAAAGAAAAAAAAAAAACCACACCAAGCTGCATTTGCTACTGCTCTGTCGAGTCTTTCCTGAGTGAATAAAGAATCAGTCCTCTTATTCGTCCAAGTGTAACGTGGCCCCGAGTATCCCAAATCACTAAGGCAGCAATGGTCCAACACATTCTTGAACTCTTCCATTTGGCCCCGAGGATGTCTAGCCCCTCCTAATTTTCCAGACTCTTCCAGAATTTTATTAAAATCACCTACACACAACCAAGCCATAGGCTCATACCGACATAGATGGTGCAATAAATCCAACGCTTCTTTCCTCTTCCTGGTCTCTAGATGCCTGTAAAAACCCATAAATGTCCACGCCTCTGCGTGATTAGCAGAGAGTATTGTAGCATTGATATACTGCCTACTATAATTCTGTATAGTCACTAACAAATAATCTGTCCAGAGAAGAGCCAAACCACCACTTTGCCCAACACAGCCCATAACAAAAAAACTAGTGAACCCCAATTTATTTTGGATGTTATCAAATTGATGTTGCCTTAATTTGGTTTATGTTAGTTTTTGTGTTAGCTGCATTCTGTTTGGACAAAATCACTTTTATGTAATGTTGCTGCTTTCACATGGATGATGCTTTATCCAGATTCTACTCTTTAGTTATGTTCTTCAAGAAGAATCTGTGAAGTTTTCAAGGAAGTTTATTTCAGTTCCCTGTCAACCGTCCGGACAACGTGGTATTCCGTCTAGACGCTCATCAGTCAGCAACATCCGCCCGGACGATGTGGTATTCCGTCCGGACGCTCTTCTGTCAAAGCATCATCCGTCCGGACGACAGGATCTTTCCATCTGGACGCCCATCAGTGTTTAGAAGCTTTGAACAGTTCAAGGTTGCATCCATCCAGACATAATGGCAAATCATTCGGATGCTCTTCAGAGTTCGAGAAGATCCCAGTGTTCTAGTGCATCCGTCTGGACGACGTGGTTATATCGTCCGGACGCCATTTAGTGTTTGACAAGCATTAGGGTTTCTGACTCAAGACACAGTTATGGGAACAAGGTTGCTACCGTCCGGACGATGTGTGATCTCGTCCGGATGATGTCCTCTATAAGACAAGTCGTGCATACAAAGTTCAACCGTTTGGACGTCAACCTTCATGTTCCGAACGATCAAGCTTCATATCTGGAAATTGCGTGCACCAGTTCAACCGTCCGGACATCACCCTTCAGGTTCCGGACGCTCCAAAGCCTTATTATGGTAATTACATGCAGCAAAAGTGCAACCGTCTGGACGCTAGGGAAACACCGTCCAGACACGGCCCTGTTATGGAAACTTTCAGTGCTATTTTGGAAAGGCGGTTGCAGTTGACCGTCCGGACGCTCGGTCAAGCCGTCTGGACACCCTCGGGTATTTTGGTCATAACTTTTTACTCAAATATCGGATTGGGACGAAATCAGCGTCGTTGGAAAGCTTAGAAAAAATAATGTAAATTATATATCTAGATGGCCAATAAAAGCATCCGGAAAGTCCCCGTCCGGATGGAAACATCTTGCATCTGGATGGCCCTACGAAAATTCTAGAATTACTTTTCGGACAAGGAAAAAGTTGCCCGTCCGGACGGCCAAGGCTCCCGTCCGGACTCACATGCCTGAGACTCCATTTTTTACCTAATTTAGAGCTTCCTAAGCCTATAAATAAGAGGCTCTAGGCATGCATTCAACATAGAATTTGGTGGTGAATTCTCTATAGCTTAGAGAGGGTGTTTAGGGAGATATTGAAGATCTACTAGTTCTCTAGCTTTACCAATGTGTGATTTGATCAGCTGTGAAGTCTATCTTAGGGGTTGGCCCTAAGGTAAAGGATTCCATTGAAGACCCCTTCAGGTAGGAGAACTGGTTGGAAGGTGTTCATGTTAGGTTACACGTTAGAGAGCAAGGTACGACCACTGCATCAAGGGTATGTGAGTGTTACTATCTTGTATCTAGTCTTGTCTTCTGAATAGTGGATATCCTGGGTTTGGCTGCCCTGGAGTGGATTTTCTCATCTTGAGTTTCCACTTCGTCAACAAAATATTTGTCTCCTTTAATTCCGCATTTAATATTTTGTTGCACACTGTTCACACACACTTGTATGAATTAGAAGTCCAATATTTTTCAATTGGTATCAGAGCTCTATTTAGGATTTATTTCGTGACTGTGATCCTCATCTCTTTGTGACTTCTATTTTTTATTACACCTTTTATCATGGATTTCTCTCAGTTATCTGAAGAAAATTATGGTATTGAGCTCTCTAAAGTTTTTGCTAAATTGGATAAAATGGTTTCTCCAAAAGAGCTCAAAAAGGTGAAGCAAGAAAAAGAGTCTTTGATTGTTCAGTTATCTGAATCACATGCTTTGATTGACTCTTTGAAATCTGAAAATACCATGCTGTTTAACATTATTGATACACTTGAGAATAAATTAAAAAAATCTGATGATCTCTTGAAAAAATTCTCAAGTGATAATTTGAAAAGCATGATGTGTATTCATTCAGATATTTCGAACAAGCCTGGTTTGACTGCTGATTTAAGTACTTCTACTTCACATGCTTCTGATTCTGAATTAGATTCTGTTGATATTAAGCCTGTGATAGTAGATGCAGCTTGTTCTGAAAATTCTTGCTTAAATAACTGTGTGATGCCAAAATCCAAGGAATCAGGAACAAAAGGTAAGTTTGTTCTTACTTGTTATAATTGTGGGAAAATTGGTCATATTAGGCCAAATTGTTATTTGTTGAAATTCCACAGGCCTTGGATTAAGCAAGATGCTCTGAAGAAAGGTAAAGTTGAAGATTCTTCCTCATCCAAATATATCCCACCTCATAGGAGACATATAAAAGGTAAGGGCAATATTGGGTGTAAGAATGCTAACCATATTTCTCCAAAAAAAGTCAAGCAGCATTCTAAAAAAAGAAGCCTACCCACTTGTCATCACTGCGGCATCACCGGTCACATCCGATCCATATGTCCACATCTCCAGGCTCAGAAGTCGAAGGTTCAAAGGGAGTTTCCAGCAAGTGCTACATCAAGCATTCTACCTCCGACAGCACATCAGGCTCCATGGCATCAGCAGCAGTTTGTTCCCGCCAATCAAAGTGGCAAACCAAAGAAGAACAAATCAAGGAGCTACAAGAGAAAGCCGCAGAAGCCCATTAGCTACCATGACTATGAAGGGTTTCTCAGTCTGATACAAGGTATGCTAAGGAGTATGGTCAAAAGGGACATGACCCGCAAACCATCTCCACGGGTTAAGCAGATATGGGTTAAGAAGGATGAGACCATTCACCCCTTGAGAGGGAATGGACTCACCTAGTAAAGGTGAAGTCTTACCATGCATAGGATTTTGGTTCCTAAATCCTAGTGCATGTCAGGTATATTTGCATTGCATTGTTTATCATGTCATATCTTATTCATGCCTTGCATTCTATTTGAGGAACCGTTTATTTTATCCCCATATTTTCCCTTATTGTCTTGAAAAACATCTGCAGATATTTTTTTTTTTTTGGGGATGACAGTTAAAGCATGTCGGGCGGCTGCTTTTCTGTCTTGGTATTTCTAAACCTCTCTCCCTGAGGATAGGTTTGGCTTTACCTTACATACTGGACTAGATGTCATTTCCTTTTCCATAAGCATGTCTTTGTTGGTTTTTTGTGTATTGGTTTTCAACAAAAAAAAAAAATTTGGGGGAGAAGATGCTGAACTTTATTTTTTCTTTTGATAGCTTTTCAGATATTGCATGTGTTTTTGCCTGATATCTTAGTTCATTATGCATTGATTAAATATGCTTATATATGATTGAGAGTTTATGCATGATATCTGCTAAGTTTTCCTGTGGCATCTTAATGATAGATAGTTACTTTCCTCATGCGATGAAAATGTGCACTATCTAAGGCTCCCCTAAGGTACATCTTTTCCTTCTCTGACTTTTTTCTTCTAGAAATTCTAGATAAGAGAAGAGGTTTTTGATAAGATGGCCAAATTGACCAAATGCTAGTTGAACCTAGAACCTAAAAATTCTGGCATTCTCTTTAGGTTACAGCATCAAAAGAATCAAGCAATTACCTTTATGAATTCTGCGCGATATATGTATATTTTTTGCTTATGTGCTTAAATATGCCTTGTCCTTCATGGTACAAGTAAAACAATTGGATGCTGCATCTTAGGGGGAGTGTATCAGATGAGGGTGGCTAGGCCCTAGTAAGTTATAAGGTTTGACTTTTGACTAATCTTTCACGGATTTTTTCTCTTGTCTAGAAAATCTGGTTGTTTTTTGTCATATCAGTTAAAGTCATACCTTATGGGAAAACTCTTCACACACACACGTATTGCATGAGTTGAGTAATCTATTAGTATTTTGGCCTCATTATGTATTTGGACAAAATCACTTAAGTGTAAAGATGTTGTAAACAGGGATTCCACTATTCAGAGTCTACAAGTCAGAAGAACTCAAGTTCCCTGTCAGCCGTCAAGACGATCGAGCCATCCCGTCCGGAAGCCCATTTGTCCTCTGTTCCATCCGTCCAGACGACGTGTCATCCTGTCTGGATGCTAGACAGACCAGCATCATCCGTCCGGACGAAGTGTTCATTCCGTCCGGACCCCATATTGTATCGAGAAGTTTTCTGTGCCAGCTTGCATCCGTCCGGACGTTTCAGCAGCATGTCCGAACGCCTCCCAATACTCAATCAGTTTCTGATTTCTTTCCAAGTTCCAAGAAAGGGAAGATCAATCAACCGTCCAGACGATGTGGTATCCCGTCCGGACGCGCGTCTCCGTAAGGCAAGAATCGCAATTCAAATATGACCGTCCGGACGTCTGACAACTGTGGTCCGGACGCGCGTGCATCAAAGAAGGAAATTGCCGATTCGACTTCAACCGTCTAGACGACTGCCTATCGTGGTCTGGACGCGCGCATTACTGATATGGAAATTGTGTGTTGAAGAATAGCCATCCGGACGCTCATCCCCCACGGTCCGGACGCTCAAGAGCCTTATAAGGAAATTACTTGCAGCGGACGTGCGACCATCCGGACGATGTGCCATCCCATCCGGACGATGTCCTTAAACAGGAAAGATTTCTCCGCTGAAAATTCAGAAAATCTATTCGCACAGTTGTCCGTCCGGACGACCCATGTCCACCGTCCGGACGGTGCCTAGGTATATTTTGCCTGACGCTCATTTGAGCCCCCAACCTATAAATAGAGGCCCCTGGGCACTGAGAACTGCAAGAATTCGGTGTGAATTCCATTAGAGCTCAGAGAAGTTATCAATCCCTCTGAAGCCGTTTTACAAGTGTGTTGTGCTGTAAACCGAAGTCTATCTTAGAGGTCGGCTCTAAGGTAAGGAGTTCCATTGAAGACCCCTTCAGGTAGGTGAACCTGGTTGGGAAGCGTTCGTGTTGGGTTACATGTCAGAGATCAAGGTATGACTACTGCATCGGTACATGTGAGTGTTACTGTCTTGTATCTAGCTATGTCTTCTGAATAGTGGAATTCCTGGGTTTGGCTGCCCCGGAGTGGTTTTTCTCTTAATTGAGTTTCCACTTCGTCAAAAAAAATCTCTGGTCATTTACTTTCCACTGTGCTTTAATTTTTGTTGACACTTATGCACACACTTTGTTTTTAGAAGTCAATTCAATTTTTCAATTGGTATCAGAGCTTGGTACACTCTGAGAAGATTAATTTCTTGAGTGTTTTTTTTTATTTGACTTCTATATTTTGATATGTCTCAAACTCTTAATTATGTTCCTGCCTTTGATGGTACGAACTATGGCTATTGGAAGGCACATATGCGTTTCTTTTTTAAATCTATTGACTGTTGGGTATTGTTGAAACTGGTTGGACTAAACCAGAGGATGCAACACCTGAACTAGTCCCTCAAAAGAACGCTCGTCTTTCAAATGATAAAGCCCTCCATGCTCTATGCCAAGCACTTTCTCCATCTGAATTCGCCAAAATTTCAAATTGCGAATCAGCCAAAGCAGCATGGCAAATTTTGGAAACAACATATGAAGGCACAAAACTTGTAAAATCTGCCAAACTTCAAATATTGATTTCAAAATTTGAAGAAATTAAGATGTTAGAGGAAGAGACATTTGGAGAGTTTTACTCCAAAATAAGTGACCTAAGGAACTCCATGGTGAGTCTTGGGAAACCTATCTCGGATGTAAAACTCATCCGAAAAATTCTCAGACCTTTGCCCGAGCGTTTCAGGATCAAGGTAACGACTATTGAGGAAAGCAAGGATCTTGAAGAGATGAAGATTGAAGAGCTGGTGGGATCTCTTCAAACATATGAGCTGTCTCTGCCCCAGGTCAAGAAATTAAAGACCATTGCTCTAAAGGCTTCCAAGAAGAAGGAAGAAGCCTCCTCTGAAGATGACTCTGAGGATGAAGACAAAGCTGTGGCTATGTTAGTCACAAATTTCAGAAGACTGATGAAAGATGATCGGTTCAAGAAGAAGTTTTCTGACAAAATGAAGAAACCTCTCAAAGAAGCTGAACCAGAGGAAGAGGAGAAGAGAGATCCCAGAGGACCCCGATGTTTTGAATGCTCAGGCTTTGGGCATATCCGGGTGGATTGTGGAAATCTCAAGAAGGGCAAGGGGAAGGCATACAATGTGACTCTCAGTGATGAGTCAGAAGAAGATGCTCCAGAGTCTGACAAATTCCTGGCCTTTGTAGCCCCATATGTTGAAGAAGAAGACTCATATTACTTGAAGCATAGTGATAATGAGGTAGAGCTCAAGGAGGCCTACAAGACACTCTACAAAGAGTTTAAGAAGCTGAGGGAAGGCCGAAAGCAGCACCTGAATGATCTAAACAATCTGCAGACCGAGAAGAGTTCATTGCTGCACAAAGTACAAGAGCTCGAGGAAAAGCTACTAGAGACACAACTCCAGCTAGAGAGAGTCACTGATGAGAAGTTGACTCATATGTTGTCCATCCAGAAGAGCCCAAATGACAAGACTGGTCTCGGGTATGTAGCTTCCTCTTCTGATATTCCTTCTTCCTCAAAGACTATATTTGTGAAACCTGCAGTCCTAGAGCTTCCTCTCGCTGTTGAAGATAAACAGAAGGAAAAGGTCAATGATGATGTTCCAGACACTCAGCAGCCTCATTCCATCAGAAGACCTCCTATTTGCCATTACTGTGGTCTCAGTGGGCATGTTCGGCCTCAGTGCTCCCTCTTGAAAGCTCAAAAGGCCAAAACCAAGATAGAAGTGCCAAGACAAGCTAATTATGGCGCTAGACCTACGGCTCAGCATCAGACTCCTTGGCATCAGGAATCCTATCAAGTACCATGGGGACAAGCATCAAGGCATCAGTATCAAGCCCCTTAGTCTCATGCTTCTCAGCATCAGTTGCCTCAGCAGCGGTTTGTACCAGCCAATTACAGAGGCACTAACAAGAGCAAACCCAAGCATTTGAGAAGGCCCTAAGAGCAATACTCCAGTGAGCCTCCTGTCTGGATGCAAAACATGATGGAGTTAATGATGCAGTCTTGTCAGCAACCACCCACTGGTAGGCAGACTTGGGCTGAGAAGGGCAGTTACCCCAGGAAGGGGAACCGACGCACCTAGCAGGATCGGGTGTTCATGCCTAGGATTTAGTTCCTAATCCTAAGGCATCAGGTTTGATTGCTTGCACTTTTTATGATATATGTGCTTGTTATGCAATCTAGGAACTAGCTTGTTATGCCCCATGTTTCTCTTGAGAGAACTTTGCAGGTATCTATTAGGGAAGACAGAAAAAGCAGGTCAAGCGACTGTTTTTCTGTACTGGCATCTTTGAGCAGTTACAGGTGTGATCTTACCTTTGCATATGATGTCATTTCCATATTGCATTTTTTTTTATAATAAAAAAGGTATTTTGGGAAGAATTTGCAGGATTTTTTTTTCTTCTTGTCTTATTAGATATTGTATGTATCTTTACCTGATATCTCAATTTTGTGAGCACTAATTTACTTTGCTTAGATACATTTGAGAGTATATGATTATTTTGGCCAAGTTAGTTTTCCTGGTTGTGCAAAAGTAGGATAGCTCCTTTCCTCATGCGATGAACAAGTGCACTATCCGAGACTCCCTAAAGGTACATCATTCCTTCTTTGACTATTTGCTTCAAGAAATTCAGAATAAGAGAAGAGGTTTGTGATAAGATGGTCAAATTGACCACAGGCTAGTTGAACCTAGCATCTATAAATTTTGGCATTTCCTCTAACTTGCAGCACCATAAGAATTGAGCAGTTATTCGTATGAATTTTGTGCTTTAAAAATTGTCTATTCACTGCTTCTGTACTGAATTTGCAATATTCCTTGCCCTCTATGAGCAACTAAAAATTTTATCTTGTCCTTTATGGTACAAGTAAAACAATTCGGTGTTGTATCTCAGGGGGAGTGTATCAGATGAGGATGTCTAGGCCCTAGTAAAAGTAAGGTTTGACTTTTGGCTAATCTGTCATGGATTCTCTCTCTTCTTTAGGAAATCCATATGCTTTTGTCATGATTTTTCAAACCTTGTCGGTTTAGTCTCCACACACACACGCATTGCATGAGTTGAGTTGCCTATTTGATTTTTCTATTTTCAGGAAAACTATTTGTGCTAAATGAAATCTCAATTCTCATTTATATCTCTATTTAGTTTCTGAGATGCTCTCTGATTGTGTTATCAGTTGATTATACATGCGTGTTCTAACACTAACTTGAGGAAATTTGATCTCTGTAAATTTTCCTCATCTTTTCTGGTGTTTCAGTGTGGAGCATCCGGACGGCTCTCCCTTGGATTCCGGACGGAGATGGAGCCCACATGTCCGGACAGGACCTGACGGAGTTCGGACGAGCGCTGTCATCATCGTCCGAACGGTCTCTTTATATCGTCCGAACGCGCGCAACGAGTCTGCTCCTTTCCGAGGCAACGAGCGTCGGGACAACATCGATCCACCGTCCGGACGGGGACCCCACAAAGGCTATAAAAACCCCTGCTCGCCGCATTTCCTCATACCCCACAAAATCTGAACTTTTGGCTGCTTGTGAGTTATTTGTCTTTGAGTTCTTTGGCTTTTTGCATTTTTCTCATAAACCAGGTATTGTTTTTCAGCCTTTTTCTCTACATTTTTCTTTTAGAATGTTATTTTTTTTGGAATATGAGATGCATATATCTGCCATATTAAAATTTCTTGGACTTAGTTGTGATATTATGTTGTATTTATTTTTTTTACAAAGTCCTTTTTACTGCTGTTATTCTGCCAAATTTTTGTTATCCTAACAAGAATATTTTTTGGAATATTTTTCTTTGGACAATTCTTGTCGAATCTTTTGCAGAATCATGTCTGCCGGCAGTCCACCACGTAGGGTTCGTCAGAGGCTTGTGGAAGATAGGGCTGCAATTCAGGCCAAAATTATGGACCGCTCCATCATTGCTGAGCGGAACGTCCTTCGGTCTGATATCATGGTGCCACCGCTGGACAACATTCTTGACATCATCCAGACGTACAACTGGGGATATCTCCACAGCTGTGCTTGTCAGGTATACACCAGATTAGTCAAGCTGTTCTACGCCAATCTGGAGGTGGTTCAGAATGATGATCATAGAGTGGTGCTTCAGTCCTCAGTCGCAGGCCATCTCATCACTGTTTATCCTCAAGTCATCAGCCACATCATCCGAGTCCCAGTGCTCGAGATCTCGGCCAGCCTGTACAATGAAGTGGTGCTTCCTCCATCCCTGGATGATCTCAGGGAATTCTTTCGTGCCATTCCCCATGGTGAGGAGCGCTCTATTGCAATCCGGATTGGTGCCTTGTCATCCACCCACCGCATGCTGGCCAAGATCGTTCAGTAGAACATCTGGCCTGTTGCCCGGCGCAGTGATCTTATTCTGAAACGGGCCCAGTTTTTCTATGCAATCCACCTTCGCTTGCCTTTCTGCCTGTGCAAGCACATTTTGGGGATTATATTAGAGGCTCGTGATGAGAGCACTGCTGGTCTTCCATTTGGTTGCCTCCTCACTCAGATTATTCTTCAGTCGGGCATCAATGTCAATGGTGAACCGAAGATGAAAATCCAGCAGCCCATCAGCAAGCAGACATTGATGAAGTCTAATGCGCAGCTACAGAGAGATGACTCCGATGATGAGGTGCCTCCACCTGTTGCTATGCCGGTCAGCTTTCCAAATATGGCTTCATCCTCACATACTGTGCCGCCTTCTGAGCCAAACGTCAATTATGCTCAGATTATGGAGGCTCTTGCTGCACTTCAGGGAGGGATGAGCAGCTTGCAGGTGTCTATGTCCTCCATACAGCAGTCTATGAGTTCCATGCAGTTAGCGGTGCACTCCAGCGACAGGCGCGTGGAGCAGAACCAGCTAGACCTTCAGGAGTGCCTGAAGTATCATCATCCTAGCAGCAGTGATGATGAGGATGTTGCATATGGGATTTTACCCATGCCTGAGGATGTTTGATTCCCTCTTATGTTTGTAGTTTTTTTATTAGTCTTTTGTTATTTTGAGACAATTTCTACTGTATTGAAACGTTTTGGATATATATTACTCTATTTCCCGGGTCCTTCTGAGACCATTAGGGGGAGTAATTTTTATGACAGTTAGTTTTTATTACTCTGTTTTACCCTTTGTCCCTTTGAGACAAAAAGGGGGAGTAATTTTTATTTTTGGACCGGGAATGTATTTCCAAAACGGTCAAGTGATTTTGTCCCAGAATGGCCAAAGGGGGAGTTTGTTAGTATTTTGGCCTCATTCTGTGTTTGGACGAAATCACTTAAGTGTAAAGATGTTGTAAACAGGGATTCCACTATTCAGAGTCTGCAAGTCAGAAGAACTCAAGTTCCTTGTTAGCTGTCCGGACGATCGAGCCATCCCGTCCGGACGCCCATCTGTCCAATGTTCCATCCGTCGGGACGACGTGTCATCCCGTCCGGACGCTAGACAGACCAGCATCATCCGTCCGGACGAAGTGTTCATTCCGTCCGGACCCCATATTGTATCGAGAAGTTTCTGTGCCAGCTTGCATCCATTCGGACGTTTCAGCAGCATGTCCGGATGCCTCCCAGTACTCGATCAGTTTCTGATTTCTTTCCAAGTTCCAAGAAAGGGAAGATCAATCAACCGTCCGGACGATGTGGTATCCCGTCCGGACGTGCGTCTCCGTAAGGCAAGAATCGCAATTCAAATATGACCGTCCGGACGTCTGACAGCTGTGGTCCGGATGCACATGCATCAAAGAAGGAAATTGCCGATTCGACTTCAACCGTCCGGACGACTGCCTATCATGGTCCGGACGCGCGCATTACTGATATGGAAATTGCGTGTTGAAGAATAGCCGTCCGGACGCTCATCCCCCATGGTCCAGACGCTCGAGAGCCTTATAAGGAAATTACTTGCAGCGGACGTGCAACCGTCCAACCGATGTGCCATCCCGTCCGGACGATGTCCTTAAACAGGAAAGATTTCTCCGCGGAAATTTCAGAAAATCTGTTCGCACAGTTGTCCGTCCGGACGGCCCATGTCCACCGTCCGGACGATGCCTACGTATATTTTTCCTGACGCTCATTTGAGCCCCCATCCTATAAACAGAGGCCACTTGGCACTGAGAACTGCAAGAATTCGGTGTGAATTCCATTAGAGCTCAGAGAAGTCATCAATCCCTCTGAAGCCGTTTTACAAGTGTGCTGTGCAGTAAACCGAAGTCTATCTTAGAGGTCGGCTCTAAGGTAAAGAGTTCCATTTAAGACCCCTTCAGGTAGGTGAACCTGGTTGGGAAGCGTTCGTGTTGGGTTACACGTCAGAGATCAAGGTACGACCACTGCATCGATACATGTGAGTGTTACTGTCTTGTATCTAGCTATGTCTTCTGAATAGTGGAATTCCTGGGTTTGGCTGCCCCGGAGTGGTTTTTCTCTTAACTGAGTTTCCACTTCGTCAACAAAAATCTGTGTGTCATTTACTTTCCGCTGTGCTTTAATTTTTGTTGACACTTATGCAAACACTTTGTTTTTAGAAGTCAATTCAATTTTTCATAATCTATTTAAAATTTCTATCTGCAGGGAAATTTGTGCTTATTGAATACTTAACTCTCATTTATATCTTTGCATATTTTTGCAATGTTATTTGACTATTTTATCAGTTGATTATACATGCGTGTTCTGAAGCTAACTTTAGGGAAAGATATTTTTTTGCAAAATTTTCCTTAAAGTTTCAGATTTTCAGTGTGAAGCGTCCGGACGGACCTATTCTTATGTCCGGACGAGCGCAGTCTTGCCATACGCTATCCTAGCAATAGCTGTTCGGATGGTTAAGTGACATGTCTGGACAGGATCTCTACAGGTTTAAGACTTGCGTTTATTTTTCTGCCATACACACATCTTTGCATTTTTATTGATTTATCATGGCATGTTGTGTGTTTTTCTCGTGGATTTCTCCCGAGATTTTGGCATTCTTTGCACATCTCTTCTCATCCCATGATCTTCATTGTGTCTTCCGTTATTCTTTTAAGTTTTTGTGCTTTTAAAGTATTAGAATATTTGTTGGGATATTTTCTTGAGATAGTGTCCATGAAAATCCTATTTTGTCTGTGTGTTGGGTTGATATTAATATATTTGGGTCATTTGGATTGCGATCTTTGTTTTTGTAATTCTTTGGCATCCATTTGACAGCCGTCTTAAATACCACATTATTTTTGGAACTAACAGGATCTAATGGTATTTTTGGAGACATTTCTGATTGGTTTTGGTTCAGGGATACGACATCCAGAGGCTCCCAGCACATTGTTTGACAGATGCATCCTTTGAAAAATTAATTTTGTTTAAGGTCATATATTCAAAATTTCCAAGGGTCTCAGGATTTAAGATGAGCTTTTTTTCCCCAGTTCATGCAGAGCCTTCTGTATCATTCCCTCAGATCTGCATCAGTCAGAGGTTCAGTGGTGAATCTCCTCAGTTATCTTATAGATCAGTTGCTTAGAGGATGTCAATCTGCGGATAACCAGGTTTAGGCCATGCAAAAACAAGCGACTGAAGGTTTTTCAGTCCATGGTTCCCGGCTTCCGGAGCTAGAAGCCGAAGTAGTACAAATCCTGCTTTTACGGATTTCTCTCTGTTACTTGATTTCAGTGGATCAGCAGGATTTGGTACTTGGAGGATTTATGTTCCTCTCTTTTTGGCCACTTGCAAACTCTTCTCTATTTTCCTATTGTTTTGGATTTTAGAATGTTTTTGTCTGCGAATATTATTACTTTGTTTACCCTTGTCCTTCTGAGACACTTATGGGAGGAAATTTTTTATTTGGACCAAGATTGTATTTTTAACCGGTCGAGTGATTTTTGTCCCAGAATTGCCAAAGGGGGAGTTTCTTAGTTTTTGTGTTGGCTGCATTCTGTTTGGACAAAATCACTTATATGTAATGTTGCTGCTTTCACAAGGATGTTGCTTTATCTAGAGTCTACTCTTCAATTATGTTCTTCAAGAAGATTCTGTGAAGTTTTCAAGGAAGTTTATTTCGGTTCCCTGTCAGCCGTCCGAACAACGTGGTATTCCGTTCGGACACTCATCAGTCAGTAACATCCGTCCGGACGACGTGGTATTCCGTCTGGACGCTATTCTGTCAAAGCATCATCCGTCCGGACGACGAGATCTTTCCGTCCGGACACCCATCAATGTCTAGAAGCTTTGAACAGTTCAAGATTGTATCCGTCCTGGTAAATCGTCCGGACGCTCTTCAGAGTTCGAGAAGATTCCAGTGTTCCAATGCATCCATCCGGATGACGTGGTTATACCGTCCGGACGCCATTTAGTGTTTGACAAGCATTAGGGAATCTGACTCAAGACACAATTATAGGAAGACGGCTGCTACCGTCCAGAAGATGTGTGATCACGTCTGGATGATGTCCTCTATAAGGCAAGTCGTGCATACAAAGTTCAACCGTCCAGACGTCAGCCTTCATGGTCTGGACGATCAAGCTTCATATATGGAAATTGCGTGCACCCGAACGCTCCAAAGCCTTATTATGGTAATTACGTGCAGCCAAAGTACAATCGTCCGGACGCTAGGGCAACACCGTCCGGACGCGGCCTTGTTATGGAAGCTTTCAATGCTATTTTGGAAAGGCGGTTGCAGTTGACCGTCCGGACACTCGGTCAAGCCGTCCGGACATCCTCGGGTATTTTGGTCATAACATTTTACTAAAATATCATATTAGGACGAAATCAGCGTCGTTGGAAAGCTTAGAAAAAATAAAGTAAATTGAGTGTTCGGACGGCTAATAGAAGCATCTGGACGGCCTCCGTACGGACGGAAACATCTTGCATCCGGACTGCCTGGGAAAATTCTAGAATTACTTTCCGAACAAGGAAAAAGTTGCCCGTCCGAACAGCCAAGGCTCCCGTCCGAACGCGCGTGCCAAAGACTCCATTTTTTTACCTAATTTAGAGCTTCCTAAGCCTATAAATAAAAGGCTCTAGGCATGCATTCAACATATAATTCGGTGGTGAATTCTCTACAGCTTAGAGAGGGTGTTTAGGAAGATATTGAAGATCTACTAGCTCTCTAGCTTTGCCAATGTGTGATTTGCCCAACAGTGAAGTCTATCTTAGGGGTTGGCCCTAAGGTAAAGGATTCCATTGAAGACCCCTTCAGGTAGGAGATCTGGTTAGGAGGTGTTCGTGTTGGGTTACACGTTAGAGAGCAAGGTACAACCACTACATCAAGGGTATGTGAGTGTTACTATCTTGTATCTAGTCTTGTCTTCTGAATAGTGGATATCCTGGGTTTGGCTGCCCCGGAGTGGTTTTTCTCATCTTGAGTTTCCACTTCGTCAATAAAATATTTATCTCCTTTAATTCTGCATTTAATATTTTGTTGCACACTGTTCACACACACTTGTATGAATTAGAAGTCCAATATTTTTCAATTTCCATTAAGAAAACCATTTTGGGTCGCTTCTCCTTTACCATTCAGCAAAGAATACGAACTGACCGAGGGCTCCCAAGCCCCTGGCTGTTCCAACTTAGGATACTCATATTGTTAGATTGTGATTGGTCTCATTATGTTTGGACAAAACCACTTGTATGTAAAGATGCTGTGTTACAAGGGATTCCGCTATTCAGAAGTGTTTCAGAAGATTCTGTAGTCAGAAAAGTCGGTTCCCTGTCAGCCGTCCAGACAACGTGTCATCCCACCCGAACGCTCATCTGTCCACTGCTCCAGCCGTCCGGACGCCAGACAGACCAAGCATCATCCATCCGGATGACGTGGACTTCCGCCCGGACCCTCCACTGTATCAAAAAGCTTATGTTCCAGCTTGCATCCGTCCGGACGTCTCAACAGCCTGTCCGAACGCCTCTCAGTATTCGACCAAGCTTCAGATTCTTTCCAAGTTCAATTATGGGAAGATTGATGCAACCGTCCGGACGACTTGGATTCCCGTTTGGACGCGCTTCTCCTTAAGGCAAGAATCGCAATTCAAATTCAACCATCTGGACGCCAGTCAGCATGGTCCAGACGCTCGTTCAACAGATATGGAAATTGCAGATTCAACTTCAACCATCCGGACGCCTGCCTTTCATGGTCCGAATGCGCGCACAGTAAATATGGAAATTGCGTGTTGAAGATCAACCGTCCGGACGGCCATCCCCCTTGGTCCGGACGCGCCAAGCCTTATATGGAAATTACTTGCAGCGGACATGCAACCGTTCGGACGACAGTGCCTCACCGTCCGGACGCAACTCTCAAACAGGAAAAAATTTCAGCGAAAATCTCAGAAATTCTGGTCGCATAGTTGTCCGTCCGGATGGCTCAGGTTCACCATCCGGACGGCGTTTGTACATATTACTGCAGTCGCCCATTTGAACCCTCAGCCTATAAATAGAGGCCCTAGGCATTAAGAACTGCAAGAATTCGGTATTGAATTCCTCTAGAGCTCAGAGAGTATTTTGTGAAGATTATTGGTGCTGATTCGTCCTCTCTGAAGCCTTTGCAAGTGTGTTGTTGCTGTGCTACAACTGAAGTCTATCTTAGGGGTCAGCCCTAAGGTAAAGGATACCATTGAAGACCCCTTCAGGTAGGAGACCTGGTTGGGAAGCGTTCGTGTTGGGTTACACGTTAGAGAGCAAGGTACGACCACTGCATCGGGTGTATGTGAGTGTTACTATCTTGTATCTAGCTTTGTCTTCTGAATAGTAGATATCCTAGGTTTGCCTACCCCGGAGTGGTTTTTCTCTTAATTGAGTTTCCACTTCGTCAACAAAATATATGTGTCATTTATTTTCCGCATTATTATTTTTGTTGACACTTTGGGCACACACTTGTTATTTGTTTAGAAGTCAATTTTATTGTTCACATATTAACTAGTGGGTTCACAGCCTCCACCAATTGTATTCCCGAATCCCTTCCTTCCTCTTTTTTCCTTCTCACTTTCTGTGGTAATTCCTCTCCATGACTTTCACCACCTTTTGGCTCCTTCATTTTTTGTTTTCCAGTTTGTCCCTTGGCTTGATTCTGCATTGAGAGAACTTACCCAACACAAGCCAAACGCTTCCAAGATTTTAAGTTCAGCCCTTTGTTGCCGTTGGGACTACCTAAGCCCTACAAGTCGTGGCCTGACTCACTCAGTGGGCCCACTGGAGGTTGACCCATATGTTGGCCAGTACTCGCTTTTCTCACAGCCCATTCTAACTCAAACAATTTTGGCTAATCAACATATTGATTACCCCTCACATGTTGCATCGTACTAGCTAGCTGACTATAGCGCTCCAAATCTAGATTCCCACCATTCCTGCATACATAAAGGCCTTCCATACTTATCTGATCATGTTTCGAAGCATATGTAAGTTCTGAGGCTTGATTACTAACCTTTTCAAAAACCTATCTCCCAAAGTGAGCGCACCATTTCTGCCTATATTAACGTTGTCCATATCCGTCCTCTCCTTTCCTTGGTGATGAGATAACTAATCAGAGATTTGAAACCTGGGAATCACGCTAGGGGCCATACTTTTCACAATATCCACGGCTTAGATGGTTAAGTGGGCCATTCTTGGAAATCCTCCTCTTGATTTTGCCATTTCATTGGAGGAGCCGCCATGTTCGCCTGAGCTACCCCCTTCCTTACTCTGGCTTAGGCTTTCGTTACCATCAGCAATGATTGGCCCCCTTGCATCTCTAGAGTTGGTATTGTCTGATAGACTGTCTACCTTAGCGTTTCTAGACCTGCCACCTCTTTGGTCCAACCAGTGCTTTGGTGATTGGGCTCTCAACCAAGTTCCAATCTGTGCTACTTCGCCAAGATTTCTATGCCCATTCCTCCCAACACATCCACTCGTTCCATGTCAAATAACCCCACAAAGAAAACAGAATTTTAGGAGTTTTTCATATTGGAAGGCTATAACACCCTGGTCCCATATTGGAAAAATGAGTAGTCCACATAGAGTGGGTGGTTTATAAAGATGGTCATGAGTACTAAGTCTCACATTGCCTAGTTATTAGGTGAAACTGGGCTTTATAAGGAATTTTAGGGAAACTCCAAATTGACCAGTCCTTTTGGGGTGATAACACAGATGTGGCTAGCGCTTTTCCTTGTGTCGTTAGAAATGGTATCAGAGCCACATAGTAACGCCAGGCCATGTGGTACGGGAGCGCTGCATGACGTGGCCCTGACAAGGACGTCAAGAGTTTAAGAGGGGGAGTTTGTAACACCCTGGTCCCATATTGAAAAAATGAGTAGCCCACATTGAGTGAGTGGCTCATAAAGATAGTTATGAGTGTTAAGTCCCACTGTAATGACCCGCTTTTTACAAAAAAGCGTAAGTAATTATATCTAGATAATTACATGTCATTAACCTTTTAGAGACGATAAATCTGGCAGCGGAATGATATGAATATCTTTTTTTTATTTTTCTTTACAAACGTCAGGGACAATTCCCTTACAATACATTTAGAGCTTTAACTGAAATCCTCTAGAATTACATTGAAAGTTCTTTACACTAATTACAAAGAAACATGGGTCAGATATGACACGAAAGCATACATGGAAACTTACTAAATACAAGTAAATTCCTAAACATATTACATACAAAAGAGTACAAACATTGATAAGTATAAGGCAGTAAAACATAACTACAATAGATTTAAATCTCTTAAGCTAGCAGTTAATCCATTCCATAATCTTCAGAACCTGCACAAACATCTATGAGACGGTGGTTATAACCACAACCCCATAGCTTCATAAGTGAGCTAACTGTCATTCAACAACATCATGATTTATGCGTTATTTAAGGAATAGAGATAACATAATGATGAGATGACAGTTTTCTATGCAAAGTTTAACAGTTCAATATAGTCATTGCACTCCACTCGTTTAGAGCCGGTACTCAATTAATGCCTTTCTTGAAGCCGTTCCCTCTACATTACATTTTGATTAGCTTATTTTCACACTAGCAGAGTACGTTCCACGTCACTCTACTAGCACTTTAAGAGTCGTTCCAATCAATATGAATTATTGGGTTTTCGGTTTTAGGAACTATTCCCATCCTGAACCTTTCGGAAACGTTGCTCCCAATATTAATAGGTTGATTATTAACCGTATGCAATGATCATTCACAGGCATCCAATTAAAATAAAACATAAACACAAAACTATTGAAATCCAGTACTACCCTCAGTAAGTAATTTATATTTACAGCCCTTTTGTCCAGTCACAGTTCATCATCTGCATCAAATACATATATATGTGCATAGAAGGTCAATAACATTTCTTTTAGAAATTCATGCCTAAACATGAATCTTAATCACACATATATATATACATAGGAACACTTATCTTTGGAACATCATCTACATTAATTATTACTTAACATAACATGGTTAAGTCTCAATATTAACACTTAACACTTCTAACAAAACCTAATCATTTTTGGGGAACATCAATCCAAGCACCAAATCAATTAACAAAACATCTGTTTAAAACATATTAACTCTAACAATTATTTCAACCAATATATATTAGAAATCACAGTAAAACAGCATACTAAATTTCTCTAATCAATTTCTATAATCAATTTCATATCAAACCATATAACAACTCAATAACAATAATCATATATTTTCCTTAGATTATAAAACTCATTTACATAATATTCAACTCTTTCATTTTAAAAGAATTCCTTTTAAAACATCAATATCAAATTGTTAACATCATTCGGGTAAATCACCACATAGCAAACATTTGATAATTGAACAAACACCAATAATCAAGCCGAAAACCATGGTCAATACTCAACTCTAGGAATCACAAGCACTCAAGTAAAATATTACATATTAATTATCAACCACCCGTTAGTGTGTGATTGGCTACATTCTGATTGGACAAAATCACTTATATGTAAAGATGCTTTTTAACAGGGATTCCGCTATTCAGAAGTGCTTCAAAAGATTCTGCACTGTTTACAAGTCAGAGATTTCGGTTCCCTGCCAGACATCCGGACGACGTGTCATCCCGTCCGGTCGCTCATCTGTCCATAGTTCCCAGCCGTCTAGACAACGTGTCATACCGTCCGGACGTCCTTCAGACTAAAGCATCATCCATCCGAACGATGTGGTTTTCCGTCCGGACACTCCTCTGTATCGAGAAGCTTCTGCACTAGCTTGCATCCGTCCGGACGATTCAGCAGCCTGTCCAAACGACTCTCAGTGTTTGACCAAGCTTCAGATTTTCTTTCCAAAATCAAATATGGGAAGATTGCTGCAACCGTCCAGACGATGTGGATTCCCGTCCGGATGCGCTACTCCTTAAGGCAAGTTCGCAATTCAAACTCAATTGTCCGGACGCCGGTCTACTATGGTCCGGACGCACGTACAACAGATATGGAAATTACATGTAGAAGATCAACCTTCCGGACGGTCATCCCCAAGGTCCGAACGCATGAAGCCTTAGTAAGGAAATTACATGCAGCGGACGTGCGACCGTCCGGACGACAATGCTTCACCATTCAGACGCGGCTCTCAAACAGGAAAGATTTTCAACGAAAATCTCTGAATTTTGGTTTCACAGTTGTCCGTCCGGACGGCTCATGACCACCATCCGGACGGCACCCAGCTTTATCAAGCCAGACGCTCATTTGAGTCCTCAGCCTATAAATAGAGAATCATGTGCTTAAGAACTGTAAAAATTCGGTACTGAATTCCACTAGAGCTTAGAGAGTTATTTTGTGAGGTTATTGAGCTGAATTGTTCTCTCTAGAGCCGTTGTTGTGTGTGCTGTTGCTGCGCTTAAACTGAAGTCTATCTTAGGGATCGGTCCTAAGGTAAAGGATTCCATTGAAGACCCCTTCAGGTAGGAGACCTGGTTGGGAGGCGTTCGTGTTGGGTTACACGTTAGAGAGCAAGGTACGACCACTGCATCAGCTGTATATGAGTGTTACTATCTTGTATCTAGTCTTGTCTTTTGAATAGTGGATATCCTGGGTTTGGCTGCCCCGGAGTGGTTTTTTTCATCTTGAGTTTCCACTTCGTTAACAAAAATTCTTGTGTTATTTATTTTCCGCATTGTTAATTTTTTTGTTAACACTTTGTGCACACACTTGCCTTTATTTTAGAAGTCAATTTCATTTTTCACACCCAAACATAATCATAAACTTAACATCACAGTAACCACATTATAATCATCTTATCCACTCAATCGACCAAACATCAAATAGCCAAGAATCCTGCTACCATCTATTATCAAATATATCACATGGCCAAAACACTATCCAACAACTGGGAAAACTAATATCCATTCAAGTATGTCTAAACGAAATCATCATTTACACACACACCTAAAATCATCAATAATTCTTAACTTTCAAAATCGAGCCAACAATAGGTGAATCGGTCCAACCACAAAACATGGGAAATTCTTGCTAAACACAAGTAATAGGAATCCAAACTCAAAATCATCAATACACTCAAAACAGGAAACATCATGCTATATAGAAATCCAGTTAGCACAGTAAACACACCTGAAACATATCTCGACCAAAACATTCAAATTCCATCACAGATCCGAAACACCCAACAATATTATCTAAGCATCACAGCAACCACTACCATAGCCCAACAAGAACAGGGACTCCTAAACCATGCGGCCATAACAAGAACCCAAATCCAGAAAAAACAAGCATCACCCACTGCCGATCAAGAACACAAAACAGGGAGATCAACAACCACAATAATTTCCCCAAATCAGCCAACAACAGTGAACCCCTAAAAAATCAAACCATAAATCATTACCCGAAATAAATCATCATAGGTTATAAGAAATTACCCCAAAGGTTTTCTCCATAAATCCACCGGAAAACATCACTGGCAGTCACCGAAAATCACACCAGTAACCGCCGAAAAATGCCCATGGAGAACCGGGTCTCCTCTCGAGTTCGGCTCACAGGTCGCGGGTCCAAGCTCCTGGGTTTGGCAGTTGCTCGGGTCACCGGGTCTACTGGCTCCTCCATCGCCAGATTTCGCGTCTCAGGCCGCCGATTCGTCCCTGGTTCCCCGGAGTTCGTTAATGGAGGATCGGGTCCTCACGGGTTCACGAACCGCCCGGGTTCTCTCTCTCGGTCTCTATCTCTCCCGATCTCTCGGTCTCATCTCTCTGTTTCATCTCTCACTCTCACTCTCCCGATCTCATCTCTCTCTCTCTCTCATTCTCTCCCATCTCAGCTCTCTCTCTTTGTCTCGCATCTCTCAATCTCTCTGTCAATGGGTCTGGCGAGAAGAAGAACAGAAAAGGGAAGAAGAAAGAAGTGAAGAGAAGTAAGAAAGAAGAAGAGTAATGCGTTGGTTCTATAGGCAGGGGAGACAGTGAGTCATGCATATGAGTCACCGAGCAATCATGACAGTGATGAGTCATGATGCTGAGTCATCAAATGAAAATGATGACTTTATAAAATATTAGTAGATATTATGATTAACCTATGGTTAAGTTCTATCTTAGTTAATTTAACCTGAGTTAATCCATAGATATTTATTTAAAACTTACTAACTACATTTTTACCATAGATATTTATGGATATTTTTAGAATGGATCTTTACCATTTTAATCTAACTCATTAAATTACAATCTAAGCCCGTTTTAAATATAGTTAGTTTCATTGTTAATATTATTATCTCAATAATATTATAACGCCATATATATATATTACACAATAATATTACACACAGTGAATATTGCACATTAATATTATTCAATAATATAATCGTATCAATTAGTCCACTGAATAATTCAGTCTACTATTAGATAGTCCTATAATATTATTAGAGTCTAATAATATTATTCTTTATTTATAAAATTACAGTTTATAAATAATAAGATCAAGGAATACTTATTTTCATAAATATTCGTGTATTCCTTATTATTTATCAGGGATTAAAATATCATGTTTAAAGCCACGTATTTTATTAACTACTAGATGTGAACATTGTTTCCTACAATATTAAGCCGTTCGAATGTTGAGTCTTGAGAATCGATCGTCAATTCTAGACTTGTCTATTTTATTAAGTCTTAAATTCTAATTTAAGACATTTTATTTAATTACTTAAAATCTGGGGCGCTACACCCACATTGCCTAGTTATTAGGTGAAACTGGGCTTTATAAGAAATTTAAGGGAAACTCCAAATTAACTAGTCCTTTTGGGGTGATAGTGCATATGTGGATAGCGCTTTTCTTTGGTGTTAATATTTTATGTTGGCTACATTCTGGATAACAAAAAATACTTTATGTAATGGTTACGAATTAACAGGATGATTGGTTCTTATTCAGAATCTTCATGTGTTCAGATAGTGTTCATTTCAAGCCATGTGACTGGCCACAAGTTTCTAGAAGATGTCCATGAAAATTCCCTGCAAATTCCAAGCTAAATCAACCGGTTCTTGTGCAACCGTCTGGACGAGCCTTTGAAGGCGTCCGGACGCCCTGTAGTGTCCAGTAGATTGAGTTGAAGACGTCCGGCCGATAGAGCAACACCGTCCGGACACTAGGTGATGAGTGCCAAAAAGTATATATTTGGACCCCTTAATTTACATTAGTTAAACCTTTAGCTTTGTTACTTTCTAATGTTTTGGTTAGTTTTAGAGTTTTTGCATTTTGCAGGGCAATAAGAGAAAAATGACAATTTTCAAGGCAAAAATACATAGAAAAGCTGGATTTTCGAAAGTGCTGAAAAAGTAGATCGATCGAATATTAAGTAGATCGATCGATTTTAAAATCGATCGATCGAATTTATGCGGAGCTAGAATTTCAGAAACCCTAGCTAACTCTATAAATACCATTCTTTTCTCATTTTTAGAGGAGAGAGCCGTGGAGGAGGCCGCTTAGGAGTGCCCTAGGGGTCGATTTCACTGTATCTTAGGGTTTTTGGGTCGATTTTGACATAGAACTTCAATCTTTTGTAAGTTTATTCATTTTTAATGCATTCTTGTAGTTTATTTATGCTTTCTTTGTTCATGTCTAGCTAATACTTTCATCTAGGGTTGAGGATGAAACCTCACCAGTGAATAGAAACTGAGTTTCATGCTTGTTTATGCTATTTGAGTTTATGGGCTTGATTTCTCATTGTTCTATTCGGTTTTTGAGATTATTTTTAGATATCTCTTGTGATTTCCGGATACAAGTGATGATTTGATATGGTTTCATTAAATTGATGGCTTGGGTTTTCATTTATGTTGGATATTCATTGTGTTTCATTCTATGGATACATTTGATGATTTAGTTGAAACTAGATATCTTTTGTGATTTGTGGAAGAATGGATTCATTGAATGATTTAAACTATTTTTGAAGCAAAAGTAGAACATACCTAAGATTTCCATTTGAAAACCTCAAAATATGTGTGATGAGCATGAGATTAGGTTGTTGTGATTTGGTGAGTGTGGATTCCAAAACCCTAGACCCCTTTATTTTCATTAATTTTGTTTATGTTTTATTTTATCAAAAACCCCTAAATTTGGAACTAGGTTAAAATAGGATTAGTTTGAATAGAGATTAATTTTCACAACACAATTCCCTGTGGGATCGACCTCGCACTTGCATAACACTTTATTGCAAAACGATTCGTGCACTTACGAGTATTATAATTTGCACAACAAGTTTTTGGCGTCGTTGCCGGGGAATTGTTTTGTTTGTGGAAATTGATTTTTATTTGAATTGATTTTATTTTTCTACTAGTTTAGATAGATTTTTCCTTTCATATATTTGTTGTTTTGTTTCTGTTTTCGTTCAAAAATAAATAAATAAATAACATAAATTTGTGTTCCCGGTTCTGTTTCTGCTGTTTCTGCACTTTCTGAGTGCCTTGTGAAGTAGATCGATCGAGTATCAATTCGATCGATCGAGAAAGCATTCGCCCTATATAAAGTCGATCGATCGAACTTTACTTCGATCGTGCCAATTTTCTAAGCAGCAGAAAAAAGAAAAAAAAATCAGTTGTTTTTAGTTTATTTTGTTAATATTCTGTTTCTGTTTTATATTATTTTATTGTTTGTTTTTCTTTGATTATTTTATTTAAAAATAAATAAATTTGGTTCATATCTTTGGTGGGATATTTTCTTGCTATATGGTGTAAGTGAAACATGAGTTTTTACTTTAATAATTATTGTGATTCTTCTGCACAACATGCTTTACCTAGTGGTAGGACACTTGCTCCAACCAACTACCCTTACAGTTTCAACCCACATGAACCATGTTCATATTGCTCTGATCCTTATCATAGTGCTAGTAGTTGTCCCTCCTGGGGACAATTCTGCAATCTTTCTTATGAGCAAATGAACACCAATTTATCCAGCCTGGGATTTGATTCAAATTCCAATTTTTACAACTCGGACTGGAGCGACCATCGTGATTTCTCGTGGCAAGCTCAAGCCATGGGAAATTATGCTCCCCAATCTCAAGAACTGCACCATCCTGATTATCCGCAGTTCGATAACCAATCTTCCCATCCTTCATCCTACAATTATCCAGCATCTTCTTCACAGTCCACTTTGGAAGACACTCTCAAGGTCTTCATAGAGCTCACATGCCAGGCTATTAGTGACATGAAGAATGCTACTATGGAAAACACTCAAGCGATTGCCAGGATAGAAGGACAGATAGAATATCTGGTTGATGAAGTCACCAGAATAGAGGAAGAAGAGTTTCAAAGCCAGCTGATGGCCACAAGGTATTACATGATTGATGAGGATGATTTCAGCATTTCTTATCATGAGCATGCCCAGGCCACCGCCACACTTGGGAGTGAAGTAGTTTTTGAGGAAATTGCAAATGGACCAAGTCTGGAAGATCCTTTTGAAGAGAGCGATGCTCAAATCGAATTTAGCCTAGACTTGGTACCTGAGCAAGAAGAGGCTTTATTGGATCCCACTCCTAAGACACGACCTGAGAATGGGGAAACCATTGAGATATCACTCCCCAGCATATCTTCTTCAGCGGCTGAGTTTGAAGGGGAAGGAGGAGAGGAGCACCTTGAGCACATAGCGCCCCCGTTAAATCCAAATTCGTCCAACGACAAAGAAATGAGTACTGAAGCTCATTCCTTCATCATTCCACCCGAGGGATATCAAATTTTAAAGAAGAAAGGGTGGAGGGGATTGGTTGGACATCCACATGATCGGGGAAGGCGCTGTAAATTTTCTTTTACCTTTTTGTACAGTTGATTTCTTTCATTTTATTTTTATTTCTTTTCATTCTTACTTTTATTTCTAACAACAATTAACCTTTCGATGTTTGTTTTTATGAGAAATATTGCTGTTAGTTTTTGTTGACAAGTGTTTTGGTGTTTAAGTTTGGGGGACGCCTTGACCTTTCACACCTCGATGTTTCCGTATTTCTGGTAATGTATTTCTACACTACACATTGCGGACAATGTGTAATTCAAGTTTGGGGGTATGGAAAAACATTCTGTCCATTTGTTTGTTTGTTTAATTTTTCTGTTTGTTTGGTTATTTTTAGTTGTCGTTTTATTCTTTAAAAAAAAATAAAAATAAAAATTGTTGTTGTCAAGTTTGAGTTAAACTGTAACTGTGGTTTGCATTTCATTGGTTTGCTTAAGGTTTTGAACACATCATGTCTTTAGGAATCTGAATCTTTTGACTTATTTTAGGGCTAGTGAGATTTCACTTGTTTGAGTTGAATTATCACGAGCACATTAGCATGTAATCTGTGGGGTATAAATTTGTGCTTAATTCTGTATTTTGAGAATTGTTGGATGACTTATTGATAAATAACCTTGGCTTGCAAGATATTTATATATATATATAAAGAAAAAAAAAAGATCATTTTGAGTTTTTCACTGAGTAACCGGGCCTCTTGCCTCACTAAGCATTGAGTGTTCGCGTCAAAAGATGAGAATTTCAATATGGTTAATTGTATGGCTAGTTTGACTTCGTAGCCTTTTTGACTGGAGTAATTAAGCCCTTAGGGATGTTTCTACATCTAGTGCCCTAAGACCATCTGGTTTGGGAGCCACTGGCCCAACACTCATTACATTGGTCAATTAGAAAGCTTAAAGGAGCCGAGCATTGCACAGCCAACATATAAAAAAAACAAAAAAATATATAAATAAAATAATTTGCATATCTTGCCTTGGTTGTTTCATTTGATAGGGATTCCAATGATTTTTGAAGTACTTATCTTGAGATTAAAATGAAACCTCATAATTACATGTTGATTTCACTCTACACTTTTAAGAAAATGTGATGTCTTAACTGTTCATTTATGAGTGATTTAATGTTGGATCCCCTGTTGATGTTTATGATGGCGTTTGTCTTTTTAAGCACGGCAATGACGTATGAACCATGGTTTGTGTGAAAATTCTTTCTTGTTGACAACATAATGTTTCAATGTTTGTGGGTATCATTTCTGGCAAACCCTCACGAGACTTCACTCGTCCACTAGGGAGTCCTAGGGGTTTAAAAGGTTTGTTGCATATGCTAAATGCTAGGGATGTAATCGAGCCGAGCCGAGTCGAGTTTGAAGATTTCAAGACTGGCTCATTTATGAGTCGAGCCTAAATAGTCGAGCTTGAATTCGAGCCGAGCTATAAATTGCATGTTCAAGCTCGGCTCGTTTAAAACTCGGGCGAACTCGAGCTCAAGCTCGAGTTCGTTGAAAATGACATTCGAGCCGAGCCGGGTTACTAGACAAGCTCGGCTTAATTAGAGCTCGATGTAGACTATTAAATTTTTCAATGAGTAATCAAAGCAGAATTCAAGCCCAAGTTTATGAACAACCTCTATGCATTTATTAATAACAAAAATATATAATATGTAACTATATAATGCATATTATAAAATATAGTACATAACTATAGTTTATAACTAACAAATTAACAATATGTTATTATATATAAGTAGAGAGTATAAACTATGGTATATGTATAACGTGAACAAATAGTAAGTCTAATATATTCTATATAATTAAGTAACTAAAATATAAGTATAATATATAACTATTGTTAACCATGTGTGATGTGATATATGTGTTTACATATATATATATATATGCTAACTATTTAATATTGTTATATTGTTATATACTAACTATTAATAACTTAATATGTTAATTTAACATACTAAATATTGTTATCAAAGTATTATAATTAAAATGTAATACTATAGATATTATACTATATTTACTATTTACTAATATATATGTAAGATATGAACGAGCTAACGAGCCGGGCGAGCGATCCAGTCGAGCCTTAAACGAGCTGAGCTCGCGAGCCCCTATCGAGTTTTGTCGAGGGAGTCGGGTATGTATCACTTACTAATCGAGCAGGTTTCTACAGTAACGATCGAGTTTCTACAGTATCGAGCTCGAGTTTGGATCGGGCTAAACCGAGCGGACTATCGAACAGACTGGTTTATTTACATCCCTGCTAAATGCAATCGTTTCTCCCACGAAAGAGGACTTATGTTTCATGCTTTGATTTTGTTTTTCATTTTGTTTTGCTAAGGGACTAACAAAATGTAAGTTTGGGGGTATTTGACGAGTGCCAAAAAGTGTATATTTGGACCCCTTAATTTACATTAGTTAAACCTTTAGCTTTGTTACTTTCTGATGTTTTGGTTAGTTTTAGTGTTTTTGCATTTTGCAGGGCAATAAGAGAAAAATTGACAATTTTCAAGGCAAAAATACATAGAAAAACTGGATTTTCCGAAGTGCTGAAAAAGTAGATCGATCGAATATTAAGTAGATCGATCGAAAAGTAGATCGATCGATTTTAAAATCAATCGATTAAATTTATGCGGAGCTGGAATTTCAGAAACCCTAGCTAACTCTATAAATACCATTCTTTTCTCATTTTTAGAGGAGAGAGCCGCGGAGGAGGCCGCTTAGGAGTGCCCTAGGGGCCGATTTCACTGTATCTTAGGGTTTTTGGGTCGATTTTGACCTAGAACTTCAATCTTTTGTAAGTTTATTCGTTTTTAATGCATTCTTGTAGTTTATTTATGTTTTCTTTGTTCATGTCTAGCTAATACTTTCATCTAGGGTTGAGGATGAAACCTCACCAGTGAATAGAAACTGAGTTTCATGCTTGTTTATGCTATTTGAGTTTATGGGCTTGATTTCTCATTGTTCTATTTCGGTTTTTGAGATTATTTTTGGATATCTCTTGTGATTTCCGGATACAAGTGATGATTTGATATGGTTTCATTAAATTGATGGCTTGGTTTTTCGTTTATGTTGGATATTCATTGTGTTTCATTCTATGGATATATTTGATGATTTAGTTGAAATTAGATATCTTTTGTGATTTGTGGAAGAATGGATTCATTAAATGATTTAAACTATTTTTGAAGCAAAAGTAGAACATACCTAAGATTTCCATTTGAAAACCTCAAAATATGTGTGATGAGCATGAGATTAGGTTGTTGTGATTTGGTGAGTGTGGATTCCAAAACCCTAGACCCCTTTATTTTCATTAATTTTGTTTATGTTTTATTTTATCAAAAACTCCTAAATTTGGAACTAGGTTAAAATAAGATTAGTTTGAATAGAGATTAATTTTCGCAACACAATTCCTTGTGGGATTGACCTCGCACTTACATAACACTATATTGCAAAACGATTCGTGCACTTGCGAGTATTATAATTTGCACAACACTAGGTCAATCATTATTCTACACTGAGTTGGATTTCAAAAGTCGACACTGTTAGGGAAGTCTCTGCAAGTCGTCCAGATGACGTGGCAACACGTCTGGACGCTATCCAACATTTCAGAATATTCCAATGTTCCGTTCGAACGCAGAAATGAGTTATAGCGAAGACTGTCCAAACACTCGGCCAAGTCGTCCAGACGTGGATTTGATAAGGATAGAATTGCGCTATTTCTGAAAGGCAATCGCAGAAGACCGTCCGAATGTAGCTATCTTTCGTCCGGACGCTCGACAGCCAGAATCCGATATTCAGCAGTTTTAGGTTTTCTTGAAGCCTATAAATAGAGGGCTCTAGGCTTGTAAATTGTATGAATTATGTATCGAATTCCATAGTGCTTTGAGAGAGTGTTTAGGGAGAATCGAAGATCCGCTAGCTCTCAAGTCGTTGCCAGTGTGTGCTCAACACTTCATGTGAAGTCTGTCTTAGGGGTCGACCCTAAGGTAAAGGGATCCATTAAAGACCCCTTCGAGTATGAGACTTGGTTGAGAAGCGTTCACGATGAGCTTTGTGTCAGAGTTAAAGGTATGACTACTGCATAAGGGTATGTGAGTACGAGTGTCTTGTAACTAGCTTTGTTTTCAATATAGTGGATATCTTGGGTTTAGCTATCCCGGAGTGGTTTTTCTCTTCACAGAGTTTCCACTTAGTAACAAATATCTTGTTTTCTTTATATTCCGCATTTAAGATATTTTGTTGCACACAAACACACACACTTGGTAGATAGAAGTCAATATTTATTTTTCACTTGGGTCGTTACAAAGGCAACCCAGACAGCTTTGCCCTTTAACTTCAAAACTCTGCTGCGGGAGAGGGTCTTAGATAGATCTAGTTTTATTTGCACCTACAGAAATTCTCCCCAACCCACTCCTACCTCATCTGTATCCATCGCCTCTACACGTCCCACCAAGGAGCCAATTTGATAACCTATGTCTTTGCCCATACAAGCTAGCGGTAAGTTGTACATGCGTACCCAAAACGCTACGAGTGGGCAAAACAACCCATACCCACACTACCTGACCCGTCCGCCCCGCCCTGCCCCACGAAAGCCGAATTTTAGGTTTAAAATTGCGGATCTGGGTACAAAATCGGATTATCTGTGTAGGGCGGGTCATCGGTACAACATTTTTAAAATCTCAGGTACCCGCCCCGCCCCACACATCTAACACTAAGGCCTAAAAAACCCATAAAATACCCACTCCTAAAACAAACCCTAAACTTCCTCTACTTCATCAGTCGTCTGATCTCTGCGCCGTTCCCTTTCAGTATTGTGAAGCGTCTTATGTTTTCTTCCAAGATAAGGATATTACTTTAGACGGTGAATATGTAAGGGAAGGATTAACATGTGTTGTCTCGGTCAAGGTTCCAAATCTAGAGTTCGAAGGACAAACAAAGGTACTGGCTATTTTATAATTATCTAATCTGAGTACTGGACAAGCTCAGGATACCCTTCCCAGTTGTATTTGAGTGGCCCATCTTTCCCCACCAACCCCCACCAAGTGTCAACCATAACTCCTTCCAATCTGGCGCTCTTCAACGCCATCAAGCTGACATTCATGGCTCACGGCTTGTTCAGATTCCCTTTGTGCGTCAATGTGTCGGGTGACAGCATCACAAACACAAGGACCCTTGAATCATTATTGGTGACGTGGCCGCCTGCCTCGCTTTGCCCAACCCGTTCAACTCGCCTCTTCACAACCCACCCCTTCCAACCTTAGACCCGGCAGATACTGCTTACCGTAGTTGGGCTACGGGCTGGGTTTTTACAACTCGCAGTGTGTGGGTCCGGGTGCCAAAATGGCTAATACCTGGTCCGCCCTGACCTGTTCACACCCCTACAAAACGTTGCTTTGTCAAATTCAATCTGGTTCGGTGGTGTTAAACCATCAAAATCCTCTACAGAAAACAGACTTCCCTCGAACACCCATGGTCTACTCTCCAATGCACGAGTTTTATCCCATACATATTTGAATTCAACAAGGAACAGATTCTCCCCCAGCACTTTAAAAGAGGTTGTTCCTGTAGGTCGCCACCCCCGTATCAGGGTAGATTTAATGATTTCCTTCCTAACCATCCAATCTGCAAGCAATTTCCCCACCAAGTAAGCTTGGCCACGAACCACAATCTCTTCTAGTGCCTGATCTTGGACCTCCACTCCCAAACTTTCTTCCTCCGATAACGAGAAATTGCCCCATAATTTGGTGAGTTTTGTCGCCATGTTACACCACACAAAAAGTTCAGTGCTAGTTCTGGGTTCTTTCATGGTCTATGAATAGACCATAAAGCAGGTTCCTTCTCCTCTAGGGTTTCAGTCCTAGAGAGAAAAATAAATATTACAAGATTACCTTATTAGAGCACTAATAACAGTTACCCAATAATGGTTATCTTCCCTATATTTAGGGAAAATTTTGTAAAAAATCACAAAATAGCTCCCACAATAGATTCCCTAAATACACATAAAGGCATTGGGTAGCTACAGTAATTTCCTATGTATTGGGTAGCACTGTAGCTACCCCATACATTATTTTACTAAAAAAAACAAACATCTCTCTCCTCTCTCCTTCGCGTACAAACCTCTCTCACCCTCTCAGCCCCGCCGAACTCGTTCTCCCACCGTTCTCCGTTGAGTAAATGCCAGTGCCCGGCCGATTCAAGAAGAACTCGTTCTCCCACCATTTGCATAGTAGCTTCAAGAAGAAGAGCTGCAGTTCTAGCAGGAATTTGTATGAAAATGGCATTTGGGCTTCTGCAAGGGCTTTTAGCTGGAGACGAAAAATCGAAGAGTGGGGACTTTCAAGGTCCGGGGAGTCTTGGAAAGAGAAAAAGCAAGCGTTTTTACATAAGTTTCCAGGAAAGCTTGGGGTTTCAGAGATGGGTTTTCGCTTCTTGACTTGTAAATGGGTTTTGAGTGAAGGCCTTTTGAGAGAGATGGAGAAGACGCAGATGAGAGAGAGAGGGAGAGATGAGAGAGAAAGAAGGAATACAAAGAAGAGAGAGGTTGAGAGAGAGAGAGAGAGAGAGAGAGAGAGAGAGAGGATGGTTGAGAGGAGAAGACGGCAAGACGCAGAGACAAGTTGAGAGAAAGAAGAAAGACGGAGAAGAGAGAGTGGAGAGACGATCATTTTTTTGGAATTAAAAAAAAAATTATTTTAATGATATAGGAAAAATTAAGAGAATCTATTGTGGAGTGTATTTAGATAGGGAATCAAAAAATAGTTTTGTTTCCTAAATTTAGGGAAAATGGTTCGGTGTCTGCTGCTAGTGCTCTTAACTTGTGGTTTCTTATTGGGATAATTGTCTTCTTATAATAGTTGAATTGTAAGACTCTTAACAATAATGCAAGAAACTATTTTTTTATTTCATAATTATTTTATAATGTTACGTGGTAGTTTAATCAATTTTTAGATTAGTCATTATTAAAAAAAATTAATGTAAAAATTAATTAAAATTGCCACGTCAACGTTATAAAATAAATGTGGAATAAAAATGTGAAATATAACATTAAAAAAAAAAAAAAAGAACCATGAAAGAATTTCTTTATTTTCCCCGTCCTCTCTTCCCTCTTAGTGGATTTTGTTTCGTTTCCCTCCAACCTTCGAAGCTAAGGCCGCCGCTACAAACCACAGTCCACAGAATGGAGTTCGGAGGGTCAGATTCCAGTGGCCGCGAGTTCAAGAACGCCGACGAAATGTGGAGGGATCAGGCCGGTGATCCCAGCAAGAAGACTGAGTGGTACCGCCAAGGCGTCGGCTATTGGCAAGTATGTACACTTTTTTTTTTCCTAATATATAAACCCTCTAATTCTCTGTTTTGCTTTTTTGCTTTTCGTGTTAAGTTATGGTTCCTGGAAAATTTTGGGTGTGTTTCAAATGGGTTTGTATTTTTGTGTAAAAAAAAGGGCGTGGAGGCATCGGTGGATGGGGTCTTGGGAGGGTATGGGCATGTGAATGAGGCGGATATTCAGGGTAGCGAAGCTTTTCTCAATACCCTCTTGTCTGAAAGATTCCCCAATGCTGGCACAGACTCCCACCTCGTTGCTCTTGGTACCAACTCCCTCTCTCTCTCTCTCCGTGTATGTGTGTGTTTCAAGTTTGATAATTTCGGTTCATTGCTAAGTTTGTTTAGTCAAATTTTATTGTGAACTCGAATGTTGGTATGTTATAATTTCAAGCAAGCAAGCCAAATGACAATACATAGAGATAAATGTTGGAAAATGTTTTGATAATTGGTAAATGAAACTTGTGCTTGCCGATTGTCATGGTTACTAATTGTTGAGATGGTAAAATTATTAAGCCACTTGTAAAAAGTTTACTCAGTACATCTGAATATAGCTGATTTTTCCTGCCATTTTCCAGAAAGATAGCATCCTGAACTTGTTCCGCTCTCTCTCTCTCTCAAGAAGTCAGTCTCACTTTTACGAAGAGGGGCAGAATTGTTGTAGGATTGTGTATCAATATCATTGTGGTGAGATGGAGAGCTATGGAGGGTTTCCAACATGTATTATGATATGCATTTACCAAATGTGTACTTAAGCTCAATTTCTTAGTCTAGATTCTTATTGCAGTGACAGTAAATAAATTATGTTTTGACTGAAGAGGCCTTGATATTAATATTGATATGGACCTGGATTCTGGCAATCATATAAGGTGGATCTTGACTGATTTTTAGAAGAATCTTAAAATTATTCATGCAAAGATTTTCAAATGTTAAGCTGGGGAAAGGAACAGGGCGTCCGTCGTTTGCGGAGGTGGTGAGTTCAGCAGCAACCGTCTCAGGAAATAGGGTTGCGGCAAAGATTGATGGAGATTGGCCTTTGCCGGTCAGGTGCAACGTGGAGAAGACGCAGCTGCGGGGAATGGAGATGGGGGCGGTCCGTCAGGTGAGAGATTGTTCCGTTCTGGAGGAGCAAGCGGTTGACCCCTCGGGTATGGACCATAGTGTAGATGATCATTTCAGGTCTCGAGGTTGTGTCTGTAGACCGGCTGGCGTGTCCAGGGATTCAGGTGTTGAGGGTGACGTTTCTCTGCAAGGGGATGGCGTGTTTGGAGTGTTCGAGAAGGTTTTTGAAATTCTGGGCCGCTTCTCCAAGGCGTTGGTTTGGGCCTGTGGCTTTTCGAAAAAGTTGGGCTCTAAGTCTTTGTTTGGGTTTAAACGTAGGGTAGATTTTGTGGCGGGCCAGGTGCTTAAGAGGGTTAAGTCTGTTTTTAAAGGGTTTCGGGCTGGGGCTAAAGTGATTAAGCCCAATGCCAAGTTGGACGCTGTTTCGGGCCATAAGTTGTCTTCGGTTTCTGGTGCGATTTTGGGGCGGGGATCGGGTCTGGGGTGTCTTCAGCGTTCGACGGAAGTCCATGGGAGCGCTCTTCGGCCAGACATGACGTTGGCGGCAGATCCTGGGGTGGATCTGGGTCTGTCACATTCCGGGGCTGGTTCTAGGGATCGGCAGCTCGTTCCAGTGGTCGAGTCCGTCAATCAGGCTACCGTTCTTCCCCCCCTTCCGACGCCGGTGTTGCGTCCTCCGGTGCTTCTGAGTGATCTTCCTTCTGGGGTGCGGTCTTCTATGGTTTCAAGTTTTTCCGGTTCAGGGCTCATCCATCGGCAGGCAGTGGTTCTTCTGTCGGCTGGCTCTGTCTTGGTGAGGTCGGGCGTTGAGGAATTTCAGTTTGGTGAGCCTGGTGCCTCGTCAAGCGGTGCTGGGCATGCTTCCGTCGGCGTTGCTTCTGGTGTTCCTTCAGGATCTCTCCTTCGGCAGGCAGTGGTGCATTCGGATGCCCCTGCCTTGGTAAGGAGTTTTGGTGGGGTTCCTCTTTTTGGGAAGTTTGGAGGTCCTCCCGGGGTTTCGGCTTCCATTCCCCCTTTTCAGTGGGTCTTGTTTCCTCAGTGGCCAAGGCCGTTCTCCTCTGTGGAGGTGGGAGAATCTTTAAAGGGGATTGATTCGAAGGAAAGTGTTGTTGTTTACCCCAGGGTAGTGCAAGATAGTAGGTCGTGTTTTCGCATGATGGGGATTTCGTTTGTGGGATCTGATCAGAAGGGATTTCTGGATTTTTTGACTTTGATTGAGGATGAGCGCTATGACTCTGATTCCCCTCCTAAGAAGGTTAAGGAGATAAAAAGGAAAAATGGGAAAAGAGAGGTCAAGAATCTAGAATGTTCTATTAATTTCGATGCTAGGGGTGTGGGTTCTAGCCGGGTTAGGGGCAAGAAGTTGGGGGTTTGATGTAGAATTTCTTCTTTTGGGTTTTTCGGGTGTTGTTTTTTTCTTTTCTTTTCTTTCTTTTTTTTTTTTTTTTTTTTTTTGTGGTGGTGTCCTTTTTGTATACTTCCTGTATGCTTAGGGGCGCCTTTTACGCTTTTTAATGCTATTTTGTTTATTACCTATCAAAAAAAAGATTTTCAAATGTCCTTGATTTGACTGTGAGCGAGCTGATATGTGATTTATCTAAAGTTTTGGTAAAAATTCATGCATTCATGTTGGTGGATCAAGGATTACTTTTGACGTCACTGAATGTTAGTGTCCATGGTTCTTGATCTCTAGACAAAAAAGATCTATTTTTGTTCGCAAAGGACCAAACAAAGGAAAAAAGTAACAAAAAAAGGAAAAAAGAAAAAGTAGTGTGGCCTACTAATCAAATTAGCTGAATGAAGAGCTGAGTGTCTTCCATTGAATCACTGACAAAGACAGACAAAATAGAGGATGCTGCCATGGGAGACGTGATAGGCTTGGCCTCCAGCATGTTGGTTTTCTTTAATAAATCCAGAATATACCTGCGTTGTGAGAGAAGACCTGACTTGACTGGCAACACTTCCACAACAAGAAAGTAATGAAGATCACCTAAGTCTTTAATTGCAAAGTCAACACTTAGAAGCTGATGTAGTTCGGCAATTGCAGCAGGGGCAGAGGCTGTGATAATGACGTCATCTACATATATGAGTAGATACATTGTGACAGATTTGTTGCAGTAGATAAACAATGAAGAATCTGCCTTGGAGCTTGTGAATCCAAGTTGGATTAATTTTTCACTAAGACGCGAAAACCAGGTGGGAGGGGGGGGGGTGTTTTAAACTGTATAATGCTTTATGCAGCTTGCAGACATGGTCGGGGTAGCTTGGGTGAACGAAACCCGGTGGTTGAGACATGTATACCTCTTCGGATAGGAAGCCATGAAGAAAGGCATTCTAAATGTCTATTTGCTTGAGAGACCAACCTGTAGAGTAAGCAATAGATATGACAGTTCTTATAGTCGTGGGTTTAACAACCGGGCTATAGGTTTCACCATAGTTAATGCCAGCTTGATGAAATCCTTTTGCAACCAGATGAGTTTTGTGGCGTTCAACAGAACCATCGGCCTTCTTTTTTATTTTAAAGACCCATTTGCAGCCCACAATATTCTTGGCTGCCATGGGAGGAACAAGTGACCAAGTCTGGTTTTGTAGTAAGGCATTGAACTCTATCTGCAATGGCATTTCTCCACCCAGTGATTGGTGCAGCATTCGAGAAACATGTAGGCTCTACCAGTGTTGATGTAGACATGGACAACAGGGCGTGAGACACAGGATATCTGATGGTACCATCCGTAAGTTTCCGAGTCTAAACAATGTTATTTTGAGCTCTTGTCGTCATAGGTTGAGTGTGAGGAGCAGGATCCATGGATTGAGAATTAGTCATACTTGGTTTTGTAGTAGGAGATGGAGGGATATTGGAGGTTGTTGATGCAAATGGAGGACTGGAGGGATGGACAACTGAAGGAGTTGGATATGCTGGTGTGTGGAGAAGTGGAATAAAAGGAGCAGGCGTGGATGCATGTGGAACTGAAAGTGGGGATGGAGTGGCAAAGGGAAACACAGTTTCATGAAACAATACATCCCGTGATGTATACATCTGACCTAACTCAGTATGATAGAACTTATAACCTTTGTGGTTTGGGCTGTAGCCTAGGAAGACACATTGTTTAGAACGAAGAGAAAATTTATGAGTTATATGGTCTAAGATTAGGAAAGCATGCACACCCAAATTTTTTAAGAAATTTGTAGTCAGGGTTGCGAGAAAAGAATTTTTCAAATGGTGATTTATTTTTAAGTAATGGAGTAGGCAACCGATTGATGAGGTAGCAAGAAGTGAGACACGCCTCATCCCAAAAGGATGTGGGAAGATGATTGTCGGCGAGGAGAGCCAACGTGGTGTCTATGAGATGCCTATGTTTTTGTTTAGCACATCCTTGTTGTCGATGCGTATGAGGACATGAGACATGATGAAGGATGCCAATTGATTGAAAATAGGTATGGAGGTTGCGGTATTCGCCACCCCAGTCAGTTTGTACCATTTTAATTTTAGAGTTTAGTAGGCGTTCAATCATTGTTTGATATTTTGATAATGACAGGCATAACATCAGATTTAGATTGAATGGGAGAAACTCAAGTAAAGTGACTGAAAGCTTCTATAAATGAAACATAATATTGGTTTCCATTGATAGAAAGAGTTGAGGAGGGCCCCCATACATCTGAAAAAAATTAAATCTAAAGGTTTACACGTTATTGAAGTAGAATATAAAAATAGCAATTGATGTCCTTTGGTCTGAGGGCAGGTAGCTTAAGGAATTGATGCCTCATGAGAGAAAACTGGAAGATGAAACTTGGATAGGACTCAATTGACAGTGTGAAGAGTGAGATGACCTAAGCGCTTGTGTTAGTGATCAGTGGATGTCCGCTCACCTACAAGGGCTTGTTTTATTGAAGAGGAAGTAGCAGACAAAGGATTGAGTTGGTAGAGACCATCCTTAATTGGTCCTTGATGAAGAGGGATCCCGGTTTGACAATCCTTAATCACGAAATAAGATGAACGAAATTCAAAAAATACTGAGTTATAATGAGCAAATTTATGAATTGAAAGACGATTATTGTAAATTAAAGGGACACGAAGAAGTTCTTTAAGCAGATATTGACGACTGGTAAGAGGAAGAATAACAGAACCAATATGAGTAATAGGCAAACCTGTTTTGTTTCCTACACAAATTTGATCCTGACTGGTGTAGTCCTCAGAGGAGAGATTGAGGTTCTGGAGATCACTAGCGATGTGATGTGTCGCCCCAGTGTCGGAATACTAGTTGTCGTCAGTGGACAATCCCTGAGAGGAGTAGAGTGCATGCAGGCTGTGTTGAGTCTCAGATAAAGAGGCTGAGTCATGCCTCTAATAGCACCGTAGTGCAGTGTGGCCCAGTTTGCCAAAAATCTGATATGTAGGCTGAGACGAAGTAGAATTCTCAGTGGAAAAGTAAGAACCACGACCTTGGTTTGCTGATGAAGAGCCACAGCCACGATAAGAGTTCTGTCTAGCAGACGAGTATGACGAGCCACGGCCGCGGTAGCCTCGGCCTCTAGACATGGGAGACCGAGCAGAGAGATAAGCAAGGGGTTGAGACGGCTCACTGAGGGGAAGCTGCTGTTCAACATGCATCTCATGGGCAAGGAGATGACCATAAAATTCATCGATAGAGAGGGGATCCACACGCCTTGTTACGGAGGTAACACACGGGTTATACTCGGATTCGAGACCTTTGAGAAGAAAGGAAACATTCTCAAGGTCGTTCAATGGCTGTCCTGCAGCAGCTAGAGTGTCGCCCAAAGTTTTGATAGTTTAAAAATACTCTGTAATGGAAGAGTTCCCTTTCTTGACCATGGCTAGCTGAAAGTAAATTTGCATGACACGGTATTGAGCTTCAGAGGCTAATGGTGACCAATGTGCTCAATAAATCTTGGGCAGTAGCACACCCTTCGGAATGAACAACGTAGGGCTCAGTGAGCATGGAAATCAGCATGCGAAGGATCATTTGATCCCTTTGGCACCAGGCGAGATACGCTGGATTGACCATGGTGCTAGAAGCATCCGCTTCGGTGCTGGTATTGGGGATGATTTGGGCAGGAGGCAGAGATGAGCCATCCAAGAACCCAAACGCATCTTGTCCTCAGATGTAGGCGTGAAGCTGTGTTCTCCAAGTTATGAAATTTCCTTTGGAGAGCTTGATATTCAGAGAGTGATTCATGTTGGGGATGGTGAAGACGACGGACACGGGATTGGTTGGGTGGTGCGGTGAAGCCATGGAAGACATGGTAGAGGCAGAATCAGCCATGAAGATGAAAGACGTTAGTCTATGGTAGGCTCTGATACCATATGAAGATACAATAATATTCAGCAATAATCTGAATTGCCTTGTTCATCTACGCGAGCTTTCATAGATTTATATACAGACTACAATATACAACATTAACTATAACTCTACCTCTTCCATATCTACACAAGGAACTATACTAGAACTATAACTCTTCCTCATCTATACATTGAGTTTGAGTTATATTAGGATTCAAAGTATTCCTATCTCTATCTCTAGTCTTACAGATTGAATGATTTTGTTCTTGACTAGATGAGTCCTGTGATGATAAGGTATGTGCGTTAATATGCTGCTCCTTACCTTTTTCAAATTGGTCATTTGCAGCAATAATAATGGTGGAAAAACTATCTGAAAGCTTGGGTTAGAAGGTGTCAAACTGCTAGTCTGAAGCGTATTGTTTTATTCTTCTTTAAAACTTCTAAACAGATCAAAGGATATATCATACATATTCTCGATATTCAGTTTAAACATTACACATATTTGGCACATACGCTATTGCATATGCGTGCTGGATTAGCGTTTCTGTTGGTTATGCAAATTTTTACCAAAGCTCAAACTGCTGCAGATTGTGGTTCTGGCATTGGGAGAGTTACCAAAAATCTTCTCATAAGATATTTTAATGAGGTAAGGTCCGTTTTTCTCCCTTATGTAGTTTTTTCAGTGTAACTTTTAAAATTGCTATATAAGCATTTCTCTGATAATCTGGTCTTAACAAAAGTTTTGACTAATAGTGCATGTTGTAATTGTATATGGTATGATCGGATTAGAATGGATGCAATACATTGCTGCAATGTGCTGTGCATCTCTACTTTTTTTTTTATTAGTCCAAAAAAATCCTGTTATTTTTTAAATAATAAATCATTGATAAGTGAGAGCGACAACCTAATTACACGGGAGACTATACAAAATAAAGCCCTTAGAAAAGAGAAAAGGAAAAAGAAAATAAAGTAAGAGGAAGACAAATAGGATGGGTTGCTTGAGAAAATAGAAAGAAGATTGGCTACTCGGAAGAAGATTTACTTGTCTCGGGGTAGTCGTCTTACCCTAATCAAGAGCACGTTATCTAGCTTACCTACTTATTGTATCTTTTTCCTTTACCAGCTGGTGTAGCTAGGTGGTTGGAACGCCTTCAAAGGGATTTTCTTTGGGGTGGACTAGGCAATGAACTAGAAGATTATCTATTCCTCAATTCCCAGGGGAGCGTTGGGTATTAAAAAACTCATGTTATTCAATAAAGCTTTACTTGGTAAATGGTGGATATTTGTGCAAGAGGAGACTTCTCCATGTAGATAAGTGACTGTTGAGAAGTATGGGGTCCTGAGTGGGGGTTATTGTTCATAGGCAGCCCGAGGGCCCAATAGGATATGTCTTTGGAAGAATATTAGGATGGTTGGGGAATCTTCACCAAATTTGGCCTTGTTTGTTTCAGTGTAAAATCTTTTCCCACTTTGGGGTGTTTGGAGTGGCTGAATTTTTTATTTTTTGTTTGACCAAGGAAAATAAAGCCAATTAGGCGTAAAATGATTTACGCTTCTCACTTTCATAAACCATTTTTCGCCCCCTCTCCCTCATTGCAAGCCATCTTATTCTTGCACTCTCTCTGATGTAGAATGAAGAAAGAATATTAGCTTAAGTTTTATTTAATTTTGAAGAGTCGGTATTATTTTGTAATGGTTAGTAGTATTTAATTTATGTTTTAAGAGTCAACATTTAATAATGAGCTTGACCCAAAAGTCAGTCAATTTAGGGTTAGGGTTTCTGTTAGAGTCTATTTAAAGTCTTTTGTAACCCTATGATTCAGACTATGAGACAGATTATGATTTATGAAAACATATGTTTTGTTTGAGATGTGATTTTCTTCTCTTTTAGTGAATGAGACTATGCCAAGACCAGTGAAACTCTGGTTCAACCGCTTCTTATCGTTATTTTGGTGATACTCTAAATTAACGTAAGAATTATCTTTATTAATGTTGTTCTTGACCTCTTTTGTGAAAAATCCTTTCCGTCTTGCATCAATTTTGGTTTTAGAGCAAACACAGTTGTTTTCCATAACAATCGTCTGATCCCCTGCCTTAATCCCCAACAAATTCCACACCCACAAGTCCAACACCATGACAAGAGTCACGACTGCCACTGTCCACCATCACAAACGTCCTTATTGCCGCCCACAGTACACTGTGAAACCCCGCCAACCGCTTCCATACTGCCCAAACCATGGCTGGTTCAAAAAAAAAGAAAAAAGAAAAAAAGCGCTAGCGCCGCATCACCTAGTTCCCTTGTGTTGCCGTATAGGTGTCTTGGATGTTGAATCAGTGAAGGTAGCTTATTGAAATTGTTGATTTTGCTGTATAATCGGTTGAAATCATGGGTGAGTTGGTGTGGGTTTTTGTTTGGTTGTCTTAGGGCAAATCTGGATGGTTGCGTGGAAGCCAATTGACATGGATTTGGGTTATGGGTGCTTTGATGTTGTACTGGTGCCGTAGATTGTCAATGCTTGAGAAAGCAATCTAGTCTTAAGCTCTTGTACCAAAATTGACGCAGGATGGAAATGATTTTTCACAAAAGAGGTAAAGAACAACAAAAAATAAAGATAATTCTTACGTTAATTTACAGTCTCACCAAAATAACGATAAGGAGTTGAACTAAAGTCTCACTGGTCTTGGCAGAGTCTCACCACCAAAAGAGAAGATAAATCACATCTCAAACAAAACGTATGTTTTTATAAATCATAATCTGTCTCATAGTCTGAATAGGCTTACAAAAGACTGTTTAAATAGATTTTTACAGAAACTTTAACCCTAAATTGACTGACTTTTGGGCCAAGCCCATTATTAAATGCTAACTCTTACAAATTAAATGGTACTTAAACTAACATTCTTTCTTCATTCTGCATCACTCTCTCCCTCACGCACGCCCATCCTTGCACTCTCTCTCTCTCTGAGCCCCATCCCATTCAAACCTCTTTGCACGTACGAACTCCCCGATGCCCAACCCGTAAGTCTATTGCTGCCGCCGTGGTGGGGCCTCTTACTGCCAAAGTGCCAGCACTCGGTCCAACACTTGGTACAAATCCCGTCCTGACCCTTCACAAAGCAACAAGGAGAGCCACTCGAATGAGCGAGAAATGAACAATGATCAGCTGAACAATGAAAATGGCAGCGGACCATTGCGCGTGACCAACCAAATTTTGATTTTATAGGTTTGTGTGGGGAGGGTGAGGTTGAAGAGGTTGTGGAGCATATGGGTTGAGGTGTTGGTGCTGATTATAGTGTTTTCTATGCGTTGTTGGATTCGTGTGGGAATTCTGGCCCCCTTGGAATCAATGTACTTACCATTTCTTACCATTGCGTCTTTAGGGACGACTTTGTTGACTATGACATTCATAATTAGAGAAACACAAAAAAGTCTTCTTTTGTGTACTTCTTGGTCCTGCCATCACTCTTTGTAGACACAAAAGGTTGTGCTCAGCTATTAAGGCTTCTAGTATTTTGGGGGTGCTGAATTAGGGGAGTTTGCAGATTTGCTCCTTTCCACCCAGGCCCACCATACCCCTTCTCTCTTTTTCTTCTTGGAAGAAAATAAACTTCAGTGACTTGTTTCATCTTTTTTATTTATTGTTTTCTGGCTTCACTTTCTATCTACTTCATACATTCACCCTAGGGCCTATTATTTATTCACATTTACATCTACAAAGATTAACATAAATAAATCCTGGTTGACTGAAGCCATATAGATTCCTACATCTTGTGTCCTTTTGAGGGTTGTCTTTTGTTCGAGACAGGCCGTCATTACCTATTTAACATGGACACTCCTACATTTTCTATTTTCGTGTTTGGATGTTAAGATCTCTGCCCATGCTTGGTAACGGCTGCACCTTATTTCATGTTTATGGTGGTTTCAGCAGATGCCGAGGCTCCTGCTTGTGTCTCACTTATATGGTGCCTATCATTGTTATATAACATTAATAGGGATTATTACCTGAAGTAACCTGTTCATGATTTGAAACATGTGATTTAGCTCATTTATTATATTTGATTGTATATGTTTTTTTTCCCCTGAGATCCAGGTCGATCTTCTTGAACCTGTATCACATTTCTTACAGGCTGCCCGTGAAAGTTTGGCTCCTGAAAATCATATGTTCTCAGATATACACAAAGCCACTAATTTTTTTTGCATGCCTCTCCAGGTAATGAACTTGGATATCTAATATCCATATAAATGAGCATAAAGGATTATTATTATTATTATTATTTTTAATTTATATATATTTATAAAAAACAAGTAATCAAAATATCATAAAAAGCGAATAGCGCTAACTCAGGTACACGAGGAGTATACAAGAGAAACACCTAGGTAGGAGAAAAAGAATAAGAAAATCATGAAAACTAAGCACAAAAAGAGTTGCAAACACCGCAGTCCAAAGATAAAGAGTGAAAAAGAAAAGCGACTCAAGCTCTACCAACGTCCTCTCGCAGTCCAACGAAGACACCATATTTGATAATGAAGAAAAAATTGCCAGAAAACATAACTTAATATCTAGGCATGTAAACCCTTAAGTTACTTACGTTCTTGTTGTTGTTTCTTCTTCTTCCCCACTTCCCCCCTTTCTCAAAGGTGTTATCAAATTTTTTAGTAGGCAAATTGTGGAGCATTTGGTTGTCACATGGAACTAAAATGATTCATTTTATTTGAATGAAAAACTTGGTCTTGTGTAATGGATCTTTTTCTTTTGATAAGTCAAATCATTAAACAGTGCCAAGGGGACACCACCTGAGTACATCAGCATTATACAAAAAGAAGATAACTAGAAGACAAAGAAAATACAAATTAGTCATGTAACAAATCAATGAATACTAGAAAATGTTCTAATTTAGAGGGAGATAAGTGCATCATCCAAGCATAAAGTGTTCAAAGAAAGAAGTTTTTGATGTCTTGGATGGATCTTTCAACACCATCAAAAGACGCCCATTCCTTTGTAACCAAAAACACCATAGTAAACATGAAAGAGCGACTTTCTTTTTTTTTGATAGGTAATAGGCAGAATATATTAGAAAAGCGTAAAAGGCGCTCCTAAGCATACAGAGAGTATACAAAAAGGACACCAAAAAAAAAAAAAAAAACCCGAAAAACCCAAAAAGAAAACTACATCAAACCCCCAACTTCTTACTCCTAAGTCGGCTAGAACCCACTCCCTTAGCATCGAAATTAATAGAACATTCTAGATTTTTGACCTCTCTATTCCCCTTTTTCCTTAATGCCTCCTTAACCTTCCTAGGAGGGGAATCAGAGTTGAAGCGCTCATCTTCAAGCAAGGACAAAAAATCAAGGAAACCCTTCTGATCAGATCCCACGAACGTAACCCCCATCGTGCGAAAGCACGACCTACTTTCTTCCACTACCCTGGGGTAAACAACAACACTCTCCTTCGGATCAACCCCCTTTGAAGATTCTCCTACCTCAACGATCCCAGACAACACCCCATGCAACTGGGAGCACCCAACCACAGAGGATAACGGTCTTGGCCCCGGAGGAAACAAAACCCACTGAAGAGGGGGAATGAAAGCAGAAACCCGGGAAGACCTCCAACCTTCCCAAAAGGAAGCTCCCCACCAAAACTCCTAACCAAGGCAGGGGCAATCGAGTGCACCACTGCCTGCCGAATGAGAGCTCCTGAAGGAACACCAAGATCAACTCTGACGGAACCAAACCCAGCACTGCCAGGCGAGGCACCAAGCTCACCAGACTGAATATCCTCAACACCCGACCTCACCAAGACAGAGCCAGCCGACTGAAGAGTCGCTGCCTGCCGAAGGAGGGGCCCTGAACCAGAAGAACTCGAAGCCAAAGAAGACCGCACCCAAGAAAGAAGATCACTCAGAATCACCGGAGGAATCAAAAACGGCGGCGGAAGAGAGGGAAGTATGGTAACCGAATTGATGGATTCGACGGACTCGACCACCGGAACGATCTTCCGATCACTGGGACTTGCCTCGGAAGGAGACAGACCCAGATCCACCCCAGAATCTGCCTCCGACGACATGACCGGCCGAAAAGCGCTCCCAAGGACCTCCGACGAACGCAGAGGACTCCCCGGACCCGTTCTCCGCCCCGAAATCCCACCAGAAACTGAATGACCCTTAAAGCCCTAACCAGCGTCCAGATTGGCATAGGGCTTAACCACTATAGCCCCAGCCCGAAATCTCTTAACAACTAACTTAACCCTCTTCAGCACCCGGCCCGCCACAAAACCCACCCTACGTTTAAACCCAAGCAAAGACTTAAAGCCCAACTGATTCGAGGATCCACAGGCCCAAACCAGTGCCTTGGAGAAGCGCCCCAAAATTTCAAATACCTTCTCGAATACTCCAAACACGCCATCCCTTTGCAGAGAACCGTCACCCTCAACATCTGGATCCCTGGACACGCCAGCCGATCTGCAGACACAACCTCGAGACCTGAGCTGATCATCTGCACGATGGACCAACCCCGAGGGACCACCCGCTTGCTCCTCCAGGACGGAGCAATCTCTCCCCTGACGAACCGCCCCCATCTCCATACCCCGCAGCTTCGTCTTCTCCACGTCGCACCTGACCGGCAAAGGCCAATCCCCATCAATCTTTGCCGCAACCCTAGTTCCTGAGACGGATGTTGCAGAACTCACCACCTCCGCAAACGACGGATGTCCTGTTCCATTCCCCAGCTTAACGCCCGACGGAACACCACCAGAGGAAGGAAGACCGCCAGAAGACGACGACCCAACCGTGGTTCCCAGAAAATCCAGAATTTTGCTCAGCTCCCCGGACACACGGCTCCACCCTCTCCCGTCCCGACCTTCAGGAAAGAGAATACGCCCTCTCCGACCTCCGTCGAACACAGCTACCTCCAAGAACCGCTCAGATTTGTTTCCACCTCTCCGAGCGATTGTCACCTTAGACCCCTCCCTAAAGGATTTGACAAATTCCTCAATCCCAGGATTACCCAATACTTCTTCCACCCTCGACAGCAACCATGCAAAGCAGCTCAACCCGAACACAGCAGAACCTGAAAAACCTTTCCTCTTTTCCTCCACCCGAAGCTCGGCAGATCCTGCTTCCACCGAGAATCGGAAGGACTTCGCCTCCACAAAAAACCGGCTCTCCATCAAGCCGAGACTGACACCCTACTCTGTAAAATCATAGGGGCTGGGTCGCCGGAAACAATGTAGAAAATGAGAGAGAGGGTCGCCGGAAACCATAACGTGTTTTGTGTAACCCACATCGCACCATAACTACAACTTGTGTTTCACCTTAATAATAATGACATGTTGTCTGTGAGAACAACAAGAGTATTCGGAACCACAGTCAAGGATGGCAATTCCTGCTTTTGATTTATGATCAGATTTATTTGGGGCACATTACAGTCAGAAAAGGATGAGCAATTGAAGACAAATTATAGTGAGCCAATATTTGACACAGGAGAAAACTGCATGAAAGAGCGACTTTCCAAACGACTTACCCAAAAAATGAAAAAAACGAATTTTTTCTAAATTGATCGAGTCTTTGTACAATGAATCTCTAAATTTACCATGATAATTATGACTTAAAATAGATTTCTTTTAATGTAAATAGTAAATACTAGACATTTGCGCCCCTTTGCGCTTTTTATATAATAATTGCAATTACTTATCAAAAAAAAATAAAATAACTAGACATAATTTTATGCCCCTTACTTTTTTGGGTGATTAACTTTTGTATGAGAAAATTAATGGAAGAAGTTTAGTAGAGATGCTATTGCTCCTATCTAAAAGAAGTTCTGTGACTAAATAATTGAACCATTGAAGTTCTACAATCAATGAAATGACATCATTTCGAAGATATGTGAAATACGTGAAATAGTTTTATTTTTATTTTTTATTTTTAAGCATCCGTTGGCTATCAATAGAAATTATAACAACTCATTCTTTTAATGTCATATTGAAAGTAAGTTACACAAAGTGTTGATAACTTTCATTTGATTTTTATAGCTTCCAGTAATTTTTCTGAACATGTACACCCTCTTATGGCATGAATCTTTTGCAAATTTGATGAAAGTTTCTTGCCTTGATCTTAGGAATTCACGCCCGATGAAGGAAGATATGATGTTATATGGGTGCAGTGGTGTATCGGGCATCTCACAGATGATGATTTTGTGACATTCTTTAACAGAGCTAAGGTAATTTCATTCTTTAAGATGACACCTCCTTTCCCTGTGAGAAACAGTGGAGGGTAAAGTTGTGGGTTTTAGAGACAACGAGTGGCAAGTGCATATATAACTTATCAGTGAAAAAAGTGTAAACTGTGAACATGTTGAGTTATTTACTTATCAATTAAAAAAGAAGAGTGAACAATGAACATCTTAGTTATTTGTTCGGACTCATTAGAAGGCAAAACATTTACAAGAAAGCTTGAGATGGTGGAAGGTTCAGTAATAAGAATGAAGTGTGAACTAAAAGATTGTTGGCTATTATCAATTGACTACTTCAATTCTCAGATTTATGCAATTCTGTGACTATGATACCCTGCAGTGTCCAACACCTTTGAATTTTCTTTTACATCCTTCAGCTTTTCGTTTTTCTTTGTCTCTAATCTTTTTCCTAATACTTGACTGGCCTTTTTTTTGGACACGATTGCCTTTGTGGCCATATTGCCGCACAAGGGACTAAATGCTAAGTTATATATCTTTTTGTTACACTAACTTTCCTGCAATTGATACTAGTTTTTTTTTTTCGATAAGTAATCCAATCTCATTAAGAAGCACAGATGGGTGTAACAAAAAGATATATAACTTAGCAAGAGAAACATTCAAAGGAAAAGAAGAACATAAAAACAAGAAATTCCAAGAAATTAGAAAAAGCGAACAGTTGCGAGCAACCATTCAAACATAAAGAGATTTGAACATAATGGCTTTCAACTTTATCACCGTCTTCTCACAATCTTCTTAGTTTTGTGCATTGCGTTCTCTCCAAATACGCCATATTAAGCACAAAGGAATCATTTTCCAAACTTCTCTACTATAGTGTCCTCCAAATTGACCTCTACAACAAGCCAACAACTCCACCACCCTCTGGGGCATGACCCACTCTATCCTAAAAATACAAGATCAATTCCCACAAATCCTTCAGTACATCACAGTGGAGTAAAAGATGATCAATGGTTTTCACGCTCTTCTTACACATGCAACACCAATCTACCATTATGATGTGCCTCTTTCTCAAGTTATCCATAGTTAGAATCTTCCCTAAAGTTGTCCGTCCATACAAAGAGCGCCATTTTCGAAAAAGCCTTATTTATCTAAATGCTCTTCTAAGGAAAGGAAGAGCGATCAAGAGCGCACTATAATAAGATTTGATCTAAAAAACCCGCATTTTGAAAGGAATCCAACAAATCTTATCCTCACCACTTCGTCTCAACCTGAGAGAATACAAATGATTAAAGAACGAGGTAATCGACTCCACCTCCCAATCATGCACTGATCTTATAAAGGTGATGTTCCACTGAATGGCGTCGTCAGAAAATTGCAAAATATCTACCACCGAAGCCTCTTTAAAGCGAGAAATACCAAACAAGTCTGGTAGGACAACCTTGAAAGTCTGATCCCCACACTACACACTATGCCAAAATCTGATAATAGAATAATCACTCACCTCAAATCCAATAAATTGAGAGATATCCCCCCACCCCATCCTTATATTTTTCCACACCCCCACCTTGAACGACTCACTAATCGAATTAGAATGCCACCCTCCCCACATGCTGTCATATTTAACTTGCACAACTGTTCTCCACAGAGCCTCTCTTTCTGTGGTGTAACGCCATAACTACTTCCTCATTGGCAATAAGGTTAGCGTCTAGAATTTGTCTCCCCTTGATGAAATTATTTTGGGTCTTGGAAATAACCTTCTCTAATACCATTTTCAACTTGTTAGCTAGGACTTTGGAAATAATTTTATCGACACCGCCCACTAGGCTAATAGGATGTAAATCCTTAATATCCACAGCCCGTGCTTTCTTAGGAATGAGGGCAAAAAAGGTTGTATTGAGGCTTCTTTCAAACTTACCTCGAACATGGAACTCATGGAGAACATTCATGATATCTTATTTGAGAACCTCCCAACAAGTTTGAAAGAAAGCCAAAGAAAAACCGTCATGGCCCCAGTTATCATCGTTCATAGCTTCCACCACCGCAAAATTCTCACTCTTCTCAAAAGCTCTCTCCATCCAACTAGCCTCCTCATTACAAATAGAATCAAAATGAACACTGTGCAAATTAGGCTGCCAACTGAACTGTTCAGAATAAAAACGATTGTAAAACCGCAAAATATGTTCTCTAATTTCTATAACATCAAAAGAAACCGTGCCATTAATATCTAAAGATTTAAAGGAATTGTTATGTCTATTTGAATTAGCTAGTTGATGTAAAAGTTTTGTATTCTTATGACCCTCTCTCAACCAAAGTATCCTCAATTTCTGTTTCCAACTCACTTCTTCCGATGGAGTAGTCCTCTCCAAGTCACTAATAACTTCAGCCTTTCTCAAATTATTGTAATCAAATAAAGTTCTTCCTTCTACAATAGCATCAAGACCCTAGAGTTGTCCAAGCGAGCCTTTTTTCCTTCTCAAGTACCTCCTCAACCCAATTTTTATTTTTGATAAGTAGATTTAGTCTTATTGAAAGCGTAAGGTGCCCCTGAGTACACTGGAAGTATACAAAAGGAAACACCTAACTAGGAAAAGAAAAATGGAGAAGAATAGGGAGTCTATTGATCATTTGTTGCTTCACTGCGAAGTCGCCTGTGATCTTTGGAGTTACATTCTCGTCCTATTTGGGGTAGAGTGGGTGATGCCACGAACGGTGTTGGAGTTGTTGACTAGTTTGGGTGCGTCGATTGGGTATGGTCGTGCTAAAGAAGCTTGGCGGTTAGCTCCATTGTGTTTATTGTGGTGTATTTGGCGGAAACGGAATGTGCGGTTCTTTGAAGATGTAGAGACATCAATGGTGGAGCTACAAAAGCATTTGCTTAATATGTTGTATATTTGGATAGCGCCCCATCATTGCTTGAATGCTTTTACTTTTGTAGACTTTTTAAATTTATTCTCTTCTTGTCCCATTTATGAGCTCTCTTGTATACTTTCCGTGTATAAGGGTTGCACCTCTCTACGCTTTTAATGAACTGAATTTCGATTACTTATCAAAAAAAAAAAAAATGGACAAGGAAATCTACAAAACTAATCGACAGTGGGGGCAAAAAAGCCATCGTCCAAATATACAAAGTATGAAAAAACGAAGTTAAAATATCTTTAATCCATTTTTTCAAGTCGATTTTCAAAGCTTTCAATTTATGCGCCATGATAAAATTAGAGGAACCTTGAAAGTTTTAAGACATCCACCACTGTTTCACCTTTTCCACAAAGCCATATGATTTTAACCACATATTCTCAAACTTGAAATGCCGCATACTCCATTAAACTTCTCCATAATCAAGCAAAATAGGAAAATGATCCGATAATAATCTAGGGAGCCTCCTCTAAGAAACATTTGGAAATTGGGCTTCCCAATCAAGAGAGAAGAAACTTACCAATTTTGGACCACGAGGGAGGATCATAGTTATTAGACCATGTAAAATTTCTACCTACAAGAGGGATATCCATAAGACCCTGTTAAAAAATGAACTCAGAAAACACCATAGTTGGGGAAGAATTAGTATCACTTGATCTCGCACTCGGATAGTGGATGATGTTGAAATCACCCCAATAAATTCCACCAACTAAGCAACCCTGCCAGTTCATCCCATAACAACCTTCTATCAACGCTGACATTATGACCATAAACACCCATCAAAACCCAAATAAAGTTATCAACTACATTTCGAAAGGAACAAGTAATAGTAAATTCCCCCACACAATTTTTTCCATTACCCTCCTATCCAACACAAGCAAAATCCCACTAGAAGTTGCTCTAGGCCCCAAGTAACACCAATCCACATGTTGATAGCTCCCAAAAACTACGCATAACAACCCTTAACAGATGCTCCATTTTAGTTTCTTGTAAACGAACAATGTCAGTGTTCCATCCTTTGAGTTGATTCCTAATCCTTAGACGTTTATCTCTCTCATTCAACCCTCTAACATCCAAGACAAAATTTTGGGCTTAAAGAGCAAGATGAAACCCTCCCTTACCTTTGCCCTGACTAGAGTAACCTCTTGTAAGGTCCTAATTGATAGAATATGATAATCTTTTTAATTCACAGTTTCTTCTATTCATTGACTTAGAAAAAGAAATAGGGGATCTAATCGGATTTTTCTAGTTGCGACTCGCCTCGATGGCAGTGAGCAAAGCCACTTTAATAATTCTGTTTCGAAAACCCTTGAATTTTTGTAATACCCACTGGCAATTCTGGTGTGGAGGAACCTAGCACTTCATTTACATCTGGTAAACAGATTCAAAGGCTGACAAACGCTTGAACTGTTTGTTATGCCCACCCATAGAAGGAACCTCAACCAAGCCTGCATTATCATTCCAACTGCCACCATACCAAATAAGAAGAAACTGGTTAGGAACAACGTGAGTATTGCCCCCGAGCAACACTTTCCTCCGCCTGAAATGACCCCACTTGCTCCTCCTCCTAACCCCCACTTCTCTGTTTGCTTATTTGGGGCAATGAGTTTTCTCTTCCCAATTTGTTATTTTCTCTTTTTGAATTCCCATTTCTATCTTCAATTCATAGTTTTTGCTGCCATCATACGCTGTCAGAACAATCTTAGTTCCGTCCCACGTCAGTTTCCCAGTTGACCTAACTCTAGCCCCATTGTCTTGTAAATAGTGGAACAATTCTAGAACGCAACTCGAAGGCAAAAGCTCTACAACCCTTTCCATCTCTTCCTTCTGGTATGACAATATATCCTCTCCAACTGTCCCCACGATACTCCGCCATAGCTAGGGAACACCCAATGCTTATTAGAACTACGCTGGGCGAGGGAGGCTTGTGTTTCCAACCCTGGAAGATTTCACAAATTCCTTCATCCCCAACAGTTGAAACAGAACCTCCATGGTGGCTAGCATCCATGATATACTGACTTTATGCAAAAAGATTGAAGGGTAAAAAAGATTGACCAAAGGTTACCCTTCTTTCATAAATCCGTAAAATTGAAGTCCCCTCCTCCACCGTGAACTCAAAGGACTAGGATTCAATGAAGCACCATCTCAAGTTCCCCCATCACACGATATCTCTGTTTTGAATGTAAAGTTGATTTCAAGTAGTATATCCTAGTTCCATAGAATTTCCATCTTCAGAACCATGCATTAAAGCACCCTTCTCAGCATATCTATATGCTGTAACATAAAACCACATATAACCCTTTCCTGCAATTGTTACTAGTTGCATAGAATTTCCATCTTCAGAACCATGCATTAAAGCATCCCTCTCAGCATATCTATGCTGTAATATAAAATAACAAATAAACCTTCCCTGCAATTGTTACTAGTATTGCAACTTTACTTATAAAAAAAAATTGTTACTAGTATTGCAACTAGAACACTCTTCTTCAAACTGTCAAGGTAACCAAGAACTTTGATTTGCTATACCAATGACCTGATTACTTAAGCAATGTTCTCATGCTTTCCATGTTTTAAACTTTCTTATGAAACTTCTATTTTCACTTAACATAATGTACTGCATAGGATGCAATACAATATACTATTTCCCCCCCTTGTATATATGCTGCAACCTATACCTTTATAGTTTATACAATTTGTTTTCACATAGTTGGACTTCAATATTCATTAAAAAAAAAACATAGTTTGGCTTCATAAATATTCTTTTTTTGATAAGTGGCTTCATAAATATTCTAATGAACATCTGTAACTGCTGCACTTTAGTGGCACTAACTTATAAGTTACTTCTAGGCTGGCCTTAAACCTGGTGGCTTTATCGTCCTGAAAGAGAATATAGCAAGAACTGGTATGCTTCCTATTTGTTTTCTACTACTCTATTTATGCTGAAATTTTCATTAGGGGTACTTTATGATGCAGTAACTTACGTTTGCACCCTACAAGCTCTAAGTGGATGCCATTTTCTTTCATCTGTATAGCTTCTGTGGTTCTTAAAAGCTGAGTGTCTTATGGTATTCAAGTGATTCATAGAGGGTTCATTTATTACATTTCTAACTAAATTCTCAAATATGTGTCCAGGATATAATACTTTAATAGAGAAAAAAATGTAATATATCATTGCCAAAATATAGCTTCAACTCATGCACTTTCAAGCAAGTCTAAGAAGGTACAGACTTAACTATTAAAAGTACATAACCAAACTTAGTAACAATTCTCTAGTCTGATTCAATAGTTTTCATTCATATTTCTAGCATTTTCAAAACTTTAATATACATCCAGAGTGTAGGATGGAGTTTGAGATTTCAAAGGCCAAGTATATTTACCGAGATATTAGGATTGAATGTGAGTATTATGCAACTTTTTTTGATATATTTTATAATAATTTAATGTTAGAAAAACCCTAGAAGATTGATTGATGCATATAGAAGAAAGGTGCACTGAATTGCATGGAATTATGAAGTGGGATTTGTAAAGTCTTTGAAAGGATATAAGGATATGTTGTAGAGTTGTGTGCCTTTGTGTGCTTGGGTGGGTTTGTGGGCCATTCATCGGGTTCGGTTTTTGCTTGGATTATTTTGAGGGGTGTTTCTCTTGGGTTTTTCTCGGGTTCTAGGGTTTTTTTTTTTTTTTTTTTTTTTTTTTTTTTTTTTTTTCTTTTCTTTTGGGTTTAGGGGGTCTTGTTGGGGGGTTTTTGGGGTTGGTTTGGGTGCTTTTAGGGTTTTTTTTGTATTCGGGGGTTACTATTGGGGGTTCTTTTGTTTTGTGAAGGTTTCTATTATGCTTGTTAGGGGTTTTCTTGTGGGTTCCTTGTGGTTGTATTGGGTTTTTTATGTGGGCTAGCTGAGTTGCTTCTGTGTATACATCCTGTGTACTTAGGGGCGCCTTACGCTTTTTTAATGAAATTCTCTTACTTATCAAAAAAAAAAAAAAAAGGTGGTGAGGGCATTTGATTATGGTTTTTTTTTTTTTTTTTTTTTTTAATAACTAAAGTATATTACAAAAAAAGCACAGAGGTGCGCAACCCAAAGTACATAGGATGTAGACGTGATACCCCTAATCCAAAGAGAAAGAAGAACACAAAAACTCTTTTATTTGACGAAATGAATTGAAGACGGAAATCACAAGCTTTGTGGTTGAAGGAGGGGGACAAGAACACAAAATTTTTTCACAGGGTGGCCAACTCACATTGTAAATTCAATCATGTTGACTCTTTGAATATATATGGTGCAACGTCCAAGAATCCTGTGGAGATCCAAGAGCATATAGTCCAGTATTACAACAAACTATATTTTGAGCGATGTTCTTGGAAGCCAAGGGTGGATGGTCTATCTTTCCTATCCATTGATGCAGATGAAAGTATTAGGTTAGAAAGATAGTTTGAGGAGAAGGAGGTGTGGGATGTGGTCAAGGATTTGAATGGAGATAAGGCTTTGGAACCAGACGGCTTCACAATGGCTTTCTTTCAGAAGTGTTGGGAAATTGTAAAAGATGATCTTATGGCTGTTTTTGCAGAATTTCATAATCGAGGTCAGTTTGAAAAGAGTCTAAATGCTACTTTTGTTTCTCTAATTCCAAAGAAGACTTGTGCTATGGATGTGAAAGATTTTCGCCCTATTAGTTTGGTGAGGGGGATGTATAAGATTATTTCCAAAGTTCTATCTAACAGGTTTAAGTTAGTATTGGGAAAAATTATCTCAAACACACATAATGCATTTATTGGCGGTCGACAAATTTTGGATTTAGTGCTTATTGCTAATGAATGCTTGGATAGTCAAATTTGTTCAGGGGAATTTGGGCTGCTGTGTAAGCTGGATTTGGAAAAGGCATATGATCATGTGAATTGGGGACTTCTTGCTCTATTTGCTGCATCGGTGTGGTTTTGGGAAGAAATGGAGGGCTTGGATGCGATTTTGTATTTCTACGGTGATATTTTCTATTCTTAAGAATGGAACCCCGTCGGGTTTTTTTAATAGCACTCGTGGGTTGCGACAAGGGGATCCACTTTCACCTTTATTGTTTGTTGTGGTTATGGAGGCTTTGAGCCGGATGTTGATTGCTGCAATGGATCAGGGTCATTTGACAGGGTTTTCAGTGGGACATAGGGATTCTAAAGCTTTAATTTTGAATCATTTACTGTTTGCCAATGACAAGTTAATTTTTTGTGGTGCGCAAGAAGAACAAATTTGACATCTGCGGTGTATCTTCTTATGTTGTAAGGCAGCTTCAAGATTGAGGATTAATTTAGAAAAATCAGAAATTGTTCCTATTGGAGAGGTAGAGGATGTTGAAGGGTTGGCACAACTCCTTGGATATCGGGTCGCATCTTTGCCTATGAAGTACTTGGGTTTGCCGTTGGGTGCTTCTTATAAAGCTGTGTCTATTTGGAATGGTGTCATTGAAAAAATGGAACGAAAGTTGGTTGGATGGAAGTGAATGTATTTGTTGAAGGGTGGTCGGCTGACTCTTCTTAAAAGTACTCTTTCCAACCTTCCAACGTATTACTTGTCGTTTCCTATTCCAGTAGGCGTGCCTAATCGTCTTAATAAACTTCAAAGGGATTTTCTTTGGGGTGGCATTGGAGATGAGTCCAAATTTCATTTAGTGAATTGGAACAAGATCTTTACTTCATTGCATTCAGGTGGGTTGGGAGTTCACAATTTCGTCCAGTTTAATCAAGCTCTTCTTGGGAAATGGTTGTGGCGGTATAGTAGGGAGAGAGAGGCATTATGGCGTTTGGTGATTGACGTCAAATTTGAGTGTCTAAAGGGTGGGTGGTGTTCAAAAGAGGTGTTGGGTACTTTTGGAGTGGGTGTGTGGAAACATATTAGGAGGGGATGAGATAAGTTTAGCAATTTTGTTTGTTTTGAGGTTGAGGATGGGTCTCATGTAAGTTTCTGGCATGATTGGTGGTGTGGGGAGAGATCTTTGAAGCAATGTTTTCCAAATTTGTTTAGTATTGTGAGGAATAAAGATGTGAGGGTGGCAGAAAACTTGGTTGTTCAAAATGGAGTTATTTAGTGGAATGTTATTTTTATGCGTCCAGTTCAGGATTGGGAGATGGAGATGGTACTTTCTTTCTTCGCTTGGCTTTATTCTATTTCGGTTCGACATAGAGAGGATGACAGGTTAATTTGGAACCTCTCCAAAAGGGGTTTATTTGAAGTGAAGTCCTATTATCAAGTGTTAAATATAGGAAAGATGGCCCTTCATATCCGTGGAAGAGTATCTGGCGTGTTAAGGCTCTGGCAAGGATGGCTTTCTTTGTATGAACAACAACTTTAGGTAAAATTTTGACGCATGACAATTTGCGAAAGCGGAATGTCGTGGTGATAAAGTGGTGCTGTATGTGTAAAAACAGTGGGGAGTCAATAGAACATTTGTTACTTTATTGCGAAGTTGCTCGAGATCTATGGAGTTACATTCTTACTTTATTTGGGGTAGAGTGGGTTATGCCACGAATAGTGTTGGAGTTGTTGATTAGTTGGGGTGCGTCGTTTGGGTATGGTCCAACAAAAGAAGTTTGGCTATTAGTTCCTTTGTGTTTAATGTGGTGTATTTGGCGGGAGCGGAATGCGTGACGCTTTGAAGATGTAGAGACATCGACGGTGGAACTAAGGAAGCATTTGCTCAACACGTTGTATATTTGGATAGCATCTCAGCATAGCTTGAATGTTTTTACTTATGCAGATTTTTTACATTTATTTTCTGTTCGTTCCTATTGTTAAAGTATTGATTAAGTGATTAAATTTACCTCTTCCTATCAGCTTAAGCTTTTGGGATAAGTGGTGATTTAACATGGTATCAGAGCTAAAAGTCCTGAGTTTGAACCTTTACTCCGTTATTTACCTCTTATTTCAATTAAAATATTTCACGTGTTGGGCTTCACCTATTAAAAGGAAGTCTGAGCCCACACGTGAGGGGGAGTGTTAAAGTATTGATTAAGTGATTAAATTTACCTCTTCCTATCAACTTAAGCTTTTGGGATAAGTGGTGATTTAACACCTATTAGGGGCACCCTTGTATACTTCCTGTGTATTACGGTTGGGCCCCTCTGCGCTTTATTAATGAATTGACATTACTTATAAAAAAAAAAAAAATCTAAAAAATCAGAATAACAATTAGACATAGACTATATCATCACTCTACACGTAAACAATGTTTGCATCACCAACTTCTTCAAATTAAGTGAACCAGTCTTATAATCTTCAAAATTGCATGCATTCCATTCCTTCCATAAACACCACATCAAACACTACAGAGCCATTCTCCAAATCGGCACCAACAACCTGTTGCGCCTTTGCCCTCTCCAACTCCCCAACATCCCTATCACCGATCTAGGCATAACCCACACAACACCAAGCAGCTGCATTATCGTACTTCACAATTCTGGAGCAACCATACAGTTATGAACAAATGATCAATGAACTCTCCACAAGTCTTACACATAGCACTACTCCATCACAATAATATTCCTCTTGCGTAAATTATCTAAAGTTAAAATTTCCTTAAAGTCGCCGTCTACACAAAGAAAGCCACTCTCGGAGGAACCATAACTTTCCAAATACTGTTCCAAGGAAAAGAAGAATGTATAGGAATAGATATTACCTTATAGTAAGACTTCACTTCAAATGATTTCTTTCTCGAAGGAATCCAACAAATTTTATCCTCTCCTTCATACCTTCCTTTAAGAGAATACATCATCGCAAAAAATATAGAGACCACTTCCACATCCCAATTATGTACACAAGTTGAGTAAACAAAATATTCCACAGAATGTTACCATTTTGTCTCTGCATATTCTGCGCCACCTATGTATCCTTACCACACACAATAGTAAATAGTTCTGGAAAAAGAATCTTCAAAGGTAAATCCCCACACCACACATCATGCCAAAACAAGACTCTAGAACCATCTCCAATCTCATATCTCACGAGCTGCAAAAGCATCCCAACCCCTCCGAATACATTTCCACACTCTCACTCCAAAAGGACCCCCAACCTTAGAACACCAACCACCCCTCATACTACCATATTTAATATCCACCACCTTTCTCCAAATAGCATCCATTTCCATTGCAAATCGCCATAGCCACTTACCCAACAAAACTCTATTAAACTGAATCATATTTGTCACTCCTAACCCCTCCGAAACCTTCGGTGAACAAATCGTAGACCAATTAATCAAATGGAATTTAAACTCATCTCCAATACCTCCCAAAGGAAATTCTTCTGAAGTTTTTCCAAACAATTAGCCACTCCCACTGGAATAGGGAAGTGGGACAAAAAATATGTTGGCAAACTCGAAAGAGTACTATTGATCAATGTTAACCTCCCATCATTTGATAAAAACAACCTCTTCCACCCCGCCAATCTATTTTCCATCTTCTCAATAATGAATCCTTATACTTAGCATCCAAAGGAAGACCCAAATACTTTATACGAATTGAAACCACACCGCATCCAAGAATGCTAGCCAACCACTCCACATCCCCTACTTCACCTACAGGAACAATCTCGGACTTAGACAAGTTGATTTTCAGCCTCGAAACTGCTTCAAAACATAGCAGCAAGCATCTCAAATGTCGGAATTGTTCAATAAGGCTCACAAAAGATCAAGATATCATTTGCAAATAACAAATGGGACATAATCATAGCTTCCTGATATCTTGAGCCTACGGAGAACCCACAGAGTCGCTCGCTTTCCACCGTTTTAGACAACATCCGGCTTAAAGCCTCTTGTCGTAATCCTCGTTAACTACTAAAAAACCCTGAAGGTGACCCATTAATGATGATAGAGAAACGGACAGTTGAGATACAATAAGCAATCCAACCTCGCCATCTCTCCCCAAAATCACATCTCTTCAACAAATAAAGCAAAAACTCCCAATTTACATGGTCATAGGCCTTCTCCAAATCCAATTTACAAATAATACCTGGTGCTCTAGAGCGAAGCCAGCTATCCAAGCATTCATTAGCCACCAATGCAGAGTCTAGGATTTGTCTCCCCTTGATAAATGCAATCTGAGAGTGAGAAACAATCTTCACCAACGTTGGACTTCAACCTGTTTGTCAGTACCTTCAAAATGATTTTGTACATTCCACCTATTAAATTCATAGGTAGAAAATCCTTGATTTCCACTACTTCGGCTTTCTTCGGAATAAGTGAAATAAAAGTAGCGTTTAGACTTTTCTCGAATTTTCCACTGTTATGAAATTCCTTAAGAACCGCAATAATATCAACCTTTAAAACCTCCCAACACTTTTGAAAAAATTCCATCGTAAATCCATCAGGACTTGGGGCCTTATCGCCTATGAAATTCCTCACTACCTCCCAAACTTCACATTCCTCGAACTCTTGTTCCATTCATAGTCTTTCCCCATCATCAATGGAAAGAAAAGATAAATCATTTGCCATTGGTCTACATTGATATTGCTCACACTACAACTTTTTGTAGAAATCCACAATGTGATCCTAAATAACTGTTAACTCATCAGTCAGATGCCCATCAACCACTAGTGACTCAATCGAATTGTGTCTCGTGTGCGAATTTGCCAAACGATGGAAGAACTTCATATTATTATCATCCTCTTTTAACCACAAGGCCCTTGATTTTTGTTGCCAACTAACTTCTTCAAGATAAATACTCCACTCTAAACTTCTAGTGTATTCTTCTCTCTTAATATTTTCATCTTAAGATAACGGTCTCTCCTTTGCAATCATATCCAGCTCTTTGCAGATGATACCTTGATCTTTTGTGACCCTAATGTTGAACAATTTCGAGATCTAAGATGTTTGCTGCTATGTTTTGAAGTAGTTTCGGGGCTGAAAACCAACTTGTCTAAATCCGAGATTGTTCCTGTAGGTGAGGTAGGGGATGTGGAGGAGTTGGCTAGCATTCTTGGGTACGGTGTGGCTTTGCTTCCTATAAAGTATTTGGGTCTTCCTTTGCGTGCTAAGTATAAGGATTCTAATATTTGAAATAGCATTATTGAGAAGATGGAAAATAGATTAGTGGGGTGGAAGAGATTGTATTTATCTAAGGGTGGGAGGTGAACATTAATTAATAGTACTCTTTCAAATTTACCAACATATTTTTTGTCTCTCTTCCCTATTCCAGTGGGAGTGGCTAATTGTTTGGAAAAACTTCAGAGGGACTTCCTTCGGGAGGTATTGGAGATGAGTTTAAATTCCACTTGGTTAATTGGTCTACGATTTGTTCATCAAAGGTTTTTTTTTTTTTTTTTTTTTTTTGGGTGGGGGGGTTAGGAGTGAAAAATATGATTCAGTTTAACAGAGCTTTGCTGGGTAAGTGGCTATGGCGGTTTGCTATGGAAAGGGATGCTCTTTGGAGAAAGGTGGCGGATATTAAATATGAGAGTATGAGGGGTGGTTGGTGCTCAAAGGAGGTTGGGGTTTCTTTTGGAGTAGGAGTATGGAAATGTATTCGGAGGGGATGGGATGCTTTTGCAGCTCATGTGAGATATGAGGTCGGAGATGGTTCTAAAGTCTTGTTTTGGCATGATGTGTGGTGTGGGGATTTACCTTTGAAAACTCTTTTTCCAGAGCTATTTATTATTGCATGTGGTAAGGATGCATGGGTGGAGGAGAATATGCAGATACAAAATGATACAATTCTGTGGAATATTTTGTTTACGTGACCTGTACATGATTGGGAGGTGGAAGTGGTTTCTAGATTTTTTGAGATGTATTCTCTTAAAGTAAGGTGTGAAGGGGAGGATAAATTTGTTGGATTCTAGCAAAAAGAAAATCATTTGAAGTGAAGTCTTACTATAAGGTATTATCTAGTCCTATACAGTCTTCTTTTCCATGGAAGAGTATTTGGAAAGTTAAGGTTCCACCGAGAGTGGCTTTCTTTGTGTGGACGGTGACTTTAGGGAAAATTCGAACTTTGGATAATTTACGCAAGAGGAATATTATTTTGATGGAGTGGTGCTATATGTGTAAGACTTGTGGAGAGTCCATTGATCATTTGTTCCTGCATTGTATAGTTGCTACAGAATTGTGGAGTACAATCTTGTAGTTGTTTGGTGTTGTGTGGGTAATGTCGCGATCGGTAAAAGAGATGTTGCGGAGTTGGAGGGGGCAAAAGGGCAACCAGTTGTTGATGCTAATTTGGCGAATGGCTCCATTATGTTTGATGTGGTGTCTATTGAAGGAACGAAATGCACACAGTTTTGAAGATTGTGAGACTGGTTTGATTAACTTGAAGAAGTTGGTGATACAAACCTTGTTTATGGGGAGAGTGAAGATACAGCCTATGTCTGAGTGTTCTTATTCTGATTTTCTAGATGTGCTCTCATTTCTCTTTGAATTAGGGGTATCATGTATACATCCTGTGTACTTTGGGTTGCGCCCATCTATGCTTTTTTATAATATAATTCACTTATAAAAAAAAAATTTAATTTATAGGATTTGAATTGTAACCTCTTAGTGGGGAAGAAGACATCAAAGCCAAAAAAAATAATTAAGAATTAATAGTAGGATTCCATTACTCTTCCTTCTTCACTAGAATCAAATGGCATTTTGTAGATTGCCACAAGTTAAGTCCATACAAAGCATCCAGCAGCAACTTTGCCCTTTATCACATGCCACCTCCATGCAGGCAGCAATAGTAGCATCTTGCAACAACTCTGATGAGTTACTGCTACACCCAAGAAGCCCTCTTGCACGCCCAATTCCTGTAGAAGGCTTGCATCTTCATGATCACGGCAGGTCCATGACAGTAACTTGCATGCTTCCATGATGATCTCATAGCATGCTGACAGGCCAGTGTTGCCAATTGTACACTGCTTGCTAGTTCACTATATCTTGCTTTCCAGCAAGCCGAGCCTTCTATGTGGTCCAAGATTGTCGAGGTAGTGCATGACCAACCTATACTTAGATTTACTGTTGCTCTTGGCTTGAACAGGTGTGGGGGAGCTTATCGCACGCCATGCCGTTACCAAAATTTCTTTTATTTAGCTCACAGGGTCATCACACTCGCACAACTAAGCCCCAGCCTAGTTCTCGTGTTCATGGTTAGCTAGCCAACATTGAGCTCCATTCGTAGACCTTCTCTTGCACAATTGTACCTGCAACTTGCTAAGGCTTCGCTCTAGCAACCTGTGAGTGGAAGAGTTATAACCATTCAATAAGAGGTAGTAGCATCACTTGCTGCTTGATTCGAGCACCAACTTGTAGTGACTATTGGGCCCACGGTGTGCCTCCCTCATGTCCAAGGCCTTGTGATTAGAAGTGCCACCTATGCTGCAACCAAGGCAGTCAACTCATGGTTGCGACAAACCGCCCCTACCAAAAGGATTTGGCGTTCTTGTCGGAAGAGTGGCTAGGTAGATGGTCACTTGTTCTTCGAGCTGCTAGAGGGTCATATCTCTCTCTCACATTGCCTTGACTTCGAGAGATCCTTTAACTTTTATTGGAGATGAGGCCAAATTTCATTTAGCGAAATGGAACAAGATTTGTACTCCTTTGCATTCGGGTGGGTTGGGAGTTCACAACTTCCCAGTTTAATCAAGCTCTTCTGGATAAATGGTTGTGGAGATATGGTAGGGAGAGAAAGGTTTTATGGCGATTGGTGATTGACGCAAAATTTGAGAGTCTAAAGGGTGGGTGGTGTTCGAAAGAGGTGTCGGGTTCCTTTGGAATGGGTGTGTAGAAACATATTAGGAGGGGATGGGAGAAGTTTTGTAATTTTGTTCGTTTTGAGGTGGGGGATGGGTTACATATTAGTTTCTGGCATGATTGGTGGTGTGGTGATAGATCTGTGTAAACCATATCACTCAACTTGGACGAGATTCTGCGGATGCTGAGGTGGCAGCAGTGATATGGTTTACAGCCCCCCTCAAGCTAATGGGGACGGAACAAACCATAAGCTTGTCACGTAGGAAAGAAAACCGAACAGAACTGAGACCTTTAGTGAAGATGTCGGCAAGCTGATCATGAGTGCTAATATACTTGATGGATATATCACCATTGAGCACTTTTTCACGAATGAAATGGTAGTCGACTTCAATATGCTTAGTCCTAGCATGATAAACAGGGTTAGAAGCAAGAGTAAGAGCCCCAATATTATCACACCATAGACGAGGAGTTGAAAACAAAGGAATACCAAGATCCTTAAAGAGCATACGCAACCAAAATAGATCGGTAGTGGCAAGGGCCATAGCACGATATTCAGCCTCTGTGCTTGATCGTGCAACCACTGTTTGTTTCTTGGCAGTCTAAGAGATTAGAGAGGAGCCCAAAACTATACCAATACCAGTCGTAGAACGACGATCATCCGGATTACCTGCCCAGTCAGAGTCACAAAAGGCTTGAAGAATCAAGGGACCTTTGGTGTACCATAAGCCGTGATCAATAGTCCCTTTAAGATAGCGAAGGACTCTTTTAGCTGCCGTCCAATGAAGGGTAGACGGAGTATGTATGTGTTGGCATAACTGATTTACAGAAAAAGCAATATCCGGACGTGTTAAGGTACAATATTGCAAGGCACCCACTGTTTGGCGATAGAGAGTAGTGTCAGTTGGAGATAAGGGATCACCATCTGCGTTGGACATCTTGGAACCAGCAAGGCAGGGGGAAGAAAAAGGCTTAGCACCCAACATTTTAGACCTGGACAGCAAGTCGGAGATGTATTTAGCTTGACTCAAATGTAAACCTTGAGAGGACCGAACAGCTTGGATGCCTAAGAAGAAACTCAAGTTGCCGAGATCCTTGAGTTTAAAAGCCTGCTGAAGCTTAGTAATAACAGAGGCAATATGGGAGGAAGATGTTCCAGTGAACAGGATATCATCCACATATATTAAGAAGTAAAGGTGTACACTTCCCTCATGAAACACAAATAATGAACTGTCAACAGTAGAAGAAACAAACCCAAATTCCAGCAATGTCTGAGATAATCGTGTAAACCAAGCACGAGGTGCTTGTTTAAGGCCATACAAGGACTTGTGCAATCTGCAAACATGAGAGGGAAACTGAGAATCAACAAACCCTCTAGGTTGCTCCATATAAACCTCTTCCAGCAAATGTCCATGGAGAAAAGCATTAGACAAGTCCAATTGGCGAATAATCCAGTTAAATTGAACTGCAAGGGCCAAAATAACCCGGATAGTAGAAGTTTTAACCACTGGACTAAATGTTTCTGTAAAATCCACCCCTTTTCTTGATCAAAACCCTTCGCGACCAACCTCGCCTTATATCGATCAATAGAACCATCTTGTTTCTGCTTGATCTTGTAAACCCATTTATTCCGTATGATATTATGCTGAGAAGGACGAGGACATAAAGACCACGTTTCATTAGCAAGTAGAGCATCAAACTCATCACCCTTGGCAGCACGCCATTCAGGAGACTTCTCAGCTTGAGAGTAGCATGTAGGCTCAATCGGAATAGAGACACTGGTAAGAGCACAGATAGGATGCTTGGTAGAGAAGAAGAAAGTGTAATCAGGAAAGGACCGAGACCTCAATGTACCGGTTTTTGACCGTGTGACCATTGAATGAGAAGGAATAAGAGCTGAGGAAGCCTCGGACAGGGAAGAAATAAGGGGATCACTGGATTCGTTAGATGGTGAAGTATCAACTTGAGGAGAGGATAGAGGAGCATTTGGTAGAGGTGAGTGTGGATCCTGCATTGCAGGAGGAACAACACTTGGAACAGGAGTAATCTGCATTGAAGAAGGTGAGTGAAAGCTAGGAAAAGAAGGAAAAAAAGCAGTAGAGACCGAAGCAATAGGAGCAGAATCAGATAAACCATCCTCTGTGGCTGGAAACCGAGATTCATCAAAAACAACATGCCTTGACACATACACCTTACGAGACACAGGATCTAGACAGCGATACCCACGTTGATTAGAGCTATATCTAAGAAAGATGCAATGTTTACTCCTGAACATTAATTTATGAGTGGAGTAAGGACGTAAAAGAGGAAAACAAGAACACCCAAAGGAACGAAACAAGGAATAATCAGGACCTTTCTTAAAGAGTTTAAAAAATGGAGAAACATCTCCAAGAATAGAAGAAGGAAGCCGATTGATGATAAAAAACAGATGTGACAAACGCATCAACCCAAAAAATGGAAGAAAGATGTGATTGAGCAAGTAAAGAAAGACCCATTACCATGATATGGCGATGCTTATGCTCGGCCACACCATTTTGTTGTGGTGTATGGGGACAAGAAACACGGTGGAGTATTGCATGAGTAACCAGAAATTTTTTAAATTGTTTAGACATGTATTCACCACCACCATCACATTGAAATTGTTTGATGGAAGAAGAGAACTGATTTTCCACAATAGACTTAAATTGGACAAAAACTTGAAACACATCTGATTTATTATGAATGGGATACAACCAGGTAAATCTGGAAAAATCATCAATAAAAAGAACATAGTAAGAACAGCCACCTAAGGACTTCGTAGAGCATGACCAAACATCCGAATGGATGAGATCTAAAGGACATAAAGAGACTCGGGGAGAAGGATGAAATGGAAGCTGCTTGCTTTTGCCAAGTTGACAAGGTTCACAGACACCATCCAAATGCTTAACCCCACTGACCGGAAGGGAAAATTGCTGCAACAAATGAGAAACAACTGGCTGAGAGGCATGACCAAGCCGAGAATGCCACATAGCTGCAGAAGTCTTGACACCTAAGAAAGCAGTCAAGGCATGCTGCTTATTGACCGAAAAAGACTGCAAATGAAGAGGATAGAGACCACCTTCACTCCGGCCTTCCAGAAGAGTGAGACCCGTTTGGTTGTCCTTAACAAAGTAATGAGAACCATTGAGAAGAAAGAAACAATCATTATCTCGACAAAATTGATTAATGGAGAGAAGATTAGCATAAGCTTTAGGACAATGTAAAACTTGAGAAAGATGAAAGGAAGATTTAGGAGTATGAAAACTCATAGAACCAGTGTTTTGAATGCTCAAACCTGTGCCATTCCCCACAGCTACATCATCAGAACCCGAGTATGGCTGTTGTAAGGAGAGATTCTCAAGGTTGGCAGTGATGTGTTGATTCGCAGCACTGTCAGCATACCAGGGACTATTATCAACAGTTTGGTTAGAGGTAGCCACCATTGCAGACAGTTGAGCAGGAGGATGACGACCTTGGAAGGCATGATCCATCCGATGAAAGCAATCCAACGCTTGGTGACTCAACTTCCCACATATTTGACATGGGGGTCTGGCAGGGGAAGAAGATGGAGGCTGGAACTTTGATGAAGAAGATGTAGTCTTAGGATCATTCCAGTGTTTTCCAGAGGTTTTAGGCTTACGGTTGTAATTGTTGGCAGTAGGCTTGGAGGAGAACATGGCAAACTGGTGAGTGTCTGCAGTATTGGAAGCAGTTTGGCTATCCAATAGAAGCTCATAAGAGAGCAATTCATCTTGAAACTCACTAAAAGTGAGAGATTTGTAGCGGGAAGCCACAGATAGTGATGTAACCACAGGATTGAAGGACGGGTGAAGACCACCAACCACGTTACCAATAAGAGCATCTTCAGTAACCGGTTGACCCACAACTGTAAGTTGAGCAGAAAACTGCTTGGCAGCTTCAATATATTCAGAACAACCTTTAGAGCCTTGATGAAGACTCTGAAGCTGGCGTTGAAGATGAGAAATCCGGGTCTTGGAATGAGAAGCAAACCAGGTGGAGAGGGAATCCCAGACTTGTCGAGCGCTGGTGACACCAAAGGTGGTTGACATCACTTTCTCCGTGAGAGTGGCATTAAGGCAAGAAAGAACAAATTGATCTTTCTTAGTCCAAAGCAGAAAAGTTGGAGACAGGGTAGCAGTAGCTTTCCCTTGATCATCTAGGACGTACTTGGGAGGGCACGGTTCAGAACCATCCACGAAACCCATCAAGTCGTTTGTCTTCAAAATTGGAATCACTTGGTTAGACCACGTGATGTAGTTGGGTCCTTCCAATTTGAAGGTCATAAGCTGGTCAATATTAGGCGGAACAAATTGGACAGCAGAGTTGGAAGCCATTGATAGAGAGAAAAGAAGAAAGAAAAAGTAGCGGAAATGTAGAAGAGATCAAAAAATTCTGCGTGAGCAATTTAGAGCTCTGATACCATAATAGAATTTGAACTTCAATGATTTGTTTTGATGTGTAGTAACATATATATAGAGAAAATAGTTACATGATCTTTTGATCAGTTAAGTAAACCTATCTAATGTTTGAATTACAAACATAAACCTTATCTAGCTTATCTAGAGTTTGAACAGAATTCAAACTCTCTATTTTAAATATACATAATCCTATCTATTAGTTAGAAGTCTACACTAGAGAGGAGTCTTCACTTGAACTTGGACGAGATTCTGCGGATGCTGAGGTGGCAACAGTGATATGGTTTACACTTTGAAGCAGTGCTTTCCAGTTCTGTTTAGTATTATAAGGAACAAAGATGCAATGGTGGTGGATAACTTGGTCGTTCATAACAGAGTTATTCAATGGAATGTTCTTTTTACGAGGCAAATCTAGGATTGGGAGATAGAGATGGCTCTTTCTTTCTTCGAGCGGCTTTATTCCACTTCGATTCGACATGGAGAGGGCGACAAGTTAGTTTGGAACCCCTCTAAAAGGGGTTTTTTTGAAGTGAAATCCAATTATGGAGTGCTTATTAGGAAAAATGGCCCATCATTTCCGTGGAAGAGTATTTGGCGTATTAAGGCTTTGACTAGGGTGGCTTTTTCTGTATGATTAGCAGTTTTGGTTAAAATTTTGACGCATAATAACTTGCAGAAGAGGAATGTCGTAGTGATTGAGTGGTATTGTATGTGTAAGAAGAATGGAGAGTCTATTGATCATCTGTTGCTTCACTGTGAAGTCGTCCGTGATCTTTGGAGTTACATCCTTATCTTATTTGGGGTAGAGTGGGTTATGCCACGAACGGTGTTGGAATTGTTGACTAGTTGGGGTGCGTCGGTTGGGTATGGTCATGCTAAAGAAGCTTGGCGGTTAGCTCCATTATGTTTATTGTGGTGTATTTGGCGGGAACGGAATGCGCGGCTCTTTGAAGATGTAGAGATATCAATGGTGGAGTTACGGAAGTGTTTGCTTAATATGTTATATATTTGGATAGCGTCTCATCATTTTTGCTTGAATGATTTTACTTATGTAGACTTTTTAAATTTATTCTTTTCTCATCCCATTTAGGGGCTCTCTTGTATATTTCCTGTATATAAGAGTTGTGCATCTCTGCGCTTTTAATGAATTGAATTGCAATTACTTATAAAAAAAAAAGTATACTCCCCAATTATTCTTTTGGCGACTCTCATTTATGGGCCAAAATTCTTTCTACTTCTTATGGTGCACGTTTTGGTTTATTCCAAGCAGGATCAACCATATCCCCATGATAAGGGCTTGAGGATGTTTACATGGAAAACGTGGGTTGCACCTTCAACTTTTCGGGCAGCTTAAGCCGATAAGTTATCTTTTGCCATTCGTTTCACCATTTCGAAAGGTCTCTCAGAATTTTGTGAGGAAGTTTCAGCATAAATTTATCTCTCACATTAAACACTAAGGGTCTTTTGTCTCGATCAATAGGGATTCCTTCGAGAAACTTCGTCAAATAGGGTCTATGAGAGAATGAAACAATTTAACTCCTTGATGCTTGACATAGAGGACATGTTGGAGGCAGACAAACTCTACAAGTTTATGTCGAGCTTGCAAATTTAGGCTCAATTGGGTTGCAAAGGCAAGGGTTTGAGATCTTCCATCTACCATGGCTACAGTAGATAGCTTGGTCAACTTCAGACAAGCTAATTCCACGAAAGGAGAATCCAAGGGTAAGGGCTAGCAAAAACCGGACGATGATAAGAAAATCCAAAGGCCAGAGCAAAATGGATACAAACAAGGAAAATGCTAAAGATGTGGAAAAACAAGTCAAGTCCAACCTTGGCTGCTTTATTCAAAATGGTTCTCATCCGGCAATAGATTGCCCAAAACAAGAGAGGCGTAATGCTCTTGTTACTGAAGAAGGACAAGATCGTTTGGATGCTGAAATTCTAACAAGGGTAAATGCTCTTCAACTTAGGTTGAATTGTTCAAGTTGAGTTATTAATGGACGTGCTCATGAAAGCAAATTCTATGAAGTCCTTAATCATGTCAGATACTGTTAGTGACTCTAGGACTCTCGGCTGCTCAACTAAAGATAGATCTTGTCCATCTAATCTTTAAGTCATATACTTAGACTCAAACACTAAGAGATAAGTCTTATCTTAGTCAACTATCTCTTGTTAGATAGATAGGTTTAAATAGTTTGAATTTTAAACTGTATACTGATCATCTATCTTCTGCTACATGATGCAGAAGTTGTATTGCATTATACTTGTAATTCCTTTATTATAAATACACAAGCCTATGCTCTATTCAAGCAAGGAAAACAACCTGCAAATCAATCTCTTTTTATGGTATCAGAGCCAATACCGACTAAGGTCATTTTTTTTTTCTTCCGCTACTCCCACTCAAATGGCTGTCAACCAAACTGAAATTCCTCCCCTAGTTCCTAACCCACAACCGGTTGCCAACCCACTCCTAGCTGCAAACCCACCTACACTCCCAACCCTTATCACCTTCAACCATTTCAATCCTCTCAAACTCACACCTGGCAACTACAATCATTGGCTTCCGCATATTGTTCCCCATCTCAAAGGGGGTAATTTATTCGGATATGTGGATGGAACTCATCGTTCTCCACCTCCAACCCTGGTCACTACGACGGATGGTGTTGTCTCCGTCAGTCCCAACCCGGGATTCCTCCACTGGCAGATGCAAGACCAGCTGATCCTCGGTGCCATCAATTCTTCTCTCTCCGAGAAGATGCTCTCTCATGTCACTCGTGCCACCTCCCGAGAGGCTTGGCTGACTCTAGAGACGTTATTTGCTTCCCAATCACATGCACGAACCATGAACATGCATTTCCAACTTGCCACTCTCAAGAAGGGCAGCTCCTCTATCACGGATTATTATCAACACTTCCAGCAACTTGCTGATGCGCTGACTGCCGTGAACAAACTACTCAGTAATTTTGAGATGGTTTCTTTTCTCCTTGCTGGACTCGGATCTGAATACGATCCGTTTGTCACCTCGGTTCAAACACGAGTTGAACCTCTCCCTGTTGAGGAACTTTATGGTCATCTACTAGCAAATGAACTGCGCTTGGAATCCCACAATACAACCATCGACCTTGCTGTTTTAGGTGCCAATGTTGCATCTCAGGGATCATCTTCCTTCCGAAGCTACCGTGGTGGACGTAGCCAATCCCACAACTCCTCTGGTCGTGGCTCTCCTCCTCGCCACTCGCCCAGGTTCAATCGTGGCAGGGGACGTGGTTTTCCCTATACTGGCCGTGGCTCATCCGGTCCCAGACACTCCAGCAATCGCCCACTGTGCCAGATATGCAATAAACTTGGTCATCTAGCCATGACCTGCTACTCCTGCTTTGATAACTCCTATTCCAATGATACTTCATCTCCAATGCAGGCCTATCTCTCCACACCAGGATCCACTTTTGATTCAGCTTGGTATCCTGACTCGGGTGCCACTCATCATCTCACCTCAGACTTAGCCAACCTCAACATCTCAGCTGCTGACTACTCCGGATCTGATTGTATCCAAATTGGCAATGGTAAGGGCTTGCCTATACATCACATTGGCAAAGGCTGTCTTTTTTCCCCTCCTCTTCATTTTGATCTCTCCAATATTTTGCATGTTCCTATGATTACAAAGAATTTGTTATCAGTCCATCAATTTACAAAAGATACTATTACTTTCTTTGAGTTCCATCCTCACTATTTTTTCTTGAAGGATCGTCGATCGGGGAAGGTGTTGCTTCGCGGCCCGAATAACCATGGTCTCTACCAGTTTCCTCCAACATCGAATAAACCGTGCTCCTCTGCTCTCATTGGTGAGTGCGTATCTCTCCCTCAATGGCACCTTAGGCTAGGCCAACCGGCCTTTAAGCTAGTTCGCCAAGTCATTTCCTCCTTTAATCTACCAGTCAGTTCCACAAAGCATTTTGAGCTGTGTCCTGCTTGTCTCGGCTCCAAAAGCAAGCAATTATCCTTCTCTTTGTCTCAGTCTCAAGCTACGTGTCCCTTGGAACTCATTTACACGGATGTATGGGGTCCCTCTCCAGTTTGCTCCACAAATGGTTCTAAGTACTATGTTTCATTTCTAGATGCTTTTAGTCGCTACATGTGGTTATATCCACTTTCTTGTAAAGCTGATGTAACTACAGTTTTTATCAAATTTCATTCTTATGTTGAACGCTTCTTTGAATCCAAAATTAAATTTGTTCAGTTTGATTGGGGGGGGGGGTGGGGGGTGAATATCGTCCTCTCAACAAATTATTAATTTCTCTTGGCATTTCTCATCGTATCTCTTGTCCTCACGCGCACCAACAAAATGGTGCAGTTGAGCGCAAGCATCACCATATTGTAGAAACAGGTCTTGCTATTCTCTCCCATGCACACGTTCCTACTCAATATTGGGATGATGCTTTTTCCACTGCATGCTATTTAATAAATCGTATGCCCACTCCGTTACTCAAAAACCGTTCTCCATTTGAACTTCTCTTCAATTGCAAACCTAACTACTTGTTTTTACGTACTTTTGGATGCGCTTGTTGGCCAAATTTGTGTCCCTACAACTCTAATAAACTTCAGCCACGGTCCTTACAGTGCTTATTCTTAGGGTACATCACTAATCATAAAGGGTATAAATGTTTTCATCTCCCCACTAAACTTCTATACATCTCACGGGATGTTGTCTTTGATGAAAATGTTTTTCCACTAAAACTCATGTCTCCCAATCCCTCGGATCAATCTCATAATCCTCTGCAGGTACACGGTCATTCTCCTCTCCAGGTGCATGATATTTCTCCTCCTGTGGTTATTCGGCCTCCAGCAACATTACAACCGATTGTGATCTCTTCTACTCATCAAGCTGCTTCTAGCCCACAGCCTTCAAGTCCCAGTTCTGCTCATGCACCTTCCATTCAGGTATATTCTCCAATTTCCTCACCAATTAATTCCACCTCACCGGTTTCACCTCCTATTTCTACTTCACACCCGGAACCCCCTGTTTCTACTCACCCCATGGTAACCCGAGCCAAGAACAATATTATCAAAGTGAGACAACACACTGATGGCACTGTTTGCTATCCTGTTCCCCATGCTCTTCTTGCTGAAACTAATAAACAGGATATGGAGCCAACCTGTTACACTTCGGCTATGAAGGATCCAAATTGGAGACGTGCCATGAATGTAGAATTTGATGCACTTCTACAAAATCAGACCTGGACTCTTGTACCACCATCATCAAATCAGAATATTATTGGCTGCAAGTGGGTATTCCGGTTGAAGAGGAAGGCTGATGGTACGATTGATCGCTTGAAGGCACGCCTTGTCGCCAAGGGATTTCACCAACAGCCGGGTATTGATTATGAGACCTACAGCCCAGTTGTCAAACCTACAACGGTACGATTAATTCTATCTCTTGCAATTTCAAGTGGCTGGCCTATCCATCAAATAGACATCCAAAATGCATTCCTGCATGGCAATCTCTCCGAAGATGTCTACATGATCCAACCACTCGGGTTTGCTCATCCACAATACCCAACTCACACTTGCAAATTGAAAAAGGCCTTGTACGGTTTGAAACAGGCTCCAAGGGCGTGGTATTCCCGCCTAAGCACTGCTTTGATCCAGCTTGGTTTTAGCATCTCTCGATCAGATACTTCTCTCTTTATTCTTCGAAGGGACAACTATACCATGCTAGTACTCATATATGTTGATGATATACTTATTACATGCTTCAACCATGCTGCTATTCGTGATCTTCTTGCTGCTCTTCACCGTGACTTTGCAGTAAAAGACTTGGGGTCTTTTCATTTCTTCTTGGGGATAGAGGTGCTGCCCTACTCTCGTGGGGTATTATTATCTCAACAGCGATATATCTTGGACATTCTCAAACGTACCAAGATGCTTGAGGCCAAATCGGTCAACTCACCCATGGCTTCTTCCACACCTCTCTGCCTTTGAAGGAGGCTTATTTAATGATCCTACATTATACAGAAGCACAATAGGAGCCCTCCAATACTTATGCATCACTCGACCGAACATATCCTATTGTGTTAATAAACTCTCCCAGTTTATGCAGAAACCTACTGATCTCCATTGGCAATCGGTCAAAAGGCTTCTAAGATATCTCAAGCAAACCATTCAGCATGGTCTTTGTTTCCGAAAATCCACTATCAAATGGTTGTGGAGATATGGTAGGGAGAGAGAGGCTTTATGGCGTTTGGTGATTGACGCCAAATTTGGGAGCCTAAAAGGTGGGTGGTGTTCTATTGAGGTGTTGGGTTCCTATGGAGTGGGGGTTTGAAAATATATCAGGAAAGGATGGGAGAAGTTTTGCAATTATGTTCGGTTTGTGGTGGGGGATGGGTCACATATCAATTTCTGGCATGATTGGTGGTGTGGGGAGAGATCTTTGAAGCACTGTTATCCAGTTCTGTATAGTATTGTGAGGAACAAAGTTGCAATGGTGGTGGATAACTTGGCTGTTCATAATGGAAATATTAATTGGAATGTTCTCTTTACGCGGCAACTCCAGGACTGGGAGATGGAGATGGTGCTTTCCTTCTTCGAGCGGTTGTACTCCACTTCGATTCGACAAGGAGAGGGTGACAAGTTAGTTTGGAACCTCTCTACAAGGGGCTATTTTGAAGTAAGGTCATATTATGAAATGCTTTGTAGGAAAGAAGGCCCATCATTCCCGTGGAAGAATATATGGTGTGCTAAGGCTCCGACAAGGGTGGCGTTCTTTGTATGGTCTGCAGCTTTAGGAAAAATATTGACCCATGACAATCTGGGAAAGATGAATATTGTGGTTATTGAGTGGTGTTGTATGTGTAAAAAGAAGGGGGAGTCTATTGACCATCTGTTACTTCATTGCGACACCGCCCGTGAGCTTTGGAGCTTTATGTTTTCTTTATTTGGAGTTGAGTGGGTCATGCGACAAACGGTGCTGGAATTGTTGACTACATGGGGTGCGTTTTTTGGGCATGGCCTAGCTAAAAAAGTTTGGCGGTTAGTTCCTCATTGTGTTTTGTGGAGCATTTGGCGGGAGCGGAATGCGAGGCTTTTTGAAGATGTCGAGACTGTAATGGTAGTGTTAAGGAAGCGTGTGCTTAACACGCTATATCTTTAGATAGCGCCCCATCTTTGCCACCTAGGTGTTTCTACTTTTGTAGACTTTCTAAATTTATTAGTTGTTCCTCCCGTTTAGGGGCACTCTTGTATACTTCCCGTGTATTAGGGTTGCGCCCCTCTGCGCTTTTTTATTGAATTTGAAATTACTTATAAAAAAAAAAACTCCATTCAAGCCTACTCCGATGCTGACTGGGCTAGAAGTCGCGATGATCGACGCTCAACTGGTGGTTATTGTATTTTTTTTGGGTGATAATCTTATGTCTTGGAGTTGCAGGAAACAACAAACTGTTGCTAGGTCAAGCACCGAAGCCGAATACAAGGCCCTAGCCAATACAGCTGCAGAATTATCATGGATACTCTCCCTTTGTTCAGAAATTGGTATTCAGTTCTCTCAACCTCCAACATTGTGGTGTGATAATATTGGAGCAACTTACCTTACTTCAAATCCGGTATTCCATGCTCGAACAAAACATGTTGAAATCGATTTTCACTTTGTTCGGGACATGGTTGCTAGGAAATCTCTCTTCATCAAGTTTATTTCCAGCAAAGACCAACTTGCCGACATTTTTACCAAACTGCTCTCATCCTCATGATTCAGTCTACTTCAAAGCAAGCTCAACGTTACTACTGTACCGTTTAGCTTGAGGGGGCGTGTTAGTGACTCTAGGACACTCGGCTGCTCAACTAAAGATAAAGATAGATCTTGTGCATCTAATCTTTAAGTCATATACTTAGACTCAAACACTAAGAGATAAGTCTTATCTTAGTCGACTATCTCTTGTTAGCTAGATAGGTTTAAATAGTTTGAATTTTAAACTGTATACTGATCATCTATCTTCTGCTACATGATGCAGAAGTTGTATTGCATTATACTTGTAATTCCTTTATTATAAATACACAAGCCTATGCTCTATTCAAGCAAGGAAAACAACCTGCAAATCAATCTCTTTTTAGATACGGTTGCCACTCAATTTTGTGCAGCACTGATGGTGGAAGCACTAGGCTCAAGATGATCGTCTGAGTCGAATCAAAGTATTGATTCTGAAAGCTTAGCATGTACTATGTGTTGCAAATTCTGTCCTTGTTAAGGTTGGGGAGGGGGCTAGGAGGGTTGACTTCCTTGTTATGCTATTGGACGATTTTGACCTAATCCTTGGCAACTATTATTTTGTGTCAGCAAAAGTAGCTTTCTGCTATTTTTGGGTGGGATCCTGATTATGGACGACAAGCAAACCTGTTTTATACATGCAGTGACAAGCATATCAAGTAGAATGGGGAAAGAAGTCCTTTCAATCATCTGAGTATAGAATGAGCTGAAGAAAGGTGCGTACCTTGCGGCTTTGTGGAAAATTCAGATAGATCGACTTGAAGAAATCTCTCCCGAGGTGGTGGAAGTTTTGTTAGAGTATGGGGATGTCACGCCGCCCAAACTATTGAAGACACTTCCTCTGAGGCTGGCAGTTGACTACAAAACCAAACTGCTTCCCGATTCCACACTTCTTGCTCATGCTCCAAATCGTAAGTCAACAAAAAAATTGGTTGAATTGTGGAAACTAGTCATTGCGCTGTTGGAAGCAAGCATCATCCAGATCTCCAAAGCCCTATATGGTGCCTCCATTTGGTTCCAGAAGAAGGATGGCTTGATATGCATCTATATTGATTATATGGCCCTGAATAAGGTCATGGTTTAAAAAAATATCCCATGCCTTTGATTTTTGACATTTTCAATCAATTAAGTAAAGTGGTGTACTTCACGAAATTTAACTTACGGTTAGGCTATTGGCAAGCCCAAATAGCCGAGGGCGACGAATCAAAATCTACGTGTGTGACATGGTATGGTTATTAAGAATTTCTAGTGATAACTTTTGGGCTCACTTGTATGTAGCAATGGTCTCTTGCCTCTCTCATTTTCCCATCTCACTCGCCCTAGTGGTGATGCGTGTAGGTGCGTCTCGCTAGGGTTCAATTCTCTCTCTCAACTTAGAAGCTCGGACGGCGTTGGGTTTTCGCATAGTTCGCATGGATGGATCATGCCCTAGGTGCCCATGCAGTCATGCGAAAGGGAGCCATCTATGGTCAAGATTGAAAGAAGAGATTGGTGGGGTTGTGATTGGCACTGCTGTAGATGGTTACGGTGGTCATCAACGGCTTTGAATTCGGATGATTTGATGGAATTGATGTAGAAGAGATGGCATTGGCTTGGCAGAGTTGTGATATGGTGTAGACAATGTGTCTGTGCAGTTCTTCTGGCAGAGTTGGGGAGTGATGGTCTATAGTAAGTTTCTAAAATACCCAGTCAGAATATGCTGCTAGCCTCAGTTCATTCCTGTTTGTATGGATTTTACCTACCAACTCAAAACCCGATTAGTTTTGCAACGTCCCAGGATGAAACTGATTGAAAAATATCCCAAAAATAAAACTAGACCCACCAAATCATTAGGGTTGGATCGGTTTCGTTGGGCATAAGGGGTTGGTAAAAGCCCCTATGAGTTTTTCAAAGCCTTGAGTTAAAACAATTTTGATAGGAGGTTTCCAACTCAAATTCCTCACCATTTTTTTAAGAGAATAAGTTCTCTTAAATATTTAAAAGAAAGAGGACAAGTTATATAGGTGGAACTTTCTATTAGAGAAAGGTGATGCTATAGGTCATGTTCATATGAGAACGAGTCATACAAACTTAGTCCTGATAAAGGCAATAAACAGCCATGAGTACTCCTCCTCCTCCTCCCACTCCCCCTCCCCTTCTCCTTTTGTTCTTTCTTCTTCGTTCTTTGAGGGTACCCAAAGGGAAGATCTCAAGCGGCCCAACTTAAGTGAAAATAAAGAGATATAAAGAAGGTGAATTGAATTATTTACAGAAGCTGTCTCATCTATGACACTGAAGAAGATATGGAATTTTAGAGAAGCTAAAGGAGGCTCTAATTGATGTGGGACAAACAATAATCAACAAATATACGGTAAAATTAGGGCAAAGAAAGGCTTCGCGTTTCTTCGGGGGCGGCCGCTTTGGGTGAAAGGCTCCACTTTCTCGTCCGGGTATGTTGGAGTGTGGGGCTTCTATCTACTCGTCAGAGTCCAAATCGGTGCTGAGATACTACTGAAGATCAAAGGTAGGCAGAGGAGTTCAGTTGGACACTTCTCTGATTGATGAGGCTTTGACCGCGATTAGTGCTCCGATAGTACCGCCTTTTGGTGCCTTCGATTAGCCTTCTTCGGCGTAGCTTCCTTCTCTAGAGCGGTGTGGCCCTTCCTTCGACTGGAGTGGGTGGGTCTCCTCCCTCTTCGGCCCAGTTTGTGGGTGTGAAGATGATGGCCGTTGGTGCCCCACCGAGGCTTGTGGTCTCTCCAATGGTTGGGTGCCCTCCTTTGTTGTCGTCTTCCTTAGAGGTGGGTGAATCTTCGAGGGAAGATGTTTTTGAAGGGGTTGGCGGTTCTCTCGGGGCTGCGATAGATGTTAGGTTATGTTTCCATACTCTGGGGGTCTCTCATGAAGGGAATGTGAAGGGCTTTTTGGAATTATTGGCTCATGTTGACGAGGAGCAGCGTCAAGAGGTTTCAATCTCCACTCCTAAGGGAGTAGAGAGGTAAAAAACTTAGATTGCTCGATTAATTATGATGCTAGGGGTTTTGGTTCTAGCCGGGCCAAACACAAGAGTGCCATTGCTGTGATGTAATGGTCTCTGGGTTTTGTGGGTTGGTTCCGGTTGGGGTGTTCAGGTTTCCTTCTTTTCTTTTCTTTTTCTTCCCTGTTTTGGTGTTCTTTTTGTATACTTACTGTATGCTTAGGGGTGCCTTTACGCTTTTTATAAATTTTTCTACTTACCTATCAAAAACAAATTAGGGCAAAGAAAGGAGAAAGAAACTAAAGAGAGAGAGAAAGAAGCTAGAAAGAGAGAGGCCGGGGTAAGAGAAAGGGGAAGAAGAGAGAAAGAGGGAAGAAGCTAGGGGAAAGAGAGAAAGAAGAGGGGGAAGAAATAGAGAGAAGAGAATCAATTTCTCTTAACTTTATTTCATCAAAGTTTGCCTCCAAATGGAGTAGAAATTACACTTAAATAGACTCACTTACTAAACCCTAGGACAATGCCCATTTATTGACTTACCTAACGTAACCTAGGGCAATGCTCATTTATTGAATTCCCTAAAATAATTTAGGCTAACGATCATTTATTGAATTACAAAATACCATTGACTCTTGAAATTAAATATTAATAACCCCATACATATATATATGCCTAGACGTGTATTCGACCTGTATAGCAAGGAGGACAAAGCTTGTTTTCTCTTTGATACAATGGCTGGGCTCTCACTTCTTTTGGGAAGTAACTATCTCCCTGCTATGACTACTCGCTACAAGACCAGCCAAGAAAGAGCCACCTTACACCAAGGTGGAGCAGGCGAAAATGGAGAAGAAAGTATTTCGTGCAGTGGGTAAAGTGTGCCCTTTACTTTTTTGTGCTTAGCAAGTTTGCAAGTTTGCTCATTACTTGAAAATGACATAAATGAGCTGAGTACAGTGGGTCACGTATTTGGGGTAACAGGATCGATTGGCGCCTCTTGAAATATTGATGTTTGGACTGGTAAGGGACTTATTTGCAAATTTTAATTTTCAGACCTTGTGGAAAAGAGGAGTTTGTTATGAGCCTCATGTTTGGAGGCCTTGAGTTTTATTGGCTTGGGTTCGTGAGTGTCAGCCACATGGACGGGTCAATTACTTGACTGCAGGCTATTGTGCTATTCAAGGCTGTTGCGTGGATCAAAGAGTAGCGTGTGAATTGTGATAATGTCTTGCACTAGTCAAGGAGCAGTGAAAGTGTCTTAGTTCACTTAAAGGTTTGTTGTGTCAGCGTGGATCCTGGAACCATTTAGAATGGTTTTGGGTCATGGTTGGATTGTGTCATGTCCTAGTTAGTGGAGTCAGTTGTGTCGCCTAGTAGTAGTGGGGCTGGGTCAGTAGTTATTCTTAGTGTTAGTGGGTCTAGCAGTTAAGTCATTTAGTTTATATTTAAGTTCAAGTACTTTCATGAATAGAGTATCGAAGTATTCTACATCAAACAACTGTGAGCTAGAGGAGGGATTGGCCCCTTGAAGTGCCAAAGTGTTTTTTTATTGTTTTTTATTTACAAATTATTATTCTCAAATATCCAGGCTCATAACAAAAATGGGGACATGGGATGGAAACTGAAGATGGCTTAAAAGGTGTTAGTGGTGGAAGGGTGCAACTGGCTTAGGGCGTAGAGGATCATGCGATTGTTGATAGAAAATAATCACACTTTTGCTCTGATAACAATTTGATGCGGGACAAACAATAATCACAAAATACACGGTAAATTTAGGACAAAAAAGGAGAAAGAAACTAGAAAGAGAGAAGCCAGAGGAAGAGAAGGGGAAGAAGGGAGAAAGAGTGAAGAAGCTAGGGGAAAGAGAGAGAGAAGAGAATCAATTTCTCATAATTTTGTTTCGTCAAAGTTTCTCCAAATGGAGTACAAATTACACATAAATAGTCACTAAACTCTAGGGCAACGCCCATTGATTGACTTACCTAACATAATCTAAGGTGACACCCATTTATTGAATTGCCTAAAATAATTGAAGTTTCAATGTTGATTTACTGAATTTAAAAATACCCCTGACTCTTGAAAATTAAATATTAATAACCCCATAAACCAATATTTTATGCTTCACCTTTTGCATCACTAATTTCCTCAGCTTCCATCGAATTTTTCCTTTAGGTCACGTTTGGTACGCAGGAATAGACCTAGGAATGGGATAACTATTCCTTAGGAAATAGAGATCCCCCTAAAATGAGGAATGGCTATTCATTTTGAAAATGTAAGTAATAGGTATTCCCCTAAGAATGAAATAACTCTAAAAATAATATCCCCAAAAAATACTAACCCACATTTGAATTCGTCGTCTTTTCCATGGGTGGCCGACACATTACCTGATTCTGTCAATTTTTCTAATGGCAGTGACAAATTTGTTCTTTTTTGCTTTACCCCTGGCAGTGATTGATCACTTGTTAAAACTTAGGAAGCTATTTATCAAAACTTCAAACCACAAGGACCAGGAATGCATTTATCTCTTTTTATTCACCAAAACTTGTTACCTCTGTGACATCCCTATTTGATCCTCTATGTGGGTTTATTTCTAGCCATAAGCACCCTTAAGGACCCAAATCGATACGCCCATATTGGTAGGACATATTATAGCCTCTAAAGACCTAATTTTTAATTTTGAGAATTTGAATCTAACCTGAATGGGAAACTTAAAAAGTGAAATTTCCACGAGAAATTGTTCCCATAAAATAAAAAATGATTTAACTTTTTAAAAGATCCTGAAATAAAATATCCTTCGAATGTGATAAGATTAGTAAATCTTCTGCATCTTCTTCCTTTCTATTCCAGAAAGTGATTGGTGTAGCATCGGAGTGCCATAAATAATGACCAAAAATGAACTGCCCTGTAAAGTCCAGCACTCCTAACTAGTATGATAGTGCTACTTCGTGAACTGCACAATTTACAGATGTGTATGAGCCTTCTACACAATTAATTAAGCTTTCATCTGATTGAAGAACCTTCTAAACTAAATCTTAACATGTGAGACAGATGACAAATTAAATTCCATTTTTGCACCAATTAACTATGTTATAGTTCATTTGTTCATCTTTCAATTTAAAATATACCTGGCTGTTGGCTTGGGCCTATGAGGTAGAAATTTGTTGCAGTGGCAAAATGGATACCTCTAAACTAATTGTACCTGGTTTGTAGGATTTGTGCTGGACAATGAAGATCGAAGCATAACCAGGTCTGATTTATACTACAAGGAGCTCTTTAGTCATTGTGGACTGCATATTTACAAATCAAAGGTAGTCTTCAATTGTTGCAAAAGCAAGCTTAAATGGAATGTCGAAACTTGTTTGAAGTAGAACTACTCACTAATTTGTTTTTTCTACTTTTTTGAAAATAGTTTAAAAGCAAGAGGCGTAAATGACATGCTTTTTTTCCACAACTTTTCAAACGGCATCTCTCTCTCTCTCTCTCTCTCTGTCTCTGTAACGACCCACCCCCAATTACACAATATTGTCCATTTTTTGCTCCTCCGAACCAAGCTTCCCAGGAGATCACCCATCCCGGTACTACTCTAGCAGAAACACGCTTCATTGTGAAGTTTTGATAGGTTTATAGCCATCATGGCTTTAAAACGCGTTGTGTCATGAATGATGGGTCATTACAAATGATATTAGAGCCATTTCCCAGCCTGAGATGGGGGGACCGTGCACAAGCCCGTGAGGGTCGCCAGCGGATATTTACTGGGACGCCAAGAATGGGGTGATCCTATGAGGGTCGCCAGCGGAGACGCTGGATCCCAATAGGGGGTAATTGTGACGTCCCACATCGCCTAGGAATGAGGATGTGTTTACATGTATAAATACACCATTATTGACACAACGCGTTTTAAAGTTGTGATAGCCATGAACCTATTAGAACTCCGCGGTTAAGCCTGTTTCTGCGAGAGTAGTACCTAGATGGGTGACCTCCTGGATAGCCTGGTTCAGGGGAGCCAAAAGCGGACAATATTATGTTATTGGGGTTGGGTCGTTACACACACTCTCTCTCTCTCTCTCTCCCTCCCTCCAATGAGTTAATGTCTTTATAATCTTTGATTTGTAGAAGTGCCTAATTCTGTTTTATATTATTTTTGCTTTGGTCACGTTTGAACTTATACCTATTCTGACCTCATCCCACCCCTTTGCCACTTGAGTCAAGACCCAAGGGTAGACTGTCTAATATGATACACGACGTGTTATACTTTTGGCTGTAGAGCCCTCAGATTAGTTCTTTTGTTCTCTCTGATTATGGGAACTTTTGTATACTTCCTGTGTACTAGGATTGCGGCCCTCTGCACTTTTTAATGAGATTTTATTACTTATAAATAGAAAATAAGATAAATGAATAGTATAAAAAAAGTTATGCAGCTAGTACCATATTTAAGGGTTTTTCTTTGAAGCATGCCTTGCCCGAATTTTGAAAGAATGATTTATATAGGGTGTTCAAGAATATTGTCAATTGGTACCATAACCACTCAAGAACAGCTGAATTGAAACTCAGTGACTGAGAAGTCAGTTTTGTACCTGAATGGGAGAAAAATGATAGAAATGTTAAGGATATAATAGTCAACTCACATCACATGCCAGCAGCCGCATCTATTATCTCAAGCTCACTCATGGACAGCACACAAACCCTAGCAGCCGCCACACAAACCCTAGATCAATCAGCCGTGAATCAAGGCAAACTTCCCCAACAATCGCACACTCGGATACTCTCTCCATATAAAACCTACAGCTAGCATTATTCTCTCGCAACTTTCCTCTTGTACCTCAATGGCTATATTGCCATATTTACCTTCCTAGAATAGAATAATTCTTACTTTATGTAATCTATGACAGTGTACACGGCATATTATACTCTTGTAAATCCTTATAAATACAGATCAATACTAAATCCTAAGCATCAAGTGCTTAAGGCCTTTTACCCTAGTTTTGTATGAAGTTTACATGGTATCAGAGCCTACCAACAGCCAACGCTCATCCATGGCCACTGTCACTCCTCCTACCGCCGCCTCTACTACTTCAGATCTCATGCCCAATGTCACCCAACTTGGAAGCATAAAATTGGAAGGTCCTAACTATCTCGGATGGGTTGCTCAATTTCAACCTATCTTGTGTGGTTATGACCTCCAAGGCCTGCTGGATGGATCAGACCCATGCCCTCCTAAACTCATTGCCAATGCAGCTGGTAATGGTGAAATTCCGAATCCAGCCTATGTTTCATGGCTGCGAAGAGATCAGCAATTGCTGAATCTTATTATCTGCTCTCTTGCTCCCTCATTGGTGCCTTCGATGTACGGTTTAAAAACATCGTAGCTTGCCTGGAGCAGTTTGGCAACACGGTTTGCAGCACAATCAAAGTCCAGAATTTCCCATCTCAAGCGACAGTTACAACGCTTGCAGCAAGGGAACAAAACTTGCACTGAATACCTCAACCAAGCCAAAACTTGGGCTGATGAACTCTCAGCCGTGGGAAAACTTGTTGAAGATGATGATCTCATCTCCTATGCTATTAATGGTATTAATCCTATCTACAACTCTTTTGTTATTGCTTTCACTTTGCGTGACCGTGAAACCACCTTTCATGACTTCCAATCTGAATTGTTGAGCCATGAAATTCTCCTTCAAAATCAGCAGCAAACCCTTTACCCTGAAGCAGGATCTTTGCCCTTCATATCAACCGTTTTAGACCACCTCATCAACCCAACAACAAGAATTTCCATAGTCCTACCAACTTTCGTCCCAACCCTAACAACTTCAGGAAACCAAAACCCTTCCCACGTCCCCCTGGTTAATTCCGCCAGTCAGCCCCTCATAATTCCTACTCCACCCTCACCAAATACTTCCTTTGGCACTCACCCCACTAATGGTGCTGTTCAGCCCCTGCGTCAGTACTCTCCTTGCCAAATCTGTGGCAAAACCAGTCACCGTGCCCTAGACTGTTATCATCGCATGGACTACGCCTTACCAAGGCTGTCACCCACCAATGCAACTTGTTGCCATGACTGCTCAGACCAATGAAGAATTCACTCATCAAGAATGGCTTGCTGACTCCGGTGCCAACACACATGTCACAGCCGACTCATCTCTCCTCATCGAATCTCAACCGTTTGATGGCTCAGAAACTGTTGGCGTCGGTAATGGCGCAGGTTTGCTTATTCACAACACCGGTTCTTCCATTGTTCAATCCCCTCATTCTGCATCCTGTAAACTTCTCCTCTCACAAATTTTACATTGCCCGGATGCTTCTGCAAACTTACTTTCTATTAATAAATTCTGTAAAGACAACAGATGTTGGTTTGCTCTAACTGATATTGATTTCACTGTGAAGGACAATCTGACAGGGAAAATTCTGCTCCACGGACCCAGTGAAAATGGGTTGTACCCCATCCGGTTGCATCCTCACTCCTTGAATAAGACACCCGGGCTCACTGCGCTCCTTGGTGTCAAAACCACTGACATGGTTTGGCATCAGCGATTGGGACACCCTTCTATCTCTATTTTACAGCATTTGTTTCGTCATCAGCACCTTCCCCTTCTCGGTTTAGTCAGTCAGTCCACTGTGTGTGAATGTTGTCAACTTGGCAAGTCCAAACAACTTCCGTTTTCAGAGTCCATTAGAAGTTCCTCGAGTCCTTTAGAAGTAATCCACTTCGATGTATGGACCTCTCCGGTTCCATCACTGAGTGGATGCAAATTTTATGTTTTGTTTATTGATGAATACAGCTGGTTTACTTGGTTGTACCCTATTATGAATAAAAATGAAATTTTTCAGTGCTTTATTAAGTTTAAATTACTTGTTGAAAATCTATTCTCCACTACTATTAAATACTTTCAAACTGATAATGGTGGAAATACACCTCCACCACCTTCAAACAATTTTTGAACCAAAATGGCATTTTTCACTGACTTACATGCCCACACACCTCTCAGCAAAATGGTATTGCTGAGAGAAAACATAGACACATAGTTGAAACCGGCTTGACCCTCCTTGCTCAATCCGGTTTACCCCCTAAATACCGGGTAGACTCCTTCCTTACCTCCATTTTTCTTATCAATCGCTTGCCCTCACCAGTCACAAACAACACTTCCCCTTTCTTCAAACTTTTCAAGAAAGAACCTGACTACACACTGCTCCGTGCCTTTGGTTGCCTCTGTTACTCCCTTCTTCGTCCCTATGCTGCTCATAAGCTCTCCTTCCGAAGTAAGCCCTGCATATTTATCGGCTATGGTGCCAACCAATGTGGCTACCGATGTCTTGATCCTCACTCTCACAAAATATACCTTTCCCGCAATGTTGTCTTCGATGAAACCAAATTTCCAGCCAAAACACCATCTCTCTCCCAAGGATCCTGTAAAATCACAACAGCCCCCAATACTCCCGTCTTCTTCCAACCTGCCACTCTTCTCCCCCTACCCTCTCCCCAACTTTCGTCCCCTGTCTCCTCCTCTCCAAACTCCTCATTTCCACCTCTCTCCCTCATCCTACATCCTCACCTCCTGACCCTACCGACTCCACTACCTCCCTCTGCCTCTCCATCCCCAGTACCCACTGTATCCCCTACATCTCTGCCGATACCTTCTTCCCCCACCCCTGCCCCTCTCCCCTCCCCTCCCTACCCACCTAGTAGCCCCTAGCAACCGTCCTATCACACGATCCCAAACCGGGTCCTCCAAACCTAGAACTTATCCTAACTTCACCACCTTTCATGCTTCCAAACATCCCCTAGTCACCTATAACTCTGTAGTTATTCCACCTGAACCTTCCACATACCGTCAGGCTGCATCCCAACCCGAATGGGTTGCTACTATGACTCCTGAATTCCAAGCACTACTCTCCAACAACACTTGGTCTCTTTGTCCCTGCCCTTCCCACCAACATGTTGTCCGCAACAAATGGGTCTACAAGCTCAAACAGAAACCAGATGGTAGCATTGACCGTTACAAAGCCCGTCTAGTCGCCAAAGGCTTTGATCAACTCTCTGGAATTGACTACCATGACACCTTTAGCCCAGTCATTAAACCTCCCACCATTCGGTTGCTCATTGCCTTAGCCATTCAGTTTGATTGGAACATCAAACAACTGGATGTCTCCAATGCTTTCCTTCACGGTTTCCTTGATGAAGATGTTTATATGGAACAGCCTCAAGGGTTTTTAGACCCTCAGTTCCCCACTTATGTATGCAAATTGCATAATGCTCTCTATGGGCTCAAACAAGCTCCTCGGGCTTGGTTCACCCGGCTCTCTACTTCTCTATTAGAACTTGGATTTTCTAGTTCTCAAGTTGATCCTAACAGATCTTTTTACTTTTCACACTAACAGATCTCACATCTTTCTCTTAGTGTATGTCGATGACATTATTGTCACAGGTAACAATGACGCCTCCATGCAATCGGTTATTGGCAAACTCCAACTTGACTTTGCCATGAAGGACCTTGGCTCCCTTTCCTACTTCCTTGGCATTCAAACCACCCGGGACTCTACTGGCATTCACCTTCGGCAATCCAAATACATTCAGGATCTTCTCAACCGTGCTGGCATGATTGACTCCAAGCCATACCGCAACCCCTGCATTTCTGGTTCCAAGATGTCCAAGCATGATGGCGACCTCCTTCCCAACCCTTCTGATTTTCGACAACTCATTGGGGCCCTCCAATATGCCACTCTCACGCGCCCGGACATTGCCTATTCAGTGAATCAACTCTACCAGCACATGCAAGCTCCCACCTCAGTGCATTCGACAGCAGCTAAAAGGGTTCTTCGTTACCTCAAAGGCACCCTCGATTTTGGCCTTCATTATACTAAAGGCTCCTTCACCCTCCACGGCTTCTCTGACTCCGATTGGGCCAGCAACCCTGACGATCGCCGCTCCACCACTGGATATGGTATCTTTTTCGGTTCCAACCTCATCTCTTGGTCAGCTAAGAAACAAACTGTCGTCTCCAGATCCAGCACCAAAGCCAAGTATCGTGCCATGGCTATCACTACTGCTGACCTCTACTGGCTCCGCATGCTCTTCAAAGAATTACAGCTTCCCTTGCCCTCTCCTCTTACAATTTGGTGTGATAACTCCGGCGCTCTTGACATTGCCTCCAATCCGGTCTCTCATGCCCGCACCAAGCACATCGAAGTTGACGTCCACTTTATCCGGGAAAAGGTTCTCAACAAAGATATTCAGCTCCGCTACCTCTCCACCATCGACCAACTTGCCGACATCTTCACCAAAGGCCTCCCCGCCGATCGCTTCTCCTTCTTGCGTGACAAACTTCCGGTCATCCCTCCCCTCAGTTTGCGGGGGGGTGTTAAGGATATAATAGTCAACTCACATCACATACCAGCAGCCGCATCTACTATCTCAAGCTCACTCATGGACAGCACACAAACCCTAGATCAATCAGCCGTGAATCAAGGCAAACTTCCCCAACAATCACACACTCAGATACTCTCTCCATATAAAACCTACAGCTAGCATTATTCTCTCACAACTTTCCTCTTGTACCTCAACGGCTATATTGCCATATTTACCTTCCTAGAATAGAATAATTCTTACCTTATGTAATCTATGACAGTGTACACGGCATATTATACTCTTGTAAATCCTTATAAATATAGATCAATACTAAACCCTAAGCATCAAGTGCTTAAGGCCTTTTACCCTAGTTTTGTATTAAGTTTACAAGAAAGTGATGCCTCGGTGAGAAACACCCTCAACCAAATAGTAACAAGTCAATATCTTCTGTTTTTTAGTAGTTTGAAGTTTTTCTGTGCAATGTTTTGAATCTCAAAATACTCCATAATTTTTTTTTTGATAAGTAAGTAGAAATTTTTATTAGAAAAACGCAAAGCGCAATCAAGTATACAGGGGGTATACAAGAGAGACAATTAGGAAGAAGAAGAAGAAAGCAATACAAGGAAATCGTTATAACTAATCTCTAGAGGAGCTAAATACGCAGCCGTCCAGGAGTACAAAGAATGAAGAAAAAAGGAAATGAGCTCCTCTATGGTTCTTTCTTTGTCCTCAAACTGTCTATCGTTACGTTCCGTCCACAAGCACCACATAAGACAGCAAGGAGCCATCTTCCACACGACCGCACTACGGGATCGTCCCCCCGACCACCAACATGCAAATAAGTCTATCACCCGAGAAGGCATCACCCAATACAGACCGAACCGGCTAAGGATGACATACCAAAGAGCGCGTGCAACCTCGCAATGAAGGAGAAGATGATCCACCGTCTCCCCGGTCATTTTACACATGCAGCATCTATCAATCACAATGACACGCTTCTTTCTGAGATTGTCCAAGGTGAGGATTTTCCCTAACGCTGCCGTCCAAGCGAAGAAGGCCACTTTCAATGGGGCCTTGGTCCACCAAATACTTTTCCAGGGGAAAAAAGGAGCTTCTTTGCAGGCAAGAGCCTTATAGTATGATCTAACATCAAAAGACCCTTTGCGAGAGAGGGTCCACCAAAGCCGGTCCCCCCCATCTTGAGCCACCTTGGATGAATACAGTAAGGAGAAAAAGGAAGCCATAACGTCCACCTCCCAATCGTGAACATCACGGAAAAATCTAACATCCCACTGATAGAAACCACTTACCACTGCCAAATGGACTTCTACCAAAGAATCCTTGACACAGGCTATATCATATAGAACTGGAAAGGCTTCCTTGAGGGACGTCTCTCCACACCAAACATCATCCCAAAATCGAATCCTCGAACCATTGCCCAAGATAAGTCTGGTATATCTACCAAACCAGCTCCACCCCTTCCTAATGTTCTTCCAAATCCCCACACCGTGAGACCCAAGGGGATCTAAGGAACACCAACCAGCCCTAGTAGAGCCATACTTCGCATCTACCACTGATTTCCACAGAGCTTCTCTCTCATAAGCATAACGCCACAACCACTTCCCTAACAGCGCCTTGTTGAAAATTCTCAAGTTTCGTATGCCCAAACCACCTTCAGAAATAGGATGGCAAACCTTGGACCAACTGACCAAGTGATATTTGAATTCGTCACCTATGCCACCCCACAAAAAGTCACGATGCAGCTTCTCAATACGACTAGCAACACTTGAGGGAATAGGGAATAGAGAGAGAAAATATGTAGGAAGGTTGGAGAGAGTACTCTTTATAAGGGTAACCCTACCCCCCTTCGACAAATACACCCGCTTCCAACTAGCCAACCGCCTCTCAATCTTCCCTACAACTTCATCCCAACAAGACTTAGCCTTGAAAGGAGCTCCCAACGGAAGACCAAGATACTTTATAGGAAGAGAGGACACTCCACAGCCCAATATGTTAGCCAGACCGTCCATATTATCCACCTCACCCACAGGAACCATAACAGATTTGGCCAGATTAATCTTCAATCCTGACACAGCTTCAAAAGAAATAAGAAGCATACGAAGATAATGCAGATGATCAGAATTAGCCCCACAAAAGACTAAAGTATCGTCTGCGAACAATAGGTGAGAAATGTTGATAGCTTCGCTGTTGCCAAAACCCACAGGAAACCCTGAAAGGTAGCCCTTTTGAACAGTAGCGGAGAAGAACTTACTAAGAGCCTCCATCACAATGACGAACAATAGTGGTGACAGTGGGTCACCCTGTCTAAGGCCACGAGAGCTACTGAAAAAACCGGTTGGGGAACCATTCACCAGCACAGAGAACCGCACCGTAGATATACAGTGCGCTATCCAGGAGCACCATCTCTCCCCAAAGCCACATCTTCTCAACATATACAATAAGAAATCCCAGTTAACGTGGTCGTAGGCCTTCTCAACATCCAACTTACAAAGTAACCCTGGTTCGCCGGATTTGATTCGGCTATCCAAGCACTCATTGGCAATAAGAACTGAATCAAGAATTTGCCTGCCTTTCACAAAAGCATTTTGAGGGGATGATATAATCTTCTCCACCACCTTTTTAAGTCTATTTGCAAGGACTTTTGCAATGATCTTGAACACACTGCTAACAAGACTGATAGGACGAAAGTCCTTTAGATCCACAGCCCCAGCCTTCTTCGGAATTAAGGCAATAAAAGTGGCGTTAACACTTTTGACAAACTTGCTATGAGAGTGAAAGTCCGAGAAAACTCTCATAAGATCTGTCTTGATCACATCCCAGCAGTCTTGGAAAAACGCAAGAGAAAACCCATCTGGACCAGGTGCCTTGTCTCGATTCATGCTTTTCACCACCTCTAAGACCTCCATCTCCTCGAAAGGAAGTTCTAAAGAAGAGGCCTCAGCTTCATCCAAGGTGTCAAAATCAATATTATCCATTCTAGGTCTCCATGGGAAAGGTTCTGTAAAGAGAGACTCATAGAATTGAGCCACATGATCTCTGATAACCTGCTGGTCGGAAGAAACAGAGCCATTGATAGAGAGCGACTCTATGGAATTAGACCTCCTGTTCGAGTTAGCAATTCGGTGAAAGAATTTAGTGCATTTATCACCCTCTTTCAGCCACAGAACCCTAGACTTCTGTCTCCAACTAATCTCTTCCTGCAAGATAGAGTTCTCCAGGTCTCTGATGACCGCACATTTCCTCTCCTTTTCTTCAGAAGATAGACCTTGTTGTTCCTCCAGCCTATCAAGAGTACATAACTCTTCCATGTGCAATTTTTTGCGAAACTCCACATTGCCAAACTCCTGTTCATTCCATCTCTTGAGATCAACCTTTAAGGCCTTAAGTTTTTGAGTGAAGACGAAGCTAGGAGAACCCTGGAAGCTATAAGACTCCCACCAAAGCCGAACCCTATCCACAAACCCTTCAGCCTTCAGCCACATATTCTCAAACTTGAACGGTCTGGAACCCCATTGAATGCCACCACAATCCAGGAGGATAGGGAAATGATCAGAACACAATCTAGGAAGCCTTTTCTGAATAGATCCTGGAAACTTGACCTCCCAATCTGGAGAGACAAGAAATCTGTCAATACGAGACCAGGATGGGTTCTCCTGATTATTGGACCACGTGAAAGTCCCTCCAGCGAGAGGAAAGTCCATGAGGCCCTGCTCGAAAATAAAGTCTGAGAACTCCATCATAGCAGCGTTAAGGCGACCTTCCCTAGACCTTTCAGCAGGAAAACAAATGACATTGAAATCGCCCCCAATACACCAAGGCATCTCCCACCAAGAAGCAAGGCCAGCCAGCTCGTCCCAAAGCAATCTTCTTAAAGAGTCAAGGTTGGGACCATATACCCCCGCGAAGGCCCAAGTAAAGTCATCGGCAACGCTCCTAAAAGAACAAGCAACAACAAACTCCCCCACATACACATCTAACTTCTCAACAACCCTTCTATCCCACATGATAAGGATACCACCAGAGGCCCCGACTCCATAATTTGGCTTATCAAAAAAAAAAAAAAAAAAAAAAAAAAGAAAAAGAAAAAAGAACTCCATAATTTGGAAAACTGAATTTGAGTTTATTGAGTGGCCAAGCTAGGACCATAGGATATAAGAATAGGTGGAAAAAGTAAATATTATTTTAACCCCAAGGGGTTGGCTCAAATAGTAAGGGCTTTGGTTTTTGTGGTAGTCTCATGTGGTCTAGGGTTCGAATCTCCTTGGGTGCAAACAATTCCTTGGGGCCAGCCCGCCGGTGAAGCCGGATTATTACCCGATCCGTGTGGATGGGACGCTTTACATGGGTCCGACGTTTACCCAATAGGGGTGGGAAACAAAGTGGTCCTACTCTGGAGGGGTTCCTCTGTAAAAGTCCATGGGTCTTACTTACCCTCAAAAGACGCCTTGAGAGAGGAGGGGATACCATGACTTATAAAGTGCCCATGTGAAGGAAATCTTAGCGATGTGGGACATTTTAACACGCGCCCTCACGTGTGGCAACTAATGGCCAAACACGTGGATAACAACAGGAGGGAAAGACCCATCATCGCAAGAAACCCGTGGCTCTGATATCATGTAAAATTCATGAGCCTTACTCACCCTCAAAAGACGCCTTGAGAAAGGAGGGGACACCATGGCTTATAAAGTGCCCAGGTGAAAGAAATCTTAGCAATGTGGGACACTTTAACATCCTCGTCATAAAAAAAAAATGTAAATATTATTTTATGGATGCAGGATCTGGAATATCTTAACTAGAAGACTATGTTTTCAAGTTGAGGATGAGTCTGATAGTTCACAATCTTGAAACAGTCCTTGATAGCCAGTCTGTCCAACATACCAAATTTCAGAGATGTTTATACAAATCCTGAAGTCCTGGTCACAGTTTAGAGATATGCATAATTTTTTTTTTTTGAATTTGAGACATGCATAAATATTGGTTCATATTTTGGTAATCCCTTTCTATCTTTAATGGATTTATTCTTTTTCTTCCATGTTGACAGCAAGCTCAATCTTAGGGATATGTATTGTGTAGTAATAGAAGAAATATTTACTTCTAATGACAATTGGAAATGTAAATTTGGTTATTTTAAAATGGATAGATAGCCTACTTAAGAGAAGTTAATTAGGAGAGGAATGGACGTTGATTTGGAGTATGTAGTAGTAAGGAAGACCCAAATCACATATTTATGCATTGTACTTTGGCTAATGTCAATGTTGTGAATTGATCGAGTCTTGTTAGGTAAGAACCTGAGAGCCAAGAATAAAAATCATTCTATTGGGAAAAGATAGTTGATATCTTACAGCAGTTCTGGTCTAACCGATTTGATTGTATTATAATAAGGCTTTGTCTGACTCTTATAGTATTATTGAAAATGCAGCGAAGGTAGTGGTTCAACATATAACTCAATCAAAATAGAGTTGTCTTAAGAAAGAAGGTAGGTAAATTCATTAGATTTTAAAATTGCGAAAATTAGGCGGCAAAGTCTTAAAGATTACATGTAAGTTTATCTTTTAAGGACTTTTGGCTCAAAGAGAGCGCTTGGATTCAGCTGTTTGTAAGCAAATTAAGTATTGCAGATAGAGTTATTTATGTCCTGCTTATAGGTATGTGTAATGTTCATTGGCAAGTAGATGGAGCTATACCGGATTTTAGGAATTCTTCAACTTGGGAAAATATGCTGTGCCAGATTTTTATACGTGGGGAGGGTATAGTTAAGCTGTTTACAGTATTGACTACTTCAGGGCATTTGCAGACTCAAGCCATTGGCTGCAAGAAATGGCCCATCTTGACGTAGTAAGAGGTATGATGGAATCATACCGAGTTACTCAAACGTGACTTTATCCAAAGTTTATGAACAAAATAGGGATGTGTGTAATGTGCAGAAGACGAGTTCTGCGGACAATAATGTTGCATGATACCATAGACCTCAAATATGCATCATCCATATCAAAATGGATGATATACACCTACTCTGACCTTTTACCCAACAGTAGGTGTTTCTGCTTTTATTTTAATTACAAATTTGGCAGTTATACAATTTCAATACCCAATGCTTATTACCTAGAAGCCAAGTACATTTTGATACGATTGTTCCTTGAAGTTTATTCCATATACCAACTAATACATTTTGACAACTGGGCTTCTCTCTCTCATGAAAATTGAAAGCTTGTTGTTCAACAACAAAGCTTAAAATGATTTGCAGTGGAGTGCAATAAGTCAATCTTGTTTTCTAACACATAATTGGCTTTAATCAGGATCAAAGCGGATTGCCTGAGGAATTATTTGCTGTGAAGATGTATGCGTTGACTACTGATTCACCAAAGCGGGTTCATAGGACCAGATCTAAAGTGCAAGCCAATAGACCTAGAATCATTAAGTGAGGAATTGTGTCTTGAACTTCTGAGATATCTACAGAAAGAGCTGTGCTTTCCCAACCAGATTTTATGTGATGCGACTTATAGAATTTGAAGACTAGTCCAGGTCTGCAATTTTCCATTGTTTATTGCCCTTCCATTCTTGTAAAGATGCCATCTTTTCTACCTGTTTCATGTACTCTTACTTTTGCACATTTCACCAGCTTGCATTCACCTGCAAATGTTATTGAAACTACATATTGGTTTTTGTTGTAAATCTAGATACCATACCCATTGCTTATAAAACATAGCCATTAAGGCTATGTTTACATTAATTGTTTTCCCTCTGGAGATCTTCCCTATGATTTGTATTCTTGGTTAAGTGGTGAAATTTATGTAAATGTTAGTATCTTCACATAATTTGACCCTTGTATTATAAATTCTATGAACCCATAAAAGTTGTTGCATGCATAAGTGTGTTACTCCAGTTATTTTTCTTGAATTACAATTAAGCGGCTTGAATGGGCTACAATTTCAATGGAACCAAAGACATCTTACCATAGATGTTTTGAATATTACCAATAGATTAAACGAGGAATATGAGCATGATCCATATTATGTGGCGATTTCTTTGGTCCCATCTTTTGACTACAAAAAAGCTCTCTAAAAATTCTCATCAAGCCAAATATCTCAAAACCTAGTCTTTCAAGTTTGAAGGCACAGCAGTTGCGTTCTGGTCATGGCTTCATTGCCATCATAAGCTCATCTCGGACTTGAAAATGAAGGGGAAACTACACTTACCCCCAAAATTACACTCCAATGTCGCTATGAATGGAGAAGACCCACAATCACGTCTTCTGACCTATAGGGTCATGGGTCTCCATTGAGTTGATCTCGTCTTAGGTTTCCTCGACGGAGAGATTTTTTAAAAGAGGGCATATTGGTATTTTCACATATTTCGTTGAGGGTATAATGGATATTTCAAGCATTAGCCATCTAAGTCAATAGAAAATGGGATAATTGCATCGTTGGTCTCTGTGGTATGCCATAATTATTTTTCACTCCCTATGGTTTAAAAAGTTCATAAAAGGTCCATGTGGTATGCAATAACTACGTTTTACTCTCTGGGTCGATTTTCCGTCCACTATTTTGACGGAATCTGTTAGCCCTACTCGTAAGCGCCGCGTGTCGCCATCTTAATGGCGACACATGTCCATCTTAATAAAAATAATATAAAATTATGAAGAGACGTTTGCACCGGTAGCTCGACTTGCCTCTGTCCGTGAAATACATCGTTAAACATGTATTGATATGTGTGTCGCCATCTTATTGGCGACATATGACGCTGACGTGTAGGGTTAACAGATTCTGTCAAAATGGTGGACAGAAAATCGACCAAGGGAATAAAACGTAATTATTGCATACCACAGGGACCTCCCATGAGCTTTTTAAATCATAGGGAGTGAAAAATAATTATGGTATACCACATGGACCAACGGTGCAATTATCCCATAGAAAATCCTAACGCGCGGTTGGGAGCCAAGTGAAATGACCTAATAGTTTTGGGGCATAATTGAAATTTTTTAAAGTTTAGGAGGACATTGCAATTGAGGTGTGACTTAGGGAAGTGAGTATATATGGTGTCTATGAAAATGAACTTTCTATGTCAGTTATGTATATATATATATATATATATATATATATATTTTGGAGATGTTTTCATTTATCTTATTTTGAGAGCTCAAGTAGGAGTTGAAGTTGGGTTTGCCTCACTGATTCATCCAAACAAACAACCTAAAGAACAAAAAAATATCGAGGCCATAGCTAATTGGTCTTTTTTTTTCTTGTCAGATATGCCAAGTGGTCTAAACAACCTAAAGAACAAATATCGAGGCCATAGCTAGGCTAGAAGAGCTAAACAAAATAAATAGAGTGAAAAAATAAAGAACAAAAAAATAATGTATTAGTTGGAATAAGTAGAATACGATGCGGAATGCCTAATTAACCTCTAGGAAGCACATGCAACGATCTCCTACTTCAACAAAATATAAAAATATATAAGTGACGTTTGGTTATATTTTTTGCTTGATTTTACAAATGAAACGAAATTCAAAACAAAAACAATACGAATTAATATTAATTGAGCATGAAATTCCGTTTTACCCATACATATCATATGTTGGTTAAGTATTAGAAAAGGGCCCAATATTTAGATCTGGGCAGTTGGGTTAACACTTAGCACGTGAATAGTAATACAACATCGATCCTTACTTAGCACATCTATAAAAAACAATTATACGAACAATATTAGGAAACACAAGAAAGAACTATATATATATATATATATATAATGAACACCAAATTTAACCTCCACAAAACAAAAAAGAAAAAAAAAAAGTAATAGTACAAAAGAATTTAAAAACAGAAACAGTTTATCGCCTGTTATAAAAAATTGAGACATTGTATGTTATAATGAAAATTTAAGATTATCTATACAAGAAAAAACATATAATTATATAGTTTTGTTTTAACAGACAATAAAGTTGAAGGAATAATGCATTTTTAACAATAAATTTATAAACAATATCATTTGACCTCATATTTCATTTATATATTAAAATATTTATGTAGCGAGAAAATCCATTGCGAAAATAGTACACTACTTCAGAACATATAATTTTATTTGTAACAAACAATAAAATTAAAAAATTGATATATTTTTAAGTATTAGAAAAAAATAAACTTTTCGAGAATCATATATGGGATCGATGCACGCATAATATGATTTTGGGAAAACTTCAATTTACCCCCATGAAGTTGTCACTGATTTGCAATTATATCACCAATGTTTCAATTTTGTTAATTGCACCCCATTAAGTTTAAAAAATTTTCAATTTAAGGATTCCGTCCAATTGATCCGTCTAAAGAGATGGAAGTGACCCCACGTGCCTCACATATGCCTTTTTTTAAAAAAAGTTGACAAAAATGCCCTCATTTGTTACAAAAACGCATCGTTTTGATAAAATACCAAAAAAAAAAACTCAACTCCACGTACGCCGTTGCCTTCTTCATCCAACCTCCATGCAAACCCACCATCATTTGTTTCTTCGCTTACCGGCGAAATACAAGGGTGAAGGACTCTGGCTCTACTACTAGCAAGCCCAGGTCCTCGTGGGTCCCATTCTCCAAGAGATCATGTTCCACAAACACCAGAGTTGTGACGTCTACAAAGGATACATTGACAGTGGGTTTACCAGAGTTGCGATCAAACGGTTGAACTGGTCTTCGAAGCAGGGGGTCCGCGATTTCTAGACCAAAATCATGCTGCTCTCCCAGCTTCGGCACGTTAATCTTGTGCTGTTGATTAGATATTGCAATGATCAAGGTGAGATGATCCTCGTGTATGATTTCATGGAAAGTGGGACCCTCCGGGACCATCTATACAACACGAAGAACCCTCCTCGTGTATGATGTTGTCTACGTGTCCAATGCCTCTCTGATTGTTATACGCTATTTTACTGAACATTGTGCGTATCTAGTGATAGATGTGCTGTTATGGGTCCTAGTTTTACTGAATGCAAGGTTCAGAGAATCAGAAATATATCATGTCTTCTAGAACTGCGTTTTCAGCTTCCTGATGATTTAGTAATGGATTTATATCCAAAATGTTAAGGAATAAATCATTTTCCTCATATAAAACAGTTAAGGTTTTAGTGTTAGCAAATTTACTGTCAAAAAATGTTATTCGAGTTAAGTTGTAGAATTTGGTTTAACGTTAAGTTGGTATAAAATGCGAGTTCAATAGATGGCCAGTGTGATCAATCCTTTGAATATATGTAGCATATTGATCTTGAAAAAGTGAGGGAGAGAGTTGAGATAATAGGTGAAGAAGGGCAAAGAGAATGAGGATAAAAGGGTGGTGGTAGAAAAAAGCAAAAGGTAATAAAATAAAGAACAACAAGAGAGGATAAAAGGGTGGTGGTAGAAAGAGGCAAAATGGAATAGTTAAAGGCCACCCACCAAGATGATCGAGTACAAAGTCCAAGTAGAAGCTGAAAGTTTTTCACTTTATTGCCGGCGGAGGATCAGGATTCAGAGTCGAGTGGGATCCTTTTTCTTTTTCAGGGACACACCAAAACAAAACCAACTTTCTGATGCTCTTTATGCGACCCAGACTATAGCAGTTCCAACTCCGAGGGCACAAACGTTAACGATTTTCCGTCGTTGTTGTTGGACATATTTGTGTTTGTCATCTTCTTTGTATCATAACAGATTATATATTTGCATGCCAGACATATTTGCTCAGAAGGAAGCAAGCATCATCCGGACAAAATCACCACTGTGATGTGCTCTGTTCACCCCTGTCACACGCAACTAAAACAGAGGCTTCTGGTCTGAATATGTGGGTTGTTGCATGAACTGAGGCTCAACCAATATGTTAGTTTCCCACTTGCACTGTCTGTGTGCGTCATGCTCCCAATGTTTGCATCCAACCTTATATAATTATCTATAAATTAAGACTACTCAACTTGCATCACCATTATACGTGCATGTAGTTCATGAAGGCGGTGGCACAGCTTCTCTTCCTTGGCGGCTTCCTTCTTGGCCGCTTTCTTGCTCTGCTCTTGATGCGTCAGCTCAACCACAGAATCGGAGGAAAGTGTTTGAAATTCTTCGGAGGACATGGTTGAACGCATTGGAGGAGTACAAGGTCGTTGCTCTATGAGTTGAAGGCAGTTTTGTCACCTTCTTTACAAACGAAACGCTGCGTTTTAAAGAGGGCAATTTTGTCAAGTTACGTCCAAAAAGAGCAGGTGAGCTTTCCATGCGCAGCACGTGGGTCAAATTTCGTTAAGTCTAACGGATCAATTGGACGGAATCCTTAAATTGAAAATTTCTGAAACTTAATGGGGTGCAATTAACAAAATTGAAACATTGATGATAGAATTGCAAATCGGTGACAACTTCATGGGGGTAAATTGAAGTTTTCCCTATGATTTTTACAGACTCATAGCTTCCCATAAACCTATCTACGTACTATCACGCCTTCTGACTCTTGTCGATCTTCTGAAGAAATTTTTTTTGTCTTCCCGAGATTTTCGTCAACCAGACGGTCCAAATAAACTTGATCTTCTGCAGGTGTGATCTACGGTGAACTCTTTCTATTGCTGGTTGCAACATTTATCTCAACTGTTTTGGTTGATTTTGCACCTTCATCCGATGGTGCACAGAAAACAAAAGGCTGCCAAAGTATCGCATATAATGCTGCCCCTCATCTCGAGTGCTGAAAAAGTAAGGAATCAAGTCTCAAGATGTGTCTGGGCTGGGCATGCAGTCATTTCACACGGCAATGCATTTATAGCAACCAATTCAACTTGAATTATTCAAGTCTCAAGACGTGCTGGTATCGATCTCAACAACTGAAACCCAACCTCTACACTAGAGAAACAAATTAATAAACTCCTTAGTCTTTTATAAACTAAACATAGGTTACACAACAGCCTTGATCCTCGTCCTCAAGTGTCCCCATAGTCCTCAATGGTGTCGCCTGTTCTTCAGCTCTTCGTAAACTAAACACAGGTTACACAGCAGGCCTCTTCTTTATAAACTGAACAAAGTAGATAAAACGACTGTGACAATGTTGTTTCCTAGTAAGTTTCTCACCTCTAAATCTTGCAAAGTTTAGCATATGATTTGTTTGTTTTCTCTTAAAATTTTAGTGTGTTGTTTTTGTAAGTGAAAACTCAGAGTTACAAATCAACCACATATTCACAACAAAAGACATAATTTTAAAGATATAATCATCAGATAAACAACATAAAACTCACAAATGAATATAAAAGAAATCTAACTTATCAAAAAAGAATATAAAAGAAATCTATAAAAGAGAACTTACTGAGAGAGCATGGTCGATAGCGTAGAAGAGTAAACAGAGACAAAGAGACTTTAAAGTTAATTTACTGGGGAAAGTAAAGAGACAATGTAAACGAAGAAAGAGAGTGAAGGTGGAGAGTTTTAGAGGATAACTGGTTTTAATGAAAACGTGAGTGAGAGTTAGAGAGAAGGGTGAGAAGGTAGAGAAAGAAAAGGAAATAGAAGAAACGCACGTTAAATTGTTGTTTAAGTCAGCGTTAAAACACATAAATTTCAGCTTAAAACGTATAGTTTAACTAAATGGCACGGTTCAATTTTAACGACAATGGATTCAGTAAAAACACACACGGTTCAGTATTTCAAAATAACAGGTTCATGCCACGAGCTAGGACGAGAACATTTCGGTCGTGTACGTGGTTTGGGGCTAGGGCCGACTCCCGTGAAATCCATCTCTTACACCTCCGGACAAGGATCGATCTCTAGTGCGCCTACTCCCAAAGAACTAGAGATGGCTGCTGAGATGGAACGTTTGAAGACTTTGTACGAAGCGACAAACATCAAACAGTAAGAGCAAAACAACAAGTATGAAACGCAACAGGAAGAGCTGGCAGCCGTCAAACGTATGGTAGCAATGATTATGGCAGGGAAACAATCATCAATGAAAAACAACCAAGAAGGTGATGTTTTGCGTTACTTTCAAATTCATTGGACTTGATTTATTTTTACACTATTTATGGTCATGAGTCATTTTTCATGTTGTGGTTGACTAGTATGATATGACAAAAAATCTCTCAAAAGTAAATAGAAATGTATGAAGTGTTATTTGTTTAAATTTACTATGACATCCAATCGTCCCCCGTCACCCCCTTTTTCATTTTTAAAGCAAAAGAAGGTGATGAGGGATAGTTGTTTGTCCCCCATAACTGTCCACAAATTTCTGCTCACACACACACACACAAAAAAAAAAAATACTCTTTTGTCAAGGGATCAAAACCTCCTTACCAACAGTACTGGAACTAGTATCTAATCGTCACATAAGTTTAGGTTACTTAGTACTATGAATTGAAATAGCAGATTTAAGGAAAACATTTATTGGTTGCAGGCAGGCATACACAATTGAACTAATTAGTTTATTTGTGTATTTTCTTCATTCTCTTGTTCTTGTTTGTCTCAAACATCTAGAAACTCTTTTTAGATTGCAAAAATTGTTTTCTAATTAGTTTCATATTATAAGTTGTATTATGGTTATGCCGTTATGGTAATTTATGGTTGAAGATGAATGTTAATCTAGGCAGTTATATTATAATCATTACTTGTATAATTTTAGCTTCATAAAGATGATTCTTACATAACAATTTGGGATTTGTATACCTATTGTAGTGACTACATAAAAGCATAAATGAACAAGATGGTTGAAGCAAGCAATGCACACAAGGTCGTAAATCGGATTATCCTCTGGGTCGGCTTGCATACACTGATGATTATAATGGTGTATGGAATTTAGGTTTTATGTTTTTTGGATTTTAAGTATGTATTTATTTTGGAATTCTATAATAAGTATGCACGAATTTTTGAGATATGTAAGCTATAAATTAGACTATTGTTGTGAATAGTTCGAATTTGGAAATAGATTTGGATTGGAATTTGTATTGACTTTGGATTTTAATTTAGGATTTTGGAAATGGATTTGTTACTTTGTTGTATTAGGGATTTTTTTCGGAATTTAATTATATATATATATTTTTTTTTTAAAATCTGGTTTATACAAAAGGAATTCCATATGGTTTGGGCTCAAACCGTCTGGAATTTTACGGACGGTTTGGGCCTAAACCGTCCATAAAAATTTACGAACGGTTTGGGACAAAACCGTCCGCAATCGTTTATAGACGGTTTGCAAAAAACCATCCGTAATTGCGGACGGTTTTAGAAAAACCGTCCAGAAAAAATCGTCTAGACCTTTTTCCAGACGTTTTTTTTCCGATTTCTGGACGGTTTAAAACCGTCCAGAAATCCCTTTTTTTTAGTAGTGGATTTTAGGGCCTCTCCAAGAAAGAACTCAACTTTTATATATATATAAGATAAGATTAGGGCTCTTTGCTTCTGAAATATGACTAGATGACTCTAAGCATGTTCTCTTTATGTAACATCATAGAGAAGCTAGGGCACTTAATGAATCACTTCTGCTACTCTGTAATAACAATTGACCTGATCAAGACATTAAAGATTGAAAACACTTGGCCACATTTAGAATTTAGATACTATACTGGAACAAGAAAACTTAACCCCCATGTCTTGAACTCGTTTGAAGAGCAAAATTCCAGATGAAGAAAAATGAAAAAAGACGAAAAAAGAAACGAAGCATTTAATTGTGAGGAGCTAACATATGTAACATATTATGGTTGAAGGGTCTGACTCGTTTAATTAAATAAGTTGGATTAGAGTTGACAATTTTTGAAACAATTAGCCCGCCAATTTAACCCAAACCGATTCACCGACTACGAAATTAGCGCATTAAGGTTGAAAGATCTGACCCATTTAACTAAATAGGTTGCGTTAGAGTTGACCTGTATAATCTTATACTCATGCCTAGACATAATTCGAAACCGACATGCAAAGGTTCCAAAAAAGCCCGTTCGGCTGGTCTATGCTATTTGTGATGGAAGATCTTTTGGTGGCGTGCTAACTAATTGAAAAGGTTCATTCTAAAGAGGTTTGAGAAAAACTCTAACGGTACCTCAATCTGTTGGAAATCACACATCATAAAAGCGAAGGTCACTAGTTTGAATTTCGCATTTCTTTTTTCATTTTTCTTGGAGTCAATTACTTAATAAATAAATAAAAGGCTTAAGAAATAATTATTGTGAAGGTTCTTTATGAAAGAGTAATGTTATTTAGTAAACTTCTACATAAAATGGTTTTCGTATACTCACCCATAGGTGGAACCTTGAGACCGATCGGTTTATGAAGGATTTGTACGTCTCCCCATTGTCGAGTATTTTTTTTAAAAAATAAAATAAAAAAATAAAATAAAATAAAATAATTTCCCAAATTTATGAAAAGAAAGAAAAGAAAACAAGCATGCTTCCCCAAATGGTATGATTAGTCAACTAAATTTATGTGTAATACTCATAATTAATCAAAAAGATCATGTTATTGTTTGAATTGCTGTCAGTTACTTCTTAAATTAGAATGATTGTTATGGTCTACTAATTTATAGAAAGTTTGAGAATCCACTTAATTTGCCTCTTAAAGATTGCACCAGCTCCTGCAGAAGAACATTGCTTATTATATTTGCACCGGCCAGCTCCTGCTCCGGTAGAAAGTTTGGACCAAAAAATAAAATTTTCTATTAAAAAAATAATAATGATTATAATTAAAAAAAATAAAAATAAAAATAACAAATTCTGGACAGTTTTAATTGGGCAAAACCATCCAAAATTTTCTAGATGGTTTTGCCCAAACTGTCTGGAACTGCTTATGGACGGCTTGGGCAAAACCATCTAGAATTGCGGACGGTTTGGCCCAAACCGTCCATAACCTAGATTAGTGACACATTTTCATGGACAGTTTGAAACCGTCAAGAAAAAACCGTCTTGACCTTTTTCTAGATGGTTTTTTACAATTTCTGAACGGTTTAAATATAATTCTTGAAATTTTTGTAGTGCTCACAAGTTTGTCAGCAGGTTTTACATCAAATTAAACATTAAGCTTAATTGGAAGCTATCTCACAATGTACTCTAAAATAACATAGGAGTACTACTAAACATCAGAATTTACAAGAAAAAAGAAAAATAAAAGGAAGGAACTTTTGTAATGAAAGTCACCTAGTTTAAACTTGTGTGTCTTTCACATGCATAGGTCTAAATCTACACACAAAATTCGTATATGGGGAAGGTTTATCTTGATTGTATGCGCTTGTGCCCCTTGCCTCTATCTCCATGTGATCTTTTATGAGTAGGAGACTCCAAAACATTCCAAGATTCATAGGCTCTAATTATCATATCAGAAATCTGACCCATGTGTAGTTGATGACTATTTGACTGATCTGTGCACATTAAACCTATGCCTACTACCTCTTTAACTTGATCAATACTATTGTCTGTCATTTTCATTCTTTCATCAATCAGCTTCCTTAAATTTTCAGGATAATGCATTCTGATATGATCAATATTAAACCCCAGCTCGCCACTGTCGAATCCATCGCCTGACATCCTGTTCACTACTAACTCCAGTAGGAATACTCCAAAATTGTTAATCTCTGAAGTCAAATTAGATATCCGGTTAACTTAAAAATAAAATAAAATAAAATGATCAAATCTGATAATGAGACTTAGAGTGCGCCTGTTTGGCTTTACGATATTACAAATTAAAAAAAAGTGTGATTTCAAACAAAATCTCGGAAAGTGTATCGTTTGAGAGTACATTTTTTTTTAAATTGTGGGTTTGAAAACGTAGAAACAATCTTTATTTTCAAATCGCAAGCAAAATGTATAATTTTAAAGGCTAAACTGTAATTTTAAGGGACAAATACTTAACTATGTTTTTAAAAGACGAGTTTATAAATTGTACGTTTTGAAACTACAAATCCAAGTGGACCTTTAATAATCCTAGTTTTGAGGGATTAAGTTTACTTACTCCTTGTACTGCTGCTTTGATCTCCAACCTTAAACCTTGAAATCAGTGGCTCTAGGTCATCAGACAACAAAACACTGCCTGTGCTGAGATCATACCCAACTTCAGGCCATTCCTCTTGTAGATAACACACGCCTTTCACTACTCCCATCAATATTTTCAACCTTTGCTTCCATGAGGGAGAAGACCCTGATGATAGCCATATCTCAACACTCTTGCCCTCCATCCATTCTGTGACAATAGCCCTCACTCTTCTGCTATTACACCATCCCAACACACGAATTATGTTCTTGTGGCGTAATTGAGCAACAACCTTGCATTCTTCAACAAATCTTTGTTGGATTTCCCTCGAAATATCATCATCCCAGTAGATCTCAATCCTTACTTCAGTACCATCCCTCAGAACTCCTCTGTAAATATCAACTCCCTCGCTCTTTCCCACCAAATTCTTCCTTGAAAACCCACCAGTCGCCGCCTTAAGCATCGGCAGCGTGAACTTATTCTTTCTACGAAACACTCTCGGCAGAAAATCGGGTCGCCAGAAACAAAGCCACCCGAAACAACCCACCATCAGAATCACAGAGATAGGAAAACAAACCAAAAAGATTACAGCCTTGATAGTAAACTTGTTCCGGTCCGGAAGGAGGCCGGAATGAAGAAAACATGAGGCATTAAACCGCTTGAAGAACTCTGTTTCAGAGATTTGACCTTCAGAAAAGTGATTGTAGGACAGATTAAGAAGTGTGAGGTTGGTGAGAGGAGAGAAGAGGTGTATTGGGACATCACCAGAAACGTCATTGTGGCTCAAATCAAGAGCTTGGATTTGTGTGCATTGGAGGATGTCAACTGGAAAGCTACCCTTTATAGAATTGTTGGACAAATCGATAGATAAGATGGTTAATGGGCAGAACTTCCAAAAGAAAGTGAATGACAAGTAGAGTGGTGTAATCTTTGGGCGGCTTCGAAGGTCTATTTTGGGGAATGATTCGACACAGTTGGGGTTGTTTGACTCGTTGCAGAGATGAGCGGCGACAATGGTGGATTTGAAGATTTCATGGAGGCCGGTAGGGGAGGAATAATTGCAGTATCTTAAGGAAGGGTTTTTGATGCAGTTGGTGATAATTGTTGAGTTGAAATCTGGAGGTGGTTGTAACTTGGCGAGGTCTTCCACCACTGATGCTGAGAGTATAATAGGCCAAAAGGTTGGTGCTATGGAGAAGAAGAAGACAAGGATAGTTACAGAGAAGGGAGGAGCCATGGCAGTTTGTATATATATAGTTGGTGTAATTAAAAGACGTTTCAGATTGTTAAAGATCGATCAGTAGAAACGGTTATATATTAAGATCAGATGATCATCAATGGATTGGTGGCAGTTGGCGGGGTGGTTAATTTACTCACATTATATATATCAGCCGTTTTTTTTTTGTTTTTTTATTTAATAAATGATTTGAGTAATCTCTAATTAATTCCACAAATCTCACATCCATATTAACAAGTGAAAATTAGAGCGATCCATTTCGTGGAAAAGATAGGTTAATCAATTACAAGAAAGTAATTACATTTGCACCTACGTACGTACTAATTAAAAGCGGTGCACCTAGAAGTTAATTAATTACATTTGCATCTTGAAACAAATGAAAATTACATTTGTACCTAGCTAGTAATTACATTTCCTGGAAAAGAAAAAGGCACAAAAAAAATAAAAATAAAAAAGCGATTAAATTAAAGCTAGGGAAAATACAAATTAATTAAGCAAAACCAAAGTTTCTGTCAATGGCTTTCAATTCATTGGACGTCATGATGGTTATTGGGTAGGGTTTGAAGAAATTCCTTTGGTACCAAGCACTTCTCCTTTGAGTACAACTTCTCTTGAATAATTGGTGATCCAACAAGAATTTGGAGTTCTTTTGTTTCCTGCATGTACAAACCACGTTAAGTTGAATTAAAGCTTAACTTATCTTTTACTAGTCTGATTATATTTGATATTTCAAAACTTGCGATTTAAAATAATATATTAACTCTAATTAAAAAATATATATTTTAACGTTAAATTACCTGAATCGGTCCGATGGTTTCAAGTATTGCAACTTGAGCCTGCAAGTACTTGACATACTTGAAAGCAGCTTGAAACATCTCAGCAGTGTTCATCTTGTTGCCACCAGGAATCCGCTTCCCAAGCTCCCGGGTCTTCTCTGTTATCTTCCTTCTCCTCTCACGGGCAGCAATGCTCTGAGCAGACAATTGGAAGCTCTCTGTAATGGGTTTTTTCACAATACTCGGAGGAGGACTAATTCCACAAGCATAAGCTTTTTCCGGCAAAGGAGCCACAACTTCCGGCAGGGTCGACTCGGGGACCAGGCCAGGATTTGGAGCATACCCATCAAAGAAGCCAGGCGTAAAATTTGAGAAATAGCTATTTCCACAGCTCTTGTGGTAGTACTGGAGTTCATCCAGAGGAAAGATTTGTTGTGAGAGGTAATCTGATGGGGTATTTGAGAAGTATGGCAGCAGCTGATTGGTGTAGTTGTCTGCATAGAAGAAGTCGTCGGGCTGGAGGACTGGATCAACGCAAGTGTTGGCAAGAGCTGAATTGCAGTCAAAAACTAGCTCTGGTTGCGTTTCTTGGAAGCATGAGCTCGTGTCTGGGTTGAAATGGTGCTCAAGGGACCCCCAGTTGGAGCAAAAGCTTAAAGCCATGGAAATAGAATCTATATAAGGAGAGAAAAAAACAAATCCCATTAGAATGTGAAGCAAACAAAGCATTAATTACCTCGAAGAATGTAATAATTAGTAATTATATAATGTAATAATTGATGTCAAAAGAATAAAACCCCCTTTCTAAAATGAAAAATCTTTCAAGCTAGGACAGAGGGCGAGAAAAAGTCTTGCATTTGAAATTAAGCATAGAAAAAGATGCAGTGAAGTCAAAAATATCAATCTGAAAAACCCATGAGAGAGAGAGAGAGAGAGTGCAATAAAAGAGACAAGCTTTCAAACGATATCTAAAACTAAAGAAAACCATAAGACATGAGAGAGAGAGAGAGAGAGAGAGAGAGAGAGAGAGAGAGAGAGAGAGACCTGTCTTTGTGGTGTTGTTTGTTGAATTGCAGTAGACCTAAAGACAGTGAGACACTAACAAACCTTATCAAACAAACTGTAACACACTCCTGACTGCTTGTAATGTTGCCAACAGCTTGCTGTGTAATATATGCATGTGCGTGAGAGAGAGAGAGAGGGAGAGAGAGAGAGAGAGAGACGTGGGGAAAGTGGGGGAGAGAATTATAGGGTTTTTGCGGAGATAAAATAGGGGGAGATAGAGTAACGACCTCCTAATAATAAGGTTTTGGTACACGTGGAGCGATGGCGCTGCTTTTGTTTCTAGGGTTTCCATTATTTCCTGAAACCGTTACGGGCCTCCTCGCATGCCAATTGGCGGCTGCTTAATTTGCCTTTCTTAACCTGCCGTTACTACGCACGTTTTTCTTTTGGGAATATATATTATTAAACAAGCAGTTTCAGAGTATTTTCTTTTTTCTTTTTTCTTTTTTCCTTTCCCTTTCCCGTAGAAAAAGAAAAAGAAAAGAGATAAGAGATAGTTTGTTTCCTCGGCCAATATTTACTTTTCTTTTTTTTCCTGAGATATATAAATATTGGAAAGATAATTTTGTTTACTACGTGGGTTTTCCTTTCTTTTTTTTTTTTAACAGAAATTATCATAATCTTCATTCAAAACAGAAAAATCGAAACACTTGACCCTCAGAAAAGCAAAGATTTAGGGACGTACGGCTTCCCTAAAAAATTACTAGAAATATTAGTAGGAGTATCCTCCGGCTAATACAAATTAATCGTACAAGCAGCCTTTTTAGCAAGACAATGGGCTGCTACGTTGGCTTCTCAATAAGCAAAAGTAAAAGAGGAATGCTATATCTCATTCTAGTGTTCTTATGGTCACATGCATTTGTCCTATTGGCATATTGGTAAAAAAATTAAATGCAATTATTATATGGAATGATATAAATGTAATAAAAAAAAAATTTAAAAAATTGAATCCATGTCATCTAGAATGACATAAATATAATTTTTTTATTAAATTTATGTCCTTTCAAATTGACACTAAAAGAACACTAGAAGGAACTTTAGCTTTCTTCAAAGTAAAATTACAAGTACATAAACTTTCCTTTTTAATCCAAGTAAATTAATTTATAATATAAATATAGAATACTTAATATTGTATAACAAAATTATATATAATAAGTACGCATGCACATGCAATATTGTAAGTAATCATGCACAAGTGATAATAAGTAAAGCATGCATGCTTATTTACAAGTAATATTGTAAGTAAGCATGCATGAACATTGTATAATAATAATTAGTAAGCATGCATACACATTGTATAATAAGTAAGCATGTATGCACAAGTAATATTGTAAGTAAGCATGCACACACAATGTATAATAAGTAAGCAATTACCACACATGTTATATAATATGTATATAAGGTATAACTAGTTATTATGTAAGTATATATATATATATATATATATATATATATATATATAAATTTTATATTTTAGTGGCGTGTCACACTAACACGCCACTAACATTTTCTAGGGCCGCGCGAACATCATTTTCATGCTGCAAGATGCGCCCCCTGGCCTGATTTTCATTTATGAAAATCTCTCTCTCAGCTACAACAGCCCCCGTCCTCTTTGTCAACGATGTATGGTCTCACTCTGCTCTCTCTCTATAGCATCTCTCTCTCTAGCTCTCTCACTATCTCTTTAGCTCTCTCTCACTCGCACACTCTCTCTCTCTCTCTCCCGGCCCCAGGTCCGCCCAGCTTCGCCAAGCTCCGACGACCATCGACGCCGTCCACCCTCGACCGCGGAAGACCACCGCTGCTCAGCTCTGGTCCTAGCTAGCCTTATACAGTATTTTTTTAATTTGTTTTTGTGTTTTTTTCTTTAATTTCTTTTCAATTATATAATATTTTTCACTTTTCAATTTTTTTTTTTAGTGCAATCAACGGCTCCATTCATATCTTTATAATCAGAATATCTGTGATCATATATATGTGGTTTAGATATTTTTTTTCAAATATCTACCATGATTGTTGGAAGATGTAAAGGGAAAACTGAAAGGAATCTATTGCATATTTGAAGAGTTTTTACTTCAATTTATGATATTTTAGCATATGTTTTAGGCTCTCTGTTTTGTTTCACTTGGAGCTAGCTGATAATAGATATGTCAAATATTTGAGAACCAAGGAAGCACTTTGATTATTGCAGATTTTTGGGCAGTTGAACTAAATATTTGGGCAGATATTTCACTTTTCAAGTTTATTTTTATTTTTTTTAGTGCAATATGTTTCTCCATTCATATCTGATATATATAATAGAATATGCTGTACGTCCATTTGAACTTTTTTGTGTCCTATTATAATTATGCTCTGCTGCGTACCTTACAGTTATATGTATTGGACTAAGCGAAAAAAAAAAAAGGCTAATTAATTAATAATACTGGTTACCTTGTTCTAATTTTCTTTTCTTTTTTTTAACAAATTTTAACTCATGTAACCATTTCATTTACATTTGGATCCAATTTAATGATTAATTCAAAAGGAGAAGACAAATTACACTAAATATTCAAAATAAAATCCATATTACACCGAATATTTAAAAGTGTAGTGCAGTACCCTAAGAGAAAGGTTGCCTGTTCACAACATTTGTGCACATAATTTACTTGGTTTTAGAGATCATTGCATTAATAATCATTAAATAAAAGGAAAAAAAAAATAAATTAAATGCTACAATATTAATCCAAGTATATTAGAAGTAATTTAGATTTTGTTAACAGTACGAAGAAAATTAAATTTCTATTTCTTTTTTATCTTTCCTTTCAACGATTGTTATTGGTGTGCCCTCAAATATATTCTGAGTTGAATGTTCGGTACTCACCAAACATCTTTGTAGTCTGTTATTTTAAAATCTTGAAGGTTTATGATCGCAGTGACCTCCTTGTATGCAGTATAGTTTCGTCATGGTCGACTTTTAGATATTTTGGGGATGTGCTAAATAGCAAAACTCCGACCACTTTTATTGCCATGGCAATATTAGTTTTGAAATTTTATATTATGGTCATGAATGCTTGAGTTTAATTCGCACCCTCTGAATTTTTCCAAATTGTAGGTGTAACAATTGTTGTCCTTAAAGAGAGAGAGCCTCTATAGAGCTTGTTTCCTGTCGGGGAGGTTCCTCCCTCCTCTCGGTTGTGTTTTTTGCCATTTCCTTGTTTTTTAACAAGTGAGGTTTTGTTCCCACAGGTTGAACCGGTGGTGGTTGTTTTCCCCTAGCTTTTCTGGGCCCCTTCTGCCGAAAGCATCGGTTGTGCTAGTCGCCGGAGCTTGGCGCGTGGCCCTCACGCGCCAGGAAGTCTTCGCTCTCTGTCTATGCGTGAAGGCCACGCTCCGCCTTTTCATGTCGTGCTTTGCAGCGCCTGGGGTCCACGGCGTCGGATCTCCTGCTGGGTGCGTCCGGTGACGGCGTGTGTCCTACACACACCCCCATTCCGGCGAAGTCAGCCTCTTTGCTTCACTGTCGGCGACTTGCTTTAAGTTTTTCTGCATGTGTTTGTGTATTTCCCATGTTTCTCCCATACAATCTGTCTTTGTATTGCTTAAATTTTACTAGAATTTGTGTTGGCTAAATGCTAGATCGGCCCTCTTTTATTTTGAGAGTGAGCGTTCAATGTAAAGAGGCTCAAATGTAATTCTGTAAGATTTGTGTACTGCTTAAGCAGTTGTTTTTAAGTCAGATCCTTCTGGCTTAGAGTTTAAAGGTCTTGTACCTTTTTTTTCATGATGTAAGCCTTCAGGCCTTTGAAGCAATATATGGTAGCACATACTACTTGCTCAAAAAAAAAGAAAAATTAAAAAAAAAAACAATTGTTGTCCTTATGTAGTATAACATAGCTAGTTTCTTAGAATTGTGGAGTCACATCTGTTATATTTTGTATATATATGGCTATCGTGCATGTGTACATGTATTCTGAAATAGAAAGTTTCTATTACATTAAACCTTTTTATGGTACCAAAATAAAGGTCTTGAGTTTGAGCTATCTTTGCAATTTATTTTACATTTCAATTAAATATTTTACGTATCGGGCTTCACATGTGTAATAAGTTTAAACATACACATAAGGAAGTGATAAAATATTTATTAAATTATTACTTTCATCATTTTTTATTAGTTTGAGCTTATGTGATAATTAATAATTGGGATAAGTAAGTGCAAAATCGGTCCTTGTGATGGACTAAACTACTACTCGCTTCCTATCGTATCAAAGTGAATTCAGAAGTTCTTGGAGTCCAATTCTGTTAAAACATTTTACGAATTCTATTAGGTGTCACATCATTACCAATAAAATGACCACACGTGTCACTCTTAATAAAAAAAAAGTATAAATATATAAAACTAAAAATTATTTTTGAAAAAAAAAACAAAAAAACAAATGAATTGAAAGAGGTGCATGGCCGGGGTGGCCACGCGCCACCTCTTTCCTTTTTTTCTTCTTTTTTTTTATTAAAAAAATAATAATTTTTTAAAAAGTTTTACTTGCTCAAAGACGTACATTAGACAGCTGAAGTTATGTTGTTGATCAACGTTGAAGGATGGTTTCATGTAAGCGTTTTATTTTACTGGGATAAATGCAAAATTAGTCCATATAGGTAGCCTAAATTATAAATCACTCCATGTCATATCAAAGTGAATTGAGTAGTCCCTAAGTATGCCAAAAAAACGATTTAGTCCCTAGAGTCAAATTACTTTAAAACATTAGACAGATTCTGTTAGGTGCTACGTTAACACAAACAAAATGACGACTCCTGTCACTCTTAATTAAAAATATAAATATATTAATAGTATACATTATAAAACTAAAAAAAAAATGATTTTTTTAAGCGAATAAAAAAAAAAAAAAAAAAAGCAAAAGGGATAAGTGTGGCCAACGAGCAACCCTCGACCACCCTTGGGGTGGCTCATTGGCCACCCCTAGATGTGGCTAGAGGTGGCTTGCCATGGGGGTGGCCTTTAAGCCACCCCTACGTTTTGAGTTTGAACTGTCTTTGCAATTTTATATCACATTTCAATTAAGTATTTCATGTGTTGAGTCTTATATGTGAAATAAGTTTGAACACATACGTAAGGAAGCGTTAGAATATTTATTAAATTATTACTTTCATCATTTTCTATCAGCTTAAGCTTATGTGATAATTAATAATTGGGATAAGTGCAAAATCAATTTATGTGGTTGGCCTAAATTACTAATCTCTCGCTATTGTATCAAAGTAAATTCAGAATTCCCTCGAAAATGCCAAAAAAATAATTTAGTCTCGAGTCAAATTCTCTTAAAACATTTTACAGATTTCGTTAGGTGTCACATTAGTGCCAACAAAATGACGACACGTGTCACTCTTAATAACAAAACTATAAATATATTAAAAATCTTAATATATAAATCTAACAACAAAATAAATAAATAAAAAATAAATAAAAGAAGAAGAAGAAGAAGAAGAAGAAGAAGAAGAAGAAAAGAAAAGAAAAGAAAGAAGAAAAAAAGGGTTGGCTGCAATGTTGAATGATGGTTTTCATGTAAGTGTTTTATTTTATCGGGATAAATGCAAAACCAATCCATGGGATTGACTTAAATTATAAATCACTCATTGTCAAATCGAAGTGAATTCAGAGGTCCTTGAGTATGCCAAAAAAATAATTTAATATCTGGAGTCAAATTACATTAAAACGTTTGACAGATTCTGTTAGGTATCACATTAACGCCAATAAAATGATGATACGTGTCACTCGGCTACCTTTGGGGTGGCTCACAAGCCACCCTAAATGTACGTGGTTGGAGGTGGCCTACCATAGGGGTGACCTGAGAGCCACCCCTAGCCAGATCAGGGGTGGTCGAAGGTGACGACAAGCCACCACTCGCAACAGTCTGGGGTGGCTGCCCAACTGACAGCCAACCCTATCTTTTTTAGAATAATGATTCACTGCCACCTAAAGATACAACTTTTCACCACCTTACCTATGTGGCAAGGTGTCCCCCACTACTTTTTGAATTTTTTTATTTTTTAAAAATAAATTAAGGTGATGGACCACCTTGCCACATAAGCAAGATGGTGAAAAGTTGTATATTTAGGTGGTAGTGAATCATTACTCATCTTCTTTAAGAGTGATACGTATTGTCATTTTATTAGCTATAACGTGACACCTAACAGAATCCGTTAAATGTTTTAATGAAATTTGACTCTAAGGACTAAATTATTTTTTTGGCATATCCCAATGAGCTCTAAATTTACTTTGATACGACATGAAGCAATTTGTAATTTAAGTCAACCATAAGGACTGTTTTTGCATTTACCCTTATTTTACATCCCATCCCTTACTGATGGTTTCATGTTGCTTCTAAATCTAATATGAAGAGAAGGACATGGCCCTAAGAAAAAGATAGCAGCAATAGTTATAGCTTCCATTGCAGTTGTTTCCATAATTCTCTTTGTTTGCTATTTCATTTGCAGAAGCAGAAAAAACTTAAAAGGTAAAATTACTTTGACCACCTATACTGCAAAGTATGTAGCCTTTATGTCTAGTAAAGAGAATGCCATTTACTATGACCATGATAGAACTATTTCACAATTACATGGTCATGATAGGACTATTTCACAATTACAAAAATCACATAATCATAATAGAAAGACTATTTCATAATCACAAAATTTACGTGATGTGACCATGGTACAAGTACAAAGATAATAACTTTAGGAATATTTAACAAAGAAGGATCGATCGAGAAGAGGAATAAGATCTGCTGTTTTCTGAGAGAGAGAGAGAGAGAGAGAGAGAGAGAGAGAGCTCCAGCAGTTTTGCAAATGATGGAGGAACGGGAGAGAGAAAAGAGGAATGAGAGAGAATACTACAGCTGTAAATTTTTTATTTCTTTTTTTTTTTTTCGAACAACTTGTTGTCGAGAAGGACCAATAATTTTTTACAAAAAAAATTAGTGCCAACTTAGCACAAAAGGACCCGAGAAAAACCACGGTAAATGCTCTACCATTTCTCTTTTATAAATCCTAACCCTAAAATATAGAGGATTCTAATCCAGACTTCAAGCGCCGAGTATTGGCAAAATAGGGAGAGCCTTTATTGAGAATAATAACTAGAAAAGACAAATGGCAATCAGATTTATACTAGGATTCTATATGAAATCAACCTTAACTCCATGAAAAAAAGTACTTGGACAGCTCAAGTGTAGATGAAAACGACTGTTTGAAAGAAGAAACAGGATCTCAAAAGGTTCATGGAGCATGCGACGGCTCTGGGTTTTGTACCTCATGGAAAGGTTTTAATTTAGAACTTCATTTGAAGAGAAAAACATAACCATCTAGCCTTGTTGTATGGGTATGGGGTTTCTACCAAATGGAAAGGTTTCAAGAAGAGGAATTCAGGGAACCTTCTGTAACTGTAAAGCATACTCCATCTAATGGACTTCATAAATAGTTCGAATGCAAGATGTGTTGTGTCTTATTGCAGATAAGCAGAATTAAGAATACTTACAGAGTTTGGAGTTTGATTAACAATCAAATTTGAGAAATGAATCACTGCACAAAAACTAAGTTCCTCTGATGATTAGCTAAAAAGATAGCTTTTACCCTCTTTTACACTGTTCTTCATCATGTCAAACACAGATGAAGCCCATATTCAGCTGTCATGAAAACATTCCACATTTGCTTCCAAAAGTTGCAAATTATATAAATAATATAACTTTACAGCCTTATCATACAATTTACACAGTGAAGAAGCCTGTATTCCATTTGTTTATACTTTGAAATACGTACTAGATATTACATAGTTCGCAATTGTGGATGATATAACTCTGCATCTTCAATTACCTTCTTCAGAGCAGCTGGTCCCATACACATGAGAACCTATTGCCATAAACAAAACATCATGATCACTTCTGCCTTACATGGTTTTATAGAATGACAAAACGAACATTACAGGCAATGAAAGCTAATCAATAAGCAATATTACACTGTAATGGACCTTAAACACACTTTCTTTCAGGCAATATATTTTTTCTATAAATATGTAGTTGGGTAATATGTTTTAAGAGAAACTTCACTTAATTCCTATGAGAACTTTCATCGTTTTTGCAATCTCTCCCTCAAGTGCAAAAACTCTCAATTTAGTGTCTCCAACTTCTAATTTTTTTGCAATCACACCCCTCCGTTAAGATTTAACAGAAAATCCTAACAGAGGACATGGAAATTATAAAAATACCCCTTTTTTTATTAAAAATAAATAAATAAATAATTGTAATTTAAGGGTATTTTTGAAGTTTCATAAAGTTTACAGGGGTATAAGGGTTATTCTACCCTTTGACCGTCTAATTTAACCCCAAACTCTAACGGGAAGGGTGAGATAGCAAAAAATTGAAAGTTTGCAACATTAATTTGAGAGTTTTGAAACTTTGGGAGGAGATTGAAAAAAGGGTGAAAATTTAGGGGGGTCAAGTAAAGTTTTTCCTAAGCTTTATTAAAGGCAAAACACAAAAGTGGGAAAGAACTTAAATTCCAGAGAGCAAACAAGAGAAGCACCAAACAAAAGAAAATAACACTAATTCCAAAAGTCAAATAATGCAAAATAACACTAATACCAAAAGAACACTAGTCCTTGTGATCTACATAATCCTTTCCCTCTTAGACTTATAGGGCAAGCTACGACGCAATCCCAGATAAGAGATAGTCATGTTGCCCACTAGTATTAAGGGTTGGTAAATGGAGTCAGTTGTATCTGGTACACCTGAAATACAGGAGTGCCAGCTCTTTGCAGAGAACTTCATAAGCATGACTCTTCCTCTTTCAGAAGCTTGTACACAAACCTTAGGTCGAAAGGAAAAATTATACCAATGAATACAATCCCTTTAGAGTTGAGAAGTTCATATCGTGTTTGGATATGATCTCTCTTCCCAAGAATTAAAAATAACCAGAGTTCTTCTAAGTTATAAAGTTCAAATGACGTTTGGAATTCATTTTTTCCAAAAGATGAGAACAAATGAATGCATCTGATTTGGGAGTGAAGGGAAGAAAATTACTAGACCACATGCCGTGAACATCGTAAGTGTAGGTGCAAATGCAGCTAAAGTGGACAATAGTATGCTATGGCATTTTGCTAGGGGCCATAAGATTACATGTCTATGGTTTCTTGATAAGTTTACATTTTTATTGCCTTCCTAGATAACATCTGTTAGTGCTTCGGACTAAATTCGGCGAAGCACAAGAAATACCCCAAGTGTAGAGAGAGCTACGGAGCTGAAAAGTGAGAAAACAGCTTGCTGGAATTTTCAGCCAGCAACTCAAATGGTCATTCAAGGCTGATTAGTTGAGTTGTCTGATGGCTTAAGATTGCTGAAAGAGAGAAGTTTGGGGCTTTGAACAATAAGTTGGAACAATGGTAGTGAAGGTATAGAACAGAGAAAACTCCAGGTTTGTATGCCTCTAATAACTAAATACTCAACATTCCATTATTAACAAAAAAAAACACTGAATTATCTTGGTGCATCACGCACGCCGTGCACACACACACACATATATATATAACTAACTCGGAATCAAAAGAAAGAAAGGAAAAAAAAATAAAAAAAATCCAAGACTCTTAGAAAAATCACTCTATTATAAAAATACCTTTAATTCAGAAGTAGCAGAAATTACAGATCTGCCCGAGTACAAAACTACACATGATACTAGTTACAGGATTTCAATATATATATGCTAGTTATACATGGGATTTTCTATTGCTATATCTTTGACTATATCCAAGCATCAAAGATTCGTTTCTTGAAATTCTTTCCAAAAACACCTTTACTTAATCTAAATTTTCACAACTATCATGACTTTAATATCAGAATAAGTATACTTTTATTAAGAGATCTCAAATATATGCAAAATTGGCCTAGAAAAAAGTTCTAATGGCCAACCTCCCCCTATATCTACCAAAGCCTAAGAAGCTCCCAAAAGAAAGAAAGAAAGAAAAAGAAAAGAAAAAACGATCAACAGGGAAGAGTTGGAAAAAGGCATCAAACCTCATTAGCATCTTTAAAACAACTGGACTCATCTTTTTTCGGCCAATGTACTTGCCAACATCTGCACCCGCAAAAATGAAAAGAAATAAGCAGATAATTCCTAAGTACAATATCTACACAAACTTTATTTTGAAGGAAACAATAAAGGAAGCACATATAAGTCTCAAGTAAAATGGTCATCAAAACGAGACGCTAGGCATAAATCAAATTATGTACAACCCATGTAAAAGCCATGAATAGATAAGCCCACTAACATTTATGTAATAATTCATCAAGGTCATAATATGTTGCTCTCTGATACAACTGTATAACACTTTGCTTGCCCTAGAAAAATTTTCCAAGATTTAGACTATAAGGCAAGAGACAAGACTGGCTCAAGTGATCCGATCTCCATAATTTCCAACACATTTTGGGTAAGTTTCTTAAGTTTTTTATTGCAATTATTAATTTGCAAGTTGAACTTGCAAGCCATGCATGGACCATATAGCAGGGATTAAGAATTATGGGTTCTCAAGCAGACCATTGAACTTCTTAAAGAGGAACATTGCTTCACATCATGTAACCTGTCTTTTCCAAGGCGGCGTGCTAGCTCTTCAGCCAAAGCTTGCCCTGATGTGTCACTGTCTGTTGCCAGGATAACGCGAGAAACCTAATAGGTGAAAAAAAAACCCCTCAAAAACTTCACATCCAAACAAAACTCTATTCAAATGACAGGCACCAAATCCACATACCTTATTAAGGCTTTCTTTGCAGTTCCATAGAAACTGATATGCAGTGTCCTAACTTCACATGCACATACATGCAAATAAAGAATACATATATTAACAAATGAACGATAAATTTCACATACAAAATTTTCGCATGAAAGAGACAAATGTCATATATATAATTAAATAGACTGGAAGAAATGACTCTCAACCACAATTCAAAAGAATAGAAAAACTTAACATATATTTGCAATTTCCCAAGAGGAGAAAACTCTTTAAGCACTACAGTTCATTTTGCATTTTCTTCGGTAATAATACCAAATTTTCAGATGAAATAGATGTCAAAACTATAAAATAAAAACGGCAAAAATTGAATTAGACAATATCTATTACTTGAAGAGTGACTGCCAATCGCAATTCGAAATAATCAGGACATCTGAGCAACATAGATTTACAATATCCCCGGAAGGAAACAGTTTTAACATACTTCAGTCATTTTGCAGTTTGTTGGTTATCTATAGTGATGATTCCTGCCATTTATGACCAACAGATATAAGGGGCCCAGTCACCCTTGCGGACCACGTGGCCAAGAGAGCAGCAAAACCGCTCTTCATATGAAAATCAAGTGGTTTCATAATGCAAAAATGGGAAGGCCCTACTTTGGTAAAGATAGAAAAAATATCAACTTCCTTGATTCTGTTCGAGAGCCAAGAGAAGAATGCACACTGCCTGGCCTAGTTCAGTTGCTTGAAGATTGCGAGATTAGCGTCACAGAAAAAGTATTTTATGAAAATTAATTTTACATCTTCAAATTATCCATTTTCTTAAATAAAATAATCAACAAAATACAGTAATTTGACAGGAAATTACAGATACCATTGTTTCTCCATTCTTTAAAAGCACCAAACAATTATTTTCTTTCCATAACAATATTGTAGAAAAATAATTTCTCACATTTCAGCGAGCATTCTGTCTTTTGGACAAAATTTCCTTTTTTCCTTTTTTTATGAATTCTTTTGGACAATTTACCTGGTATTTTAACAAAAAAAATAAAATAAAATCTGTAACTGTCCCTTAGAAGTTAGAACAGTCGAGTCCAGGGTGCACGTGCCTTTTAAAAGCCAGCAGAGTATTTATGCATATTAAGATGTTTATGGGAACAGAGAATGTAAAGCTCTTCTAAACTTTTATTTAGAGGTGAGACTAGGCCCACTGCTAGAAATTAATATCAGTGAAGTGTGATTACATAATATTTACTAGTAAGCGAATTTTCCTATTCAAAACCTCTAAAGTATATACAAGCACTTCAACATTCTTGGAGAACCACTGCTGAGGAGACAATAATCACAAGGGTTTCAAATGATGCATGTGCTGGTGGTGATTATGCTCTTCCTGCTGATTATAATCTAGACCTATGCAATAAAAATCCTAATAGATCAAAAGTAACAAATATGGGGATTAAGATGTCTATCCAGACGACATGCACCAATATCCATATCATGCAGTTGGGAGTGCGATTCTAAATTCTTGCTAGCCTTGTCTGCAGCATTTTAGTATTAGCACAACAAACTGTATTTTTAAAAATTCATTTTTTTACATGGACAAAGATGAAATTAATTCATATTTTTGGAGTAAACCCTTTTTTCTTTTTCTTTTTCTTTTTCTTTTTCTTTTTCTTTTTGGGTAATTTACAAACACAACCACCTGCAACTTCACCCTCCATCCCATTCTTATGGGCGGAGGAACTACCATTTGAGCAAGAACTCATTGGCATTATGTTGAGGAACCAAATCTACATCTAGTCCAGTAATTTATTCCAATTAGAAATAATCACAATTAATGCTTATGAATGCTAAGCAAACATTGTGAACAATGTTAGTCCATACCAACTCAACAAGGATGTTTATGTATATATATATATATACTCACAGTTTCTTTTGTCATTGATAAGTAAGAACAATTTCTTTATAGAAGAAAAGAATGCATACACAGGATGTATACACTACATCCTCCCAAGATATTACAATCTACAATCCAAAAGAGCAATAAAATCACAAGAGTCACAATGGAACTACCTAGAGCACAGCCAATAGTGCAATAAACGTAGTAAAATGGTATTACATGAGTTTCGATTAAGCTCTATGGCATCAAAGGTATGGTTATTTCTTTCCCCACAAATTGTCTACATGATACAAAGACAAATATCCCTGCAAGTCAAATCACTATCCTGAAGATCATACATAAAATATGCCAAACACCTTAGGGCCCAAAGTACACAGCCAATCATACAATAAACATAGTAAAATGGTATTAAACAAGTTTCCATTAAGCTCAATGCCATCAAAAATATATTTATTTACCGACCGACAAATTGTCCACATGATACAAAGACGAATTGCCCAGAAAATCAAATCACTCTCTTGATTATCATACATAAAATATACCAAACTCCATATTGCATAACTTTTTTCTCTTGGACATAGATGCGTACCATATTGTTGCTCCCTGTTAAATTAGAGATTGTTTACTTAACAAAAGACACAATGTCATCTGCTATTTGCCTATAAGGGAGACATTTTTTCATGCTCCTATAAGACATCAGCAGTTTTGCGTTTAATATACCATATTATATTTATGCCTATTTTTTGGTGAGTATTTACATACCAATTACACACATAAAAATATATATATATATATATATAATAAAATAAATTACACAGGAAAAGAAAAACGCAGGATAGTTGTTTGCATAAAAAAGTTTCAGCGGGCTCGATCCAAAGAATTTTTGTATCAGTGCACACCTTTTCAAAGGACGGTAATTCTTTAGTGGAAACCTTTCCCGGGGCACCACCAGGAACACTTACACAATTGCGGAAGCCAGCTTCCTCCAGTGAAAGCTTATCCATTTCACCTTCGACCTGTAACATCAAAAATAATAAAATCAGGAGCAAGAGTATGAGAGATCTGAATTGCTGTAGAAAAGCAGCCCAAAGAGGTGACAAAGGAATTACAATAATGGTTTCAGACACATCATTTATATCATCAAGACCGTATAATATCTTTTCTGTACCCTTCTCCTGCAAATCAGTAGAAAAATAGTGAAGTAGAATTCAGATCAGAATGCATCTAAATATCATTTCACAAATATGTGCATAATGGCAGACAAATAGAACTGGAACATTTACATTCAAGGAGTTTATTGTCCCATTTCAACAAAGAAAAAAAAGGGTATAGTAAATACATAGTGAACCAACAAGAATCAACTGATTAATCAAGATATCCTTTGCTTGAAGCAGCTATATGTTCACCTCAGTCATACTAACGCAATGTTGTCCATATATGGCAGACCAACTTCAGTACAATGCTTTGACAAATGGAACACAAAATCTAGTATTTAACGGAATATGAGCTCTCCGAGAGCCCATTTGGCATCAAATTAAAAGTTTTGATGATCCAAATCATGAGGAACTTCAGCATATGCAATCTCTATAATGCACCAGAGGCATTTGATATTATCAGAAGATACTACAAACTAATGATATGGATGTCAGTATTTCATCATATTTGCAGATGTAAAACTCCAAGCTAAGCCTTAGCATCTTACCTGCCAAAACCTCTTTCCTATAGTTCGGTACTTGCAACCAACAAGCTGTCCATTTCGTCTGTAAGTAAAAGCAATGACATTCTGCGCATGAAAACTTCAATAGAAATTATTCATCCAAAAAGAAAAACTTCAGTAGAAATTAGAAATTATCAACTTCTCACAGTTGAAGTCCTTGAGAATTAAAGCACCAAACTATAGGAGGGAGAGAGAGAGAGAGAGAGAGAGAGAGAGAGAGAGAGAGAGAGAGAGAAGTTGTGGAGAATTTAAGATGGATTATTCATTGATGATAAAATGATATAATGAATAATAGTTGTCCTAGAAGAGACAGAGGAAAAAAAGCTCTACACCATTTTTGTATGATTGAGAATACAAATAGATTGGTTCCTACTATACTAATTAATCAAATTCTGGTTGAATTAAGTTGAGATTTGTAACTAAGCTAAAAGCTCATATCGAACAATTAATATATTATGCGTGTTTTTATATACATATATGTACACACCTATATGCCTGCTCTTAAATCATCAATTGTTCCAAAAGATTAAGCTGATAGGAAAATGTGAATTTAATCATTTAATTAATATTCTAATACAAATATACACGTATATATTAGTGGGCAGTTAGGATCCACACACACACATATATATTAGTTGGCAGTTAGGATCCTCCTAAGATAAATGGATTAGGTTGGATGTGTTCTAAAAATTTAATTAGATGGATCATAAATGGGTAGAGGGTGATTATGAATCCCAGCCAATTATGAACTATCCAAACCTGCTCTAATCAACCCATATGCCACCCATAAATACAACTCATACTCCATCTGTCTGTATATAATAGTCTTCACTCGAAAATGCACAAGTTTTAAATGTTAGTAAAAGAAAAGCTCCTACATACCTCGATGTTTTAACTTACGAACATCACCCTTTACTATTACACTGAGAGGTGAAAAACGAGTCATATCTTATTTAATGAATATTATAGATAAAGACTATTGTGGAAACTGTAAAAAGATATTCTTACCTTTTCTAGCAATGAAAAAATATTTTGGGACAACCACAAAATGAAATAGACTAATATCTAGGGACGCTACTAGCTTAAGTATCCAATGTAACATAGTTTTGAACCTATGATCATCCATTCAAATATAAAATGTTAAGTTTTAATATTTATATAATTCAGGTACCTTATCATTAGACATTTGCATAACAGCATTTCTTCGCAATGTTTCTTCAGATATCATCCGCTCGCCAAAATATGCAATCAGCTGAAACAGAATAAGAGCAATATTAACACTAAGTTAAACATCAGCAGTTGCACATAAACAGCAACATGGGAGGCAGAGAGAGAGAAAGAGAGAGACTAATCATGGATAAAATACCAGGAAAACACTAAGAGAACATCTAATACAAGCTCTCAAAGCCCTTCATATATCCATGACTTGTATTTCAATGCACACAGTAAATCATGTAACATGTGTCCTATACACAACCTTTACCCAAGTTCTTTACAAGCAATTACACACTTCCCTTTTGTTGTTCTTCTTGGTCATTGGAGGCCTGCTAGTCTGAGTGCCAGCACAGGAGAAGACAGTAACTAGCCTTTTGATTCCAAGTTAAATGGCAAAAAGCAGGGCAGGCATCTCCAATCATGCCAGCAAAGAGGTAAGCAGAAGCTAGTCTAAAGCCTTGGATGGAAAGTGCCAGGGAAGACAGGATATCAGGTCCAGATGAGGGGCTGAATCATCAATGTCAGGGATATAAGCTAATGCACTCTTTGTCCTTCGATAGTCTAGATCCCCTAGAAGTGGAACAAGCGAGAAAAATAAAATGCTAGCACTCTGGCAAGTAAAGGACAATAGAGATTCCACTTCTAAGATATAATAGACCGCTTTCTAATGAGGAGAAATTGAGGAAGGATGCAGTTACAGTTGAGCTGGAGAAGACTATTCTTTTGGAGGAGGGAGCTGGAGGCAAAAGTTGAGGGCATTACGGTGAAGAGAGGGAGATAAAAATACCAAGTTTTTCCATAGGGTCGCGAACTATAAATAGAAACGGTAACAAGATAGAGAACTTGGTTATTAATGGTGTTTTTGTCTTATATACGTCTTGTGTACTTGGGTTGCCTCTTGCGCTTTTTAGTAAATTTGCTTTACTTTGTAAAAAAAAAATTAGACATTATTTATGGTGAATAGGAGTAAACCATTTCTCCAGGTATATGTAAAATAAAAACAGAGGTGACTATCCGTAGCATTCATAGGCCAGTTACCTCACTTGTGAATGGTAATAGTGAAGCACAAAGTTTGACACCAAGCTATGTGAAAGGGAGGAGCTGGTAAATCTAATGACATTGAATGTATAATTAAATGAAGTACGGCGAATGGTATTTATGATCAATACAAACGATTGCTTGCCTAAATATAACCATACTCATTGCTTGGTCTCATTGAGATGGTCCATAATTATAAGGTGGAGCTTCTAGCATGAGCAGAGATAACTTGCTTGATGCCAATAGTCATCGAAACCATATGATACATCATACATGATAATGTCATTCAACTCATATCAAACCAGTTTATAATTAACGTATTATTACAATAAACATAGTGGCTTGAATGATGCAGTATAATATACAGCAAGTCAACCCAATCAATTTCTAGGAGACTGATTTGCTTAAAACCCGAAATTTTCCCCAAATTTATGCTTATTAAATGAAAGGGGAGACATGTAAAATACTTATCAAACCTTTCAAAGTCGAACTATTCTATAAGGGTTTCCCTTGTGCATTGATCAGCATTTGCCAGGCTCTCTCTTCTATATTGAAATAATCTTTAGATTGTTATACTCACTAATGATGTTTGAGAAAATCTAAATAACTCGAGTAATTGGCCATTCAATGTCACTTTTACTGCTTATGTGTAGTATTCTTTTGGGGAAGTGGCTTTGGTGCTATGCTCATGAGAGAGACGCCTTATGAAGGATGATTGTGGATTCTATATATGGCAGTGCATGAGGTGGGTGGTGTACAAATGAGGTTCATTGCACACTATAAGGATGCGTGGATGGCAGATCATGTGTAGTTGCAAAATGGAAATACTCATTGGAATATATTCTTTATCAAACCCGTGCATATGATTGGGGGAAGTGGAAGTGGTCTGTTCTTTCTTTGACATGTTGTACTCTCACATAGGAAGGCAACGAGGTAAGGAGAGAATTTGTTGGATCCCTTCCACAAGGAAAAAGCTTGAAGTGAAGTCTTACTACCATGTGTTATCTGTTCATGTAAGTTCTCATTTTCCTTGGAAGAGTATTTAGAAAGTTAAGGCTCCTTCAAGAGTAGCGTTCTTTAAGTGGACGGCAGCCTTGGGAAAAATCTTGACTTTGGATAACTTAAGGAAAAGGAATGTTATTGTGGTGGATTAGTGCTACATGTGCAAGAAAAGTGGAAAATCTATTGATGACCTCCTTCATTGTGAGATTGCAAGAGAATTCCTTTTTCTTTTTTTAATAAGTAATCGACACACATCATTAAAAGTGTAAGGCCCCCTAAGAAAACAGGAAGTATACAAAAGGAAACTCCTAACTAGAATAAACGAAAAAAAAAACAAGAAAATCACTATAACTAATCGTCAAAGGAGATATATAAGCCGTTGTCCACATATACAAAGTCTTGAAGAATAATGACTTAATCTCTTCCAAAGTCCTCTCCCGGCCCTCAAAACTTATGTCATTCATTTCCCTTCATAAACACCATAAAAGGCATGTGTTCTCTTTAGCCTTCTGGAGCGTTTGGGGTGGGGTTATGGAATAATATTAAGAAGGGTTAGCGGATATTTTTGTGTCATACTAGATTTGAGGTGAGAAATGGCTCCAAGATTAGATTTTGGCATGATTAATGGTATGGTATATGGCCCTTAAGAAGGCATTTTCCAGATTTATTTAATATTGCCTGCGCAAAGGATTGAGAAGCTCTAGCATGATTTCTTATGGGTGGACTAGGTGAAGAGTTCAAATATTACCTAGTTAACTAGTCCAAGGTTTGCTCTTGGCTCTCTAAGGGAGGGTTTGGAATTTGGTACTTGCTGGTGTTTAGTCATGCTATCTTAGGTAAATATGGCTTTAGCGCTATGTGACTGTTGGAAGTCCATCAACAAGCATACAAATTGACTACATGTCTAGGCATAACCCTACCACCCTTGGATAAGTACATCATTTTCCAACGAGCCTACCGATGCTCTATCTTCTCAATAAAATCATCCCAAATATGCTTGGCCTTATAGGAAGCTCCAACGGTAGGCCGAGATACTTCACTGGCAAAGAGGAAACCCACAGGCCACAACCTATAATTCCAGCCAGCCTTTCCACATGTTCAACATTTCCCACAAGAACCAATTCTAAGTTAGCCAAGTTAATCTTTAAGCCCGAAGCAACTTCAAAGATGAACTAGATTAGCACCACAAAGGATCAAAGTATCATCAACAAACAGAAGGTGAGAGAAAACAAACCCACCAACGTTACCCACTGTGAAACCAGACAACAACCCCCCACTCACAGTTGCAGAAATCATTCAACGCCTCCATCACAAGGACAAACAACAAGAGGGGACAAGGGATCTCCTTGTCACAAACCACAGGAAGTACTGAAAAAACATGTTGAAGTGTTGTTCACCAAAACCAAGAAGGATATCGAGGAAATGCAATGAGCTATCCAAGAGCACCATTTCCCCCGAAAACCACACCTCCTCAGAATATACAATAGAAAGTCTCAAATTTTATTTTTTAATAAGTAATGTTGCAACTTTATTGAAAAAGCGTAAGGCGCCCCTACGTACACAGGCTATATACAATAGAACTCTTACAAACCTAGAACCCAAAAAACAGCAAAATGACCCATCAAACCCTCCCAGCCAAAAAGCACCCACAACACCCAGAACCCACGTAAGACCCAAATCCCAAAAGACAGTTGAAGCCCCCATCAAAACCGTCCTTGAAAACACCTAAACCTGCCCCGAAAGCACCCCAACCCAACAAACCCCCAAAACCCACCAGAAACCCCGAACAACCCTCCCAAAAAAGACATACATATACCCAAAACCCATGTGAGAGACCCAAAACCCAAGCCGACAGAAGCTGAAATTCAAAGCAAACCCAAAAAAATGCAACAGCGGTGGCACGTGCTGACCACGTGTACCGGTGCAGCGCATGCGTCCACGCTTTGTAGCAGCGCAGAATCTACCAGAGAAGCCACCAGAGAGGCAAGTCAAAAGCTTCCTAGGCCACTCATGCCAGAACGGCACTTGACGGCCACCCGCAGCTACGTCGACGATGGTGTAGAGCTGGAGCACGACGAAGAGTCCCCCAGTGAAGCATGTGCATGGAGAGGAGGTCCCAAACACTGTAGATCTACAACCCAAGATGCAAAAGAAACAATCAACCACCACATTCGCGCGGCGGCCATCCACAGAACCAACGTCGACTGTTAAGAACAGAATAAGCCGGCAAGGCCTCGACCGGGGCCCGTGCACGTGAAAAATGACCCAACCACCGTAGATCTACTCCAAAGAAGTAGAGAAACCCAAAACTAAAAGACCAAATAGAAGAAGAAAAAACACTAGAGCACCTAGACTAGATGAGGACCAGATGAGGAGGAAGGAGGGAGGAGGGAGCCTCTCCTCCATCCTCACTTCACGTTATCAGAGAAGAGACCTAAGGGTTTTTTGTTGAGAGGGAGACGTGAGAGAGGAAGTCTCAATTAACATGATCATAAGCTTTTTCTCAATCCATTTTGCATATAACACCCGGTTCACCAAATCTTAATCTACTATCAATGCATTCATTGGCGATAAGAACAAGATCTAGGATTTGCCTACCTCTTATGAATGCATTCTTCGACTTGTAGATGATCTTCTCCAAAACCAATCTTAAGCCTGTTTGCTAAAATCTTAGCAATAATTTTGTAAATCCACCCACCCCCCCGCGCCCGAAACTCCTTCAGATCAACAACCCCTAGAATCTTAGGAATAAGAGCAATAAACAAAGCATTAAGGCTCCTCTAAAACTGACTTTTAGCATGGAAGTCAGGGAAAAGCAAGAGAATTATTATTTTTTGATAAGTCATGTCATTTCATTAATAAAGCACAGAAGGGCACAACCCTAGTACACGGGGAGTATACAAGAGAACCTCTAATAGGAAAGAACATAAAATAAATTTAAAAAATCTGCATAGGTAAAAACACTCAAGCTATGATGTACCGCTATCCATGTATATAACGTGTTAAGCAAACGTTTTGGTATCGATGCCTCTACATCTTCAAGTGCTGAGCATTCCGCTCCCGCCAAAGACACGACATTAAACACAGCGAAGCTAACTGCCAAACTTCCTTAGCTGGACCACAACCAAATGAATCGCCCCAGCTAGTCAACAATTCCAGTACCCTTCGCGGTATAACCCACTCCACCCCAAACAAAGTAAGACTCTAACTCCTATAGTTCACGAGCAACTTCGCAATGAAGTAACAGATTTTCAATGGACTCCCCACTCTCTCTTCTTCTTTTTTTATACCGGGTGTCCCACGGTTTGTAAGCCGTGGACTAATCCTTGGCCTAATGTCCAACGCCACTCCAGGCATTGGGACTCCCCACTCTTCTTACACGTACAACACTACTAAACCACCACAACATTCCTCTTTTGCAAATTATCATGTGTCAAAAAATTTCCTAATGTTGTTGTCCATACAAAGAATGCTACCCTCGTCGAAGCCTTTACAAGCTAGATACTCTTCCAAGGAAATAAAGGGCCATCTTGTCTAATTAACACTTCATAAAAGGACTTCACTTCAAATTGCCCATTTTGGAGAGGCTCCAAACTAAACTATCATCCTCTCTGTGTCGAACCGAAATAGAATATAGCCACTTGAAGAAGGAGAGTACCATCTCCACCTCCCGATCATGGATTGGTCACGTAAAGATGGCATTCCACTGCGTAACTTCATCTTGAGCAAACAAATTATCTGCCACCCTTGCATCTTTATGCCTATCAATACTAAACAAAACTGGATAGCATAACTTCATGCCAGAAAGTTACTTGAGACCCAACCCCCACCTCAAATCGAACAAATTTGTGAAACTTATCGCACCCCCTTCTAATATATTTCCACACACCCACTCCAAAAGTACCCAAAATCTCTTTAGAACACCTACCAACCCTTAAACTCTCAAATTTATCTTCAATCACCAATCTCCATAGTACACTTTTCCATTTGTTTGGTGTTGTTTGTGTTATGCCTAGAAGAATGAGAGAGATGTTGGGGAATAAGAGAGGAAAAATGGGAAGCCGTAATGCTATGCAAGTTTGGAGGTTGGCCCTTTTGTATTTAGAGCCTGTTTGGGATTGCATTGGAAAATAAAGCTTTTGTCTATAGAAAAAGTCTGAAATAACTTTTTAGAAAAAGCATCATTTTCAAGCTTCCACCAAAATGTGTTTTGTGCTTTTTCAGAACAAAAAAGTAAAAAAATAGTTTTTTAAGTTTTTTACCAAACGGACACATTTTTGCTTGGCACATTTTTTTAAGTACTAAAAGCATTTTTTAAGCTCCTGAAGGCAATCCCAAATAGGCTCTTAATGTGGTGTATTTGGCAAGAGCGGAATGCAAAGAGCTTTGAAGATCAAAAGACTTCGTTGATAGAGCTGAAAAATATGTTGTTCTAATCCCTCTACGCATGGATAGCAACGTTCAATTGCTTGCCTGTTTTCAATCCTTCTCTTGTACACTTCTTGTGTACTAGAGTTGCGCCCCTCTATACTTTTAATGAAATTGGATTACTTATAATATATGTGTATATATATATATAATTTGATGAGGGCGATGGCTCCAAAATTAGATCCTGGCATGACGTACAGTGTGACGATCAAGCCCTCGAGATAGCTTTTCTGGACTAGTTCAGTATTGCTCGTTTTAAGGAAGCTGTTGTGACAGACCATTTGGAGCTTTCTAATGCCTCTTATTAGTAAAATGTTAACTTTCTTAGAACAGCTCACGAATGGGAGGTGGATCCTCAAGATAGCTTTTCTGGACTTGTTCAGTATTGCCTGTTTCAAGGAAGCTACCGTGGCAGACCATTTGGAGCTTTCTAATGCCTCTTATCAGTAAAATGTTAACTTTCTTGCTCACGAATGGAAGGTGGATCTTTTTACCTCGTTCTTCAATTTTTTGTATTCTTTCAGATTGAGACAAGGTGATGAAGATAAGCTTTGTTAGGTACCTTCCAAGAGAGGGTTGTTCGATGCTAAATCATACTACAATGTTCTTGTTCCCCATAATAGTACTCATTTCCCTTGAAAGAGTATTTGGCGGAATAAGATTTCTTTGAGAGTAATGTTCTTTGTTTGATCAGCCACATTAAGGAAGATCATCACCATGGACAATCTAAGAAAGTGGCATGTCATTGTGGTTGATTAGTACTGCATGTGCAAGAAAAGTGGGGAATCAATGGATCATCTACTTCATTGTGAGATTGCCGGTACTCTTTGGAAAACTATTCTTAGCAGTGTAGGGCTAGCTTGAGTTGTACCTAGTTGGGTGGTAGGCTTCAGTTTAATGCAATATGGAAGATGATATTGTCTTTAGAGGAAAAGAAATGAGCGGGGCTTTAAGAATAGTGAGACGACATTGGTGAAACTAAAGACTTTATTCTTTTAGACACTTTACCACTGAGTTGCTGCCTTTGATTTCAATATTTCTAACTTTCATGTTTTTCTACATCCCCCTTCTTCTTCTAATTAGGTGTATCTCTTGTATACATCATGTGTACTTGAATTGAGCATTTGCGCTTTTTAATGAATTTGCGATTACTTATCAAAAAAAGTATTCTTTTCTTCTTCCTAAAATGTAAGAGAAGTGGTAAGAGAAAGAAACAAGTTAATTCTAAGTCAGATCTTGTACGTGTTTTAACAATAAAAGAGTAAAATGTTGAGGTTGAAGGGAAGTTATTCCAACATGTAAAGAATTCCATTAATATGGATAAAATATAATTTCCTGTGGGTGCTGGAGATAGCCATAGCAAGGACATGTTCATGCTTTAAGATATAATTTTTGCAGAATACCAGTTGAACTAGATTGAATAGTCCAGAAACTATTTGTCAATTTTGGATGACATAATGCAATGAAATGTTATATTTGTTAAGAACTAGTTCAGCAATTACCCAATAATTCTAAGCCTGATCTCCCTTGCACTTTAACAGCAACCCTAGTCACTAAAAACGGAACTCTACCCTTACCAACATTTCAAACCACATGCCCTGAAAAGATCTCTACTTTGATTCTTGATAATAATATATTCAAAGAAACACGTAATTGGATGAAGAGTTCTTATAAATGAAGCATATGTAAAATAATAATCGAAGTACCTTGGCACCTAGTGGTTCTAAACCTAGACTTTCCTCTGACATTTGTTCAATGGACTTTACTTTTTTGGTGACTCCATTATATGCTGCCATGCTGTCTGCAACAGACTAAAACCAAACCAACAAGAAAAAAAAAAACAATTTGCTTAGTTTTTCTCGTTTTGCATAGGAAATACGTAAGTTGGTGCCTATAATATTTTTACCTGGCCTGCCCATCCACATTCAGTGTGAAAACACCTCCACATCGCCAAACTCCTACAAGATTCAACCACAGAAGCATCAAGGCCTAATTCCACAACCCACTACCATATACGTATGCATATCAGCAAGTAGGAGAAGCAGCTCACCCATCTTGGATGATATGAAGGGATAAACTCCTCACCATTGACTGTCCACCTTTGCACTATGTTACCGAAGAACAGAAGATTCAAAAACATTGAATAGATTTATTTTATACCAAAGTTGCAAAGACTATATATGGATAACCAAAAGTTATATACAATAAAGGAACATACAGTGTGCCAGCAAAATGATTTAGATGTGCAAAAACGTATTAACAGAGCTGTAAACGAGAGGAGAAACCTTGGGGCAAAACAATTGATGGTACCGTCCAGGCGTAACAAAATCGCCGCATTTGATACCAAGAACCTCCATTTTCTCCTTTACCACTCTCACTTTAGCCAAATCATCAGTTTTCACTCCTATTTTCTCCACATTCGCTTCATGAAAGGATCAATTAAAATTGTAATTTGCTCCACATTAGCTCCAAGACAACCCAAATTTTCAATTAAAATAATTGAAAAAATAAACAACAGGAAGACATTAAAGGGAGAGTTTTTGCCTTCAAGTTGGATTCAACATCTTAGGTAATTTAGAAAATGATAAGTGCAAAAATACCAACAGCTAATATATCCTTTCATGTAACTCTGTTATTTCTCACTGCCCTTTCTGGTTGTCTAGAAAATGCGGGTAAAGAATGCAACGTCTAACTTCTGAAATAACATCAAATTGCAATATACGGAAACCCCAAAGACAAACATGGTTACTTCACCAGGCAAATCATAAATAATCCAAGCTTAGTTCAGCCAACGTCTTACTAACTGGAAACAAATATGAAAACAAAAACAAAAGCAGCATAAAAAAAAAAACAGCAGATTCCATTTGGTTTTCTTTTCTCGACAACCAAACAAAGGAAAAAGAATATTTGTTAGGGTAACAAAAAAAAATAAAAAAATAAAAAAGCGGTAAAATCAGTGTAAGGGATAAGTGGATGGTTAAAAAGGTTGATTAAAGTTTAAAGCAACCAAACAGTGGTATAGTATAGTATAGTCTAAAAAGTGTTTGGTGAGGCAAGGCAGTACCTGGTGGAGTGGTATGAGAGAGAAAGCGAGCCCAAACACGGCCTAATCTGGTGGGAGAGGCAGAGGGGGAGGAACCAAGCAGGTGCTTGGAAGAGAAGAAAATGTCGGGAGGACGAAAAAGACAACGGTTAATGAGTGCCATTTTTCCTAAACTCTTAACTTCGGCAGGCACATGGAGAGAAGAGCCAGACACGGTCTTATCTCTCCCTCCTCATTCTCTTCTGAAGCCAAGGCCCAAGGGGGTGATTTTTATTGTTTTTTATTTCTTTTTTTCTTTTTTAAGAATAAAGCGGTGGGCTTTTTTCAGAGAGCCCTTCTACACATCCTCCACTCATCCTTCCTTCATCACCTTCTTATAATAAAAATCAATTTTTTTTAAGGAAAAGAGGGTGATGAGTGGAGGATCTTTAGCATTTCCCTTTTTCAGAACACTGTTTTCATTCAAACTAAAGGTCAGAATATCGTATAGTCGCCTATTCAATGTCTACCGACGTCCCTTAACAAACCGCCGTCAACTTCCGGAGTTCGGTAGTTTATTTTTTTTTTCAAAAAAAAAAAAAAAAAAAAACTGCTTCAATGTCAGCTGGTTTGGTGAGTGGTATAATTTTAATTCCATCACTTAATCTAACTGAATCAAATTGTGATTACTTGTTTAGTCCAAAAACAACACATTTTAGACTGTAAAAATGGGATTGGCCTAAATATACAAAGCCTACAATTAACCGACGTTATCAAGTTCACTTAACCGAAATAATTGAAATTTATTCTTGTCAATATGAAGTCAATTAATTAACTTAACCGGCTTTTTTAATTCAGCAGGCGAAAATACATATACCGTCACCAATTTAACGATACCCAGCTCTATTCCACACTTTGTTTGCCTTTTTAAAATACTCTTGTGTACAATTTCTTTTGAAGGGTACAATTTTTAAAATTAACAAAGAATTATGTGTTCTATTAAAAATCTATCCAAATTTAAACATAAAAGACAAAATTTAAAACACACATGTACGTAGTTTACCTTCTATTTAAAAATTTATTTACATGTACATAAAATAATTATTAATTTAATAAATTATATTGAATGAATTTTCTTGGATTTTGCTCTTTTATTATGCTAGAAAATTAAAGAAAAGGTTTGTCTAATAGTTTATATATTAGGAGGACCGAAATTTCTCATGAACCAACTTCTAATAGTGACATGTATCCCTTGCATGTAAGAAGCACATATTTTTTTAATTGCATATGCTTCTCACATATTTTTTTAATAGCTTAAAAGACATTTGTCGTTTTTAGAGACTAGTTTATATAAGTTTCATACAAACCAATTTGTAAAAAAATTTGTCGGAGGATGATGATAGTAGTAGGTGTGAGTAATGTTAGAAGTCCTCATTTTAAACTCTTGTATTCCTCTAAAAATAACGTACATTTTAAAATTACTATTTGCTTTGTAATAGATTATTATTGAATTTTTTATTTAATGATAATTTTAAAAATCATGTAATTTTTTGACGGACACAGAAAGAAAATACTTCTAAAATTACTCTTGTTCAATTTCAACAACTGTTTAATTTTAAAATCAACCATTGAATACATAGAACCTACGTATAGGAAAATAGATTCAATTAATAGTCATTTTAAAAAAATAATTGTTAAAATTATATAGAAGTTATAAACGTAACATATACCAATAAAAAATGACCTCGAGGGTCGTCCAATTCTATAAAAAAAAAAAAAAAAACTATAGTAAAGATTTGCTTGGGTCCAAAGCAAATTCTAAACCCAAAATACAAGGGAAACGTACAGCGCCCAACAAGGAAAGGTAGACCGACATCTAAACCTTATAAAATGCTTGACTAGTAGAAGTACCGTGTAATTTGTAAACCCTACGTACGTACGAAGAAAAAATATTCAAAAACCTGCGGCCTTTCTTTCTGGTCTCTCTTGTTTCTCGGTTTAAGTTTGTATGTGTGGTAATGGAGAAGATTCTGGGAGTTAACGTTGTTTGGGGCCGATCGTGAGGAGGCCAAAGACTAGGATAGCGTGCACGTTGGGACCGTCGTCTCGGTCGATGGACATGTTAGAGAAGCTTCTTTGGGCAGGGATCGATGAACGTGGCTGGCTTCAACGCAGGCATTCTCTTTGCTTTCATGTTGGATACACAGGTATTTTTATTTTCTCTTCTCGATCTTTGCTTCAAACCGATCAAAAATCCCCTATTTTTGCTCCAAAAACTGAGCTTCACCTAGGCACGTTCCATCTTTTCAATCTTTTGTCTTCGATCTTGTACGTTAATTTCAATTCTTTTTTTCCTTGGTACTTTTTCTTAAATTTTTGTGGATATTAATTGCGTGTTATATGTATATATATATATATACATGTTTTTTTCTTCTTCAAATTGGGTTATGGCCTTGTTGGGTTTTCTCTTGTTTGCTCCTCTCTCTCTCTGTGATGAGATTGTCGGTCGCTAGCTGCTAGAGTCGGTTCATAAAGAATGTGTATGGGTTGGCTTTTGGTTGCCCTACCGTTGGATCTTCCATATATATACATGCATATTTATACCTCAAAAATTACAGTTTATAAAATATGTTGAAAGCGAATCAAGATCCTACATGCATGTGGTAAGAAACAGCTTTTGATTGTTGTTGAATCAAAATCAAGTTTTCAATTTCAAAATTATTCTCAAATCTTTTCATTTTGGTTGCAATAACTGGTAAGCATCGAATATTGCACATTCAAGCCCCTTAACTTACATATGACAATTCATTAGCATTGTTATTTGTTTGATTTTGTGTTATTTTATTGATTTTAGGTTTTAAATAAACATGCAATTAATTCCATTAATTTCCGGCTTAAAGCACACTTTAAGAAAAGCTAAAAGATATGGTTAAGCTTAACCAATCATAATAGAAGGCCTATATGATGTGATTAAATTTAATCAAATCAAGAAAATGATTAAATCGGAATTTCTCTGATAAGAGTCAAAATCGGATTGGATTCAAATTTGGATTCTGCACACGTCTCAGTATTTTGATCATAACTTTCTGCTCATGTATCGGATTATGTTGAAATTGGTGGCGTTAGAAAGATAATAAAAAATGAAACAAATATGTCTAAATTAGGTATTTCCTATTTCGGATGTTTGCTATGCCAAAATCGCACCGCAATAAATGAACGCAAATCTAAACGAATCCTATTCTGATTTGTACTAGGATTGGTTCCTAATTTGACTAGAAGACTCAAATACGATTTTTCTGAAATTTCTAGGGCTTTTAAGGCTTGTTTGCTTTCTATAAATAGACTCGTAAGCTTCAAGAAAATGTGTGCTTAGCTTTAGACAGAAAATTCTTCTTGAAGGCATGACAAGTTGAAGAGGAGAAGAACATGGCAGAAGACCATCTCAGCACTACAATGAACGGCTAAATTCGTAATAGGATATTGATGTAGCCATTTCTAAGTAACAATAGTTTAATTGTATTTTAATTTGAAAATTTTTATATGCATGATGATTGTATAACCGTGAAAATTGATCTTAATGTTTATATTCAATTATTATGAATTTCTTATCTTGTCTTAGAAAGTCTTTTATATTGGTTAAACTCAATTCTTTATATTTTATGTGATTATGTAAATGATTGTTATACAACAGTTTTAATTGACATACAATCAAGAGGGTTAGATAGACTATTCTTAGGGAAGACGAATTGCACTACACTCTAGTTTATAGTGTAATTTAGGTAGACAGATAGCACTAACCGAAGATGAATTATGCTATTTCATTGATTATGTGTATCCTATTAAAGACATAGCTAATCCATATCTAGGGAAGACGGGTCGTACCACATCTTAGTGATTAGGTGAATGGTTCATGTCAACCGAAGATGGATTATACTTATTTTTTAGAGATAATTTTTTGACTACTCGAGTGAGACGAGCCCTACATCATGCATAGACAGTTCGTACTAATTTGAAAAATTGATAGTATGCATGATATAGGTCTCATCTCACTCGAGTAATAAAAAAATTAAATCTAAAGAATAAGTATAATCCATCTTCGGTTGGCACGGACTGTCCACCTAATCACTAAGATGCGATACGACTCGTTTTCCCTAAGCATGGATTAGTTACGTTTTTAATAGGATACATACAATCAATGGAATAGTATAACCCATCTTTGATTGGTACGAACTGTCTACCTAAATTACACTATAAACTAGAGTGTAGTACAATCTGTCTTCCCTAAGCATGGTATATCTAACCATCTTCATCATATGTCAATTAAAACCGTTATATAATAATCATTCACATAATCACAAAAAATATGAAAGATTGAGTTCAATCAATATAAAAGATTTTCTAAGATAATATAATAAATTCATAATGATTGAAATATAAACATTAAGATCAATTCTCATAGTTATACAACTATCATGCATATAGAAAAATTCAAATTAAAATACAATTAAACCATTGTTACTTAAAAAGGGTTACATCAATACCCTATTACGAATTTAGCAGCTCATTGTGGTGCTGGGATAGCCTCCTGTCATGTTCTTCTCCTCTTCAACTTGACACGCCTCCAAGAAGAATTTTCTGTCTAAAACTAAGCACAACTTCTCTTAAAGCTTAGGGGTCTATTTATAGGGAGTAAACAAGCCTTAGAAACGTTAGGAATTCCAGAAAAATCGTACTTCAGTCTTCTAGTCAAATTAGGAACCAATCCTAGTACAAGTCGGAATAGGATTCGTCCAGATTTACGTTCATTTATTGCGGTGCGATTTTGGCATAGCAAACATCCAAAATAGGAAAAAGCTATTTTATACGTATTTGTTTCATTTTTTATAATCTTTCCAACGACACCAATTTCATTGCAATCCGAGACTTGAGCAAAAGGTTATGATTGAAATACTAAGACATGTGCAGAATCCAAATTTGAATCCAATCCGATTTTGACTCTTATTGGAGAAATTCCGATTTAATCATTTCGTTGATTTGATTAAACTTAACCGCATCATATAGGTCTTCTATTATGATTGGTCAAAATTAAGCATATCTTCTAAATCTTCTCAAAGTGTGTTTTAAGCCTAAAATCAATGGAATTAATTGCATGTTTATTTAAAACTTGAAAATAATAAAACAACACAAAATTAAACAAATAACAATGCTAAGGAATTGACATATGTAAGTTAAGGGGCTTGAATGTGCAATATTCGATACTTATCAAGAACTTTTTACTTTTGCTTGATTATTGAAAAAAATTGCTCATAAGGTGTAATACATGAACCTGAATTAGATCATCATCGATCACTGTTTGTTGTTATGAGTCTCAATTAATATGGACCTTTAGTTTTATGTCAAAAGCAGCTTCCAGAACAAATCAAAATCCAACGTCAGTTACAAAATGTTAAGGAATATTTCACTTAATGTAGATTTAATATGAATGATTATTCTAAAGTTCTGACATGAGTGTTTCAGTGAAATTTACTGAAACTTTTATATACAAGCTAAGATCGAATCTCATAGGGTACAAAAGGATAATCATGTAACTAAATCAAGTTATTAAGGAAAAGAGATAGTGAACAAAGTAACAGTATATGAATTTTGGCTAAACTACGGAATGATTTAATGGATAGGTAATATGTAATAAATAAGTACATCACAATGATTAATTAATTAATTGAAAATACATATTAAAGTACAGTCACATTTGTTTAGTGGAATCAATTGTGATTAATAGTATCTTGTGACTTGTCACGGGCCTATTGAAACTAATTGTATCTTTTTCTTTAGGTCCCTCTTTGAGTTAATGTAAATTGACTATTTGGTTTTGGGCCTTAGTTATTTATTAAGACTTGTTTTATTTTATAAAACATAGGCTAAGTAATTCAATTCTTATGTGGCTTATTATTTTAAGTTGATTGAGCTCAGGGATTTAATTCCTAAAAGCTTAAATGGAGTTAAAAGAGTATTGGGCCAATAGGATAAAACACAAGTTCAAGCATTGGGCTTCTAAGAAAGGTGCTAGGGTTAAACCTATTCTGGATGTTCGCCTTTAAACCTACAAGGATTCTATAGCCTAGTTATACAAGGAGCATGAATCATAGTTCTACAAGGATTTTATATCCTAGTTCTTCAAGGACCATGAATCCTAGTTCTACAATGATAAGCACTTTTCCTACTTTTCCAAGTGTTTTGAATTTTTTTTCTCAACACATTTTCTTAAGTTTTCTAATGTGTACCAAGCTTGAAATTTTAAATTCCTATTACATGAATTTGTGAGATTTATTTTTTATGCATAATCAATGAAAGAAATTTCTTTGACTATAGAATATGTTATATATGGTATATAACATATTAATGATCAAAAGAAAATAAAGTTATAAGTATTTTTCCAAACTCTAACCCTAATCCATAAACCCTAAAAGTATGGATCGAAAAATCTTTAACCTAATATTTTTGGGTTGTGATAATTTCATAAAGAATTGATTGTGAATTTTTCAAAAGACTTAGACACAAGGAATTCAAAGAAAGTTGGAATGTGATGTTTAAGACTCAAAATTTTTGAAAGTTATGAATAAGGATTTGTTTAGGAGTTGAAACTCCATAAAACACCTAGGACACGATTCCAATGTGATTGGACTGAGGTACTCTAACTCTGTTAGGATAACCATGTCTAGTTTGGGTGAAAGGTTTTAAGGTTGAAAATGTTTTCTTTAATGGGAGTTGGAGATGGAACTCCAAGAACCTAATATGTGACAAAGTTCATAATGGAAGAAAGGTTCCTTATTTATTTAGGTCAACCATGTCATGTTAAATAGGGCTCCTATTTTAAGAAAGTAATTTGATTAATAATTATATTGAATTAGAATGCCTAGAACCTAATGACATAAGTAACCTAATGAAGTTGGGGTCGCTTATATGATTGGGAATGTAATCCAATTAGAAAGGCAAGTTACAATTGTAAAGTGATTACGATTGTTGAAAATAAAACTCAGGTTTATAAAATCAACTAGGAGAGAGATTCAATATTTGAATCTCATGGTACCCATCATAGGTCTATATTAATAATGAAGTAAAGGCATCTTGCCTTGGCTATATTTTGTGCTCCCTACAGAGGATGTATTTACTTTGCGGATTACAAGATTAGACTTCCTTAAAAGATAGAGGAGATGTAATTATGTATCAAGAGCCACCACGCTGCCATAGAGTTACTTGACAATCACATCAAATGTATTTGATGGTATACACTTGACTAATTTAGAAAGTTAATCTCCTTGCGAAGCTCTGTTATTTTAAATTTAGAGACTAAAGATAAAGCGGCAAGATGATTTTAGGTAAAAGTTCATTCATTCAAGTAAAATTTCCAATGTTCATTCTCCTTGCAATATAAGCATATCCCTTTGGCTTTGCCTTTCGACTTGTTTCCCAACTTTATTGACACCTATGGCAAAGGCTTTGCCATTTTCCTTAGTCTCCTTATTCTCTTCTTTACCTTTCGGTTCTTAGAAAGAAGTATCAACAACCAACTTACCAGGCTTAGGTTCCATCATGCTATCCACTGCATCATTCACCAATTCAGACGAAGAGCAAACTTCTTTGCCTTTAAGCTTACTTTTGAATTCTTCAAAAGAGTGTATCATGAATTTAAGAACTTCATCAATCCTAAATTGATCATCAACCTCAGTACTTAATAAACCAATTTATTTCAATTTGACAACCCCATTGTATATTGAAGCAATTTTAGCTGTCTTGGTGTTTCCTAAATCTTCATTCAAAATAGTCCAACATATCTGAAGCAAATGGAAAGTCTTGCAACTTTTTATAAAAGCTTAGATGTTAATTATGTCAAGATGAAAACTCTTGCCACATCATTAATATGCTCCCACTAATTGTATTTCTTAACAACATCATCAATGGCATTTAATGTAGGACCAACAAGCATTTTAAAATGATCAAACGCTGCAAAACTGAAAGATAAAGAACAATATCTATGCATATATCAATTTAGTAAATAAATATAATATGAAAACCCAATGAGAACTTATAATATTAAAATTGTAACGACAACCTAATTTAGTAATTAAAAATACCATTTGCAGGGAGCAAGGCCCATGGCCAAGGTGAGATGTCTTTAATTACTATGATTAGGCGAGAGTCATTCTCATTGTTAATATCCTTTAGATACTAGCATCTTGCCGCTTTATCATTAGTCTAATTTTAAGATAAGAGAGCTCTGTATAGAGGTTAATATCCTAAATTAGTCACGTGTATATCTTCAAGTAAATTTGATGTGATTGTCAAGTAACTCATGGCGTAGTCACTCGATCTTGATACAAAATCACATATCCTTCAAATGTAAGAAAATCTCCTATATGGTATGACCTATATGCCACATGTGTAAATAATTTCTAATATTTATTAATAAAGATTAGAGTGTACAGTAATTTATTTCACAACAAATTACCTAATATTATGGAATTAGCAATAATTTCAATTGATTTGAATTTATATTATTTCATTTTATTCCTTAATGGGAGGAATAATTACAGCCTACAATTAATTGAGGGGCCCTGACCTAGCCTAAAAATACAAAGTATGTGTATTCCATTTCTAAGGGAAATTAGTCATAGGTTAGAAAACGCCTTAGTAACTTTTTGTTTATTTTCTATTTAATTGTTGCTCTCCTTGCGTAGTTGTTCTTGTTGAGGTGTTGTTACATTAGAGATTTAGTTTGAGCATAATGGCTAGAGGTAATCCTAAAGCTGTTTAATTTTTCCGTTGTGTATATTTTGCATAATTTTGTGTTTATGTTTACATGTGGTATTAGAGCCTCCTTCATGCTATTTTGTTCAGCATTAATTTTTTATGGGTTCACGGTTATTACTGTTATTCTCATAGTACTTGTTACGTATGCTTTTGTTAAATCGACAACAACATGGAAATTTTATATTTTCATCTTTGGGGTGTTCATATAATTTTGTTTGCTACTATTACTATTGAGAATGGACACCACCGTGAAACTCATTGTGCTCCTCCCTCCCCATTGCTGGTACTGTCTGCAACAACCTGTCGCATAAGGAGAGGCCACTTCCCATAGCCTCTCCCTATTACTGCGACTAGCAGCCCTTATGGGCTGCCATTGATAGTGGCGGCTGCCCTTCGCGGGCCGCCTGAGGATTGGGTGAATAGCGACCCTTATAGGTTGTCGCGGCTTGCTGAGCAATGGATTTTTGTGGCCATTGCATGAAGTGATTGGAAGGGAAATGGCGGTGGTGATGATGCATGGTTAGGGTTAGGGTTTCACTTTTTATAAATGATGGGTCAACTCATTTTGGTTGTGGGTAGGGTTTTAAACCCATAAAGAAATTGAGTAAAAGTTTTTGTGCCACCCAATCGATTTGATTCAAAAAAAAGAAAGAAAGGGGTGGTCGTTTTCCATATTGCAAAGGATTTGGCATATGAGCTAATCCAATTGGACCAGCCTAATAAAATTAGCTATAATAACCCAGTACTGAAACCCATTCCGTTTTGGATAAAAAGGAGGACTTGTGGGGTTTTGAACCTTGGTCACTGAAACCCACTAGTAACTCTTAAACCATCAAGCTATGCTTTTTTTTCTTTCTTTCTTTTTTTGTTTTTGTTTTAGTGTTAAAATTTTATTCCTCTTGTAATTCATATTGTTCAATATTAATTATTTTCTAATGCGTGAACTTAAGAATATTGTTTTGTGATTTATATTTTTTAGTATAATTATTGCTTGATGTCTAGACCTAAAAGTAAGGGGTAATTACCTTTCCCCCCCATGAACTACCAAAAAATGCGCGATGCCCCCATGAACTACCAACTCGACCAAAATAGAGCATTCAACTACCAAAGACAACCATTTTTCCCCCTTCCTTCAGTTAGAGGGGTTAAAAGAAACAGTCAACGGGTCATGTGCCATTTTATATGGGGGCATGTTGGAAGATGGTGGTAGTTCATGGGGGGAAAAGATGAAGAAAATGAGGGTAAAACAGCGTGTGACGGTCACGTGACCCGTTGACCGTTTGTTTTAACCCCTTTGACTGGCGGAATGGGAAAAAATGGTTGTTTTTGATAGTTGAATGCTCTATTTTGGTTGAGTTTGTAGTTCATGGGGGCATCGCGCATTTTTTGGTAGTTCATGGGGGAAAAAGGTAATTACCCCTAAGAGTAATTAACTGAGCCACATATGTTGTGCATGTTTACGGTACTATCCAAGAATACAATGTCTAGGAAAGTTCTCTCTAGGTAAAGTCTTGAGATTTAAGAGTGTTAGATGTGACCCCCTCACTTTCTTGTGAATTTACCGAGTTATACATTGGAGAATATTGTTCACCCCATTTTCATATTGGTTTTTTTAAAAAAAAAAAAAAATTAGGAGCTTTATTTTGGCATCTATACACTTATTAGATGTTAATGAAGTGATTATCATAATAATTTTAGGAGAGCCACAGCTTCTAGATTTTATAATGATAATTGCATCAAGATTATATACATGAACTTCATAAAGAAAATTAACAGTCATGTTGTAGTTAGTTCATAAATTTACTTACTTATCCCCACATGGAGGTTTTTATTTTTTATGATTTAATTAGAATAAGATAGCAAGTTTAGCAGTAAATGTAAAGTTTCTCTTAGGCGCATAGGTACGGAAAATTTTATTTATTAATACTTAAATTTATTAGTCTTATTAATAAAAAGTGATTTCATGCGTGATATAACTTTGCCCACATGTAGGTTAAAATTTACTATTAAATTAGTACTAAATAATTTAAATATAGTTACTACATAGCAATTAAGTAGTTTTTTTTGTGTGTGTGTGTGTGTGTTTATTGCAGCTATTCCTTTGGGCTTATTTGATGGTACTTTCCATGTTCCAAATCTATTAGGTAACAACTTTACTGAATGGAAAGAAAACTTACTTTTAACATTGGGGTGTTTGGAATTAGACTTGGCATCCCGTATGGACAAACCATCCGTCCCACCGGAATCTAGTTCGCCACAAGAGATTGCTAAACATGATCCATGAGAGCGATCTAATTGCTTCAGCTTAATGTACATCCAATCTCATATTGCCAAAGGCATTAAGGGTTCCATCCCTGCATGGTCTAAGGCTAAGGAATCTATGAAGGCCGTTAAAGTACAATTTGTGAGTTCTGATAAGGCCTTAGCTAGCACCCTGATGAAAAGGCTATCAAGCAAAACCTTTGAGAGTTCCAAAAATGTGTGCGAGCACATTATGAGAATGAGGGACATAGCAGTTCAGCTCAAGTCCCTAGAAGTTGAGATTTACGAGTCATTCTTCGTTCATTTAATATTGAACTCTCTCCCTTCTCAGTATGGTCCTTTCAAAATATCATACAATACATATAAGGATAAATGGTCAGCCAATGAACTCTTGACCATGTGTGTTCAAGAGAAAGAGAGATTGAAACATGAGAAACTCGAAAGTGTACAATTGGTTAATTGTGCTAAGGGAAAGACTAAGAAAGGCAAGTTTGCCCAAAACAACAAGAAAGAAAACAAGGTGCCAATCAAGCATAATAGCAATAACGAAACTTGTATCTTTTGCAAGAATAAGGGGCACATGAAAAAATATTGCCTGAAATATCTTAAGTGGCTCGAAAAGAAAGGTAAACTCATTTATCTAGTATGTCATGAATCTTTTTTTCGTTGAGACTCCTTGCAATACATGGTGGATTGATTCTGGTTTTACAATCCATATGGTGAATACATTGCGAGGTTTTCTCAAAACAAGGAAGCCGATAAGCAGTGAGCAACGAGTTTACTTGGGGAATAAATTGTTCTCGTGTGTGGAAGCAGTTGAGACCTATAGACTTGTTTTGAAAAATCCGTTGCTTCCACACATAAGAACAATTTATTCTTCGAGTAAACTTGTTGCTCACTTCTTATCGGCTTCCTTGTTTTGAGAAAACCTTGCAATGTATTCACTATATGAATTGTAGAACTAGAATCAATCCACCATGTATTGCAAGGAGCCTTAACAAAAAAAAAAAAAAAGATTCATGACATACTAGATATATGAGTTTACCTTTCTTTTCGAGCCACTTAAAATATTTCAGGCAATCTTTCTTCATGTGCCCCTTTTTGCAGAAGAAACAAGTTTTCTTATTGCCATTATGCTTGATTGACACCTTGTTTTATGTCTTGAAGTTTTGGGCAAACTTGTCTTTCTTGGTCTTTCCCTTAGCACGAGTAACCAGGTGTACACTTTCTGGTTTCTCATGTTTCAATCTCCTCCTATTGAACACACATGGTGAAGAGTTCATTGACTGAGCATTTATCCTTATATGTTGTATGATATTTTGAACGGAACATACTGAGAAGGGAGAGAGTTCAATATTAACTGAACCAACAATGACTCGAAAATCTCAACCTCTAGGGACTTGAGCTGAGCTGCTATGTCCCACATTTCCATAATGTGCTCATGCACATTTTTGGAACTGTCAAAAGTTTTGCTTGATAGCCTTTTCCTCAGAGTGCTGGCTAAGGCCTTACTAGAACTCACAAATTATACTTCAGTGGCCTTCATAAATTCCTTAGCTAAAACATGCAACGATGGAACCCCTAATGCCTTTGGCAATATGAGATTGAATGTACATTAAGCTAAGGCGATTAGATCGATCCCACCGTTCATGTTTAGCAATCTCTTGTGGCGAACTAGATTCCATGGCGACGAGTGGTTCATTTGTACGGAATGCCGAGTCTAATTCCAAACGCCCCAATGTAGAAAGCAATTTTCTTTCCATTCAGTAAAGTTGTTACTATTAAGATTTGGAACATGAAAAGTACCATCAAATAAGCCTGAAGGAATAGTTGCAATAACCATAAGAAAAAAAAAAAAAAAAAAATTTGATTGTTATGTAGTAACTATATTTAAATTAACCAATGCTAATTTAAATTAAATATATTTAATAGAAAATTTTAACCTACATGTGGGCAAAAGTTACATTACGCATGAAATTTACTCTTTACTACTAAGACTAATAAATTAAATTTAAGCATTAATAAATAAAAATTTCCGTACCTATGGATCTAAGGGTATCTTTACTTTTAATGCTAAATTTGCTATCTTATTCTAATTAACTCATAAAAAATAAAAACCTCCCTATGGAAATAAGTAATTAAATTTATGAATTAATCAAAACATAGATGTTAATTTTCTTTATGAAGTTTATGTGTATAACCGTATTTGCCAAAGGTAAATGACAAGACTTAGGGTACTACTGAGATGATCATGCGTTCATATTTTTAAGCTTGTCAATAAATTGCAAATCAAGGTTGAAGCTCAACTTTGATTTCAGAAATAACAGATAACAATTTTTTTTTTTTTTTTATTTTTAGCAACAGAAAATAGAAAAAACACAGTAAAAAACAAACATGGTGCGCTCAAGCCCTTTCAGGAAAAAAAAAAAAAAACAATCAAACATTGCAATCCATCCCCCAAACTTAAATCACACATTGTCCCCAATGTGTGGATAGGAAAGTATACCTGGAGGCGTTGGAGCCAAAAACACCCCTAGGATCATGGTCCTGGAGGCGGTGGAGCAAAGGGGCTTGGGGCAGGTGGACATCTCTCCAAGATGGACTACATCAGGTGCTAAGTTTGCCTGTCAGCCTATTGATTTTGCAGTTGATCCTCTCGGTACTCCCGACGATGATCAGCTATCTCGAAATGTGCCTGAGAATTCCAAGATCTCAAGCAAAGGGAACACGTCAGTCGAGCAGCATTCGACACAATTTCTGAAGCTATCGAGGTATGCTATACACCTCATCCCTAATTAGCGAACCAAGGCTGAAAGGTTTCTCAACGGCTTGTCGCCGATGATCAAAGAGATGATTGCTTTCCTCAAAATTACCAGCAACACCAAAATGGTGCACACTGTTACCATTGCTAAGAAGGGAATCAGAGAAGTGGCTGCTGATTATGTGAATAGGAAGCAATTAATGTCAACTGGAGCTTCTCTTCCTCCACCTCTGTCAAAGAGACAATCTTCAAGTAGCAGTTCTGGATCCTTTGGGAAAAGAATTGCTCTTGTGAGTCAGGACAGCTTCAATATTACACTGTGTAGTAGGTGTGGGAACCCACACTCAGGCAAGTGTAGCATGTTTCCAGTGTGGACAAATGGGCCATTACGTCAAAGATTGTCGCCAAGTTACTACTGGATGTCAGGAGTCTCAAGCAAGCAACTATCAACCCAGGCAACCCACACAAACCAGAGTCTACTCACTCACACCGGGTAATTTCGAAGCTGAAGAAAACGCTACTGATGTGGTCACAGATACTATTCCTTTGTTCAGTAGTGTTACTTGCATCTTGTTTGATTCAAGTGCTACCCATTATTTTATTTCTTCAATGTATGTGAAGCTATGAAATTTGAGCACCGAACCACTAGAACAAAACATATGTGTGGCCACTCCTGTTGGTGACGCAGTGACTTGTAGGAAATGTGTGGAAAACCGTCCCATTGTTGTAGAAGGGAAGACTCTGCCAGTGACGTTAGCAGTGTTTAGCATGATGGGCTTTGATGTCATTTTGGGAATGGATTTGCTATCAAAGTATAGAGTGAATATAGATTGCCACAAAAAGGAAGTGATATTCTGACTTTAAGGCATTGAAGAGTTCAAGTTAAGCGGTTCTTCTGTACGAGATACTCCGCCACTCCTCTCTGCCGTTCATGCGATAAAAAGTGTTAGACAGGGTGCACAAGCGCATTTAGCCTATTTTCTAGCCAAGCTTGAACTCAAGTCGAAGTTGGAAGACATTCTGATAGTACGCCACTATCCGGATGTTTTTGCAAAATTGACAGGATTGCCTTCGGATCAGGAAATTGAGTTCACCATTGATTTGGTACCAAGGACTCAACCTATTCACAAGGCTCTGTATCGTATTGCTTCTACAGAATTAAGAGAATTGAATGAGCAACTTCAAGAGTTGCTTAATTGGGGTTACATCTGCCTAAGTGTGTCATCGAGGGGAATGCCAGTGTTGTTTGTGATGAAGAAAGATGGGTCTATGCGGCTGTACATAGATTACTTTGAATTGAACCCGATAACCATCAAGAACAAGTATCCCTTACCAAGAATTAATGACTTGTTCGATCAACTTAAGGGAGCTTCGATATTCTCGAAGATTGATCTTCTTTCAGGATACTATCAACTCAAGGTGCAAGAAGAAGATGTGCCAAAGATAGCAATCCAAACATAGTGTTGATAACTTAAGTGTGCGAACCCAAGTGCAGGTTGTCGCGAAATACTAATTCTCGAAAGTTCAAGTGTCGAACCACTGGGATTTGGGAAACAAAGAACACTAAAAATATAAAATTAAGAAAAATCTATGACAGATGATTTAGTTGAGTGATGCAAATAAACTATATAACGGAAATAACAATTAAAAGAAATCGCTAAGGCATTTGGGTTTTACTTTTAACAAAATTATAATATTTATTTCGCAACTCATGTGATAATCAAAAAATAGATCAGTGAATACCAAGAGAAAATATCATCAAAAGATTAATCTTAAAATTGATTGATTTTATTACGCAAAATTAGTTATTTGATTCGTAGGGAATTCAAAGCATTCACTATACCCGTAGTTAACAATGAATCAAGGAATTTTGCAGAATAAAAACCTTTTTCTAAGAATAAATTATGCAATCAATTAAAAAGATCATACATTAAAAACCATAAAAAGAGTTAGAAAATAAATACTACAATCTTATTAGAAGTTTCACCCCTAGCCTCAACTAGAGATTTAGCTAGACATGATTACGTAAATAAATTTCATCATTAAAATCCTAAATATCATACTAGCAAAATAAAATAACTTAGAAGAAAATAAAAACAAATCTTGAACCATCGCCACTGTTTTCTTCGATCTGGAGCTAAACGTTTTCTTCTCTTTTTCTACAATTATAGGATCCCTTGTTTGTTGCTGTGTTGCTTCTCTTATAGAGATAAGAATCATTCTTCTTTTGAGATTCATACAACTATAAGAATCTTAGTCTTCTCTTTGTTCCACGTCTCTCTCTTACACTTGAAATAAAACTCTGCTTCTTCCTTTTATAAGAGTCAAAGACACCTTTTTCTTTTTGATTTTGTCATGTAGTAGTATTAGAATGTTTCTCCAATTCATGGGTTCAGCAGTTTGGTTTCACCTATTCTTGTATTACACATTGGACTCTATCTTGGGCATAGGATAGACTTCTTCTTTTGTAATTCCTACATAACACAATTTCTTGCATTAATATATCATTTAATCTTAATATTAATATTTGAACAATATTCCACAATTAAATATAAAATGCAAGAATTAAATTATAATAAAGTATGATAAGACTTATTTTAATATAGAAAATAAGCACTTTTAAGCTATTATCACACGATATAGCTATTATGAATTTTTTGTGATGCCATCTGAGTTTACTAATGCACCATCGGTATTCATGGATTTGATGAACCAAGTATTCCATGAGTACTTACATTCTTTTGTGGTAGTGTTCATCGTCGACATATTGGTTTACTTAGCTAATTATGTTGAACATGAAGAACACTTGAAGACGGTATTAAATGTGTTGAGGGAAAGGAAGTTGTTGGCCAAACTCAAGAAATGTGAGTTTTGATTAGAAGAAGTGTCCTTCTTGGGTCATGTAATTAACAAGAATGGACTTGTAGTTGATCCAACAAAGGTGAGGGCTATTGTTTAATGGGAATGACCGACGAATGTTCGGGAGATCCGTAGTTTATTGGGTTTAGCAAGTTACTACTAGAGATTCATTAAGGGATTCTCTGCATTGTCAGAGCCACTAACTGCTCTCACAAGGAAAAATGCCCAATATGAATGGGGACAAGAGTGTGAAGCTAGTTTCCAAAAGCTCAAGTGAAGACTTGTGGTTGCACTTGTGGTTTATATGGATGCATCACGAAAGAGGTTAGGATGTGTGCTCATGTAACAAGGCAAGGTTGTGGCCTATGCCTCAAGACAACTAAAGGATCATAAGGAGAATTATCCTACTCATGAATTGGAGCTAGCAGTTGTAGTGTATGCCTCGAAGATATGGAGGCACTACCTTTATGGTGAAGAGTGCGAAATCTACACTGAACACCAGAGTTTCAAGTACATTTCCACTTAGAGAAGACTTAAACATGAGGTAGTATAGATGTCTTGAAGTGCTGAAAGATTATTATAGCAAGATGTTCTAACATCTTGCTAAAGCCAATGTAGTGGTTGATGCACTAAGCATAAAGTCACGTGATGGCGAGACCGCCTCAGAAGTGCTCATGGGGCAACTAGCACAATAGTTTGCGATTATGTAGATAGATGAAGTGCTAACTGGTGGGCTACCAATCATGGCATCCCTTGTTGTGCAACCATTAAATTTGGGTAAGTCAGACAAACACAAGAGGATGATCTAGAGTTGCAAGACCTTATTAAGGAAACCATTTTGGGCAAAGCAATAGGTTTCAATTTCTCCCTTGACAGAGTGTTGAAGACAAGATATGGGAGAACAATTGTTCCCAATGATGCTGAGTTGAGAAGGGAAGTTCTTCATAAGCTTATCAAATACAGTACATTGTTCATCTCGGCAATAACAAAATGTGCTAGGATCTAAAAAATGAAGTTTTGGTGGTGTGGCATGAAGCGAAATGTAGCTGAGTACGTTGCACATTGCCCTTCGTATCTACTTGTAAAAGCTGAACACCAAAGGCCAGCTAGGCAACTTCAGCCTCTCAAAGTGCCAATGTGGAAATGAGATCAATTTGATATGGATTTTGTCGTTGGTCTACCAAAAGCACCAAGCTGACAATTGCCATATGAGTAATTGTAGACAGACTCACGAAGAGTGCCCACTTCCTCCCCATTAAGATTACAGATTCATGGGTAAGTTGACAGAAACCTATGTACGGGAGATAGTAAGGCTACATGGAGAGTCCGTTTCCATTGTGTCAAACCGTGATCTATGGTTCACTACGCAGTCTTGGGAGAGATTACATGAAGCAATGGGAACAAAGTTGAACTTTAGCATGACATACCATCTACAAACCGACGGCCAATCTGAGAGAATTATTCAAACCCTCGAGGATATGCTTAGGTTGTGTATGCTAGACTTCAAGGGTAGTTGGATACGGTACCTACCTTTAGTTGAATTTATTTATAACAACAGTTTTCAAGCAACAATTAGCATGGCACCGTACGAAGCTTTGTATGGGTGCAAGTGTAGATCACCATTGTTTTGGGATGAAGTTTGTGAAAGACAACTGATTGGCCCATAAATGATCCAAGACATGAAAGAGAAGGTTGCACTCATCCAGAAGCGAATGCTCACAGCTTAAAGTAGATAGAAAAGTTATGTGGATAAGCATCACTACAAGCTTGAGTTTACTGTTGGTGACCTAGTGCACCTCAAGGTCTCACCAATTAGAGGAGTAGTCTGTTTTGGCAAGAAATGCAAGCTCAATCCAAGGTATGTTGGACCCTTCCGAGTGTTGAAGCGTGTGAGCCCCCGAGCGTACAAGGTTGAGGACCAAAACCATACCCCTAGTGAAGATCTTATGGCGAAACCATTGCATTGAAGAAGCCTCGTGGGAGCTTGAGCAAGAGATGCGAGATTGATATTCCCATTTGTTTGAGTAAACCCAGGTATGAACACTATATCATACCATTTTCATGTTCTCCCTTGATAAAATGCATGTGTGTGAACTTGTTTAGCAATTTACAACTTAAATTTCGTGGACGAAATTCTTATAAGAAGGGAGGGATGTAACGTCTAAGATATTAATTAGCTGTTAAAAACATGAATTAGACTAATTGAGTAATTAGGTTGAATGAAGAAAAAGAACACTTGGAAAACGTTTAGAATTGAAATTCTAGGTTAGGTGTCCGGACGGGCAGTCGGGCACTTGCTGTGTTCGGACGGCTTTGGCAGTAGGGTTCTATTTACTGACGTGTCTGAATGGCTAGCGGACAAATCTTCCCAAGAGTTTTATTTCCATACGCGTGCGGACGATATTACCTAAAAGCTCTGATACGTAACTACTCACTCACGTGTTCGGACAGCTTACTTACCTGTCCTAACAGGCTAGGACTTAAGTTGTAGGACAAGTTCCTTGTGACGACCCTTTTCTTTTTTTTTTTATACGAATCATCTAATAGACAATAATCTCTTACAAACATAAATGGATCTTCAGAGTAGCACGACTACTTGTCGCTCAGCCAACATAACATACACGTTCCATAACATGTACTTGATGTTCAGAGTTACATCTAACACAGCGGAATATAAATATCAATGTGCAGCGGAACACATATCAGTAGCGGACATACATCTAATACATAACTGTTATCAACAACAAGAACCATTTACTAGTCTATTTGGTTAAGTCTTACAAAGCATTAAACTCTAATTTACATACCCAAATACAGGCTCACAAAATACAAGTGCCAAGTAGGACACAAGCCAATAAACCAAATACCTAAAATGCGAACTACCCATGAGTCCGTGACTTATGACTATCGCGATGTGCTCCAATCATAACATCTCATACGCTAGGTGGATGAGTCAATATCTATATCTAAAAAACCTGCAACTAAAGCATCAATGTCTGCATGGTTACATGGGTTGTCACATCCGCACAGGTGAAAGATTGAGTTCACCGTCTCAATACATAATACCGAGACCTCAGTGATATTAAACTGACTGAATTTTCGCAAAGAACCAACTTTTCCTTTTTAGTCTTGCGATTGAAAACTTCCATAACTGATACAGCAAACATCACTATTAGAAAACATTTAAAGCATACTAGGCAACTAAGATTATACATAGAATTTCTGTTGTAGAAACAACTACGTACAACCTCACCTACGTTAATACTTTGTGGTTTGTTTGCTCAGGTTTACATACACGCAAGGACATTCACATGCACATAACCCTTAAGCTAGAAATAACGGCATTTAGTCTACTGCACCGAAACACAAGCATCCCATGCCTAAGAAGTACTAATACACTGTACATTGCTACTCAAGGCATATCTATATAGAGCACTAGCATCCTTAAGTTAATGAAATACCTGCCTTCCAATACATTGAGACTTAATGCATTTTGGAAATACTAAAACAAAACAATGCAAATAGAAATATACATATCATAAAACCAGCGCACACAAACACACTATGATATATGTATGAATATGTCGATTGAACAAAGACACGTATCTCAATACAATAGGGACCGTATCCCGAGTTAACATAAAGTCCGTAACTCAAAGAGAACGGGAACTGTATCCCATATTAACATTGAGTCCGTAACTCCAGAGAACAGGGACCGTATCCCAAGGTTTGTGCCATTAAGCACGCAATGCATCATGTCCCAATTTTATAACTCACACTAAAAATTTCAATCATTTACAATGCAACCATAGTCTACAAAATTCCTAACCACCACATACAATCACACAATTCATTCAAAGTCCACATATCATATTCATATTTTCAAACATCATTATAATTTCAAGATATTCAAAAGTACTCAAATCATTTGAAACAGATATATTCAACATAGAGTTGGTTCAAGTTTGTAAAACAATATATATTTTGCAATTCATCATATATGAAAATAGTAGTTTCTCAGTAAGTAGAATACTCACCTTGACTGCTCGGATTTAAGTATTAGGTCTCCTAGACACCACCTTACAATATAGCACTGTGGAATAATATATTGCACTATTTAATACTTTAAATAATTAACACCCTAATTAACACTTGAATTGCTCAAGGCTAAACCGTTGGAAAATACATAATATTTTTAAGGGTCCCAATTACTCGTAAACCTTATTTACAAATTTTAATCATAACACCTCTAACCCAAAACACTTGTTTAGGGTTGAAAACTAAAATTACATCATATTCTCTTACCCATATCAACAAACACTAATTAAACCTAAATAACATTAACCCCAAAATATTTATTAAGGGTTAGATATTAAAATTACTATTTAACTATTTACTCATAATATTAATTACTAACTCACAATTATTTTCACTAACACTTTTATACTAACATTAATTCTAAAATTATATTCACTAATCTTTTTACAATAATTACTAACTTATTAATTTAAATTATTAACCCATAAGAAAATCTTAGGGTTAACTTTGCAAATACTATTTAAACTAAATACCAATAATTATTTATCTTTACTAACATTAGAAAATAACTCATAAATACTTATTTTTTAACAAAACTCATAGTTAATTTGGGATTAATCATCACTGATAAGCGTTGAATGTTGCACATTCAAGGCCCTTAACTTGCATATGTTAATTCCTTAACATTGTTATTTGTTTGACTTTGTGTTGTTTTATTATTTTCATGTTTAAATAAAGATGCAGAGAATTCCATTAATTTTGGGCTTAAAGCACACTTTGAGAAGACCTAGAAGATATGTTTAAACTTAACCAATCATAATAGAAGACCTATATGATATGATTAAGTTTAATCAAATCAAGGGAATGATTAAATCGGAATTTCTCCAATAAGAGTCAAAATCGGATTGGATTCTGCACATGTCTTAGTGTTTTGATCATAACTTACTGCTCAGATCTCTGATTGCGATGAAATTTGTGACGTTAAAAAGCTATTAAAAAATAAAACAAATATGTTTGAAATATATTTTCTCTAATTCGGACTTTTACTATGCCACAATTGCCATGCAATAAAAGATCGCAAATCTGGACGAATTTGGAATCCTTTTCCTATTTGAATTGAATTTTCAATCTCCTACTTAGACTAAGGGACTAAGTTTTGATTTTTCTTGAATTTTTAGGTCTTCTAGGCCTTTTCTAACCTCTATAAATAGGCCTCTAAATATTAAAGAAAGACACACTGCTACCTAGAGTAAATTCAGAGAAAAACTTCTTGAATGCTTGAAGAGTTAAAGAGAAGTAATTATGGCAGGAGGCCATTGCAGCAACGTCATGAGCAGCTAAAAACCTTTGTAGGGTATTGATGTAGCCATATCCAACCACAATGGTTTGATTGTATTTTAATTTAGAGAATTTTGTTTATGCATGTTGGTTGTATAATTATGAGAATCGCTACAATTTGATATTGTTCTTCATCTTTTAATGCAATTGTTCTTCAATTCATAATCAATATTGGTAGAATTCTTCTCTCGTCTTAGAAAGTTTTTTACCTTTATTGAACTCAAATCATTCTTATTTTCTATGATTATGAGAATGATGATTATACAACGGGTTTAATTGACATATGATCAAGAGGATTAGATAGGCCATGCCTAGGGAAGATGAAACGTACTACACCCTAGTTTAGTGTAATTTAGGTAGACGATTCATACTAACTAAAGATGGGTTATACTTTTCCATTAATTGTATGTATCTAATTAAATACGTAGCTAATTCATGCCTAGGGAAGACGGGTCGTACCGTATCTTAGTGGTTAGGTGGACGATCCGTAACAACTGAAGATGGATTATACTTATGCTTTAACAATTTAATTTCTTGTTTATTTATAACATGCATAGAATGAATTTCTCTAATTAAATATGACTAACCATTGATAACTGTTATCTGCACATCAATGGTTAATCATATTTAATTAGAGAAATTCATTTTATGTATGTTATAAATAAACAAGAAATTACCTTATTAAAGTATAAGTATAATCCATCTTCAGTTGGCACAGATCGTTCACCTAACAACTAAGATGCGGTATGATGTGTGTTTTAAATAGTACTCGCAAGCGCACGAATCGTTTGCAATATAGTGTGTGCAAGTGCGAGGTCGAATCCACAGGGAAATGGTCAAATATTGGTGTCTTGTTTAATCAACCTCATTTTAACCTAGTTCCAAAGGTTTGAGAATTGATTCAAGAACAAAAGACTAAATAAAAGAGATGGAATGAAATATGCAAATTAAAAGGAACTAAGGCTAAGGAATCCACCAAACCAAATCCTACAACTCACACTCTTGGTTTCCACTTGAACACCCAAAGAACATTAAGCTTAGGGTGTCATTCAAGTTTCTTAACCATAAACCCGAGAACCATTAAATGAATCCAACACATAGACAAATCACAAAGAGTACCAATTGAAATCAAAACATCCAATGTATCATTCAATCACAATGGATATCATCATTCAAACCGATAAAACAATGTATTCATCGGTTGAAACACATAAAATGTCCTCTTTCCACCACTAACCGCATTCATTGCAAAAGATAAAGCTTTAAATGAATAGAACTTGAACAACTAATATGATATATCATTAAATGTGCAAGTGGTACACCAAGATTGTGAGTGTCATCAATGGAAATGTTTCATTCTCAACCCTAGTTGAGGTTACTAGCCTTCCATGACTAAGAACACTACAAGAAAATGATGAACAACCATGGAAATGAAAGAAAAGCTTTACAAAGAGAAAGTATCTGAAAATAAAACTACTGAAATACACTACAACATGCACGAAATTAAATCTATCTACTGATTTTCTGCTCTATTCTTCCTCTCATAACAAGGAGGCATGGCTATGGCTTTTATAGAAGAAAGCTAGGGCTAGAAATGACTCCTCTACCCTCCTCTAGGGTTCCTCTGCTGTTAGAGACAACAAAAAACACGAAACCAGCGTGTTCTGCTGCGAAAATCAGAGGGAGGACTGCTTTTTGGCTTCTGATTGGGTGTTCTGGCGCGCTCTGCAAAAGCAGTTTCTGGGAAATTTCGATCGATCGACTTTTATTTCGATCGATCGACTTCGGGCAAAGTTTCGATCGATCGAATTTTAAGTTCGATCGATCAACTTTTCAGGACCTCCGAATTTCCAGTCATTTCCTTATAAAATTTGCCATTCCTCTCTTATTGTCCTACAGAAGCAGAAAACACAAAAACTAACCAAAACATTAGAAAATAATAAGGCTAAAGGTCTAACTAGTGCAAAGCAAGGGGTCCAAATACACAATATTTGGCACTCATCACGGTACGACCTGTCTTCCATAGGCATGTATTAGTTACGTCTTTAATAGGATACATACAATCAATGGAAAAGTATAACCCATCTTTGGTTGGTACGAATCGTCTACCTAAATTACACTAAATTAGGGTGTAGTACTATTTGTTTTCCTTGGCATGGCCTATCTAATCCTCTTGATCATATGTCAATTAAACCCGTTGTATAATTACCATTCTCATAATCACAGAAAATAAAAATGATTTGAGTTCAATAAAGGTAAAAAGCTTTCTAAGACAAGAGAATAATTCTACCAATATTGATTATGAATTAAAGAACAATTGTATTAAAAGATGAAGAACAATAACAAATTGTAGCAATTCTCATAATTATACAACTAACATGCATAAACTAAAATTTTCCAAATTAAAATAAAATCAAACTATTATGCTTGGATAGGGCTACATCAATACCTTACAAAGGTTTTTAGCCGCTCATGATGCTGCTGTAATGGCCTTCTGCCATGATTACTTTTCTTCAACTCTTCAAGCCTTCAAGAAGTTTTTCTTTGAATTTGCCCTAAGTAGCAGTGTGTCTTTCTTCAATGTTTAGAGGCAAATTTATAGAGGTTAGAAAAAGGCATAGAAGCCCTAGAAATCCAAGAAAAATCGAAACTTAGTCCCTTAGTCCAAGTAGGAAATTGAAAATTCAATTCAAGTAGGAAAAGGATTCCAAATTCGTCCAAATTTACGATCTTTTATTGTGGGGTAATTTTGGCATAGCAAAAGTCCGAATTAGGGAAAATCTATTTCAAACATATTTATTTAATTTTTTATTAAATTTCCAACGCCACAAATTTCATTTCAATCTGAGATTTGAGCAGTAAGTTATGATTAAAACACTGAGACATGTGCAGAATCCAAATTTGAATCCAATCCGATTTTGACTCTTATTGGAGAAATTCTGATTTAATCATTCCCTTGCTCTGATTAAACTTAACCACATCATATAGGTATTCTATTATGATTGATTAAGCTTAAACATATCTTATAGGTCTTCTCAAAGTATACTTTAAGCCCAAAATCAATAGAATTAATTGCATCTTTATTTAAAACCTGAAAACAATACAAAATTAAACAAAGAACAATACAAAGGAATTAACATATGCAAGTTAAGGGCCTTGAATGTGTAACATTCAACGCTTATCAATCACTATAACCACAATTAATCCATAAATTAACAATCTAGGTTTTAAAACACTTAAAAACTCCAAATTAATTTAACTCATCAAATTAGGGTTTTCATATTTTTTCCCAATTCACAAAACACTACTCCAAATCACAATATTACTAACCCATAAGTATTTACTAAGGGTTAATCACATAAAAAACCACTAAAATTAAATATCTACAAGTTAGTGTTTGAAGAAAACTTACCAAAATTTCATCAAACCAAAACCTAAGGTTTGGGTAGCTTCAAGTAAATGCCAAGTAACCCAATACCTAAAGAAAACACTAGATTAAACTCACATTTTAAGATTTTAACCCAAAATCACAAAATCATGAGTTTAGTGTTTTACCTCAAAACGATCCGTGAAAACGTAGATCCTTACACGTAGATTACGTTTCCGAAGTCGGATTTGAGTTTAGACAATTAGATCCTCATAGATCAGTATTTTTCTATGAAGAAAATGAGAAACCCACTTCTTCTTCTTTTTCTTCTCTTGGGTCTGAGGCGCATCCCCCCCCCCCCCCCCTTCCCCCAACTCTTTTTTTGATGTGCATATTTGTGCGCCTCTTTCTTATATTATTTATTTATTTTTAGTTTTTTTTTTCTTTGGGAAGGGTCATCTCGCCCTTCCTTTTTCTTAATGGCCAATTGGCCTTTTTCCTAAAAGGCCGTGCATGCCTTTTTTTTTTTTTATTATTTATTTTTTTTTCTAATTTTCTTTTCTTTTATATTTTATTTTGGGTAAATGTCTAATAAATCTCTGAGTCGGAGCGCCATTTGAGTTCGATCCCTCACTTTTTGAAAGTAAGTATTCAATGCTTAACTTTTTTCGCGAATTTGAAACAGGTCCTTCCTTCATTTTTCCATCTATTTTCTAACTACCGTTAGTGCCACGTCAATACTTTCGCCACATCATCTTAAAATAATATTATTTTATTTAATTATTAATTTAATAACTTAAAATGTTATTTTTATAAAAAAAAGAAAAAAAAAGAAAAAAAAAAGACAAGAAAAAAGGGGGTTTGGGGGTGGCCGCACGGCTACCCCCAGCCACTGAGCAAATTCTTTTCTTTTCTTTTTTGTTCTTGACTCTGCCCTGTATATCTTGAAGTGGGTATCAATCAAAATTCGTTCTTGTTGCTTGTCATCCCTGGGATTTTATCTTATTTTGGCGTTTTAGTCAGAGATGGCATCCAAAGCAATTACAGGTCTTGGGAGTAAAACAACAGAAGCTGAAAGGTCTATTGGGAATGTTGCAATTGATGGCATAGCAATAAGGAGATGGCAAGCAGAGGCCTTTGGCCCCACCACAGCAAGTGCACAGTGCACATATCTGGAAGCTCCCCAGCCACCTCCTGCTCTCATTCATCACCATCATCATCTTCTCCATCTTCCCTTCCTCCATCAAAGGCACCATCTCAGCCTCCGTCCCATTTGCCTCCAAATCAAGAAACAAACATTCAATCCACAAAATACCCACACCTAGATAATTATGGGAGCTAGTCATCCAAAAGTTTGAAGGCAGAGATCAAGACATTAGCAAAGATCAGACATAGGAACATTGTTAAAATTCTTGGGTTTTGCCATTCTGATGACTCAATCTTTCTAATTTCTGAGTTCCAACAGACGGGAAGCTTAGGGGAATCAAAATCTGTTTGTCGACAACAATTCTTTTGCTTCTACATGCCATTATGAATATGGGGCTACTCAGTCAACCACACCGGGATTAATTTTCAAGCTTATCAAATTGTTTTCTATGGGTTTTTGTTGTTGAAATACAATTTTGATTGATGTTGTTGTAAAAAGGAAATTGTTTGAATTGAAAATAATTTCTCCAAATCTGGTAAGAGACACCCCATACAAGTTGTTTGTAGAAATGTCTCAATGACTTGAAGAGTTGTAGGAATGTTGTTTCTTGGAAACCTTGATCTGGGGTTTGGGCACGTAAGGAAATTGTTTTGAAATTTTGGCTTGTAATTCGTTAGTCTGATGGTACTGCTTGAGCTATTAGACGTCCCTGTAATTTTCTAGCTTTCATGCTGGAAATGGGGCAGGCCACTCCAAAGGGAGCAGCACCACCATCGGGGGTGGCAGCCCTCCAAATCCCTTACCTTTTTTGTTTCTTTTTTTTTTTTTTTAAAAAAAAGAAAATATTATTAAGTTTTTTAATTAATAATTAAATAAAATAATATTATTTTAAGATGATGTGGTTAGTGTGCTGACGTGGCACTAACTGTGATTAGAAAAATGGATGGAAAAATTACTTACGGAATTACCTGTTTCAAATTCGCGAAAAAGTTAAGCACTGAATACTTACTTTCAAAAAGTGAGGGATCGAATTCAAATAGCGCTCCGACTCAGGAATTTATTAGACATTTACCCTTTTATTTTCTTTGGACCTAAAAATATCCACTAGTATTTTTAAAGGCAATAACTTTAATCATTTATTTACTCAAAATTTTTTAAAAAAAATAATCAAAAAAATGAAATGTTGGACACATCAATATTGTTGTGCCGCTAACATATCCCTAATTGTTATGTCAAAAACAAAAACTATTTTTTTTTCTCATCTATTGTTTTCTTTAATTAGCAAGCCATTTGTTTTGTATATCACTTATTTCCTTAAATTTTGGAAGGACTACTCATTTCATCTCTCTTTGCTATCTCAGTTACTGGTATTCGAATACGCTTGGTATATTTATAAAAAAAAAAAATATATTTTTAATTTTTTCAAGTTTCCTTTTTTTTTTTTCTTTTTTTTTTCTTTTTTTTTCTTTCTTGTTTTGGGTGGGGTTATTGTAATTGGAAGATTGTTTTTTATGTTATCTGAATGAGTAATACTATATATACGTAAGATTTTTAATTCTCTTTTATTCTTTAAAAGTGATATCACTTTTAGAGTTATTATTGGATTTGTTATACGTAACTTTTTATGAAATAAATTACAATTGAATTTTGATCAAATGATAATTTTAAAAGTTATGAGAATGTGGAACACCTGTAAGTGAGTGTTGTTCTTGTTGTAAGTGAGCGTGCTGCTCTTGTTCTAATTAATGATAGACTACATTCAACTATATACAAATTAATTGGAAAAATTTGTTAGTATTTTATTATGATGTTAAAATATTAGTGGCTGTGTCCAACCTCTAGTATTAAACTACTTGCACCTTAAACACATATTTGCTTAGAATCCATAATATTATTAGAGAAAAATGCTTCTTTATATTTTAGCTTCCTCTTCACTAAATTGACATGTTCCATTTATTAATTTAAATCACATTTTTTGAAATTTCAAATCCAAATAGGTCTTTAAAATCCTTAATTTTCAAGAGAAATGCTTGTTTGATATTATTGCGTCTATTTCGTGTACATCTTTGTTGAGTTGATATAATTCATCTATTTACCTTTTTTATTTTTTAATTAAAGGTGAATAGAATATACAAATTCAACAAAAATGTACATGATATGAATGCCAGGATGCCAAAAAAAAAAAAAAAAAGAAAGAAAGAAAAAGGTTCTCCATATTCCAACCTTTAGACAAATCTTTCACATGCAGCTGTGACTTAGCCAGCTAGTTACGTGGGTTTTATATATAGGACCAAGTCAAAGAAGGTGCTCAGAAACAGCTGCCAATCATGCAGAAGGTGCTCAGAAACAGCTGCCAATCATGCAGTGGCAAGTGGCAGGTATCGAATGGCAGCAGACGTGTAAACAGATAACTGTGCCGCCAATGGGTGAACGAATTAGTGGGACCCAATCAAACTGTCAAAAAAACTACAAAGCGCAAAGATGATGACAAGATGCTTTCCCACTAACAAATATTTTCACTTAAAAAAAAAATTAAAATTAAACAAATACATGATCGTGAATTAGAAAGAAAAAGGTGAAATTTGATCAATGGTGAAAAATGGCCGATTAAGCCCCCGCTGAAGCCCCTAATTTGTAAGAAGTCCATTTAAAAAAGTTTTTTAAAATTAAATTCGTCAAAAAAAAAAATGTTGAATGTTAATTAAAATCTTAAAATTTTTCAAAATAAAGTATAAGTCACTTTCTTTTTATATTTCTTTTTTCTCTTATTTTATTTATATGTTATACTTACTATTAAACGTTGTTGATCGATTTTAGTAAGTTGATGTTACGAATATCGAACGTGTATCGTTGATTTTAGTGTAAAACTAATTAAGTCTTATTTAAAATTTCTTATCTTACAAGAAAGATAAAATATATTAGTTATATTATCTATTAAGAATAATTTATTAACAAAATTTGAACATAAAAAATTGATTAGTAATTTTACATCTCAAAAACTAGAATAATGATTTTTAAATTAAATTTCTCATATTTGATATAAAAAAATGTATAATATAAATATTTTTAAATTTTAAAAAGAAAGTCCCAATTTAACTTTTTTTTTACCTTGTGTTTCAAATCTTATTGAGCCTCATGTACTTTTATTCGCAACATAACAAACAAACAAACATAATTTGTGTTGAGAAGCAATATCACTAAAATAAAAAAAAAATGTGTTTTTTTCATTAAATTTTAGTTAAATATTTATTCTCAGCTAATTAAATTTAGAGATTTTTTTTATTTTTTTTTTTTCAAAAAAAAAAGTAAAGGTAATTCAGAGAGAGTTGTTCGAGGCCAATTTGGACAGAATGTAGCCGCGCGTGGGCCCAAAATGATTCTCCCAAGTCCCAAGCCATAATTTGCTGGCCTCCAGCCTAGCAAAACCCTTGGGAAAAAGAATCCCCCAACGGCTCCCAAGTCTTATGCGGTGGCTCCAGGTAAAAGTGACCGTTAGTGGGGTCCTCTCTCTGAAACTTTTGAAAATATATAAACGTTACGATGCCCTCCCCTCTCTCTCACCAAACAAGGCAAAACACCCAACGGATAGAAAGTGAGAGCAAATTCAGGAGCAAAAACAGCTTCAGTTCAGGAGGGTTTTAGGTCGGTTTCCTTTAATTTCCTTAATATATTCTTTCTTTTTCGCAGTACTTTTGGGTTTGTCTTACATTTTTCTTTGTTGTTAATTTGCTTTTGTTTCCAGTCCGGTATTGTTAATTAGCAACCATGACTGTTGAGTTTAAGGCCGAAGAAACCCAAGTGGCTGAGGTTGTTGTTGCTGCTGCTCCTGGAGAAGAGACCAAGAAGTTCACCGATGAGACTGAAAAAGCTTTCCAAGGAGATGATGATGAAGTGAGAGATGCGGATGAATGCAAGCCCAAAACAGTTGCGAAGAGCTCTTCTTATAAGGAAGAGAGTAACTTCCTCACTGATCTGAAGGAGTTTGAGAGAAAGGCGTTGAATGAGCTGAAAGCGAAACTCGAAGAAGCCATCCTTGGAAACAATCTCTACAAGAAAGAGCACCCAAAAAAGACCGAGGAAAAACCGGTGGCAGAAGAGAAAGAAGCGAAAGAAGGCGAGGAAAGCGAGAAACCTGTGGAAGAAGCGGCTGAAAATAAGGAGGAAGTGAAAGATGAAGAAGGTGATAAAAAGGAAAAAGAGGCACTAGAATGCGAGGAAGAGAAGAAAGGCGTCGACACGGATATCTCCCTTTGGGGAGTACCCCTTTTGCCTAGTAAAGGCGCCGAGGGTACTGATGTAATCCTCCTGAAGTTCTTGAGGGCTAGGGAGTTCAGGGTAAATGATGCCTTTGAGATGCTCAAGAAGACACTTCAATGGAGGAAGGAGGCCGAGATCGATTCGATCTTGGACGATGAGCTATGCGCAGATCTAAGCTCGGCCGCCTTCATGAATGGGGTTGATCGCGAAGGTCACCCGGTTTGCTACAACATTTTTGGGGTGTTTGACAGCGAGGAGCTTTATCAGAAGACGTTTGGAACCGATGAGAAGCGTCGGCAGTTCCTGAGATGGAGGTGCCAGTTCATGGAGAAGGGTATCCAGAAGCTTGATCTGAAGCCCGGCGGTGCCTCCTCCTTGATCCAAATCAATGATCTGAAGAAGTCCCCCGGACCCGCCAAGAAGGAGCTTCGGATTGCCACAAAGCAAGCTATTGGGATTTTTCAGGACAATTACCCAGAACTTGTTGCGAAAAATGTAAGCCTCCTTAATTCTTTACAGCAATTACCATGTTTAGGAATGCCATTTTCTCGGTTTCGATTTGATTTACAAGATGAAGTAATTAATTGATGGGTTCTTGATAATTTTGGATGTAGATCTTCATAAACGTTCCTTTCTGGTACTATGCTCTCAACGCCCTTATATCTCCTTTCTTAACCCAGAGAACCAAGAGCAAATTCGTCGTTGCTCGTCCAGCCAGGGTCACAGAGACCCTGCTCAAGTAAGCATTCTTGTTTAATTATCTCCCACAAGTGATTGTTGAAAGCCTCAGTCAGTGGCTGACAAAATTAACTCGATTCTTCACTGCACAGGTACATCCCTGTGGAGGAGATCCCCGTTAACTACGGTGGCTTCAAGAGGGAGAACGATTTTGAGTTCTCTGGCAAAGAGGGCAAAGTTTCAGAGCTCATACTCAAGGCTGGATCAACCGAAATCATTGAGATACCGGCATTGGAGGTACCAAATAGTTCTTTAATCTTATTGTTGATTCATTTACATGTTAGTTACGATTTGTTAATTAATATTGATTAAATTACGCAGCTGTTAGGATATCGATGATTTAATATGATATTAAGGCAAGGAAGAATTCGAATATTTTCTTAATCATTCACTCCACTGCATCTCCAATGAATAAGTTTCACATTATTTTGTCCTAGTAAAAGATTTGATATCCCTAATATGACTGATGCAAATGGTGTGTGTTGTTATTGTAGGAGGTTGGAAGCACATTGGTGTGGGACCTGACTGTTCTGGGTTGGGAAGTGAAGTACAAGGAGGAATTTGTTCCAATTGATGAGGGGTCCTATACCATCATTGTGCAGAAGGCAAAAAAGATGGGGTCTCAGGAAGGACCTATTCGCAACACTTTCAGAACCAATGAACCTGGAAAACTTGTCCTCACGATCGAGAATATGTCCAGCAAGAAGAAGAGGGTTCTGCATCGGTACAAGGCTAATGCTAATAAGAGCTGCTAGATTATATTGTCTTGGAATTCATGTCCATTTACTTGATTACCATATTTTTACGTAAATGGGAGGAGATATATATATATATATATATTCATTCATTATTGGATTTGTTAATTGGTACAGTTACATTCTTTTGCAGAATTAATGTTGATCCTGTAATTTTATTTGTTCGGTTTTAATTCTTTTTGCCGTGGGGTTTCATTGTAAGATTTTTTATTTTTTTATTTTTATTTACTGGGTTGATATTTTACCGCGGGGCCTTTTCTTTTCTTTTTTTCAATTGTCTCTCTTATTTTTTTCATGCTCTTTCTGAGGTTGGAGAAAAATTATGAAGATAGAAATGGAGAAAAATCATGTCCGGCCACGTGAAGATAGAGAGTAATTCTATTAGTATATTAAGTGTTTCATCATAAAAAAAATAAGAAGTTGCTTTTAAAATCACCATTGAGCTGTGATTAATTTTGATCAAATAGTAATTTTAAAAGTCACCTCATTTTTTTATGGAGCCTAAGCAAGATTGCTAAGAAAGGGGAGCTCTTATTCGGGGATAAGCCTTCTAACAAACTTCTCAAACCTCTTTTTAGGCCATAGGAGATTGTGGGTGATCCCAATTGGATTCTTTTTCTAATGCTTGCAACAGATGTGGTGAGGGAATAATATTCTCTCAATTTCATAAGTCATTTTTTAGTCAAGATTTTTTTTAATTGAACCATTTTGAGAACAGGTCAACACATCAAATATTAAAGACCCGAATTGAGTCGGTTTTAACTAAAACGGCTCTAAATTGAGCCGCTTTTATAAAAACGGCTCTAACTGCTTAGAGACGCTTTTGTAAAACTATTCAAACTAGTTAGAGCCGTTTTTTTAGAAATGCTCAAAACGGTTCAAAAATTACAGTCGTTTTAAGGACCCTAAAATGGCTCTAAATAAATAAAAAAATGTAAAAAAATTAAAAAAAAAAAAGGGACTTGCAGAGTAGTGTTTGGTTACTTAGGAAACTAGAATCCACCATTTGTTCTTTTCTTTTTCTTTTCCCCATTTTCTAAGTAACCAAACATATTATAACCTCTGATTTCCCAAACACAATTCATGGCCTAAAGAAAACATAAAGAAATTATTATTATTATTATTATTATTTTTTAATGAATGAACAAACGGTCCCTGATCTTCCTCTTTTTCTTTTTCTATGCGTTCTTTGCCGCATCTTGTCGAGCACCTTTGCTGCAACCATGGCTAGATGAATCACAATCAGGAGAAAAAATATTCTATCGCATTACTGTAACAACAAAGCAGTAGACAACACAAAACACCAAAACCTTTACAACAGAAACAACAAATACCTCTTTCATGCTTTCAACAGGCTTCCCATCAAATTCAATCACAATATCACCTGGACAGATCCAGCACGAGACCCAGGAGTTACCTAGTCAAATAAATGGAAAAACCTTCAGAAATGAGCAATATGCATTTTTTTCACAAATTAAAATATCAAAACTCAAGAGACCCACCGCTGGGTCTCGATCTTGAGACCCACGTTGACGGTGGTCGTAGTGGGAGAGAGAGAGAGGAAGAAGGGAGAAGAAGAACAAAAAAGAAGAAAGAAAAGGAGAAAGGAAGATGATGGAGAGTTATGTAGAGATGAGAGTGACGGATTAGAGAGAGAGAGAGAGAGAGAGTAAAGAAAGAGAGATCTAGATATTTTATGGTTGTGTGAAAGGAAAAAAAAATTAAAATTCAAAAAGTTTAATTTTTTTTTTGCTGTGCACATGCAGGACACGAAAATTTCGTGTTCTGTGCGCAAAAAATTTAGAGCCTTTTTCTAAAACGGCTCCAATCACTTATTTTTATTTTTTATTAATTTTTTGATAACAAAGCATATAATATACTAGTTAATTAAATATAATATTACATATTAATTATAGGGAAAAGTACACATAAAAAATATTTAAAAAAAAATTAAAAAAATTAAAGAAAAAAGGAAAACAAATAAAAAACAAATTTTTGTTTTAAAAAAAAACTGAAAATTATAAATATATAAAATTAAATGTGATCAATCGTGGTACGATCATGTGTGATCAATCGTGGTAGGACCTAAGTGTGATCGATCATGGTACAATCTAAGTGTGATGGATCGTGGTACAATCAGTGTGATGGATCGTGGTACGATCAATGTAATGGATCGTGGTACGATCATGTGTCATCGATCGTGGTACGATCTATGTGATCGATCGTGGTACGATCACTGTGATCGATCATGGTACGAAATATGTGATCGATCGTGGTACGATCACTGTGATCGATTGTGGTACGATCTATGTAATCGATCATGGTACGATCTATGTGAATGATCGTGGTAGGATCTAAGTGATGGAACATAGTACAATCATGTGATCGATCATGGTACGATCTATGTGATCGATCGTGGTACGATCAATGTGAGACCTTTTTTTTTTGTTTAAACAACTCTAATTTGAGACCTTTTTTTTGTTTAAACAGCTGGAATTAGAGTCGTTTTGATCAAAACGACTCCATTTCGAACCATTTTGTTAAACCGGCTTTAATTAGAGCCGTTTTGTTAAAACGACTCTCACAAAAACGGCTCAAAGAGCCTCTTTTCTTTTTCTTTTTTTCTTTTTTTTTGTGTGTTTACATTTCTTTATTATTTACAATCACCCTTCTCGCTTTTTGGGATACAAAATTATTAACTAAGTTTTTATATTCAAGTTTTCTAACATCTCTTTTCAAATTGATAATATGGTTAATCTACTTAATCAATTTTAATTTTGACAACTTCTTTATGTAGAAGCAATTGTAATAGATATGGAATGACTAAGGGTGCGATGTAATAAGGAAGATTTGGAGCTAATGGTAGTCACGGCTCGAAGGATCTAGTTTCATAGGAATTCTGTGATGCATGGTGGTGAATCTACACATCCTAGGCAGGTATTCCAGGAGGCATCAGACCAGAGTAGTGTACTGGAAATGGAGGTTTTTGGGCATGTTCCAGTGTCACCCCTAACGCTTTGGCCGGTGCCACCCCCAAGTATGATTAAAGTCAATTGGGAAGCCATTGTGGATAAAAAGCATGGACGAATAGGCATTGGTATTATTGCTCATGATTGCAAATGGCAAGTTCTATTAGCTCGTAGTACTACCCAAAATTTCGTTGTGGAACCTATAGTTGCTGAAGCTTTGGCAGCTCTTCATACGGTCATTTTTTGTAAGGAGATGTGTTTTGCCGAGATTATACTAAAAGGAGATTCTTTGCAAATTGTTAAGGAGATCAACATGGAGTTACCTCAGTTGAATAGATTTGGGCATATTGTGGATGATATCAGGAAAGTGTTGTATTCCTCATGGTCTTTTAGGGTGGTACATATTAAGAGAGATGCAAATGCAGTAGTTCACGGCCTAGCTAAAGAGGTTGTTGCCCATGTCATAGATTTAATTTAGATGGAAGACATTCCTCCAATTATCTATAGTATTGTCTGTAGGGAATGTCTTGTCCTTATGTGTTGATTTTTTTTTTGGCTCGATAGAGTTATCAATAAGAAGTGAATTTAAGATATTTCTAATGCTGCATCTCTCTCTCTGAAGTCGGCCATAAACTTCAACTCTCAGAAAACAGATCTGAGAGGAGGATGGAGCAGATCTGCTCCCTCCTCCTCTGCCTTTCCCTTTCTATTCCCTACTCTTAGCCTCCCCCTCCTATTCTGGTTTTTTCTTTTGTTTATAGGTGTTCTTCGACCAGATTAGCAATTTTGGCATCTCTGCTATGCATCCGTGCATCTACATCTGTGCTTTTCCGTTCATCTCCTCCCTGGCCGCTGCTGCTGTTTGCTGGTTGCATTTTTGCTTTGAATAAGAGTTTTATTCTCTTTTGATCTGCCCTCATAGGAGACCTATGGGATGGAGGTTAGTTAGCTGTAAGGGGATATCTCTCACAACTTGGATAGTTCGGTGTAAAGGGTTATCTTTCATTGCCGGTTTTAGAAAATTATTTTTAGGATATTTGGCTACTCTTATCTTAGATTTAGTCTGCTCGGAGTAGATCTGATTTTTAACTATTTTTATACATGAGTTAGTAGAAGATGAAAGTCATAGATAACACTTTATTGTAAGAATTTTGTTTGTATCTATGACGATGTAATCTCATAACATGTGGCTATGATTTTGCAGAATTTTATGCTTTGTGATGTAAGAGCTTTATGCTCATGATCTTTGATCAATGAAATACTCAGATCTTTTGTTTTTTTTTTTTTTAAAAAAAAGAAAAAAAAAAGAGTGAATTTGTTTAAAAAAAAAAGAAAAAAGACTCTTTAAGACTTGCTTTCCATCTTTCTCTTTTCTTTTTTTTTTCCTTCTCAAAGACTTAATATTTTAGGCATTGAGTTTTTTTTTTTTTTTTTTTTACCATAATTAGAGCTTTAATTAGAAAGCATTGAGTAACTGTTTATTATAATTGAGATCTTAATTATTATTATTATTATTATTATTATTATTATTATTATTATTATTATTATTATTATTTTAATAGAAGGGATCTTAATTACGATTACTATTTGATGGCCTTATTTTATTGGAGGCCTTAAGCGAATGCCTAATTGGCATAATGGAAGAGTCGGCACTGTGTCACGTGGTGAGTATTTTGTCATATCATTTAAAAATTAAGAAATGATATTCTTACACCTCCTACACATCTACACATCATGCAACTAAAATAAATGATATAGCCTCATGCAACTAAAATAAAATTTAGACCATGAAATGACTCATCTCCATTTCACTATCCTTGTCTTGTAATTTTTAATATAAGATTTGAAATAGAGAGAAGTCATTTCATGATCAAGATTGAGTGTTGTTGTATCTAACGATGTAAATGATGCCTAGTGATAAAAAAATGTTGGCACGTCATTCAAAAAATTTAAATGATGTGACATTATTTATCCCGTTAAGTACAATAACATTAAATACTATAATGAAATAGCTCCTCTCCATTTCTAGTGATTGGGGTGAGGATACTAAATGCGATCATATTAGGGATAGTGCCCTAAAACTCAATTTTATTTGTGTTACATTCTTGGTTTAATAATAAAGTTGTTTTATTTCTGAGATAAATTAGAATATTAGGCATATCTTTATTTTCATGGGTATGACATTTCTGTATATGTAGTCTTTAAGTGACATTGAATATGGTTTTAGGCGTGTCATAATACCTTGCGACTTATAAACCCTAGTTCATTGTGAGTGATGAGATTGTGCATCATTCTAATAAAATAATAATATATCAATTATGATGATTTGCCTAAGCCTTTTTCATGGAAGTTGAGACTTCTAATCGATATATTGATGTGGTTAAAATTCATTGAACTAGACCATGTGAATTATTATTTTATAAACTACTATCAATTGAAAAAGTTAAATTCTCAATTGCTTATAGCATTGACTACCAATCTTAAAAGTAACGAGAAATCAAATGTGAAATTCCTCTCAATCCCAAGAGGAATGGCATTTACGGCTCATTGCATTAACTTCTAACCATAATCATTGATGTATTGACTTTTACGGATCATTAATTGCATTAGCTTAATCTTTTCACCGATGCAATTCAGAGGTTTGTTGTTGTGTATATATATATATATATACTCATAATAGGCGTGCAACAAAAGAATAACATAGGGAATGAAACCTTTAGGGAAGGAGAAAAGTGAAAACCAAAATAGGTTTGGTAAATTTTGCTAAATAATCTCTCGAGCACTCCAATCGCCACAAAAGAGATGGGGGCCTAGAGGTCTTCTGTGTTCATATGGCGATCTCCATATCCTTTCAACCTAAGATATTTGTTTAAGCTGGGGCACGTCCAAACATGTGCCATGGATTTTACATATTAATGGGATCGATCTTAGTGCATTGGAACAGAAGAAGAGTTTCCTGAATGCTTAAAAATATGTTAGAGCATCTGTATTGAACTTGGCATTTCAAACATTTTACCAAATTTTGGTGAAACTTCTCAAAACCACCTTTACATCAAGCTCTCCATCCTTTCACCAAAATACTTCTTATCAGAATCCTTCTCTAGATTTAACGCCCAAAATCTCCATGCTATTCTATTTTTTATTATTTTTTCTCATTCTCGCGCCTTTCTTCACATTCTTCCCGCAAGATCTCTCTGTCACTTTCCTCCCGCAAGATCTCTGTCCCTTTCCTCCGCATCAAGCCATCAACGAAAGGAAGCAAGCCACTGATTTTCTAGGCACTGGGCCAGCTCGCACAGGCTACAAGGTGGGCTTTGGACGGATGAGGACGAGATCGAGCTCAACGCCGACAACACAATCAACGAGGACCGACGCCGACAATGCAACCAGTGACAGAGCCGTCGACGACGAAGATCCCAACCTCAAAAACCCTAACTTCATCGATGAAATAGGTGAGAAGCAACCGAATTTTACCCCGAATTTCCCTTTCCAAAGTTGATTTAGGGTTTGAAAAAGTTGATTTAGGGTCTACACTCGCCGCAAGCTCGAATCCGTTAATGGGTTGACAAAGAATATGTCTTTTGGCGATTTGGGTTTCACGATTTGTGGTCTTGATGATTTGGGTACTCACCATCTTTCACATGCTCTGTTTTCATCGTTTGGTTGCTGAGAAAAAAAGAAGGAAAATCCATGTGGTTATTGGTAGCAGTGTTCGGGTGGGAAATGTGGGATCTAGGTTCTGGGTTTTTTTTTTTTTTTTGATTGCTGCTTGTCTTAATCGGTGGGTTGTAGGGAGATTCTTGGGAGAGATCTTTTCTTGCTTGATTTTTTTTGTTGATCTGATATCGAAGCTGGTGTTTGAAATTGTGGCTTTTGAAATTGAAATGGTGTAATTTTGGGATTTTGGTTCTGTGCGTAGCTGATTGTAATTGGGAATGTTTTTGGTAGGAAAATTTGATGTTCATACAATTAAATTGGTTGGTGTCAAAACTAATAAAAAAACAATATATAATTAAAATAGAAAAATATTTAGAGAGTTTGATGTATGGAGTTTTTCAAAAGTAAGAGATAAAATCAAAAAAGTAGATTGTTTGGGTTAAATTTGGAGAAAATTTTGGAGAGCTTGATACTGATGCTCTTATATGCTTGACAATGCATAATACCATTAATGACAACATGGATGTAAAGCATTCTCACATTTAAGGATTGTCGTAATTAATGTAGTGATTCATAGAAAATGCTCATGTTGTAATAATAATTAATGTTGATAGAATAATAGAAGAGGATACATTCTTGGCTGTAAAGCCATAATTTTACGGCTACTAATTATAAGTAGACAAGTTATTAAAAATCACAAAATACAAATAAACATGAAAACACCTGATTATTTTAAACAAATTAATCTCACTTGCTTTGTCTTACGAAACATATTGGCCTTGCTCGACGGAGTCGTTTGGCTGTTTCCAGCAACATCCCTTCCAGTTCTAGATAAAGAGAAAGATCGGGATCGAGAAGCAAAGAAAGCTTCCAAGTAGTAAACAGATCGAAGCATAGGTGGCTGGAGCAGTTCCATATGTAAACCCATTTTCAATCTCTCCCTCTACGACTCATTTGGTAGAGCAAATTTTGTTTATTGGTTTAAGAATTTCTGGGTCTTAACCATGATTTTCAATCTCTCCCTCTATGACCCACTGCACGTTTTCATGAAAATTCGTAGCCTTCGCCTGTTTCAAGAAGTCTGCAATCAACGAGAAATTGGGTATATTTTGATGTTTGTTTGTTGTGGTTGATTTGTAATTTGTTTGGGTGGGTCGTTTTGGTTGTTTCTCTTTGGTTGTTTTTTTTTTGTTTCCTTGTCTGCAAGATGTTTGTAAATTTGTCTCAGCGGGGTGGGCGGCAACCGTGTCCAGGTTTAGCCTGGTTTGTGTGTTTTCGGTTTGTTGGTTTTTAATGAATTAAAAATTAAACAGAAGATGTGGTATCAAAACATGAAAATAAAGTTGGTGGATCTTGGATTCTTATTACTTCTGGTGTGTATCTTTAAGTAAAATATAATTGGGAAACCTGAGTTTGACTGTTTTAGTTGGTTTCTCCTGGCTAATTCAGATTATATTGGCAGAATAGCTGGCATCTTCAAATGAAACTGGCTTCCCTTAAGATTTTATGTGCAATCATTCCCCTTTTATAATGTGGGAAAGGCAATTTAACGACTACATGCCTCAATCAGTATAAGGTTCTTTAACTCTAGGGGCAAGATAGGTAGGAAAAGGAAGAACCAATTGCATGAGAGTTAATAGCACAGGTTAGATAAGTGCAACCTGTTGAAAGCCTGGTGAGAGTTTAGTTTTATGTCATAGATCTTGAAGGATGTCGATATTATTTTGGGAATTACAGGTGATGATATACACGTTAATTGAAGAGTGCTATGTAATTGCTGTTTCTCAAATGTAGTGCTTTTCACTTGTATGTAATTAGTTGTTATTTGATTTCAAAACAAATATTTTCGCATTAGTAGATACTGAAATCCAATTACTACCTTAAATAGTTTGGCTAGTATTTTGTTGGGCAATGGTGGTTCATCCTCCTTTTGACACTGGAATATTGCTTTATATCATTATTTTGCAATAAAACTGGATATCAGAAGAGATGCTAGTTATGTTAACTCTTTGTATATGTTGTGTTATATTCTTTTTCTTTTTCTGTCATTACATAGAAAGTGGAGAAAAAAAAAATTACAAAAAATATTGGAGAAACTTTTCCATTTAGCAATAAATTGTCATAATTTGTTAGTGATAACATGATGGGCTTTTTTTCCAAGGTGATAAGTTGGATTTTTTTTGGCAGGTTGAAGATCAACCTACATTGGATGCCCACGGTGATTCCCACCCTAGGCGTGTGTTATACATTGTCGAAGGATAGTCCATAAATTCTTTGCTAGTTGGAATAAATTGCCCACACTATAGTTGTTTTTGTTTTGTATCAGGCCCTTTTCTTGATGATGTAAATGAGTGAATCAAATATTGGAAGACTAGAAGCATCTATTGTAGCTTATAAATACCCATGTAATTTAGTCAGTGTTTTCAAGTGAGTGGAATAAAAATTATTTTGATGTATTTATCCTCTTCTTCACATATCTTCCTTCGAGTATTGAGTGTGTTTTAGCCCTCTTGATTTCTAACAAAGTGGGTATTAGAGTCATTTGTGGTGAAGACAAAAAAATGGCAAATGGAATGACTTCATTTCAAAAATGGCTAAAGCCATCACGACCTTGTAAATTCAAAAATTTGTTTCTAACATCTGATTCAGGTCTCATTTCAAAAATGGTTGAAGCTATCACGGCCTTTTACACAACAACTTCAGAGAGTTCCATAGTCATTCATCCTATCTACACCAATATTAACTGTAGCCAATGAAGATACAGGATCTTGAGACATGACAAATATCGTTGTAGAGGGATACACCATAGTTGACAAGGAACACTGTAAATTATTCACAAATAAACATAAGTTAAATAATAGATATCTTCACTATTAATCAAATAATCACATATTACCTTGGTAGAGAATATGTTGTAATAAAAATTTACCTTTACTAAACTTTGTTGGTCTATCGACCCCAAGTTAGCTGGCCTCAAATTTGTGTTCACAATATTCCTACTGAAAAATAGCATTTTGAAAAAAATATCAAGTCAAAATACATTTAATGTAAAGTATTGCAAATAAAAAAAAAATTATAAGAATACCTTGCTTGCTTATGTGACAGACAATAGCTTCTCACATGCCCTTTTTTGGGCAAATGCTACAAATCCTTGTGGAATCTTCATCTTTTTTTTTTTCCTTTTCTTTTGGATGCATCAAAGATTTGGGTTGTCTTCTACAAGGAACATGTACATGATCTTGCAATGTGAATGTAATGTTTGACAATACTTGACTGTTTAATACAAGACCATCGGCACTTCCTACATCACAATTCTCTATATCTTTATCACAATCGTCATCCATTGTCAAAAGCTCATGACGAAGCTTTTGTAAACCAATGCCAAGATATTCGTACTTTTTATTTGAATGGGACCTCAATTCTACAATATCATCGAATTGCAACTTTAAGCTATTTCTCATCAAGGAGGAAGAATTTTGCGTTTCATCTTGTATTTCATCACTAGATATGCCATGTATAATGCGACTCTAGGCATTGATCGTCTCTTTCTCTAAAACATAATGTTGAGGAAGAATGTCCACCAAAGATTTCTTCAAAAAAACTTGAAGAATGTGCCTACATAGTATTCCAACAAATTCAAATATATGACATGTATAAGTAGCTTTCTTTTCAAGAACTTCGAGTGCAACTTCATAAAATGGACTTTGTCTCTCATGATGGGTCACTGTATATATCTTCTTCCCTCCTTCCCGATGTTTAGATGAATTGTATTTTTGACTTTTAAATGGTTCTTCTTGAAACATCAAAAATGACTTTCTTGTGTAAACCTTTGCTGCCTCAGCTTCCATCTTATAACATGTTTTTAAAATTGGTCTAGAAGTTTTTGTTTTGACATTTTTTTCTTTCTCTTTAAGATAACGTGCATTCAAGGCTTTCTCATACTGATGGACAGAGTCATGCACCATTGTGCTCGAACAAATACAATTTTTTTAAAATTTATTCATACTCTTACTTCGTTGAGTTGGACATGCCAGCATAAAATGAGTTTCGTACGTAAGCTGGCACCCACTTTTCACTACGCATATATTGTTTATTCAACCAATCATTCTCTCACAACTCATACTTGCTTACAAGAAGACTCCATTCTGACTCAAACTCTTCAATTGTGAGTGTGTCATGAATACAATGTTGAAAATCTACTTGGAAATATGTATATTTATTATATATATGAGCAAAGTGTTTTGAAACTTTTTGTAAAATATGCCATAAACACAATCTATGAGTGGTATTTGGTAGTACTTCTGCAATTGCCTTACCCATAGCCTTGTCATCATATGTGATAATTGTATAAAGAGCATGCCCAAGCATTGCCTTAAGCCATGTTTTTAACAACTATGTATAAGATTCAGCCATCTCATTTACTAGCAAAGCACATCCAAACATTTGAGATTGATGATGATGCTTAACTCCAGTAAATACTAAAAAGAACAAAAGGCATCTTATAACGATTTGTCAATTAGGTAACATCAAAAGTAACAATGTCTCCAAAAATACTGGTATGCAGCTCGTGATCTAGCATCTGCCCAAAAGCAATTTCTTATGCATCCATTTTCATCTACTTCAATTGAGAAAAAGGAAAAAAAAAAAAAAACTTGGGTTTTTGCATTGGCTCTCAAGAAAATAATTATACATTCTTTGTGCATCTCCTTTTTCAATAAGAACTCTTCTTCTATTGCCCAAATAATTTTCAACATCTTTAGCAATACACCCAACATTGTAGTCACCACCGGATTCTTTATTCAACACCAACAATATCTTCCTTGGAGGTACACCGGACTTATTGTTTGTATCTACAAGATTTTTTTGGGCACGTGTTACCACTCTATGTCCACGAAGAAAATGTGTACTTTTAGGAGTAAGGAGCTCATGATTATGTTCAATTACAAACTTACTGTCCATCTTAAACCTACTTTCTTTATACCCATCATTGCTTTACATCCTACCCTTATTTCTGCGGGCTCCGAATTTATATGGATTTTCCATTACAAAAAAACTCGCATTTATTGACGTTTTTTTTTAGAAGGTTTTAAAAACCGTCTAGAAAAATAAAATTTACTGACGGTTTTTTGAAAACCGTCCGTAAAATAAAAATTACAACGGTTTTAATTAAACCGTATGTAAATTTTCAAACGGTTTGGAAAAACCGTCTAGAAATTTAAATTTCCAGACGGTTTAAAAAAAACCGTCTGAATTTTTTTTCTTTGTTTTTTTTTTTTCAGACGGTTTTAGAAAAACCGTCTGGAAATTTCTAGACAATTTTTCCTAAAATCGTCTGAATTTTTTTTCTTTTATTTTTTCCAGACGGTTTTCCGTCTCTAAATTTAATCAAATTCTTACGTTTGAACTTCTTTTTTTCTTTTTCTTTGTTTTAAAAGAAAGACCCAGATCCCTTCATTAAAAATAATAATAATAATAATAATAATAAAAATCTCTCTCTCGAGTCGTCCGACCTCATCTCTCCCTCTCCCTCTCCCTCTGGTTCTTCTTCTTCTCTCTCCGGCCGGCGACTGAGACGAGCGATGGGAACGGGACGACTGGATCTGGACACGGCCGGAGTCGGTGACGTTGCTGAGGTCGGATCGGAAGCAGAAGGTCAGATATCCGGCCGAATTAGGCTGAAACCCACGCCCGACCGGATCTCTGTCCGGATACAGAGACAGATCCGGCCGGAATACGTGGATTTCCGGCCGGTTCTCCCTTCCTCTCTCTTTCTCTCCCCCCCTCCGGCCTCCTCGACACCACTTTCTTCCAAACCACCGGATGGATGTTTGATTTTTTTTTTTTTTTGGTAAGTGAAATTCTTAGGTTAGCTTTACATTTTGTGTTTGTATTGGGTTTGGATTGTGATTCTTGGGTTTGATTTGTGAAGGATTTTTTGAATTCCGGTGACCGAATCTACCGTTGAATTCCGGTGACACCACTTTCTTCCAAACCCGAAGGAGACCGGCAGTGACCGAAGAAGCCCGTCTCTCCGATGGATTTCCGGTAGAACCGGATTTGATTTACGCCGGTAGACGAAGCTCCACCGGACATAAAAATAAGAATAATAATTATAATTTAAAAAAAAAATTAAAAAAAATTAAAATACAAAGAAAGAAATTCTGGACGGTTTTTCCCAAAACCGTCCAGAACCAGTTCTAGACGGTTTTTCCCAAAACCGTCCAGAACCAGTTCTAGACGGTTTGGGCCAAACCGTCTGGAATTGCGGACGGTTTGACCCAAACCGTCCCGAACCCTAATTAGCGACTCATTTTCCTAGACAGTTTTAAACCATCCAGAAAAAACCATTTGGAATTGAACCGTCCAGAATTTGCTCTTTTTTTTTTTTTTTTTTTTTTTTTTTTTTGTAGTGTTCTTTTGATAGCTCTTATGACGAAATCCTTCCCTTGAACAAGAATAATCTACCCCAATCAATAACTTGTCTCCCTTCGATAGTTGAGTATGACTTTTTCTAATGCTAAAACCCTTCTTCCTTGCATAAGCATTATAACATATACAAGCATCTTCTACCTCATCGAATTCCAAACAAAGGCATGGTTCCAAAGGACCATTATATGAAAAAGAATTAGCAGTTGGTTGCTTGAAATCATTCCCAAGCAAGTTTATATCATTTCATCATCAGGATGTAAATCTTCAATAAATTCATCACCACATGAGTTTATTTGCTCACAAAGTGGTTGACTTTGCTGCTCCTGAATTTCATCCGTTCTTCACCTAAAATGAAGTAATGTACCATTACTTTTTGGAATTGAGCCTTGCTAAATTGTACAGTGATAATGTTGTCAATTGAGACTATGTGTCAATTATGGAGTGCTATTCCAATTCCATGAACTCTTTTACCTCCTAGAAGAAGCATTAAAGAAAAAGTAATAAAGATGGTAACGGTAAGAGAGAAAGAAAGTTAAAAAAAAATTAAATAAATGTATATTTGTTCACAAGAAGAGGACAAAATGAAAGAAACAAAAGCAATAGGTTATTCTGATTATGTCATCTAATCAGACATTAGAAAACCTTGTTCATCAAGAATTAAGATTTGTTACATTTTATAATTAAAAGAATTCTTATCTCTTAAGATTACCCATGAATCTTTATTTAATTTGTATTTGCATTTCTAATAATCTTAAGATTTGAATTTGTAGCCTATGCAAACTCGTTTTCATTATCTTTAATTGAAGCAAAAGGCCAAGATTTATTTATATACAATTGGGAATAGATGAACAGTTCCAAATATTTCAAACATTTATCCAATCTCTCTGTTTGAATCTCCAAAACTTTTAGTCCACGTGAAAACAAATGAAAGTGAGAAAGAGTTTATTTAAAAAGCGTACCTATTTGACACAAAGCTCCACCCAGACTTTCAAAAAGCCAAGATATATTTTTTTTTTTTATTATTATTATTTTTTTTTTTAATGTCTGTCACTCTGAAACCTTCTAAGCTCCACCCACTCCCCAGACCAACCTTTGCAGACTCAGCAGGTTTCGATGCAGAGAAAGAGACGTAAGATCCGGTGGGGTCTTCTTTGTAAAATAGAAAATTCAAAAAGTGCTATTTTTTGCTTGGCTATTTTTTGCCTGGTATAAAATTCATTGTTTTCATGTTTAATATTTATTGTGTGTTTATATGATGTGTCAATATCTTATTGGAAGTTGCAAAAGTTGAGTTTTACAGCCTATCCTTATCAAATGGGCTCTCATAATAAAAAAGTTATATATTTTTCGTTTTTTTATTTTTTTATTTTTTGAAAAAGATAATAACCTTTATTGAATGAACTTGAATCACTTAGGGGTAAAAGCTCCTTATATATAATACCATAGATACAATTTGAAATTTTTTCAACCTAAACTCTATCTATATGACACACAAAATAGCCTCCCGCTTCACAAGTTGGATTCTCCAATATCACAATAATTGACACAATCCCATTTTGATACATTCTACGTACAATATGTCCATAGTTGCTCCCATTTGACCTGTTGCTTTAACCTCCTTGATAATTTGTAAGGCATTTCCCACCAAAATTATATCACCAAATCTCATCTCTCTTTACTGAAGTCCACTGCATGTAAAGCTTCCAAATTAAGCTTCGGCCACCACAGGTTCAACTAGAAAATTTCTGGTGGTACTTCGTGCAACCAAAACAACCCCCTCATAATCCCGAACAACGATACCCATACCAATCTGCTCGTGCTTCTTATCCACAGCGACATCCTAATTAATTTTATACGTACCGGTGGAGGTTGACTACAATAATATTGATGGAGGATCTTCATGGATAGGGCTCTTTGCAACCAAATCAATCGTGGTGACCCGTCTAAACTCATCAATAGAATTACTTGCTTCCCATATAATTTGTTGAGGATGAGTAAAGTGATCTCCATGTACCACCCGGTTTCTCTGGAACTCAAGTTCCACCGCATCACATTGTCCCATGAGATCCTAAAAAATATGAACAAGAGTGGGGTCCCCATCTGTAAATTTTTGGAACTTTTTTGGGCCACATCACCAAACATCTTGTGTTGAAGGGCAACTCCATAGAATTAGCTTCACAGTTTCTACCTCTTGCATACAAATTGGTAATAAAGCATCAAGGACCACACCACGCCGGAGTAAGTTCATTTAGGAAGGAAGAAGATCATTGCACGCTTTCTACATGAACAATTTTACTGCATTTGGGATTTTAAAATTCCATATCATCTTCCAAACTGTATTCCAAGCACCTTGTCTAGAGTTCCCATTGCGCCGAAAAGCTTGTAACTCATTTTCCATATGATACGCACTCTTAACTGAAAAAACTCCATTTGTTGTGCCTTGCCAAATGAGAGACTCCTTAGCTTGCATCGAACTTAAGGCCAATTGGCAAATAATACGAGCTTCCTCTGCATGAAAGATTTCTTTGATGAGATAGGAGTTCCACTACTTAGTGTCTTGATCTATAAGCTCCTTCACCTTTGCATCCACCGCCAAGATTCTATGTGGAGATTGAATTGAGAACGAAGTTGGAGTCAATAGCGATTTTGTAGAGTAGAGGTATCCATTTGGGCTTATTTACTTGGTAAATAAGTTCGCAGAGGCGCACCAAATTAATTATCAATTAATTAACATTTAGAGCTTTATACTAAATAAGCTTTCAGAACATTTTTATACCATAGATAACTTATTGCAAATCAGTATAATCACATTGATTGATTTTGTATTTGTCAAAAAAAAAAAAAGAACAAAAATCTTCTTTGAGTGATAATTTTATCATCTTATAGTTCCCAAATGCACGCGCAATGAACGTGAAACATTTTCAACTGTCGATTTGGACAGAGATAGAACATTGCAGCATAAACTTCAAATTAGGAGGTGGATTGTATCATTTTGAAGTTTAGTAGTATCATTGAGAATGTGGTGGTACATAGTTGAGGAAGGACATAGTGTGATTTGTAGGAAATTTTCTACAACCCACATGTAAAAATGACACGTTTCCTTTAAGTATGTGAAAATCACATTTTTTTTTTATTTTTTTATTAATGCTATTAAAAAAAGCATGCACATTCTATTAAAAGAACATGCGTTTCTCACATGCTAAGAGACACATGTCGATCTTAGATATAGTTTGTATGAAATTTTCTACAAATCGATTTGTAAGAAATTTCTGTCATTTTTTCAGATGCATTTAATATGATTAATACATAGTATATATATATTTGAAATATTAATGCCCCTCGGGGTTACCATTTCATATTTTTTCTTGAGAAACCAAGTATCTACACGCCCATGCCTGTTGTGCTTATTATCTTTTTGGTTCAAGGGATGCAAATTAAATGTCTGTCGCCTATGTTGTCCACTTTTGTTGCTGTTAACCATATTCCATTCTTCCATTGGGGTGGGGCTACCAAAGCAATGCCAATGGACAGTACAAATTAAAGCATAAAATATGGATCCAATTAAGAGGCATGGGTCATGGTGAGAACCCTTAACTTTCCCTTGTGAAAGGGGCACTCATGTACTAGTCTATCATCTTAGAGTTGATCATTTGGTTGCTTCCTTCCTTTTCTTTTCTTTTTTTCCTTTTTTTTTTTTTTTTTTTTTTTTTCCGTCTAGTTTGTTTCATAATTGGTTAATTACAAAGGAAAAAACTACAAAAATAAAATAAATTAAATTACACAACAGTTTCAGTTTATTGGCAAACTAGTTACATAAAATATAATTTAGAATATGCACGAAGATTCATGGCTATGAAAGCCAATCTACATTTCGCAATTCACATAATATCCATGGATCCTTTATTTACGCTTATAGTACATAATATCCATGGAGCCTTTATCTACGCTTATAGTACGTAAAGGAGGAATAGGGAAAAAAGAAAAAAGGCTGCCTTATTGCTGAATATAAGTTTTTCTATCTAAATGCCTAATCGCCTCTCTTCTTCCACCAGGATGAAGAAGGCGGGATGCTTTGTTCATTCTTAAAGAAATTAGCAGGATCAACCATAGTCTTCACATGCACTAACCTCTCAAAGTTGCTCTTGAAATATTTAGTACCCCATATGCTCGCCCGTTTATAGCTTGTGTTGCCTTTGTTATTATTTGTTCCAATGTCAAGGTCCCTATAATTGACATATGCAGCTCTTGGAGATTTCGAAACGTAGGGAGCCATGTAATCGTAAAGCCTTCTGATCCAACTTATATGCCTTTCGGATGCCGAAGTTCCTTCTTCTTCCCAGAACACCGAGTGAAAGATTTTGTAGATATTACCTGCTCTATGTGGGAAAGGAACTGCAGACTCCGAAATTTCACTCATTCTGCCCCCATACGGAGTAAGGATCAATAAAGCTGACTCTGCCTCTTTCTCGTAAAACCTTTGCCAGATCCCTTCCAACCCAACTTCGGGAATAGGTTCCTGGACATAGTCAGATTTTCCTTTAAAATTGGATCTTACGGAAGGAGTCCTGTTTAGCAAAACTTCCAAGGATTCGCCAATTGGGAAATCAGCCAAGTAGAGGATAGATTCAATCCAACTCATTTCCATGCAATCTTCTCTCACCAAACCCAGCTCAGGGAAGCTCTCTTGCATCATTGGAAGGAGCCTATCTATCCCTCCAAGATACAAGGATTTGAATGAAGCTTGGACGGTCCTCTTCCCTTCTTGGCTAGAATTGACACCTGTTAAGACGACGCGAATGCATAAGTCTTCGTGAAGCTTGGGTGCAACATATTGCCATCGGTGAACAAGCTTGGTTGCATTTTGTTCCAAGTTCCTATCAACTGTGAAAACAGTCACAGTTGATGGAACATGAACTAACTTGATTTTCCATGCAAGAATGATTCCAAAGCTGACCCCTCCTCCTCCTCGAATGGCCCAAAACAGATCCTCTCCCATGGATACTCTGTCGAGGATTCTACCATTAACATCAATCAATTGTGCGTCAATAATATTATCAGCAGCAAGGCCATATTTGCGCAACAATGTGCCGTACCCTCCCCCGCTGAAGTGTCCACCGACGCCCAGAGTAGTGGAAAGTCCTGCCGGAAAGCCAAGAGTTCTACTTTTCTCGGCAATCCTATAATAGACTTCACCGGTAGTTGCACCAGATTGAACCCACGCCGTGCTATTCTCTGCATCGACACTGATTGATCGAAGATTAATTAGATCAACTATGACAAACGGCACATCTGAAACATAAGAAAGACCCTCATAATCGTGACCGCCGCTCCGAACTCTTATTTGCATGCCATGTTCTTGGGAACAAAGAATGGCTGCTTGGATGTGGGAGACATGCAATGGTGTAAGAATGACTAGAGGTTTTGGGGTGGCAGGTGTTGAGAATCTGGGGTTTTGTATGGAGAATTCTAAGACAGATGAATATGAGGAGTTGGCTGGGGTGTAAATGATTTCAGAAATTGAGGTGGAGTTTTCAGAACGAAGGGTCAGGCACTGAACAAAGCTTTCGTGTGTGTGAGCCAAAGTTGCCCATAAAAATGAGAAAATGAGAACGAAGAGAAATGGAACGACAGACTTCATTTTCGCTTAAAAGTTAATGAGAGCTTCCTGGTTTGTAATAATTTGGAGATAGCTTCTTAAATAGACCGAAATGATGAACCTTGGGGTTGATAATTCCCAACAATATCAAGACTTATTTGCCTGACAAAATTCAACAACGGTTAACCCAAGTTACCCGGCAACTGACAACAGAACTTTGACAATTTGTTGATTTTTCTTAATCAAATTAATCGGTTTTTGATGAATAAATTTGCTGTATATAAACATGTAGTTGAATATAGATTAGCCTTCAGAAATGACAGGATCTTCAATTCCCTTGAGGTTTCTAAAAGGAACACAAATTCAATTTTCAACTATGAAAATTAATACATTTGACCCCTTCAAGTCTACACTTTTTTTTTCTTTTTCTTTTTTTTTTTTAATTTTCCAATCTTGCCTCTAATGTTTTAAAAGTACAATATACCCTTTAAAGTTTTTGACTTTTGCAATGTTGCCCATCCATTAGTAATTTTTGTATTGTTTGATGGAAATGATTTACATGTGTCGCAAGTGGGTTTTTTAATGAAAATGCCCCAATTTTTCCTAAAAAAACAAATAAAATAAAAAATTTGAGAGTAGTACTAGGCCTGTTGCCACTCCCATGTGTTATTTAGGGGTGGCCAACCACCCCCATTTGGCCGGAATTGGGGTGGTTATTTCAGCCACCCCCATGGGCCATGGTGGTAGTAGGATTTGGAGAGGATTTGGCAACGGTCATTTTGGCCCAAGGGACTCATCTGGCCAAAATAGGGGTGGTCAGCAACCCCGATTTTTTTTTAAAATAAAAAAAGGAAAAAAATTTGGACATTTTGGACTTTTCATCCATTAAAAACCCACGTGCAATACACGTGGGTAATTTTCCATTAGAGAATACGGAAATGGCTAACAGATGGGTAATATTGCAAAAGTAGAAAACTTTGGGGGGTACATCGACATATTTTAAACATTGTAGGTAAAATCAAAAAAGCGTGTATACTTCGGTGATGTTAAATGTATTTTTCCCTTTAAACTAAATAGTTATACTGTTCAGAAGAGTGAAAAATAAGACTCGTTAAAGTATTAAAAACTTGAGAAAAGTACACATATTCTCCTAAAATTGCCACTCAATTGTCAATATTCTCCTCCTAAACTATCAATTGTCTCAATGTTCCCTCTCAAATTACAAAAAACGGTCAATATCTCCATAAGACCAACAAAAGACAAAAATGACCCTAATTTTATTGAATAAAACAAAAATGTCGTTATAAATTTGAAAAACTTAAATTAAATTAAAAAATAAAAAAAAAATTATTTTTCAAAAAACAAAATTAAAAAAAGAAAAGAAAAAAAAGAGAGTAAAACAATGAAAATTAAAAAAAAAATGTAAAAGAACTTCTTCTTCTTTTTTCTTCTTTTTTTTTTAAAAACAAAAAAACGAAAAAATAACTGAAATTAAATAAATAAGAAGCCATTTTTTTTTCTGTTTATTTTTATTTTTTTTACAAAATTTTGTATTAAAAACTTAAGAAAAGTACGCATATCCTCCTAAAACTGCTACTCAATTGTCAATATTCCCCCAAACTACCAATTGTCTCAATGTCTCTCCTCAAACTACAAAAAAATGTCAATGTCCCCCTAAGACCAACAAAAAGACAAAGGGGTTGTTTGGCAAGAACGTGAACGGAACACAGTAGTGCGTTCTACTATTCAAGTACTCTTGCTTTTTTCTTTTTTCTTTTTCGTATTTTTTAATACCAATCAACATCAAAATATTCTCACTTTTTTCACTTTTTATATTACATCAATAATTTTTTATTACTATTCAAATAAAAAAAATACTACATTACAAAACTTTTTCACTTTTCTATACAAATTCTTTTTACTTTATATCACATCATCATTTTTTACAAATTTCAAAATTAATAACCTACTACTCTGTTTTGTACCTGTCTTTGCCAAACAAGAATAAAAATGACCCTAAATTTTATTGAATAAGACAAAAATGTCCTTATAAATTTGAAAAAAAAAACTTAAATTAAAAAATAAAAAAAATATTTTTCAAAAAACAAAATTAAAGGAAATTAAAGGAAAAAAAAAAGTAAAATAATGACAATTAAAAAAAATGTAAAAGAACTCTTTTTTTAAAAAAACGAAAAAATAACTGAAATTAAAAAAAATAAATAAATAACCATTTTTTATTTTTATTTTTTGTTTAAATTTTGTTGTTTTATATTTTTTATTTTATTTTAATAATTTTATGAAGGGTATTTTTGTCATTTGGGGAACATTGACATTTTTTTGGTAATTTATGAAGGACATTGACACATTAGTAGTTTAGGGGAACATTGACAATGAAGTGGTAATTTGAGGGGATTACATATACTTTTCTAATCTTTAAAAACTTCATAACAATAGTATTTTTGTTTTTGTTTTTTCTGTTTTTTTTTTTCAAAACACTACCATCATATATTTCATTGTTTTGCTCAACACTCATTTAAATTGTGATTTATAAATTAAAAAAAAAAAGAAAAAAAAAAAGAAAAAAAAAAGGGCCTCCTAGTCAGGTTTCAATCTAGCAACCAATTAAAAACCTATTGGGTTCTTAATTAAAAATAATAATTAAAATTTAAAGAACTCCATCTTAGAATTGTTTTAAAAAGTACTTTCAAAAATCCTAATTTGCTTAAAGAAACAAGGATCGAGAAAACCAAACTTAAACCCGTTCGTATTACTCTGTTGAAGAAATGACTTTCAGTTTTCATTATAAATAAATATATAATGTTATAAATCTACATATTTACGAGGCCATTAAGTTCTTGGACTTTTTGTCTTTGAAGCTGCTTTAAAAATCTATCCCGACGAAAATAAAGGCTGTAAAATTTGAAATGTCATTCCATATATGTAAAATTTCTGCCTGCTGTTCAATAAAGGCTGCTATTCGATCTCCTCACGTGATCTTTTAAGGAGCAATCAGGTTTTGACAAACTACTAAATATATAAGGAGCAATCAGATAGATTATGTTATCAATATGCACGGCATTGCTATAACACAGTATTTCAAATGCAAACATCATCATCTTCCATTTGAATCCATTGATCTTATCCTTGCTTATCTCATGAGCTTTGACTGCTTTAAACTTGGCTTCTGGATGAGGATCCGCTTCAGCTCTGACATTATCTCCAATACGCCACCGCAACAACAACAACGTTGAGGAGTAAACATTGAGATTGAAAGTATGCTGCGGAAACCGATTAGAAACCAGTGGTTTTGTTAGTTTATCAACCAGCTGTTCCTTGCTGGACACGAACTTGACAATTAAGGATTTAGCATAAAAATGAAAGTCATGCAATTTCAATGTGCTTGGTCAGACCCCGGCCGGCGATCCACACCATTAATGCATGATGTCTGTTTATAGTAGTGATCGACCACCAATCAAACATGGCTGTGATGGTCGCGCTACACACCATTGGTACCAATGCAACTATAAACTGTGAACTATTGACCATAGGGTCAAGCTTATATACGTACAGTACCCGTGTCTGTCATCTGTACATAACGATCAACAGTATATGTTCAATTCTCAAAATGCGTAATCTATCATTTGCAGTTATAACCATTCGATAGAAATAGTAGGCTCATAACATAAATAAACGTTTTATCATTTATAACGGAAAATACCACAACTACAAAAAACCCAGTATTTAATGTCAATTTTTTTTTTCTTGGTGTCGTTTTAAACAAGCGACATGATTTTTATAGTTAACATCGTTTAAAAAGAAACAACTTTATTTTTGTGTCCATTACTTATAAAGCACGCAAATTTAAAAATATAACATCCTTTACCCACAAAGAACATTAAATGAAGGCTTTAAGTCGATTGAGAGTTGGAAACAATGTGAACAAATAAAGCTGTTTTATTCACGTCATTTACACAGTCAAAAACGACGTGAAGTATTCACGTCTTTTGTAAAAAACGACGCAACCCTAATGTTTCGTCACTCGCGCACCATACTTTCCTCTTGTAGTCTTTCTGCCTCTTTCACAGCTTATTCATTCTTTCTCTCTGTAACACCCCAGATTTTGAACTAGCAAAAGCGTAAGCAGAAACTTCTGATTTCCAAATGATGCTACTACATCAGAAATATAATCTCGCAATAAAATATTATTTTCTTTTAAATACTAGGTATAAACCACATAACACTAGAGAGCTAATTGAAAATAAAATATTATTTTCTTTTATGTGCCACACACGGCACTAAATACACACTTAATTAAAAATTGACAATAGTACACACATTAAAAGCAAACACATGGAAACAAACACAAAGATAAGGCTTGCTCTCCCATAGACAAGCATCAATCTCCTAGTAGACGGCTCAAAAACCATCAAAACTGGTGAAATGATCATTGCCTACACTCTCAGGAAGTATAATTTCTTACAGTTCACATTTATATAAAAACTTGGTAAAATAACACAACAAACAATATGCTTATTTAAACTAGTATCCTGTCTCAGTAAGTATGGATTTACTTACTGAGATAGGACAATAAATATCATGTCTCAGTAAGTGAATAAAACTAATATTCTGTCTCAATAAGTAAATCTATATTTACTGAGACAGGATATAGTGTTATAAAAGTTTTAATAGAGTTAGTATTCTAGATATATAAGAGAATTGGAGACTAGTTCTTCCTCGATGAATAAAGAAATGGTTAGACCCTAATTAGTCTTTAAAGGATTTCAATGAATGGTAAAACCCTAACCGCACATAAACCTATGGATAATTACAGATGATCGCATGCCGTCAAGTTGAGGCCTAATAAAAATTTGGTCATGAGTAAGGTTTTCTCCTAGAAGTAGGAGATGGAATTTCAATAATAAAAGAATATGGTGGAATTTCAATAACAAAAGGACAAGGTGGGAAATTAGGGATAGTAACTCAATGTGACAATGTGTTATGACTGTATAGTGATTAGGTCATAATGCATAAAGAGAGAGAGATGATGGTGCTTTGTTGATCATTGAGAAAATGAGAAAATGTTATGGAGTGTTAAGTGGTTGTTAATTTAAGAGAAGTGATTTGGATTATAAAATTAACCGCAATTAGAGATATGAAATTCCAAGCACATAACACAGATTTAAAGCTTAATGAATACTCAGTAGTGGGTATAGGAATAAAGTTAGTCCCTCCAATATAGAGTACAAGGTAACTAGATTGAGCGGGGATCCATGTCAAGAGTAGGCATTTACACCAAAACAGATAAATGAAAATGATGTGGATGGGAAGCTAAGATGGAAGATCATAAATGTGGTATGATGAGATAATAAATGGACATAAAATATATATTATTTTCTTATACCATTTTTATTCTTTAGAGCTAAAGAGTAAACCATAATTAATGATTCGATACTACATTATAATCTGAGTCACTCGATTTAGAGGTAGGTCAAGAAAAGTTTTAGACTTTAATTTCAAGGACGAAATCCAATAAGGAGAGTAGGATGTAGCACCCAGGATTTTAATTCCGCATTTATGAGATCTTAATTTGATATACAGATTGGGTTAATATTCATAATAGGTACAATATTAATTTTTGAGGAATTTATGAGAGTATATAATATTTATAGAAATAAATATTGATTGGTGGATCTTAATTTATATACCTTGATTTTATTAGTAAGGAAATTTAATAGGTTCTAATAATATTGTTGAGTAATTTAAATAATAAATGAATTTAATTAAGTAGATTTAGATGTTCAGGGAATTTATTAAAATAATGGGGGGTGTTAGAAAAACACTAGTTACACACTGGTTACGCACACCCCTCTCACATGATGATTTGAGATAATTTCACATAATTGATTGCTTGGTTTTTATTTATAAAACAATTGGATATCCCTTGTGATTTATTCAACGGATACAATTGATGTTTTGATTTAAATTGGATATCTTGTTATGATTTACGGATACAGTTGATGATTTAATTGGATTTCTTTTGTGATTTGTGTAAAGAATGGATACATGGGATGATTTTGATTAAATATTTGAAGTATAGTAAAACATACCTAAAATTTTAATTGTGAGAATTTCGGATTAATATTGATGAACATGGAGTATGTTGCTATGATTTGGTGAATATGGATTCCAAAACCTTAGTATTTTTTCTTTTGTTTTATTTTACTTTATTTAGTTTATGTTTTATTTTTCTTTTTTTTATCTTAAATCAAATTCTCAAGTTTTTGGAACTAGGTTAAGATTTAATTAGTTTAGACATAAATTTGTTTTTCAAAAACACAATTCCATGTGGAATCGACCTCGCACTTGCAATTCATTAACTGCAAATAATTCGTGCATTTGCGAGTACAATTAAAATTCACATCAAGTTTTTGGCGCCGTTGCCGGGAAGTTGTTTGATTTTTGAAAACAATTTATTTCTAAATTGATTTTATCTTTCTACTAGTTATAATTATGATTTTTTATTTGCAATTTGTTTTTGTTATTCCTATTTCTATAAAAAAAAAAAAAAAAAAAAAAAAGGGTTTTCGCTACAATATTTGCTTTTTTAAAAATAAATTATATTTTATTCAACTTTTTCAAAAATAAATCATATTTTATTCAATATTTTTAGGGAAAAATGAACCATTGATTCCTATGATTGGACTAAAATGCAAATCACTCGTTTGTGGTATCAATATGAATTCAGAGATCCCTGTGGTTGGCTTAATTTACAAATCAATCCCTAGAGTCAAATTTCGTTAAATTTTTTGACAGATTCCATTAAACACCACGTAAGCGCTACGTCAGCCAGTAAGATAGTGACACATGTTTATCTTAATAAAAAAATATAAATATATTAAAAAAAATAATTATTTTTTTAAAAAAATAATTAATTTAGAAAAAAAAAAAGGAAAAAAAAAAAAGCAAAGGGGTGGGTGCCGGTTGGGGGTGGCTAGGCCCCACCCCCAAAGGTGGCTGGAGGTGGCGTGTGGGAGTGGCCGCGTGGCCACCACCAAGGGTCGGGAGTAGCCGCTCTAGAGGTGGCCTGTTGGCCACCCCCGGCCACCTCTGGGGGGTGGTGCGCCGCCACCCCCAAAGGGCAACCACCATTTTTTTCTTTTTTTAATTTTAATTTTTTTTTATTTAAAAAATAAGTTTTATTTAAAAAATAAGTTTTATTTATTTTTTTAATATATATTTTTATTAAGATGAACACGTGTAGCCATTTTATTGGCACTGACATGGCGCTTACGTGGAGTTTTATGGAATCTGTCAAAAAATTTAACGGAATTTGACTTCAGGGATCGATTTGTAAATTAAGCCAACTACATGGATCTCTAAATTCATATTGATACCACAGTGAGTTATTTGTAATTTAGGCCAACCACAAGGAACAGTTGTTCATTTTTCCCCTTTTTTTTAAACAAATTATATTTTATTCAACTTTTTCTAATTTTATTTCACAATGTCAAACCATGAAATTCGTGCACAAAATAAAAATTGAATTCTAATTTCAAAAATCGAATACCCAAACATTTGACTATTTTGGTTTTAGCTGTTTTCTTTGTTTCCTCATAGCACATTTATTATTATTATTATTATTATTATTATTATTATTAAAGGAATACACTTTACCTCTCAAATTTTTACCTAAATTATAATTTTTCCTCCAAAGTAAAAAAATTACAATAGACCCAATCAAATTTTCTAATTTTGTCATGTAGTAAATTCTTCATTAAATACCCTAAAAAATCAATTTCTTTTTTTAAAAAAAAATGATTTTTTAAGAGTATTTTCGGAAGAATTGGCTTCATTGCAAAATTAAGAAACTTAATTGGGGACCTGGGATTCATTGCAACTTTTTTTTACTTTGGAGGTATTTAAGTGAAACTTTGAGAGTAAAGTGTAGTTAATAATAATAATAAATAAATAAATTCTGACGAACGAAGGTACACGAGGATTTGAGCCGGTTGATTATTGGTGCATGTAATTACATGCTCTCATAGTCTCATGCTTGGGTAATCTCCTCATCATTTTACGGGGAAATAAAGAGGCGCAAAAGATTCAATTTTGTTTTGCTGCGGATGATGCTGAAATCCATGCTACCATGTCTACGGCAGAAAACACCTATAAACAGGAGACAAATTTGTTCGGAGGCCTATCGATGTGAGTGAGTAGGGATCATGGTGGGACAATATATAAGAAGGTCCTCCTCATATAATGATTCAAAAATAAGATTGAGATTGATTGAATGAATTCATGAATAATTTATTTCCTCTCCTTTGTTTTATTTCCTTATCAGTCGAAGGTTATTTTTTTTCTCGTACAACTCTGCCACGTGTCATCTTTTGATTAAGGTCGTGTGTGGTTTCTTCATGTCTTACGGCCACTAACTTTGGCAAAGGGTGTACCAAGCAAAATGATTTTTGCATAACCCTTTTTACACAATTTTTACACAACCAAGACATATTGGTGAGACCCATGCATGTGGGTCCAATCACTACTCGTGTCTCAAATAGAAAGTGATCCTTACACATCACAATTTACACACTATTTACACATCACACTCACATGGGATGAGACCCACTACATAGGTCCCACCCTATGTAAGTGTTATATGTTGTTGAGTGGTCCCTGCTATGTGGGGACCAACCCAGGTGTGCTGAAAAACAGTGGGCAACAGCCCTTTGTTCTGTAGCAAAAGAGAAGTCACGCACAGTGCGTGACTCTCTTGACTTGCGACTAGCAAGAGAAAAAAAAAATAGAAAGAAAAGGGAGACAAGCTGATTTTTCAGCTTGAGTCACAGAGAGGGGGAAGTGAGTTTTTTGAAAAGGCTCTCGAGAAAACAGTGAGGGAGAGGAGAAAAATAGAGCTTCTAACATAGCTATTTCCATTAGAGATTGGACAGTCATCTATGGTTCGATCTTGATGAAATTTTAGTATGTTGTTCCTGACGACGAGAGCTACGCATTGACTGGTGTCGATCGTTGGACTTCCTCTCCAGTTGCTCGATTGTTCATCCCCACTTGGTGAGACCTTTCTTTGTTGTTGTTGGAATCCACTTTTATAGTGATGAATTTATGTTTTAATCCAAGAACGTGTGTATTCTTGATGTGGTGATAACCTCTAGATATTGCTCTAGAGAAGACAATTTGTAAGCCCATTATTGTTGATAGTGGAAGTTTTAACTGGACTAGGTCCCGTAGTTTTTCCCTTCATACCGGAGGGTTTTATACGTAAAAATTTTGGTGTCTTGCTTGTGGTGGTTGCTGGATTTATTTTTCTGCATTGTTCTTGTGTGAGTTGATATTTTGGTGCTAGCTAGATTAACTATTTAATTTGCACAAAGAGGGGTAGATAATTTCCGCTGTGCATTTTGTTATTGGCATTCACCCCAACGGGTAGATAATTTCCGATGTGCATTTTGTTATTGGCATTCACCCCAAACAAAGTGGTATCAGAGTTTTGGTTGTGAAATTGCTGTGTAAATTAAATGGAGGAGTCATCTAATAGCATGGTTAAACTCACAATTTCCAATTATTCAATTTGGAAGACGAGGATGGAAGATATTTTGTACTGTAAAGAATTGTTTGAGCCTATTGAGTTGAATGGGATTAAACCGGATGCCAAAACCGATGATGAATGGAAGAAATTAAATAGGAAAGCCGTCGGACATTTTAGGCAATGGGTTGATCAAAGTGTCTTCCATCATGTAGCCAAAGAAGTTGATGCTTACTTACTTTGGTTGAAGTTAGAGAGTCTTTATGAGCGAAAGACTGCTCAGAACAAAGCCTTTATGATAAGAAGGCTTGTGAATTTGAAGTACAAAGATGGGCAAAGTTTACGGAGCATTTGAGTAATTTTCAAGGATTATTGAATGAGTTGTCTACCATGAAACTTGTGCTAGACGATGAGGTGCAAGCATTACTTATGTTGAGTTCTTTGCCGGACAGTTGGGAAACCTTGGTAGTGTCACTCAGCAATTTGGCTCCCAACGGTGTGATGACTATGGGTATGGTAAAAGACAGCATGTTCAATGAAGAGGTAAGAAGAAAAAAGCATGGTATTTCTTCTCATACAGAGACACTTGTTACAGAAAAGCGGGGGAGAAGTAAAAGCAGAAAACCTCGTGGTGATGACAGTCGTGACAAGTCAAGGGGAATATCCAAGAGAAGAAAAGAGATAAAATGTTTTCACTGTGGCAAGTTTGGGCATATGAAGAGACAATGCAGAAAATTTAAAAAGGAACAGTTGAAAGAAAAAGGTGAAGAATCGAAAGAAGAAAAAGACACTGCAGCAGTTGCATCTGATGGTGATGATTTAGTTGTTTGTGAGTTGCTTATGTTAATCTCGCATGTCATGAGTCTATGTGGGTAGTTGATACGGCAGCTTCCTTTCATATTACACCACATAGAGATTTCTTCTTTTCCTACACCAGTAGCAACTTTGGTTGGGTCAGGATGGAAAATGAAGCAAAATGTAAAATTGTGGGCATGAGAGATATACAGTTAGAAACCAGCATTGGGTGCAAATTGCTTTTCAAAGATGTCAGATATGTTCCTGAGATGCGCTTTAGCTTGATTTCCATTAGGAAGCTTGATGATGAAGGCTACCATAATTACCTTGGAGGTGGACAATGGAAACTTTGCAAGGGTTCTCTTATTTTAGCCAGTGGAAAGAAAATTAACACTCTCTATAAGACTGAAGCAAGATTAGTCAAGGGAGGTGTGAGTGTTGTTGAGAATGAAACTTCCACTGAGCTATGGCACAAGAGGCTTGGTCACATGAGTGAGAAAGGACTTCAAGTTCTTGCCAAGAAGCAGCTCCTACCTAATATCAAAGGTACGTCACTAATGCCTTGTACTCATTGTCTTGTTGGAAAACAAAGAAGAGTTTCATTTCATAAATTCCCACAATCAAGAAAGACTAATATTCTTGATTTAGTTCACACTGATGTCTGGACTATGAACACTAAAACTCTTGGTGGTGCACTTTATTATGTGACATTTATTGATGATCACTCTAGAAAAGTGTGGGTTTTTGCTTTGAAAACTAAAGATCAGGTGCTGGATGTGTTCAAAGCCTTTCACATGAAGGTTGAAAGAGAAACTGGGAGGCAGCTGAAATGTGTTCGAGCAGATAATGGTGGTGAATACAGAGGTCCGTTCGAAGAGTACTACAGAAGCCATGGCATTAGGCTTGAGAAAACTGTGCCCAAGACTCCACAGCATAATGGCATAGCAGAGAGAATGAACAGAACTATTTGTGAAAGAATCAAGTGTATGCTCTCTCATGCAAAATTGCCTAAATCCTTTTGGGGTGAGGCAATGAAGACCGCAGTTGACTTGATCAATCTTTCTCCGTCAGTTCCTTTGAATTGTGACTTTCCTCAAAGGGTGTGGACATGGAAAGATGTTTCTTTTGAGCACTTGAGAGTGTTTGGCTGCAGGGCATTTGTTCATGTTCCTAGAGATGAGAGGTCCAAGCTTGATAGCAAGGCTAAACAGTGTATCTTCCTGGGTTATGGACATGAGGAGTTTGGTTACAGACTTTGGGATCCAATTTCTAAGAAAATCATACGGAGCAGAGATGTTGCTTTCTTTGAAGATCAAACCATTGAAGACATGGAACAGAGTAAAAAGCCAGAGTCTCTCTGTGAAGAACGTGTTGATTTGGGTCCAGTTGTTCCTCCTTGTGTGACACATGATGAACATAGGAGAGATGTACAAGAAGAATATGTTGACACAGTTGGTAGATATGGTGTGCCCGTAGTTGATAATGTGGAGTCAGAAGAGCACCTAGAGCAAGCTTCCTCAGAGCAAGCTTCCTCAGAGCCATCCACTAAGATTCAGTTGGAGAGATCTACCAGAGAGCGCCAACCTTCCAGAAGATATTCAGTTGATGAGTATGTGGTATTTTCTGATGGGGGAGAGCCAAAAAGTTATCAGGAAGCTATGTTACATGACCAGAAAAATGAGTGGCAAAAAGCCATGCAAGAAGAGATGAAATCCTTGCATGAGAACCACACATATGATTTGGTAGATCTGCCTAAGGGCAAGAGAGCACTCAAGAATAAATGGGTGTTCAGATGCAAGATTGAACCAAACAGATCACAACCAAGGTACAAGGCACGGGTGGTTGTGAAAGGGTTTAGTCAGAAGAAGGGTATTGATTTTGAAGAAATTTTTTCACCCGTAGTGAAGATGTCTTCTATCAGAGTTGTTCTACGTCTGGCTGCCAATATGAATTTGGAGATCGAACAGCTTGATGTGAAGACTGCTTTCCTTCATGGTGACTTGGAGGAGGAAATATATATGGAGCAACCAGAGGGGTTTACAACTAGAGGTAAGGAACATCTAGTGTGTCAGTTGAAAAAGAGCTTGTACGGACTCAAGCAGGCACCGAGACAGTGGTACAAGAAATTTGACTCCTTCATGGTTGAGCACGGGTATGACAAAACTACTTCTGATCATTGTGTATTTGTGAAGAAGTTCTCAGATGGAGAATTTATTATTCTCTTGCTATACGTGGACGATATGTTGATAGTTGGTCGTGACACTAGCAAAATTGACAGATTGAATGAGGAGTTGAGTAAGTCCTTTGCTATGAAGGACTTGGGACCCGCAAGACAGATTCTTGGTATGAAGATCTCTCGTGACAGAAAAAATGGAAGATTGTGGCTATCACAAGAGAGTTATATTGAGAAGGTATTGGACAGGTTCAACATGAGCAAGGCAAAACCAGCGAGCTCTCCACTTGCAGGTAATTTGAAGCTAAGTTCAAAGCAAAGTCCTACAAGTGAGAATGAAAATGAAGAAAGTGTCTTATGCTTCAGCCGTAGGTAGCTTGATGTATGCCATGGTGTGCACGAGGCCTGATATCGCTCATGCTGTTGGAGTTGTCAGTCGGTTCCTTTCTAATCCCGGCAAAGAACATTGGGCAACTGTGAAATGGATTCTCAGGTATCTCAGAGGTACTTTGAGGGTATGTGTGTGCTTCGGTAACGGTAAACAGGTGCTTGATGGGTTTACAGATGCAGATATGGCCGGTGATTTTGACTCTAGAAAGTCTACTTCAGGGTAGCTGATTACTTATTCAGGGGGAGCAGTGTCATGGCAATCCAGATTGCAGAAATGTGTTGCTTTGTCTACTACAGAGGCTGAGTACATTGTTATCACAGAAGTTGCCAAAGAATTGTTATGGATGAAAAAGTTCTTACAAGAACTTGGTCTACAACAAGAGAGGTATTTGCTTTACTGTGACAGTTAGAGTGCCATCCACCTCAGTAAGAATTCAACTTTTCACTCAAGATCCAAACATATTGATGTTAGGTATCATTGGATTCGTGATACATTGGATGAGAAATTGTTACAGATTGAGAAAATTCATACTGATGATAATGGCTCAGATATGATGACAAAAACGTTGCCTATGCAAAAGCTTGAAATTTCCAGAAGGAAAGCGGGCTTGGTGGAGCCCCCCACATAGTCGGGAGAGGGAGATTTGTTGGGTGGTCCCTCCTATGTGGGGACCAACCCAGGTGTGCTGAAAAACAGAGGGCAACAACCCTCTGTTCTGCAGCAAAAGAAAAGTCACGCACAGTGCGTGACTCTCTTGACTTGTGCCAGCAAGAGAAAAAAAAAATAGAAAGAAAAGGGAGGCAAGCTGATTTTTCAGCTTGAGTCACAGAGAGGGGGAAGTGAGTTTTTTGAAAAGGCTCTCGAGAAAACAGTGAGGGAGAGGAGAAAAATAGAGCTTCTAACATAGCTATTTCCATCAGAGATTGGAGGGTCATCTATGGTCCGATCTTGATGAAATTTTAGTATGTTGTTCCTGACGACGAGAGCTATGCATTGACTGGTGTCGATCGTTGGACTTCCTCTCCAGTTGCTCGATTGTTCATCCCCACTTGGTGAGACCTTTCTTTGTTGTTGTTGGAATCTACTTTTATAGTGATGAATTTATGTTTTAATCCAAGAACGTGTGTATTCTTGATGTGGTGATAACCTCTAGATATTGCTCTAGAGAAGACAATTTGTAAGCCCATTATTGTTGATAGTGGAAGTTTTAACTGGACTAGGTCCCGTGGTTTTTCCCTTTCATACCGGAGGGTTTTCCACGTAAAAATTTTGGTGTCTTGCATGTGGTGGTTGCTGGATTTATTTTTCTGCATTGTTCTTGTGTGAGTTGATATTTTGGTGCTAGCTAGATTGACTATTTAATTTGCACAAAGAGGGGTAGATAATTTCCGCTGTGCATTTTGTTATTGGCATTCACCCCAACACATGTAAATATCATTATTCATCTCAAATAATCTTCTCTTTTCTACGGTTAAGTTGGCAGTAAATGCCAAACTATCACCTTGACTGAAGGAGAGTGGTGCTTCTTTATCGGCTTCAGCTTCAGCGTAGGCCTCCATGTAAGAATATATACACCATTAAACATGTGAAATATAATCTGAACAATGAAATAGATTCTCCCTTTAAGTATCATTTCAGAAGATAAGTATCATTCAACCTTATATTAGTTTTCTACATTTTCTTGTCGGTCAGGTAGAGACAGAGAACATATAATAATCCTGACTTATTATCAGGTCAAGGTGGCAGCTTGATCAAGAGTAACAAATTTCTGCAACGAAGTATGAAGATTTTGAATACAAACTGCGATCACAACCATTTACTGCATAAATTCTATCACATCTTGGCTACTTGAAGAACACAACACCAAGTTTTCTTTCCAATTGAAATCACATTCTGGTTCAATTCAACAACAGTGCAGCACAGCACCAAATAATAGAACTAGAGCACTCGATAATGAGTTCACAGGGCTTGTCACAATGTTACAGATCGAAGGAAGGATTCCATACAAAACTCTGATCCAGCTCTGCTTATACCTACAGTCCTCTGGGGGATTCGGCATGTAGGGATGGAAGCAACCACCTTGAGGAGCAAACCGACTGGCAGCCGAACAAAAGCAGCCTACCGAATTAGATATTTGAAGCACTCAAGGCCATTACCTTGCACTATTCATTCATGGCCAAAAGTTGGGCCTCTACTTATAAAAAAAAAAAAAAAAAAAAAAATTGGGCCTCTTTCGTGTCAAGAAGAGCACTCAACCTCACATTTTCTACCATTAGTTTCTGAACTTCAGTCTCTTTCTGCATCTTCTCACCCTCTAACAGTGTCGTCTTTGCAACTAGCCTGCTTCACAGCAACATTAGCAAACAAAACCACCAAAAAAAAAAAAAATCTAGCTAAAATAACAATTGTCTGCAATAGGAATTAATTAAAACTTGATTAACAACAAGACGGTGCACATTACTGGCATTATGAAAGGGTAAATTTCCCAGGCCAGGCAAAGATACCAACAAGCTTGCTGAGCCTGAAGGTTGGGTTTTGAATTTAGATCTGGTCCAAGTCTTTACATCTGAATGTATATTTTCCTCCATTTGTGAGGCTAAAAACTTGTACCAATCAATTTTACATCCCAAAGGCCCAGCACTAAGCAGTAAGCACATTGCTTGACTGTATATCACCGGTGACATGTAGAAAGAACATAAACAAACATAATTACAACACCATGCAAAGGTAAAACTGCTAGCCTAATCCTAAACTTTCAAGCCCAAACCTAACCAAAATATACACTAGTGGTCTATATGGATTTAGGAAAAGCAGAGGGAAAGAAGATAATTTTTTTTTTTTTATTATTCGTCTAACAAATAAACTTCATATTTTTCATATATTATCACAATTTTCTCTTCCAGTACTTAAAAACTTTTTGAAGTTGCAACTCAAAATGTAGACTGGTTTGCAGTAAACTTTCTTTATTAAGCATTTTAATGATCTTTTCCCCTTTCTTTCAACTTCTCCAAGATTTAAACAGAGCCTAACAACCTTTGTAAAACCTTTAATTTGGTAGGCAATTAAAGCATCAATCAGAATATTTAGAAACCTCTCTAACCACCCACAACCACCCCCACTGGGGGGTGAGGTTGGAAGAGGAAGAAATGATGCATGCAAAATTTTTTATACACGTGTGGTCCAACAGAAAATAAAAGAAGGCTAAGAAGAAATGATTAATTCCACATAACTGAAGAACAAAACTAGCATGTCACATGAGAGTATTTTCCAACAAACTGAAACAAAGAGAAAGTAGGAGTACCAGTGTATCTCATCTTGAACATATTCCGCCATATACTTTTCCAAGGGAAGTGAACTACCTCTTTGCAAGCAAGGACCTCATAGAAAGATCTAACATCAAATTTCCCTTTGTGAGAAGGAGACCACCAAAGTTATTCTTCCCCTTCACGTTCCACTTTGATGGAGTACAATAAGGTGAAGAATGAAGTCAAGACGTCCATCTCCCAATCGTGGGCAGCTCGAAAGAAGCTAAAATACCAAAGGAACCGCTCTCCAAAACCATGTGAGCTGCAACGAGAGTATCCTTGTCATGAGCTATGCCATACAAGACTGTGAAAGCTTCCTTGAGGGGCGTCTATCTACACCACACATCATCCTAAAATCTGATCTTGGACCCATTTTCCCAAATAAGTTTGGTATGGCTACAAGACAAACTCCTCTACTTCCTTATGTTCTTCCAAAGCCCTACTCCATGAGACCCAAGGGGATTTGAGGAACACCAACCAGCCCAAGTAATACCACACTATGCATCCACAATAGATTTCTACCAAGCCTCTCTTTCATACGCATAACGCCACAACCACATCTCTAAAAGAGCCTTATTAATGATCATCATATTCCGGATGCCCAAGCCACCTCCTGAGATAGCCGAGCACACCTTGGACCAACTAACCAGGTGATTTTTGAACTCCTCACCTACACTTCCCACTAGAAATCTTGATAAAGCTTCTCTATACGATTAGCCACACTAGTAGGAATAAGGAAAAGAGAAAGGAAGTACGTAGGAAGATTGGAAAGAGTGCTCTTTATAAGAGTAACTCTGTCACCCTTTGACAGATACATCCGCTTCCAACTAGCCAACCGCCTCTCAATCTTACCAACAACATCATCCCATATGGACTTAACCTTAAAAAAGGCCCCCAACGGAAGGCGGAGGTACTTTAAAGGTAATGAGGAAACTCATCCACAATCCAAGATGCCAGCCAATTCATCCATATTATCCACACAACCCATGGGAACCAAGACTGACTTAGCCAAATTAATCTTTAAAATTGAGACAGCTTCAAAGCATAAAAATAACACATGTAGATAACAGAGATGGTCAGGATTAGCCCCGCAAAAGACTAAGTATTGTCTGCGAATAACAGATGAGAAATGTTAACCACCTCATAGCTTCCAGAATCGAACAGAGAATCCTGAAAGGAAACCCAAACGAATAATAGTAGAGAGCAGCTTGCTTAGGGCCTCCATCACAATAACAAACAAAAGGGGAGACAAAGGATCACCCTGTCTTAGCCCACGAGAGCTACTAAAGAAACCAGACGAGGTGCCAATCACTAAGAAAATGCACCGTTTATCTCCGGTTAATAACTGGTAACCGCAACCGAATACCCGGTCATCCAATTGTTTCCGGTTTTCCGGTTAGCGGTTATTGGCAGTTACCGGTTATCTCCGGTTAATAACCACTCTGCTTGTACACTCCTACTAGCTAGTCATAGAGATGATTGTAGAATAAGATGCTGGCCTTTTAGGGTGCGTTTGAGATTGCGATTTTGTAGAGAAAAAGTGCGATTTTAAACTAAATCGCAGAAAATGAACCGTTTGAAAACTGCGTTTTAAAAAAATTGCGATTTAAAAACGCAGAAAAATGCTTATTCAAATCGTAGGCAATGAGGTACTTTTTTGAAAACGCGGAATTTTAAAAGGCTAACCTGTGATTTTAAAGGCCAAATTGCGATTTTGCCAAACGCTTAACTGCGTTTTTAAAAATCGTTTTTTTTAAATCACACATTTTAAAAATCGTTATTTTTAAATCGCACTTTTTGAAATCACAAACCCAAACATACCCTTAATATACGCCCAATGAGGATTTTCTGGAATCAACTACTATGAACGATTCTTACACGATCGTGCATTTTCTCTGGAACGGTTCTATGGCCTTTGAAGTGCCCAATCCATACAGCGGGCTATAAGAGCATTCCTAGTAGCCTCATCAAAATAACTTTTTAGCTATTTTGGTGAGCCAATTTACTGAAAACACTAAAAAATCACTCCCAGCAGCCTCACCATTTTAACCAAAAAGTTTTGATGAGTGAAATTACTCACCAATTTTGATGAGTAATATTCACTCACCAACTCACTCACCAAATTTTGTTTCACATTTCTCTCTCACATGATCAGCACATTTTTTCCTTTTTTCTCTCATTTTCTTCTCCCATCTCCTATCTCTCTCACACGATAATTCTTTATTTCATGGATATGAAGGATTCTTTGTAAAAATATTAAATAGAGAAATAAAAAAAAAATCTGAAAAATTATTATTTAAATGGAATAGTAAATTTTGACTAATTAAAATGGTGAGGCTGTTGGGAGAATTTTAATAAAGTGGCTCACCAAAATAGAAAAAAATAATTTTTAGCTATTTTGGTGAGTAAAATTTGGTGAGACTACTAAGAATGCTCTAAACTCATTGAACAATACATTCAAAAAAAAAAAAAAAAGGAGAATTTTACATTTGCACGTGAATTTACTTCAATTAACAATGATTTATACACATGACACCCAACCAATGATTTGTTTCTTCTCTTAACCCTTTTCGGGCTAGAGAGGTTTTGTTCCTCCCTGATTTTCTCCAGCGGAGGTTAGAGTCTCCCAGCCACTAGGGCTGTTTGGAGTTTTGAGTCTCCCCCGGACTTGTTCCGGTGGTGGAGTTCGCCCTCCTTAGTCCGTTTGGACTACTGAGGTTTGTGTAGTTTTTTAGTTTTTTTTGTTTCCTTTGGTTGACAGGAAAACATCACAGAGAGGCGTCGGAGGGGGAGATTACGCCGTTTCTGTGGCTGGCGGAAGTTTTGGTTGGGTCTCAATCTTTTCATCTTTTGAAGCCAGATCTGCGCTGTTCCACAGCCCCCCAGGCGACACGCGCCCCCTTTCCATGCTCATCGTCGTCCTCTGGTTCAGACGCTGCCTTCTACGGCCGGGGTGCTCAGCGGTGACCGGCGCGTGGTTTCCACGCGCCAGGGTGCTCTTCACAATTTGGCCGCGCGTATGGGCACGTTTCGTGTCTTTGCCGTGTAGGGTGGTTTCCCAGGGGTTTTCTTGCTTTAGGTGGTTGCTAGGGTTGGCCCCGAGGCGGCGCGTGTGCTGCACGCGCCGTCTCCGGTGGGTGTTTCCTCCGTCGGCAGCTCCTGCTTTGGGTGTTTTTTTGCTTCTACAGAGTGTATTTAACAGTTTTGCTTTGGGTTTAATTTAGCCTGGTCTTTGCTTGTAAGCACAGCTTTGTGACCGACTCCATAGTGCAAGTAGAGGTTCATATCTCAACGCAGAGGCACATTTCTGTTGATTAGGCTTATTAGTAGCAGCTGTTGATATATTCTATGATTTGGGTAACTGTTATGTGGCTCCTGAATTATGTTGAGTCCTTGATTCCTTGTAATCTGTACTTCCGTTACCCTTTGGGTGTTTTTAATGAAATGTTTACACGTTTCCCTCAAAAAAATGACACCCAAAACACTCATTTTTCAAATTGAGTCCCAAAATAACAGTATTTACATCATATTTACGATGGAGAATTAATTGCGACCGACCTTCTAACAGAGACTACCATCCGGTCATCGGCCCATGGGTGCTCCAGTACTGAGGTCAAAACCATGGATGCCAAGTTGGATCCATCATGCACAAGTTCCTTGGGGTCAAGGCAGCTTCAACCAACTCAGTAACACCCCTCTGCACCGACTGTGGCGGGTCCATGGCATTCTCCTCCTGAGTGCAAGAAAAAAAACAATACAACAATTGATCAGAGACTCACGGAGAAGTCAGTAATACCACAGAATGATCAGAAACTAATGTAGTACACAGTTTTCTATCATATGATCAAGCAAATTGACTGTACTATTTTATTGATGGTAAACGTGATACATATTCCGGTGTGTTTGAATGGGAAATGGGAAATGGGAAAAGGGAGGGAATGAAAAGAAAAAATGGGGAGGGAATCCCTCGTGTTCTGGTGTTTGGATGAAAAGAAATCACAGGTTTCTTTGCTTTTCATCTCTTCTTTCACCTTGAACAAAGAAAGGGAAAAATCCCCATTCTCCATTCCATTCCCTCGTTTCATCCTTTTTTCCCGGAAATTCCCTTACATAGTGAAATCGGAGGCAGGGGCTTACCTCTTCTAAGAAATACTGTGGGGCTATTCCAGTAATCCGGCCAATTGCATGCTCGACATTGGTTGTGACCTTCTGTTTAAATTCAATGGGGTTCATACTACCCACTCCAGAAATGGGGGCCAGGGCCATGCCAAGTGGTCTTATCCGAGACCAAGAAAGTAGCTCATCCCGGAAAAACATGGCTAATTGATGCCATAGGTGCTGATTTTGCTGCAATATGGCAAATGTGTGATCAAGTTGATAAACATGGTTATTAATCAGTTACTTCAACTATCATATTGACGCATATTTCTCAGTAAATTAAAACTCACTTTAGGTGAAACCACAGCCTGTGCCGCAGCACACATAGCAGACACAATAAGGCCTTCTACTCCAAAATGGGAGAAGAATGCTTGCATATTCCTTGTCAGACGAAAAGGCACCGGTTCATTGAACTCGATCATTCCATTTGCATCGTATGCAGGATGAAATTCTGTTTGGAATATTTTCCCAGTGTTCTTAGCAAATAATATCTTGTTCGGGGACCTTCCTCCAATTTGCAGCATGAATGACGTGAAACTTGAGAGGGCCAATTGGATGGCAAATTGCTTTTTGAAAGCCCACATATGGTTTCCACTCGGCAGAGTCTTGTACATGTATTGGGGGAAAATGCTGTCAGTTACAAGAGTTGTTGTTATTTCAGTGTAAGCTTGGAGACGGAGATCTAGAACAGCTTCCGGTGAGATTTGGCCAGACATAGCTTGGTTCAGTTGCTCCTTGAAATAAGTGATGGGCTGATATGCCTTTCGGTCATTCCTTGCACAGTGGTTCTCGTACACCTCAAGAAAGGTACTGTACATCAAATCATCTTCTACCATGCGGACCTATTCATGCAGTTAGCAATTATTAGAATACAATCGGCAAATGAATCAAGAAAATTGAAGGCAGAAGTAAAGGAAATCAGACTTCCATGCAAGGAAAAGCTTATAACCTGAGACCAAATAGGAATAATAATTGGAGTGTGAAAGCATATATGACGGCGTCTTGATTCCTTGTGCTTATCAAACATTTGGTTCATCACCCGGAAAAGCTGCAATATGCGCTCATCACTTCTAGCATTAGGGCTTAAAGATGTCTCGACAATAAAATGACGTTGAGAGCCATCAGAGCCAATTAAAGTCAGACGCCGGAAACTACTTCCGTGCCTTCGCACAATCGGAATATCAGCTCCAATCCTGTCTAACTTCACTGTATGATCGGGTGCAATTTCCTGTATGGTGCAGTGTTTTCATAAGAATAGCAAAGAAGACACTGAAGAATAATATGAAACATGAGCCAATTTCAAGCATTAAAAAAACCTTTGTCTTTTTATGAAAATCAATTAAAAATCATTGGTTTAACTTACCTGATCACTAAAATACTGTCCTGGAACCTCAACATCAACCACATGGAAGTCACGCAGCACCCTGCTTTCCTCTTCTAGCTTCAAGACAGCTGGAAACCTGTCCTCAACATTACTTAGGATAACATGTTTCCAATGTTCCAATCGTTCAGTCAGATCAGAAAAGGTGGCTGGGAAAGTAGATGTGCTTTCTGGATCAAGATCACGTTCAAAATCCAGCTTGTACTCTCTCACAAAATGAACGTGCTTATTCGCCGCATCTGCCGAGAAGAAAGCCCTACAAACACTGGAGAGCTCCTTCTTGAGAGATTGGGGAACCTTTGCGGTAGTAGCAGTTGAGTACCTGTAACAGCGGCGGAGCAGTGCTTTAAACACTGCCAGAAGTCTCTCCTCTGGCAGAGTTACAAACCTTGAACCAATTTCAGTGAGCAGAACCTGTAAAAAAATGGAAAAAAAAAAAAAAAGTTTAGTTAAAACATTTAGTTCAGAAGAATATAACTCACGGACACAACTCTACTCATAATTTCTTTTTCCAACATTAATCAATAAGCATGTGACGAACTGTGGTAACCAATCAAGATATTTCCTACCTCTTTTCTCAAAATCTATTTCTCTAGATGAGGGAGGGTACACTAAATGAAATTAAATTTTCTAGAGAAACATATCTGAGCAGGATGGCTTGAAAATTATGAGCCGCAACACAAAGTAAATAATTCCATCAACTGAAAAAATAATCAAATGTGGAAATCATAACCTCAAGTTCACTGGCCAAATTAGTGTGCTTGCTTCTGAGAGCCTCCATTATATCCTTTGCAGCATCAAAAGCACTAGCCGCATTGATGGTTGAAGTACTTTGGTGCAAAGCTTGGTCACTGCTCTCCAGACCAGACTGTTCGGGTTCTAGCCCATGAGAGCTTCCACCATCATGAGATCCAATTCCACCACTGGATTGAGCGCCTTGGTGAGGTTGATTGGCTGAGGATATACCATGACACTGTACTCTCGCATTGCCATCAGCCAAGCCAAGAGAACCAGGACCAGTGCCAGAGACACCTGGCTGCATTCTTTGCTGGGCCATTGCCAGTCTACTTAGTTCAGACTTATTTGCAACATCCTGTCGTTCAAGCAAATATGTGCGCAGCCAGTAATACAGAGCCTGAAATTTTGTTACAAGAGAATCTCAAGATTACCATCATAATGAAGTATTGTACTTCATCAATTTTTGCAATACACAAATCAAAAGAATTTACCTGTGGATATATAGTGGCAATTTTAAGCAGAACAAGTTTGCAATGAGGAGCCTCTGCCCTCTGCAGGGAAAGCAAGAGTTGTGGAATCCAAGAAAGCCAAACCCAGTGGGGTATTTGGTCCAAGAACTTATCAAATGCCCTGCCCACAGGCTCATTGGGAGTATCAAAGCTGAGAAGATACAGAACACGAGCAAGATGGCTTCTTGAGTTAGATACGCCGAACTTGATACCTTGAAGAAAGCAGGTGACAGCATATTCTAACCAAATCTCATTATTGGTTTCTTTATAAACCTACAAGTATCAGACAGCAGTTCAGTATTGAAAACAAGTCATCAATAACACTAATGGCATCAAAAGCAGAAGAAAATGTGTACCATGTCACAATAATTTCCCCAGCTTATCCATCCTTTAGGCAAATTTTTGAAAAGGCTGATTGCATCAGAATATGCAAGATTAGCACCTTCAGTGTCGTTTAGCTTTAACAAAAAATCCCCCTTCAGGCGAAAAATTTCTGCTTTGCTTTTCATGGGAAAATATTCTAAATTAGTACTATTAATCAGATTAAGACCATTGATAAGCTCCCCCTTCATTTCCAGAAGAGCCTTCGCTTGTTCGCTTATCTTAACAAAGGCCTCCTGCAAACATGCAACAGAAAACTGATTAGCGACCTACATCTGCCATCCCTCCTCAAGACCAAAGAGATTGATGTCCAGAAGAGGAGGTAATGTAGGGAAGAAAACTATTAACTAACTGCTTTAGATTTGACAAACAGAGTTGCAAGCTCAGGAGGAAAGAAAACTCCATGCTCTATGCCCATCCAGAAGGTTCAAAATAACCACCAGACATGTCTAGACATAGGTAAAAGTTACCAGAAAATCCACTCAAATGACGAAAGCAAACAACCGTCTAAAAAATTACATCTGGGTGGCAAAGTAAGATTTCATTATCCCTAGAATAAAATCAATTGGACAGTTTTAACTTAAATGCCCAAAAATTCTCCAAAGCGGGACCAACGAATGACAAATACATGCACTCATGGAAAAGATCCGAAATACGGGGCAAAGAGGATACAGTTCTACCTTTCCTGATATGACAAAAAAACTTGGTATAATTTCTATTACCTGCACTTCCATGGTTGAATGGCCATTCATCTTTTCAAGTATTGTCACACAAACATCAAAAAGGCCTTGCTTACGAGCAATGTGAGCAAGCCTATTGACATTCCATGCTTTGTCATGATAACCAAGGTGATGAAGTTGTGTATTCGTGTTGCTAAAATCCTTGAATGCATCAATGACTGCATTATACATTTCATTTCTCCATTGGAGCAAATCACACCAAACAGACATATTATCCCATTCATTTGGAGTTCTCAGTCTCCAAGTCTCAAGGATGTCCTTGAGATCAGCATAAAGATTTCCATGCACACCAACAACAGAACTACCAGAATGTTTGTTACCATTTGCAATGTCCACACGGACTCTAGCTGATTCTTGAACTTCAACTAGCTGCTGGAATTGCTGCAAAAGAGGAATCCCGGCATGAACAGACATTTCTGGCAACTGCCACCATTGTTCTAAAGCAAGATCAACACCTTTCCCCACTATGTTTTCAGGATCCCCCACACCATTTGTGTTTCTATCATGAAGAGCAAAAAATGCTTGAATCAAACAAAGTTTTGGAGTTTCTTCTACTTGAGCCTTTGGAATTACATGATCCTTCATATATGCCCAATCGGGCAACTTCCAAAGACTGTCAAGTAGTATTTCATAATTCTCAACACTCTTGCCAAAGTCTACCAAATCATCCCACTGACTAAGTTGACTAGCACAATACTGCCATTGCTCTTCCCAAAGATACATCTCAGCGTCTGGTATTGTGTTATTATATGTACCTTGAGTTGCCTTACCCATAGCTTGGTAAAAGAGACTTTGAGCCTGCTGCCAGTAACCATGTTGAACTAGAGAAAGCCCAGCCCTGGTTTCTGCAGTGATTGATCTTTTCTTCCACAACCCACACCTCATATCTTCCTCGTTAAGCAAGCGATAAAGCTCAGCCAGAGCCTTGGAGCACTTCGTATCATTCATGAACAACATGACGTGACTTTCCAGCAAAGCCAATGCGATGTGCCATGCATTGTAAGTCTTTCCAATATATTTAATCAGTTCACTAGGCATCCAAGGTTGAGGGCGGCTCAACTGAACCCCTTCTAGGAGTGCTTGCACAACATTTGGCCTGCTGGCTTGTTGCTTTTTATGATAATCTTTTGATAGGAGAGTAATCATTGGTTTAGCTAGTGCTACCTGCTCTTCCTTGTTTAAGGACACCCAAACAACGGGAAACACTAACAACCACAAATGGTATGCAACATCAGCGTCTGTATGAGCCAGCTCTCTCAATGGAACAACAAGATCTGACGCCTAAAAGAAGGGAGTCAAACGTCAACTTCAGAGATAATGACTGATCTACATTAAATAACTAAGAATCTAAATTTTGACATGCTTGTCAAGACAGCTTAACAACAGCAACTACGACAACAAAACAGTGGTCTTTGACATACTTAAACCAAGAATCAAGCAAATTGAGTTGCAAACATTTATCTGGTATCTTTAAAAAGGCCAAGAAAAAGAATGATTTTGCAATATATAAGAAACTTGAACCTAGAAAACAAAGATGGTACCTTTACAATCTTAACTGAGATGGAAAGTGCACCATGTAGACAAAGAGGATGCGACATGCATAGACTATACGAAACAACCATAGTTCACTTCTAATAACTGAAAAGGGATATCTAATCCTTAAAGCTTGACACAGTGTGTGGTCCTCAACTGTGACAAGGTAAATGGAGTTACCTTAAGTTTGCTCATCTCGTTTAGAAACTGCGCATGCTTATAAACAAGGGCATCAAATGTGAGAGGAGCATCCTCAGGGACTTCTGGAACATCAGGAACCTGATCCTGCATCACAGAACAATCTGGAAGAGGACCTGAAGCCACAAGTGGTGGCACCGTAGCTGAGTTTGGAGCTAGTGCAATAGGTTTATCCTCAACTAAGATCGCTAGAAGAAGGTCAAGACCTTGTTTGAGCCAGAAGACGTCACTCAAAGCTTCCCAGTCCTGAAGTTGGATAATGTACTGCAGCCTTGTGAACAATGTTTTCCCAAGAGATTCATGATAAAGTGAGAAGAATTTCATCCTAATTTCAGGATTTCTTGCCCGTAAACCAAGCATGAATTGCCTTTCCACTTTCTGAAACACCTCTTGACGGTGGGGCAGAGGATATCTGGAAGCCAATCAAAATATTCTGTTAAAATCATGGTGAGTACAATACAAGTTGACTAAAAATATATTGCTTACTTATTTGAATCAGCACAAATTTCATAAAGAAGCTGTAGATATTTCCTATCCCACTCTTCCAGAGCACTAGGGGAGAAGTTTTGCTTATCAACTTGTGAAAGCTTCTGAAGAAAAGAAACTATTTCCTTCGGAGCGAGAAAAGAATTTGACTTGACTGATGTGCCTGGCTTGCTGAAGTCATCTTCAATCCACCCTTTTATCACATCAACAATGCAGAGAAGCACACAAGAATCAGTACCTTTCTCTGAGAGCAAGGCATTCAAGATCTGAGTTATGGATCGTTTGCACTCTGGAACAAGCATGACCCTCTCACTGATAAGTTTCAAAAAAGAATTTAGATTAGAGATGACTACTCCAACATCAGCACCTTGTCGAGAAGAAGTGAGAGCAGAATCAGGATCGGTTCTCTGGCCCTGGATATGGATGGTAGCTTGCTTAATGTAATTCAACAAATGAGTAAGTAAAACATGTCAAGTAAAAATCACGGTTGATGTGATAATATCCAATAAACATCAAGATCCTAGTGAATAAGAATTACAAGGCATTCAACTTTGAACTTGCAAATCAGAATTTGGAGAAGACCCCAAGAGCAGAATGTACAACTATGACACAAACATCAAGTGGGATTAATAATATACCAAACTTAATAAAACATAATCACCATGACAAATTGCATCATACTTGGGTCTGACACATCAAAACTCACCTAGTCTGCACATTGGGCAGACAACCTCAGACTGGCAAAATGTTGGCCATGGATCCAAAAATTGACATCTTCACAGTTTCCAAGATAAAACAATATCTAATAATTAACAATAGTCAGAGTCGATCTGATTTCATTTGAAGATTGAAAAACGAAATGAAGGCTCATAATTGACACCCAATTCCTAAGGAAATTTATCAGTGTACAATCTGTTCTGAGAAAATATGATCACTGAAATCCCTTCTATCTACTCCATCTTTTGACCCTCAAAAACAAATCTGAAATACTCTGCACTACCCAAAGTGATGCCCATAAATTAAAGGGTTAAATACCTTATTGGTACCTGAATTTTAAGCTTTTATCAATTTGGTACCTGAATTTTCATTTGTTTCATAGGTAGTACCTGAATTTTGGGAAGAAAAAAAAACCATTTTGGTACCTTTGTTAAGTTTTCCATCTAAAAATTAATGGTTCGCCACGTGTCAACATCTAAGGTTGACACATGACACTACATAAGATATTTAACAAAACACAAAAGGGAAAGAGGGGGGGGGGGGGGGTGTTATAAATTTGACCTCTCCATTGAAAACAAAAAAAAAGAAAATAAGGGCATACTTGTCTCAGATGAGAGCCTGCTGATGATCCCATATCTCGTGCCAGGCGCTGAAGAATACGAACCAAGATGTTAGGGTCAACGATGTTCTTCTGTATCTCTGCAAAGGTTTTAATGACAAGCAGCACAAAGCTAATTGAACTAGCAGTGCTATCTTCATTAGATACTTGAGGAGCTGTGATAGCATTAATGTGCTTCTGTATCAGCTCATCAACCTTCTGGTAAAATAGTTTAACATTTTGTGGTGTAGTGGCAGCTTCTAGGGGAAAAGCAACGAAGACAATCTTCAACAGGGAGCACAATGACTTTCCGGCATCTAACATTTTGTGATTGAAACAGGGTTCAAGAATCTACAAAAAGTTAAAAATAATAATAATAATAATAATAATAATAATAATAAAAAGAAAAAAAAAAGAAACACAAATAGCACCAATGATGAATATGAAAATTTTGGTCATTGGACCTATCAGTTAAAATAAAGGGAGCAGGGACGTACTTGAGAAATCTGATTGATGTTGTTTCTAATGAACAAATGTGGCTGCTTCTCCAAAATCTTGTTCATTACCTCTAAGCCCTGAGCAAGAGCAGTGGAAGGGTCCTTTGACTGAGATGGTTGAATACTGCTCAGCAGCTTTTCTAAATAATTGAATTTAACATGGGTGGTAGGCCACACTTCTAAGGCTTGTGAAAGTAGCTGTAAAGCTTGTTTGTACATTATACTTTCTTCCTCGTCCTTAGGCTCAATCACCAACGGAACCTGTTCTCAAAAAGAGAAGTAAATGCAGTAAACCAAACATCAGAATGAATAAAACATCACAACATTTTAGACAGATCAATGGAGGCAGAAATGTCGTTATGTAAAACTCAGATTTATTCAAGATGAAAGACATGGCACTTGGGCACCAAAAGAAAGTTGGTCAGTGCAAAAGATGGTAACTCTTTCTAGTTAACTGCATTCTCAACTTGGGCATTTCAGGAAACTGCCTTTTAACATACATTGTACACAAGTCAGACATGTACTGCATCGTGGGATAGGAGGGGATTGGATGGATTGTTTATCTGTTAGTGGGAGACGGACTTTTTAACCTTTAACCCATCAATTGTAACAGAACACGACACAAATTTAAATCAATTGGAGTTTCATGTGAAGTAATAAATTGACAATATAACAAAGTCAAGAACCAAATGAAAATAGATTCCAGTAAAAATTTATAAATTAGACAACAGTGCAAAGAAAGTTGCAAACAAGCAGAACATCAACAGGTTAGACAACCATGAAATCTAAATCTATGAGGTTTTAACACCCAAAAGCAGGAACTTCAATGAAACTGTAATCTGGCATCATCAGTCGATCTAACTCATAGATGAAAGCACAAGCTAAAGAAAGCCTCACCTTGATAAGAAAATTGATAACCATTTCTTCCATAGCAGCATTTAGCTTGAATTCTGCATCAGGTTGGCTAGCAGATCCAGGAGTTTCAATGTTAGTGATTGATGATGCACTACCGGGTGACATTACAAAGAGGGATTGAAGACCAGGCTCAACATTTACTCGCTTGGTTGAATCTTCAGGAAAATTAGACCCATCCACTGAACGCTTAGGATCAGCACCAGCAGAACCATGATTAAAGGCATCACTGCTCTGGCCAGGTACATCGTTATCAGTTACTACTTTCATTTCATTTTGCCTTTGCCTTTCCCAAGCAACCACCAATCCAGCAAGTTCAATGGCAAGACGCCTGTTTTCTGCTTTGGCGTTATATGGCAATCCAAGGCGATTGATTGAATTCACCATCTGCGGTACAAATTGTGCTCTGCAGCTGTAGAAGAGATCTGAATGGCGAACAATGAGCTGGAAAATGTGAATCAAATTGGGAATTGAGTGACTCTCCTCAACCAGAATTTTTTTTGTGTACCATATCCAAATTGGCATACGAGAATCCCCCAGAGGCAACCTTCGAGGTAGTGCTGGCATTAGTATATCAAGGGCCTGCTCGACTAGCGTTTTGTTTTCCAGTTGGCAACTTCTAAGAAGTGCTACAAAAACCTGCAGTTTCAAATCTGGGTCAGATTACCATATAGAAACATTTGCTTTATATATTTTGTGCGCAAAAATGACGGTGCATGTTTGAGCACAACCGCGTTTCATATGATCATAGACAACAAAGTAGAAAACCCAACTATTCCAGATTTTGCAGAAAAAAAGATGAGGTGGCAGGATTCTGCTGAAGGTAGGAACCAGGAGCACCAAAAAAAGGTATAATCCGAGTACTCCAATTCTGACATTATTAACATACAGCATCAGAAAACATAGATTCAGACAGAAAAATTGTTCATTAAGTTTTTTTATTGACGGCAACCTGGGTAAATTAGAAAATCAGCACTAACAAATTTCATTATATCATTATGATATAATAATTCACTAGAGACATGAAGTCTAATAGTCTATACAGCCATACCTGGAGAATAAGTTTTTCCGGGGCCTGATAGGCCTCCAAGAAGTGGCAAACATTCACAAATGCCCACTGCTTACTGGCACTATCTTCACGTTTGAGATGATTCCAGCCAAACTTGATCAGCTCTTTCCTATGATGGACAAGGTCATTCTGGAGATACTTAAGAAGCAGCGTGGCGAGCTGCAAAAGTTCTATTCTCAAAGGCTCATCATACTCGGCAGAAACCTAGTAAAGAGGTCCAGAATAGTTGAGATATATTAATTAAGAAAAGAACTACCATTACATTATTGGTTTTAAATGATTAGATAATGCAAGTTTTTTGTTAGTTATAAACAGAATTGACAGGTAGATTAGCAAAACACACAAAAGTTGAGGATGAAGTCAAGAAAGCACCTCTTCTGGAGGATCAAGAAGTTTGTCAACAATTGTTTTTATAATTGTAGGGTCAACGACCTCCCAACTTTGGCCATTTTGGAAGGCATGAGTGAGCATTGGGAGAATAAGCATTTGCATTACAACCACCAAGTGATGATGACCAAGTTGTTTTGATTGGAAAAGGTTCAAAAAGTGCAAGAGAAGCACCTTTTTCATGCTGGGCGGATAACCTTCTGCAACCTGAAAGAATGCATGACGATTGGTCGCCCTAGTAAATGATCACATGAATAATTAAAATATGACAGAGAACTCTTATCAGATCCAAGAATTGACGTACCTCAATAATATAAAACTCCTTCAGAAAGGTATAATCAATGCGGGTATGAAACAGGAAGATGGAGAGTATATCAAAAAGAACATTGACTTCTGTTTTGTCATGTCTTAAATAATTCAGGAAGCATTTGACAAGCCATTTGTTTTCTTTCACCTGCATTTCAGCAATTGTGATGAAAACAAGTCTCAGTCACCAGTTAACTGACAAGCAAAAAACTTTACGTGGAAAATCCACATAGAAAACTGAAAAAGGTACATACTCAATAATGAGACGAGTAAAGGATAATTGGATAATTATGTCATGCACAGTGGAAAAATAACAGGGTTTCATTAGATACAATGAAACAGGCATCTATTATAATCTTAAATCAGGGAGAAGGAAAGATTTTATATGAGAATCTCTCACTAACAAAACAACAAAAGAGCAGAAATTTCATGACTTGCGCAAATCAAAATAAACTCACTTGCACTAAATTCAGCTCCTGCTCATTATGCAAACGAGATATTCTTGCAGGTGACTCCCAAACAAGTACCAAGGTATCAAAGACAGGACGGTTATCCTGTAACCAGCTAGGTATCAATTTGACCAATGTTTTGATAAGTGCAAGTCCCTGAAAATAAGCATCTGAAGTTGCACTAGAGGGGGCAGATGCTGGATTAGAAGTATCAGGTAGCGGAGTAACAAGGCCTTCGTTGCCTAATATTGCAGCAGGTGTACCTGAAGTTCCTGGAGTCATAGCTACATCAGATTTAGGTGCAAATTCTGGGAAGGCATTTCGCAGTATCTCCTGTGGTGACTTTGCGAGTTCATCTCTCAACGGCTGGCCAGCATCTGATCGGATTATATACATAAACCTGAATTTTACAAACAGAGGAAAGAAGTTAATATCTGATCTATAATGAAATCAGAAAATCAACTTATTCATCACTGTACACCTTACCGCCTGAAGTATTTTGGTTCACTTAATCGATTGAGAAAATATTCAACAGCTTCTGTTGCATATCGATTTAAAAATTTAGTTAGTGGAAGACGATATGGACTGTTAATCTCACTGTACACTTGTCCTGGTGGTAATGCTCTTTCCAATTCAATTGTCAAGGTTACAAGTTCATCAAGAAACGTCCATGCAGCCGCGGGAAGGAGGTGAAAAAGCTCAATAATAGCTGCACAGAACAGAGAGATCGACATGATATCATCAGAACAAGCAAGTGGGTTATAACCAATTTGGTTATAACTTATACGTACGTACCCACAAGGAACAAAACATTCTCTATGGTTCCTTCCCGTACAGGTACAACTTATCATTGCGTATTTGAAAATCTTACTGTCAGGTTCCGATAAAAAAAACACTAAATAGAAAACAACAAAATGGTCGTTTTTCAGAGCTAAAGAAATAATTGGAGAAGGTTCATTCAAAAGGATTTGTGTAGGTTTACGTATAACCAACTCTTTACCATAACAGATGAAATGTAGATAGATGCATTACCCGCTGCAATATTCGGTTCTTCACCTGCCTTCCATGACTTTTGACTCTGTGCAAGCTTTTCTGGCTCCAACCATTTCTTAAGGTGCTCTAACAATTTGCTACCCAGGTTAATATTGAACCAATTGGGCGAAAGCTCAAGCAGGTGGGCCATGCCTTGCAGAAGAGGCATGCTGAGGTTCTTGGTATGAACTAAGTTGACTACAATACGCCTGAGGCTGCTCTGCAGAAGTTCTTTGGGCATCATTTTCTGATTAATAACCTAAATGACAATGAAAAATAGCTTGAGAAAATTCTAAAACAATCCCAATCGAAGCTTACCAAGCATGCACCATGCACACGTATTATTAAATGTAGAGGCCAAAAAAAATTTAGTAGGAAATTAAGCAATTAATAAATCATATTATTAAATAAAATGAATTAATATTAGATTTTAAATGATATTTATATTACTAAAATAAAATCAGTTTAAGATAAAATAATAGAATTTAATAAATAATAATAATGAATCTTAATTAAATAAATAATTAACTTTATAGTAAAATATAATTTAAATAAATATAGGGTCAAATATTAATTATTAAATAATTAAATTAGTTAAAAGTGGGTCTTGCAATAATTTATAAAAATTGGTCATAAAAATGTAAGAGAAGTTAGGTGATTAATTGCCACGTGCCGGCATTAAGAGAAGATAAGTCCCAACCACTCAAACACTAACACCGTGCCACTCTATCCCTTTTCCTCTTTCCTTTATTTTCTCTCCATTTTTCCTGATCGCACACCTCTCCCCTGTTTCTTCATTTTCAACCGAAACCCATCCCCTTATTCATTTTCTTTTACAAACCAAGAGATTGAGAGAGAGACATCGTGAACTCGAGAGAGAGACCCGATCCTTCCGGACCAGACGACGCCGGTGGAGCCAGTGAACCCAATCGCCGGTGGGTCCACGCCGGAGGAGCTAGGAGGATGCGATTTCCAGGGGGTTTTTGGTGATTCAAATATAATCCTCTAGGTTATTTCTTGTGATCCCTTTGATTTATTTTGGGTTATTATCGATAGACTTTATCTTGGAAACTTGGATCGGACTTGGTTTGTTCTGTGGGTATTTTAGTTGCTGTTGTCAACTGAACCGTGTAGCCCGATCCTTTGATTTGGGTTTCCCCTGTTCCGGTCAGTGGTGCATGGAGATTTTGGGTTTCTTGTTAGCCGATTGGTCTGTGATGAGAAAATTCTGGGTATTCCTCTATGAGTTGGCCGAATGGCCCTCTGACCAATTGTGATGTTTTCTAGAGTTTTGGTGATATTCTTGTTTATGGTATTCTGAAGTTGAGTACTCAAAAAAATACTCAAAAAAAATAGTTAAACATGATTTTTGGGTGTTACTGTTAAGAGTCCCACATTGCCAAGGTATGCCTGGGTTGTGGGCTTTATAAGCCTTGAGCAAACCTCTTCCCTTAAGGTGCCTTTTGGGAATGAGTAAGGCTCAATGGACGTTATCATGGTATCAGAGCCACAAGCCCTTAGACAATGTTGGGCCTTCCTTCCCGATGTTGAACACGTGTTTGGCCAAAAGATGCCACACGTGAGGGGGCGTGTTAAGAGTCCCACATTGCCAAGGTATGCCTGGGTTGTGGGCTTTATAAGCCTTGAGCAAACCTCTTCCCTTAAGGTGCCTTTTGGGAATGAGTAAGGCTCAATGGACGTTATCAGTTACGACCAGGCTTTGTTTCAGTTGAAGGGGCTGGCCATTTGTTGTTGGGAGATCAACCGGTGTTGGTTGTGATTAGGTTTCAAAGGAGATGTTTTTGGAGGAGTGTTTTGCTTGGCTTTGGTTGGTTGAAATTCTAATTGAGTTGTTGATTGTCTTAGGGTCTTTGGGTTAAGTGGCTGCTGTGATTGATGCTTGTGGTTAGTTTATTGGGATTTTGATGTTGATTTTGGTAACTTTTGATGGCTATGGCTGTATGAGATTCGTGTTGGATTTATTGTTCCTCTTAGGTTCTTGATTTTGGTGGTTTTGGATGTGTAAATTTAGTGTTGATGTTAATTGAAATTGGAACTAGGCTTGGTGGATTTCGGTACAGTGTTTATGGAGGTGTTTTGATGATGTTTAAGGATGTGAGTTGGAGCTTAGATGGATGAATTTGTATGTTTGTGTTCAATCTCAATATTTTGATGGGCTGATTTAGAGTGATTTATGATGTTGGTGTTAGTTTGTTAAATATTGTTTCGGTATTGGTTCGTTGAGAAGAGTTTAAAGTTAATGAAGTATGGTTTATGGTGATTTTAAAGAGGGTGCCGAATGCGATGACTAATGTGAGAAATTATAGATGGCCAAATGTGAAAAGAAGATAAGTTGGGGTTTATTGTATTAGTAGAACCGAATGAGACAAGGATCATAGAGAGATAAAATGTGAACCCAAGATTAAGGCTTAACCTACTAGTAGTCGAGGTACCTAGCTAGCTTTAGAAGCAGATAATGCAACGTGTGAACACGCGGGTAGTTTATATGTCATAGAGTATGGGGTTCAATAGCTTAGTATAACATCATAAATGTTTGCAGACACGTTATGTGGAGATTTCAATTGTTCTCCAACGTTGAGTACTAGGTAAGTAGAACGTGGGGGATACTCGAGTCATGAGTCCGAGCAGTAAATGTGAGTATTCTACTCGCTAAGAAAATTATACTTTTATATATTTGTAGAATTGCGAATTATATGTTGTTTTACGTAACCTAACCAACATATGTTAATTATATGCTTTTTGGATGTTTTGAGTAATTTCTCATTATGTTGAAATATATCAATTATGTTGAAGAAAATAATGTTAAAGAAATTGATGCATGAATGAGGAGTGTTATTTGAACTGTTTTAAAGTGTTTGATTGTTTGTTGTTAGAATTTAAATTATGCAAATTGTGATTTAGAAAAATAACACGTCGATTGGTTTACTATTTAAACAAAGCATATGTTAAATGCATAGTTCTTGAAAAGCAATAGTAAAGTATCTTTAGCATAAATTATTGGATTGCGTGTTAAAGACCTGAGGGCCAGTGTTCCCTTTGGCATTGGTTGTTCAAGACCCTTGAGTCAGTGTTCTCTTTGGCGTTGTTTGTTAAAGACCCTTGTGCCTGAGTTTCCATTGGCATTGTTTGTTAGGACCTTGAGGGCTAGAGTTCCCTTGGGCATAGGGCTTTGGTAAGACCCTTGGGCAGGCGATCCCTTTAGCAGGGCCGGAGTTCCCTTGGACATAGGGCTTGGTAAGACCCTTGGGCTGGCGGTCCCATTGGCAGGGCTCAAAAGACCTATGGGCCAAAGTTCCCTGTGGCATCGTTGCTAAAGACTTGTGGGCCAGTGTTTCCTTTGGTGTTGTTTGCCAAAGACCTGTGGGCCAGTGTTCCCTGAGGCGTTGTTTGTCAAGACCTATGGGTCGGAGTTTCCTTTGGCACTACTTGTATGCATTATAGTGTTTGTTTTTTTTTCAAATTTTCTATAGTTGTCTTTATGATGGTTTACATAACTGATTTAAAAGCATTGAACTTGGATGTACAAGGATGTTCACATTACCCATGTATGAGTAATAGCATGTCTATAATTAAGCAGGCTAACTGTCATTATTCTTCAATAAAGACGTGCTTGCATATTAGAGTTTTACTCTAGTGCTCGCATAATCAACTAACGTTCAAGGCACAAAGCTATAATACGATTAGATATGGTGTTGCTTGTATTTTGGAGAATGATAATATCTTAGTATGGAAGAGTTAGATGCCATTGTTTTCTTGCTGAAGACTTATTTGTAGGCGTGAATTCTGTAATGGAGTGATCGTGTGCACATATGTCTAAGCTACCGATCAAAAGTAATATATTGTAGATGGGTCTAAATGTAGAAGCTTTCAAGCGATAGATTGGAACTCTAAATATGTTCACAACTACATAGTATGCTTTAAATGTTTTTTAATAGTCGATGTTTACTTCATCAGTTACATGTTTTCAAGAAAAAAGTTTATAAAAATGGGTAGTTGTTATTGTAAACGTAAGATCAAAGAAAAGTCGGTTCTTTGCGAAAATTCAGTGATTAGTATACTACTGAGGTCTTGGTATATTATGTACTCAAACGGTGAACTCATAATTTCACATGTGCGGATGTGGTTAACCCCACAACCGTGCAGTCATTGATGCTTTGGCTGCAGGTACTCCTGTCGTAGTTGGCAATCTCGTAGCAGTGTACTCAAGATATTATTATGACTAAAGCTTGTTACGACGGTTGTAATGGTTGGACCATGGGTGTCCACTATTTTATAGGTTATATAAATAGCTTGTGACGCTTGTGTCGCTTAATCTTTGTAAAGTCATTCCTTGATATAAATATTATGTTGATAATACTTAAATAGATAGATGTTATATGACTTTGTTGTCAATTTGTGATAAATGTGTATGTTGTGATTTCTGCTATTCAGAGCATTCATAGCGGCTTATGAGAATTTTGAGCTAAAATAGATAACCAAAAACCATTTTTGCTAGTTTTAAAACTATCATCCAACCGATTATGTAAACTTTTATTTATTTTATTAAAATAATTATTTTTAATATTTTTTTATTCTTTTTGTTAAATATTTGCTCTAGAAGCTTCCACCTGCTCCCTTCCCCCGTAGCTTCAATCTTACTCCTGTATCCTTTAAATTCCTTTCTCCTGTAGCTTCCATCTTCCTCCTAATAGTATCCATTGCAAACCCTGATTCCACCCAACGACCTTGATTTCGCCCACGCCATCTTCTCCCTCCTCTCCTCCTTTGGTGTGCTCCTCCAAATCTCCATTGTTGATTGCCAATTGCACTTCAATCTCTGCCGGCACAAACAAAGAGGAACACGACAGAACAACCACTCCTCGAAGCCCATCCCTTCCCATCTCTTCAATGCGGCTAGACTCTTCTCTCTCAATCTCTCTCACAACTCTCTCTTCGGCCCCATCCTGTCCCAAAGTGCTGCCCTCACAACCCTAAGGATCAGGGGCTCCATTATAGCGAGGTAGGGAGGAGCTACATCATTTGAGGTTTGATTGGGAAAGAGAAAAGGCCGGAGAAGAGTTGAAGAGGATGGTAGAAGTTTCAAGAGACTCAAAAAGAGAAGAGAGAGAGAGATGGAGAATAAAATAATTATAGGTTTGTGAAATACTGTTCACAAATGCAGCATCCCTCTATTCTGGCATTGGGCTACATAATCCGTTAGAATTGGCTTTTTGTTGTTTTGTTACCTATTATAGATTCACAATGAGTTTTACTGTGAATGTTCTAAGATGACCTTTTGTCTGTCAACTTACAGTTCAACAACAAACCATATTGATTTACAGAAATGGATGCAATATAGCAGATGATCAAAGCCTGATGGTCAAGTACACAAAAAAGTTTAAAAGGAATTTCTTAGCTGAACCAAAAGATAGACAATACTCCACTAGAAAATGCATTTTACGCTGATCAAAATTTAAAGCCACACATATTCATCATCAAGATAAAAAGAACAAATAAATCAACCAATATGATAGAAGCTCAACAAAACCTGTCGCAAGCCCTCCTTCGCAACAGCAACAATTTCTGGCGTCCGACATGTGAATGACTTGAAAAACATGTCAATAATCTTTGTATGAAATTTAGAATGATTTCGAGTTTTAAAATCTGCCCATGCCATTGTCGTACACAATAGCTCAATGCAAGCTGTTCGGAGTTTATTTAATGATGTGGCCACTTTTGGATTCATGAACTTCACAACCTCAGCTATTGACAATGCTTCTTGCAGAAAATTAATTAATTCTGGAGTCAACTTGAGAAGAGGTGGCCTCAAGGCCAGGCAGAAATTCAAAGCTGCAACCGTCCCAACCTAAATGCCATCCAATCAAATAAGAGAAGCAAATTGATAAATTTCTAAAAATGTGTTGAAGATTTGCTGAATATTTGATAAATTTATATATTAATTTGATTACGATATTATCCCTTTCCATATTAAGTTCTAGGTTGTTTTCTATTTTTAACCAATGTAGCCTGATGTCACAAGATCATGTTCTCAAGCAATAAGAATATTTTCTCCTTCTCTACTTCTCTACAAAATGACCATTAGAAACAAAGTTTACCTGTTGTTCAAGAGTTCTTGATCGTAGAGGCCGCATTATAAGAGGCTGAAGCAAAGGTTGATATAAAGGTTCAAGTAATTCAGATACCTCACTACCAGTCCTATTAGCCAAAAGTGACAAACATGACTGCACATTCTTTCGCACAATAACAGATGCATTGGGGTTGAACAACTCTGAAGCAAGAAATTCAACCACTCCTTGAAAACTTTGCTTGTGCGGTTCACTGTTTGCTTCATCAACGTTATTCAATACAGGAAGAACCTGCGTAAGCACTTGACTTGTCTCTTCCTGCTCTTTGCTAGCATAAATAGGAAGCCTTTTAAGAACATGTACCAGCCCGCGCACAATTCTTACTTGGAAAAGGCATAAAATCTCAACAGTAACCTTTCCAACCAAAGCACCAAGTCCCATAACACCTCCCATTTGTGCTTGCCATGTACTTCCGTAGCAACAATGCAAAAGGCGAGGTAAAAGCTGCTCAAAGACAGGAATTCGAACACTTGGGGGTGGTGAATAAACAGGATTCATAGAGGGACTAGAGACAATCATTGGTGTCCCCGGGCCTCCTGACATCAGCAGATCAGCATGTTTTGAGCGAGCAAGGAACAGAAGTGTTTCAGAAAAGACATCCAAAGCATTAAGAGCAGCTTTGGCATGGAGCCTGTTTTCATCTGCTAACACATCAACTAAAGCATCTAAAAATATCAGAGGGTCCAACTCTTTCAAGTTCAAACAAGTACCAGTCTTTGACCTGGAACTAACACTAACATTTGATGAAAGCACAGAACCCCCAAGTGCAGCAGTTGCAATCGAAGCATTTGTTGAGGAATCAATGTGAAATACCATTGCAAAATGGCGGCAAACATTGGAAACAAAATCATCTTTAGGATCATGAAGATCCGGTTCTGCATCGGCAGCAATAATGGTTGTTAATAGAATCTTGAAAACAGATTTCTCAGCCAAAAGTTGGGTCTTTGTCTTTACACCCAAGTCAGCCTGCATTAGTGCATCATTAACATCACAATGCCAGTAGATTTTAAAATAAAATAATGATACACAATCTTTTGAGTATAAGTTTAAAATAAATATATAAGAGAGAAGAAAGGACACTTGGAGAATATAAATCTGAATAGACATAACAGTAACGCACCCAACGAGAGAGAGAGAGAGAGAGAGAGAGAGAGAGAGAGAGAGAGAGAGAGAGAGAGAGAGAGAGAGAGAGAGAGAGAGAGAGAGGAGAGAGAGAGAGAGAGAGAGAGAGAGAGAGAGAGAGAGAGAGAGAGAGAGAGAGAGAGAATGAAAAGCAATCGTAACTTCCACCACAATTGCTTTTACCACATTATAAGAATGCATCCAACAGTAGAGCAAAATAAGGACACTACCACAATTGCTTTTACCACAATGAGTAACCACTACCAAAAAGCAAACAAATCATGTAGGCATCATAATCAAGTAAAACATTGCACAAGTGTTATTTAGCATGAAAATTTGAACCATGTAGACAACAGATTATTAACTACGTAGTATGTACAAAAACATAAGCAACTGAATGACAAGAACCTCACTCAATTTGTTGCTTTTCACTATTCAGAAACTCAAATGCGTAGTGTTGATCAATTGCTCCTACCACTATGAGTAACCACCACCAAAAAAGCAAACAAATCATGTAGGCATCATAATCTATAAAATTCTTGCGAAAGTGCGATTTAGCAAGAAAATTTGAACTATGCAGACAACAGATTATTAACAATATAGTATGTCCAAACATAAGGAACTAAATGACAAGACCCTCACAAATTTGTTGCTCTTTTGCTATTTATAACTCAAATGTGTAGTACACTGCTTTTTGAATAAGAATGTAAGCCTCTTCAGAAAAGTAGCTATTCAGTTCCCAAATGAACCCAAATTTAGATTATTATTTTTTAAAACCAGATTAGCGACTTTTTTTAGTACAAACACAATTTTTTTTTTTTTTTATGAAAAAAAATTTATAAGAAGAGGCAAAGCCTTCGTAGATGAAAAGTATACAAGAGATGCAGCCACCCTAGCTGTGTCGGAAATCTAAAAAGTCCAGAATCAGATTATTACAATTAACCTCCTGAAATTTTAAGACCTAATTGAAGCACTACCTTATGCAGATGGCAACCATAATGACACCCAATAACAGGATGGCGACTACTAGAAAAATTAATCGACCAATTGGATGTTTCACTCTAACACCAGTATTCACCAAATAAAACTCCTACAAGTCCAAATACATTCAATGTGATATGAATAAATAAAACACAATGCAATATGAATAAATTAAACATAATTTTATTTTATAAGTAAATCTAGTCTTATTGAAAGCGTAAGGTGCCCTCAAGTACACCGGAAGTATACAAAAGAAAATACCTAACTAGGAAGAGAAAAACGAACAAGAAAATCGACAAAACTAAACAATAGAGGGGAAAATAAAACATAATTATTATAGAAGAATAAAAATTGGATGCTAAAAGGTTGCAAAGAACTAAAAGACTAGATTTCAGCAATTTATGAAGCATCACAATAATATAAAATTAACCTTTATATCTGATGCTTCAGACCTCCGCCAAGATGTATCAACTGCAGAAACTAACAAAGTCGACAATTGCTTGGCTGTATATTCTTCAGAAGTAATGTTTCCTGGCAAATTAAGCTGAGATGATAAGCAAACACGAAGGAATTTTAGAGCCTGCTTTCTGTAGAAAGAATCCATGGCACCATTTTTATGCACTGCAGCTGCTACACCAAGATTTATGCATCGATCCAATGGCACCAAAAATTGCGTTGAAGGCTCAAATGTAAGAATCAAGCGCAGACCATGCTCTGGATTCTCCTTGCACTCAAGTGCAAGGGGCTCTTTGAGAAAGTGTCTGTTATGACCACCTAACTTGCCGAGGAGCTGCAATGCTTTTGCACCCCAAGGATAGGGTGGAGGCCTCAAGTGAGACCATGAGGCTAAAATCACCTCAGACATAACATTGGCCATGCTAGCTTCTAGAAAGTCAGGATTTAAGCTATCTACCCAAAATTCAAGTGTTCTTAAACCTAAACTTACAAGTTCATCACTTCCTCTAAGACACAAAACAAGAGGCTTCATAAGACGAGGAAGGTATGGTAACAACGAGCTTAAGTGTGCAGGCAAGGTTAAGCACAACTCCAACAAAAGGTCCTTCATATCTTCTCCAGTTGGGCCCTCAAGCATAGTCAATAGCATATTTAGGCAGGGTTGTGAGGTAGGAATCAAGTCTTGCAATTGAAGTTCAAATTTGCATCCTGCAAGCGCCCGAAACATTATGTGAAGAAGTTGCATATAACCAAGAGGCCTTTCAACTTCAGTAGCATTTTTCATGCAAACTTCCATTATAACAGGCACATGAGGTTGCAAAATACGTTCGAAATCTGAAGGTGCTTTAGTAACAGAACCAAATATAAATCCAAATAGATGCAAAACCAATTTTGCTGCAGGCGAATCTGGATGCTTCAAAACATCGACTTTGCTGCTTACAAGGAAATTAACCAAAACATCAGCAAATGGCTGATATACCCTAGGGGCTTGTAGAAGGGTAGAAAACATATGGACGAGTTGAGTGTTGCAAATCATGCACTCAAAAAGCTCTGGCATACACAACGAGAACATGTCCATAAGATCTCGAGGTTCCATGATAGCCAAAATCCGAGAGAAGAGATGAAGCATTTCCCTTTCCTCCTCCTCCTCTTTGAAAAGCGCTAAGCAATGCACACCACTCTTTAAAACACTGGAAGCTTTCCATACCTAACAAAAATAATTAAGTCAGAACAATTTAATCACGCCAAGAGATCTACTATGGATTTTGGCATCTTATGAGTAGTACCTCATCTTCTCTCAACCCTTTAAATGCTTGAGGTACAGGTAAATTTGATGGTGGTGAATCAATCACCTGTGGGTGATTTCAATGTTGGAAGGAGAAACTTTATCCATCAGAAACATTATATGAGATAACAAATTTTTTTTTGGTAAGTATATGAGATAACAAATGTCAACCCTAAACATCAGGAACTATTAAATTGGATAATAAAAAAACCTGTGATCGGGGCAAATGTGCATGAGTGATGCTCCATATGATAGTCTTCATTCCTGATAACGTATACAGCCATTGATAATATTTTTAGGAAGATAATAATAAAAAATAAATAATAAAACAGAGAAAAATATTCAAAGGGCATTTTTGCAGTAATGTAAGCAAATCAAAACTGGCAGATGGGAAGTTAAAAATCAACTGTGAGAAAATGAAGAATCAAGATTCCTGATTCTCTAAAGACTGTTCATTAATATGTATTACATAAAAGAAGGAAATTAATGAAAGAGGATCAATTACCCATGACCAACGTCTTTATCAGATTCTTACAATCATTCACTTCCTTGGAATGTTCCACAGGGGCCTGCACACTCAAAACTGCCTGAAAGCAAATTATATGTCAAAATTAAAGGGAGGAATGCACCAAGAGGAAAATGCAGTATAAGTAATCAACGAGAATCAACTGCAAATATTGAATCGATCAAAGAGATGCATGATGGCATAATAAAGAAAATGAAAATGATGGATATTTAATTGATTCATTTCCCAATCATTTCCAGTAAAGTAATAAATAAAACCTCATTTTCTGTCAAAACAAAAGAATGCATACACATGTAGTTCTGAAAGTCCATGGTAGCTGATGAAACTTTTAAGTGTTTCAATCATCTTAAACATAACCTTTTCAAGGAACTATAATACGTTTATTGAAAGTTTTAAATATAGCATGAGATCGAAGCTAAAATGAATGCGTTTCATTTTAATGATTTTCTTCTTTTCTTCTTTTCTTTCTTCTTTTTTTTTCATATATTTATGTTAGAATATTAATTAAATTATTAAATTCACTTCTTCCAATCCAGTTAAGCTTTTGGGATAACATGGTATCATAGAACCCTTACTCTACAATTCATCCTCTATTTCAGTTAAATATTCTATGTGTTGAACCTGACTTGATGAGGGAGAGTTTAAGACCACATGTGAGGGAGTGTTAGAATATTAATTAAATGATTAAATTTATCTATTCCAATCAGATTAAATTTTTGGGATAACTGGTAATTTAACAATTTGAAAAGCAATAAGGAATTTCCGCACGAAATGAAATAATGTATTATGTATGTTCTCTGCACCATCCTTGACCACCAATAGACATAAACACAGATGAATTAATGCTTGTTCACCCGCAAGAATGAGGGGATTCCCTTACTTGAGCTGCCGAAGCTTGCAAAGTCTATTGCTCACAAACCCAGTTCTACTTGTATCTCCCCGCGCATCACAATAAGCCAACTGGGTTAGAGCCAGTCCACCGACTCCACTTTATTGAATAATTTTTTTTTTTATAAGTAATTTAATCTCATTGGAAAAGTGCAACTTTAGTACATAAGAAGTATATAAGAGAACACCCTTTATTAAGAAGAAAAAGAAGAACAACAGTTCAAAAAAGCATCAGAACTAGAAGAAAAGAAAAGAACAAAAAAAAAAAAAAGGGCATTGTTCTCCACGTGTAAAGAGATTTAAATATAATCTTTTAATTCATTAATAAAGCGCAGAGAGGCACAACCCTAATATACAGGAAGTATATAAGAGTGCCTCTAATAGGAACGAATAGAAAATAAATTTAAAAAGTTTGCATAAGTAAAAACATTCAAGCTATGATGAGGCGACATCCAAATATATAACATGTAAAGCAAACGCTTACTCAGCTCCACCATCGATGTCTCTACATCTTCAAAGTGCCGCGCATTCCGCTCCTGCCAAATACACCACATTAAACACCATAGAACTAACCGCCAAACTTCCTTAGCTGGACCATACCCAAACGACGCGCCCCAACTAGTCAACAACTCCAGCACCATTCGTGGCATAACCCACTCTACCCAAAATAAAGTAAGAATGTAACTCCATAGGTCGCGAGCAACTTCATAATGAAGTTGCAGATGTTCAATTGACTTCCCACTCTTTTTACACATACAGCAGCACTCAATCACCACGACATTCATCTTTCGCAGATTGTCATGCATCAAAATTTTACCTAAAGTAGTTGTCCATACAAAGAAAGCCACCATTGCCAAAGCCTTAACACGATAGATACTCTTCCACGGAAATTATGGGCCATCTTTCCTATTTAAAACTTCATAATAAGACTTCACTTCAAATAAACCCCTTTTGGAGAGGTTCCAAACTAACCTGTCATCCTCTCCATGTCAAATCGACATAGAATAAAGCCGAGCGAAGAAAGAAAGTACCATCTCCATCTCCCAATCCTGGACTGGACGAGTAAAAATAACATTCCACTGAATAACTCAATTTTGAACAACCACCTCTCTCTCTCTCATCCCAGACCTAGCGTCGACGCGTGAGAGCGCGTCAAGCTAGGAGACCCATTCCCTTCGCTTCCCTTCTCTTCGTTGTGTGGGTTCCTCTCTGCCGGCAACCATGTAACTTTCTCTGGGTCGGCCGTTCTGTGATTTGGGGGTGTCTTAAGATGGAGAAAAGTTTTCTCATGGAGTTGAAGATTTTTGTCTTCTCGGTTCTGGATGGGGCGTCAAGGCCTAGGGTGGGGGAGAAGAGAAAAAACTTTTCCGACAAAATCGTCACCAGCCTTCAGTGCTCGGAGTGGCTTGCATCGACGATGGAGATTCTTTTGGGTTACCTGGAAGATCAAGAGTTCATCAAATCCTTAAGGAAGGATCGAAAATTTTGATTGCTTGGAGAGGTAGTAACCAAGCTGGCCATTTCTTAGAGGTAGCAGTATTCAAGTTGGGTGGTCGGAAAGGACTCATTTTGATCCCGAAAGGCCGTGGTGGGTGGGGTTGGCTCAAATTCTCAGACGAGCTGAAAAAGGCTGCTGTTTTCGTTTCTGCCAACATGGGCTGCGGATATGAGTCCCCGTATGTGTCGGTCAAAGAAGAGGGGAAGGAAGAAGAGGCGAAGATGGGAATGGTTCCTTGCTGGAAAAGTCCCTCCTTTGTAGAGGTGTTGAGGTCAGGCAACGTGCCTTTTGTGGGGGGTAGTTGTTCCAGGTTGAGCGTTGCGTTGGCGGAGCCTTGTGTTCTGGATCCTCTCCCGTCGGTGAGGCATGCAGAGGACGATTTGAGAACGGTGGTGGACTGCTTCTCTCTGGAATCACCTCCACTTGAACTGTTGGACAAAGACCGGCTTATCTATCCTCTGGGTAAGAAGCTTCTCTCACATTCGAATTTTCTAAACATCGCACGTGGAGCAAGCTGGGCAACAGGTCTAACTTGGCTCTGGGCCGGGCTGTAAGGAATATTTTGGACCGTTTTGTCAAGACTGGACTGGGTCGTAAACATTCCGGTTTCCGCTTAGCCCGACTCCTCCCGAAACTTTTAGCCTCCCATCTGTCGAGAATTCAGCTAGAGTTGACGCCGGAGATTTCTTCTAGGATTCCTTTGGTTCGTCCTTCTTCTGCGGGCTTGGAGGATGCTTCATTGGATACCATAAAGGATGTGGTTATGACGTTGTCAGGTTCGCTTGGGTGCCCTCTTTTGCCGGAAACCTCGTTTCAAAAGGTGCCGATCACGACGCTGGAGGTGGAGAAGCTTATGGGCAAGAACGGGGATGAACTAGAGGGCTTCGATGGTATCTCTAGGGGCTTGAGGAAGGCTAGAGAAGAGCTTGCTCCTGGGGTTCCTCCGGTTCTATCTTCTTCCAGGGGTGGTTCCAGCAGCTCGCCGGATATTGGTTCTGCAGTGGGCTCGCTGGAAAGGATGGTTCTCCCTACCTTATCCTTGGAAGATCCCAGGTCGAAGTCTCTGATTCAATACAAGCGTAAAGGGAGGAAGCCGAAGTCGGCGGTGGGTCAAGGAGAACACAAAGATGCGGGCTTTCTCAGGCGGGGGTTTCTAAAGTCGAGCTCGTCCTCTCGTCCAAAGGCAGATCGTGGTTTCTCAGGCCAGGGTTGTTCTAGTCCTAGTCGAGCTCGTCTTCTCAATTTTGTGGAGTGGGCTTTGTTTTGCTCTTCAATGGGGATCGAGAAGGGGCAAGAGGTTAATACTGTGGCTTACCTCTCTGCCTTGGATGAGGAACATAGGCGGTGGGATAAGATTGAGGATTGTGAGTTTTAGGGGCTTAGGGTTGGGTTGTTTTGTGGGTTGTTTCTTGTCGGGTCGGTGGTGAGGCTTTTGCTTCTTGTATACTTCGTGTGTACTAGGGGCGCCTTACGCTGTTCTTTTTAATAAAATTGCAATTACATTTCAAAAAAAACAACCAAGTTATCTGCCACCATCGCATCTTTATTCCTCACAATACTAAACAATACTGGAAAACAATGTTTCAAAGATCTATCCCCACACCACCAATCATGTCAAAAACTTACGTGCGACCCATCACCCACCTCAAAACGAACGAAGTTGCCAAACTTATCCCATCCCCTCTTAATATGTTTCCACACACCCACTCCAAAAGTACCCAACACCTCTTTTGAACACCACCCACCCTTTAGACTCAAATTTGATGTCAATCATCAATCGCCATAATGCCTCTCTCTCCTTACCATACATCCACAACCATTTCCCCAGAAGAGCTCGATTAAACTGGATGAAATTGTGAACTCCCAACCCACTGAATGCAATAGAGTACAGATCCTGTTCCAATTCACTAAATGAAATTTGGCCTCATCTCCAATGTCACCCAATAGAAAATATCTTTGAAGTTTATCAAGACGATTAGCCACGCCCACTGGAAAAGGGAACAATAAGTAATATGTAGGAAGGTTGGAAAAAGTACTTTTGAGGGCTAGGGTTTTTGTGGGTTGTTGGCTTTTCTTTCTTGTTGTAAGCTGTTTTGGCCGCTCCTGTGTATACTTCCTGTGTACTTAGGGGCGCCTTACGCTTTTCTAATCAAATCTTTCTTACTTATCAAAAACAAAGAAGAGTCAGCCGACCACCCTTCGACAAATACATTCACTTCCATCTAGCCAACCGTCATTCCATTTTCTCAATGACACCATTCCAAATAGACACGGCCTTATAAGAAGCACCAAACGGCAAACCCAAGTATGTCATAGGCAAAGATGCGACCCGACATCCCAGGAGTTGAGCCAACCCTTCAACATCCTCTATCTCACCAATAGGAACAATTCCTGATTTTCCTAAATTAATCCTCAATCCTGAAGCTACCTCAAAGCGTAAGAAGATACACCGCAGATGTCGAATTTGTTCTTCTTGCACACCACAAAAAATTAATGTGTCATCGGCCAATAGTAAATAATTCACAACTAAAGCATCAGAATCCTTGGATCTCACTGAAGACCCTATCAAATTACCTTGATCCATTGCGGCAATCAGCATTCGGCTCAAAGCCTCCATAACCACCACAAACAATAAAGGTGAAAGTGGATCCCCTTGTCTCAACCCACAGAGTGCTATTAAAAAAACCCGATGGGGTTTCATTCACAAAAATAGAAAATCTCACCGTAAAAATACAAAATCGTATTCAAGCCCTTCATTTCTCTCCAAAACCACAACGCTGCAGCAAATAGAGCAAGAAGTCCTAAGTAACATGATCCAACTTACACAGCAGCCCAGATTCCCCCGATCAAATTTGACTATCCAAGCATTCATTAGCAATAAGTACTGAATCCAAAATTTGTCGACCACCAATAAACACATTCTATGTGTTGAAAATAATCTTGCCCAATACTGACTAAAACCTGTTCGCGAGAAACTTGGAAATAATCTTATACATCCCCCCCCCCCCCCCCCCCCAAACTAATAGGGCGGAAATCTTTCACATCGATTGGCACAAGTCTTCTTTGGAACTAGAAAGATGAAAGTAGCATTAAGACTCTTTTCAAACTAACATCGATTATGAAATTCTGCAAAAACAGCCATAAGATCATTTTTTAAAATTTCCCGACACTTCTGAAAGAAAGCCATTGTGAAGCCGTTTGGACCCAGAGCCTTTTCTCCATTCAAATCCCTGATCTCCCACACTTCCATCTCCTCAAACTCTCTTTCTAACCAAATACTATCATTTGCATCAATGGATAGGGAAGATAGACCATCCACCCTTGGCCGCCAAGAACAGTGCACAAAATACAGATTGTTGTAATAATGGACTATCTGCTCCTGGATCTACACAGGATTCTTGGACGTTGCACCATTTATATTCAAAGAGTCCACATGATTGAATTTACGATGTGAGTTGGCCACCCTGTGAAAAAAAATTTGTGTTCTTGTCACCCTCCTTCAGCCACAAAGCTCATAATTTCTATCTCCAGTTCATCTCCTCAAATAGAAGAGTTTTCTCCAGCTATCTCGACATATCTATCTTTCGAACCCTATTGTCCTCCTCTAAGCAACATCACTCTTCAACTAAGTCCAGCTCTCGAATACCCTCCAATAATTCTTTCTTTTTCTTCCCTACTTCACCAAACACTTCCTCATTCCATTTCTTCAAATCCGTCTTCAAAGCCTTCAACTTATTACCCAAAATGTAACTTGGTAATCCAAAAAACTCATAAGACAACCACCAAGTTTTAACCTAATCAACAAAACCACCCGGTTTCTTTTTCTTCTCTCGACATATCTATCTTTCGAACCCTTTCGTCTTCCTCTTGGTGCCCCACCATCCAACAGCAAAGGAAAGTGATCGGATGGAAGTCTTGGCAATCTCCTGTGTCACTTCAGGAAAACGTTATTCCCACTCCGGAGAAATTAAGAATCTATCAATTCTAGACCATGTTTAATCTTCCTGATATTTGACGAAGTAAACTGGCCACCTTCAAGCGAAAGATCCACCAAATTTTGCATGAATACGAAGTCTGAAAATTCTTCCATTGCTACAGAAAAGCCGGCAACACCTGACCTCTCACTTGGAAATTGAACCACATTAAAATCTTCCCCAATACACCAAGGCAACTCCCACCAACTCATCAACCCAGTTAACTCATCCCACAGTTTCCTCCTATCCCTGTCATCATTCGGACCATATACCCCCCCCCCCCCCCAAAAAAAAAAAAAAAAAAAAAAACACATACAACATTATCACCAATATTGCGCAGAGAACAAGCAACTGTATATCTTCTCGCACACTCCTCCACTTTCTCCACCACCCGTCTATCCTGCATTAACAAAATCCCGCTTGACACTCCATTCGCTCCCATATAGCACCAATCTAAATAATGGCAGCCCCATAAACTCCGCACCACCTCCCTTGAGATAACTGCCATCTTTGTCTCCACCAAGCATACAACAGCTGCCTTTCAATCCCTTAGTAGCCCTCTAATCTCCAACATTTTCTTAATCTCATTAAGCCCTTTGACGTTCCACATTAAGATTTTAGGCTTCATAAAAAAAGAGATGAACCCCTTCCCCTGTGTCGGCCTCTAACAGATTGTACCCCCCCCTTCTTCTCATAATTAATGGACCAAGCCCGCCTATTTAATTCCCGCTGCCCTTTTGCCCCTGGTGTAGATGGATAGTTATTCTTAGATTCTGCCATTAATAGTTCTCGGGCAACTTCAATCTCCTCAAACAATGCCAACAGTTTATCCTCATAACCTTCACAAGATAACCCTACAACTTGATAAAAACTCTTAACTCTTTCCACCACCCACCTAGGAGACACCCTAGGATGATGCTCGTCCTCCATTCACTGCCAGTGGTGTGAGTACCAGCGGTTCACACCTCTCCAATTCCCCCTTTATATCCTCTTCTTCATACTGTAACAAGAGGTCTTCAAGTAGGTAGTTCAGCATATCCAAAGAAAACTCATACTGGACTCCCTCCTCTCCCACCACACCCTTGGATGTAGACCCAATCTCCATTCTACCCCCTGCACTCTCCCAGAAGAAGCTCTCCACTTGCTTCCCCACTAAAAAGGCTTCTGTTGTGTAGCCACCCACCTTGACCTCTTCTGTCGAACAAATCACCAACTCGAGATTGTCTTCTCCTTGCCTCTGATCCAGACCCAGAATTTTCCATCACAGCAATCAACGGCGAACAGCTGGAGATCTTTGGAGCTGGCAGTAATCCTTCACCATCTTCCGACAGTACTTGTGCAGGTCCCTCTTCAACAACAGAACCATTCTCAACCATACTGGAGGTCTCAACTTCATTTGAGCCAAACCTAAACTGGCTAAAACAATCTGAGTACAACCCATGTGTTCCAATCTCCAACTCCTCCAGCTATGTTTTGACTAACAGCGAGGCCTTCAGTTCTCCTTCCCCATCGAGTGAATCGTAGCCTTCTCCCAGCTCCGACTCAACCCCGCTTCAGACTTGTCCAGCCCCTGCTTTACACTCCAAAAAGCCGTATGTTGTGGGTTCACTGGGGTGCGACGTTGATAGACTAGGCCAGATAAACATGGCTTTTGACGATGGGCCACCGCTTCCTGTCCCACTTTGGGTGTGAACCAGAAGCTTCCCCACACGGGCCTTTACCTTTTACCCCACAAGGCCCACAATTTTTAGTTCCCTCTTACGGTTTGAATTCACAAGCACTCCGGCCCAATCCAAGATGCTCCATACACCGGTCCACATCCTTCTTGAGCGTTATAAACAAGTTATGTAACGTTGTCGCAAATAAAGCACCTTCTTCAGCAAACTTCAACGTCCCAGACCATGAACGAGCAACGTGATCTCCAGGCGCAAATCTCTCCTTCTGTCCAAACTCATTTGAAATGCTACTAGAATGTATGGTGATCCTCCCCACAATACCCTTGCTCAGTGTTTCTCTTTCCTTTTCTACCCTCTGCCCTGTAACCACAGCTGCGAACGTTCGACGGGCCTCCACTGGCCGCACCTGCCCGTGAAGATGCCTCTTTTGTTGGCCTGCAACTCCTGCTGGCGCAAGATGTTTCACCAACCTCCTCAATTGTGAAATACAACTCTCCCATTCACAGCTTTCTCTTCCTTTCGGTACAATTATATAACTTTTGAATCTGCAAAGCTCCATTAATTATGGCGACGTTTTAGCTTCCTCCAGGCGTAGGAAAGGAAAGGCCCACATGTTGTAGGGTTGTTGCTTTGGTGGGTTCTGGGTTGTCTCTCGGGTATTTGGGTTTTTTCTTGTTATTCTGATTGGGATCCTTTGTGGGTTGTTTGGTTGTTCTTTCTCTAGTTTTATTGGTTGTTGTGGGTTAGCTTTGGGTGTTTTTTGCGTATACTTCTTGTGTACTTAGGGGTGCCTTTACGCTTTTTTTAATAAATCTTTTCTTACTTATCAAAAAAAAAATTAAGGCCTCGTTTGGTTCGCGGATTAGACCAATGGAAAAGAATAGTTATTCTTACATAATAGCTATTCCTTTGTTTGGTTGTATATTATTTAAGGGAATAGTTATTCCTATGGAATAGCTATTCCCTTACGAAGAAGAATAGGTATTCCACTCAAAAAGGAGAGGAATACTATTCCTTTCCTGTAGGAATAAATAAAAATTCATCTTTTACCCAAAAGCCCCAACCCTCTCAACACCCAAGTCTCTTATCCCTTTCTCTTTTTCTCAACTCAGTATCTCTCTCCATCTCTGCAATTATATTCTCATCCCCTTCTCTCTATTTCTCAACCCAGCTTAATTTGTTGTGGGTTTTTTTTTTTTTTTTTTGTGATGTAGCCTACGGAATGCACTTAGACGTAGCAAAACAAGTACATCTTGATATTAGGGGGGACTCCAATTGCCTTGCTGAGGCTTGGGAAAAACTTTGTAAGCAAAGAACGAATGTTTGTTGCTAGAAAACAAATAAAAAAGAATAAAATAAAAAGGGCTTTGCAGATGTTCTATTTTTTAATTTTTTTATGATGGTGATATGATGATTATGTGTTTTTCTTTTTTTTCTTATAAATCATTTTACTTTGTAAGCAAAGAACGAATGTTTGTTGCTGGAAAACAAATAAAAAAGAATAAAATAAAAAGGGTTTTGCAGATGGTCTATTTTTTAATTTTTTTATGATGGTGATATGATGATTATGAGTTTTTTTTTTTTCCTTATAAATCATTTTACTTTGTAAGCAAAGAACGAATGTTTGTTGCTGGAAAACAAATAAAATAAAAAAGGCTTTCCAGATGATTTATTTTTTTATGATGGTGATATGATGATTATGTGTTTTTTTTTTTTTTTCTTCTTATAAATCATTTTACTTTGTAAGCAAAGAACGAATGTTTGTTGCTGGAAAACAAATAAAAAAAGACTTTGCAGATGATCTATTTTTTTTATGATGGTGATATGATGATTATGTGTTTTTTTTTTTTTTTTCTTCTAAATCATTTTACTTTGTAAGCAAAGAACGAATGTTTGTTGCTGGAAAACAAATAAAAAAGAATAAAATAAAAAGGGCTTTGCAGATGATCTTTTTTTTTTTTTTCTTATAAATCATTTTGTAGCGTAATTGTATATGAAAAAAAAAAAAAAAAAAAAAAGTCATTGTACGTATGACTGTTTATGTTTCTAAAATAAAGTAAAAAATGTCCTTAAGAATGTAAATTATATTTGTATTATAAGGGTGTTTTAGGAAATTTGATTATAATATGATTCCATTCACCAGTGTATTGCACTGTACCAAACAAAAGAATTCATATGCAATGTTCTATTCCACCGTTACAACCAAACAAAAGAATATGAATAGTTATTCAATTCCACCTTCATCTATTCCAAGGAATAGTTATTCCTTTTCCTAATGGAATAGACATTCCGCAAACCAAACGAGGCCTAAGGGTAATTACATTTTTCCCCCATCAACTACCAGTCATTGTCAACATGCCCCCATGAATTGACACATCGACCAAAAGAGAGTATCCAACTACCATTTTTACATACTTTGGCCCCTTCCGTCAGTCTAATTCATGAAAAGACTTAATTGCCCTAACTCAATTTCAAAATGACCTCAATGCCCTCATCTTAAACAAACAAAAAAAAAATTAAAAAACCAAAGTAAAAGGGGGTGTCGGCAGCCACCCCCTGAGGTGGAGGGGGTGGCCTACGAGCCACCCCAACATTTCTCTAGGGTGGCCCGCAAGCCACCCCTAAAAGTGGCTCCAGCCACCTCTTTAATATTTTTTTTATTAATTACTGTGGAGGGCATTTTGGTCTTTAAACCAAAATTAACGCCCAAAAATGGCATATTTCATCCAAATTAACGAGATTCCCTGACAGAATGGGCTAAAGTATGTAAAGATGGTAGTTGGATACTCTTTTTTAATCGAAGTGTTAGTTCATGGGGGGATGTTGACAATGGCTGGTAGTTAATGGGGGGGAAAAGGTAATTACCCCAAAAAATTATACAGCTACGTCTCCCTCCCTTGCCATATTCGGTAATCTCCAAAAATTGCCCATAGTGATTCTGACATTTCTGCAAAATGATCACCAATTCTCCCACTCGATGAGACCTACAAAACTCTTTTGACGCCAATCCATTCATCAACTCCTCCATCATGTGCAGCATCCAAACCATGCTCTGGAAATCCATGACCACCGAACGAAATACTCCTCTGCTCCATTCAGCAAGAGGACATCCCCGATTCCCAACTCCCGATCTTAACTCAAATGATTTCGATTCAATGTAGAAATATCCCAAATAACCCATAATAACAGACTATGGAAAACAGATTAAGAATTCAAAAGATAGAATTCTCACCGATAGGCATCACAGGCATCGAAGATAGGAATAAACAACAATTCCAGATAATCAAGCCTGCACATCACCTCCAATCCGCTAGTTCATAAAAGGACCAAACATACTGATGTTAAACTAGGCCCACAATTTGTTTCCAAGAAAAATTAGCTTGCTACATGCGAGAGGGAAGTTCTAGAAGTTACAAAAGAACTGCTTGTCTAATAGAATTACTACTTAGGCACATGTAATTTTAACACAGCTGAGGAAGGAATCCAATGACTACAAGTATCTGTAAACCAAAGAAAAAAGAACACCAGAAACTTGTTGTGGTGTTACCTCAATTTTCTGCAATTTTGAGCAAACTAAGCCCAAAACCACAAATTTCTTGCTACTTCACAATGAAGAAGGTAATCGATGGATTCCTCACTCTTCTTGCACATATAACATCAATCCACCACAACGACATTCCATTTCTTCATATTATCCAACGTCAACATCTTTCCTAATGCTCCGTCCACACAAAGAATACCTCTCAGTAAGAAGCCTTTAACTATCCCAACCCAATACTCTTCCAAGTAAACGGGAAATCCGTAGGTATGGTTAGTACATGATAATATGACTTCACTTCGAACTTGTGCCTTTTGGAAGGTTTTCAACGTATACTATCCACATCTCATTGCCTTACTCTGAGAGAATACAACATTCCAAAAAAAGAGGAGACCAACTCCACCTCCCAATCCTATATGAGTCAAGTAAAAATTATGTTCCATTGAATGCTTCCATTTTGGAGCTGCATATCATCCGCCACATGCGTCCTTACAACGTACAATACTAAACAAGTCTCAATAAGACATCTTCAATGGTTGTTCCTCACACCAAGCATCATGCCAAAAACTGACCTTTGACCTATCACCCATCTCATATCTAACAAATGTTGAAAAAGTTTCCCACCCCTCCTTATATATTTATGCACTCCCACTCCAAATGGCCTTGTTACCTTTTTTGTTTTTTTGATAAGTAATAAAATTTTATTAAAAAAGCGTAAAGACGCCATTAAGTACACATGAAGTATACAAGGGAACAACCAAACCATCCCAAATAGAAAAAGACCCAACAAACCCACAAGACACTAAAACCCCAAAACCCAAAAGACGTAAGACCCACGAGACTCTCAACACTTGAACATGTGAGCCTTTCCCTTCCGACGCCAGGAGGTTGCATAATCATCGCCATAATTGATAGATCTTTTCAAACTCAATACCTCCCTTTTTCCTTAAGTTTTTTGGCGCACAACCATTGCTTCCCGATGAAACTCCTCTTTGCTAATGCTGGCATCTAGGATATCCAGAAGCAAAATCAAATCCTCTACATCGGGCAAATAAACACCCAAAGGTAAAGGAGAAACTCTATCCTCCCCATCCCAGACCTTATCGCCCTAATCCCACACAACAACCTCCCTGGACGGGCCAAAACCAACCGGCCACTTCTGAGACTGACCCAGGCCATTCACCCAAAGGTCCTCATCCTTGTAAACTGCTGGGGAGTCACAACAACCCAAATGAGAGGGAGTCATTACCGCCTCATCTTCCTTAACAATTAGAGTCGATGGCGACGCAAACAGACACTTTAGTTAAAGCATGCCTTGCCGAACTCGGATTGAGAAATCCCCTCCTTAAAAAACCCCTCACATGAGGAATTGGCTTAATGACCTCCTTCACCGATCTACCTCAACAATAAAGGGAGATTTCGAAGCTGACAAAGGCTCAAACTGAGATTCTGAAGGAGAAGGGTCGGAGCTCATAGGGACAAGCCCATCCCGAGCAGTGGAATCCAAAACCACATTATCCAATCGGTGGTCCTGCGAGAACGTCTCAGACCTAATCTCCAACAGCCCCAACAGCCATCCTTCCACCGCTTTTTTTTTTTTTTTTTTTATGGCGAGAAACCTTTCCAAGGCAGGGTCACTTCGTGTACCCACCGCTGTCAGGTAAACCTTGGACCCATGTAAAGCACCCCCTCCACACGGATCGGGTAATACTCCGGCTTCGCCAGCGGGCTCACCCCGTTCTACCGCTACAGCCCCAAAACAATCCTTCAAGATATCTGGCGAGGAGAGCACTACAGAACCTCCGTGAGATCCTACCGGAATCGAAGGTCGATACCCAGAGACTTTGTGCAGGATGGAAGACTTGAAACAAAGCTTAACACTCTGACCCAATGACTTCCAAAACGGTTTAAGGGGAATAATGGGCTTCTTGCTAACATGCTTAGACCTAAATCCATTGGGCTTATAGCCCACACCCACTACCCGACCCAAAATTCCTTTGACCCGATCCAACAGAACACAAGAAATCCCTAGAAACAATTTCACCCAGAAAAAGCCGGAACTGCCTTTAGTATCCGTCATCTTCTCCGCTGTAACACAGGAAGCCACCAACGACCCAGAACAATCCAACTCGGAGCAGTTCACCACTGTACGCCCCTCCTCACCTCCCTTCGCCAACACCGATGGGAACAGATTGAGAGGGGTCACGAAAAGTGACTTCAACCCCACCTTCTTCTCCTTGTAGCAGTTCACCACCATACGCCCCTCCTCACCTCCCTTTGCCAACACCGATGGGAACAGACCAAGAGGGGTCACGGAAACCGACTTCAACCCCACCTTCTTCTCATCCACTCTTCAGCATAAGAGCAACCGAAACCCCCCTTCTATTTCCCCTCCGAGAACAGCACCTCAGAAACTAGAGGCCACACTTTTGCTTCGAGGACAACTAGCATTTTCCGTAGCTCACCCGCCAACCTACGCCATCCCATCCACCACCACCTTCGGGAAGCCATAAAAAACCTTTCCGACCACCCTCTACAAAAGTTGTTACCTTCAAAAAAACGGCCGGCCTTATTTTCTCCCCCACGGACCAAAATCATCTTCTCAGCTTCACGAAAAGATTTGGCGAAGTCTTCTCCCGGAGATTTCAACGCCTCTTCAACCGTATCCACTAGCCAAATAGCGCGTTGAATACCCAAGAGGACACACCCAACAAAGTCTTTCCTCCTTTCCTCCAAACGAACTTCAGCCTTATCTTATCGCACCGCAAAGAAGAAATTTTTTGCCTCTACCAAGAAATGCCACCCCATATCTCGTCGCTCCATAGCAACTTTCGCCTCTGTGAAGGAACGATTCTCCATACCCAACCTCAAACGGCCAACACCATCGCCGGAGATTAGACCCTACCCAGGACCTAAGCTCCTAGATGACGAAACTAGGTATACCCCTAGCTTGATGCGCTTTCACACGCCACTGCTAGGGCAGCGAAAGAGAGCGGGAGAGAGAGTTCCGAGATATGACGCCTTCTTAGAATAGCAATCTGCCCTTAAGCTATCATATTTAGTTTCAATTACCAATCTCCACAAAGCCTCCCTCTCCATAGAATAACACCATAACCATTCTTCCAATAGGGACCGATTAAACTGAATCAAGTTTCTAGCCCCTAGCCCACCTGATTTTATCAAAGTACAAATTCGTGACCACTTTCCTAGATGGAACTGATTTCATCAAAGTACAAAGTGTAGAGAATCTATCATGTATACTCCCTGTGTACATGAGTTGCGAGATTTATTTACTTCTAACAAAATAGTAAAAACTTGTGAAATTGATAATTTTAGAACTTTAGAGTTCCAGAGGAACAACGCATGCTTTTAAAGTCAAAAATGTATTCAATAGAACACTAACTTGCAAATTTTTGGTAAACTATAGTTATCACAGTAGGATAGATGAAGAAGGGAAGGACCGAAGGGGGAAGAACGAGGGGATTGCATCTTCCCTTGGTGTTGTTTGGTAGGAGCAAAGGAAACAAGGAAGGGAGCAAATGAAGGCATAACTTTACCATTACATTTCCATTTAAATGGTTCAAAGTAAGGAACAACCTGGCATTTCACTAATCAGCTCTTCCTAGTCCAATCACTCATGTTTGAGCAGATTGAGTTTGGTGGCCGGGTAGGGTTTTGCCTCTCCCTACCCCATCACTCCCTCCATTTCTCCCTCCTACCAAACATAGGGATTTTAGCTCCTCATCCTCCAATTACTCCTACCCTCTCCATTCGCCCTTCAATCTCAAATAAACATAAGTTGCTTCGAGGTAGGCCTGACAAATTTTGACATTACCAGCGAATTCAACACAAAATTAGTAGGTTAGGGTTGAGGGTCTGATTCGTTTAATTAAATAGATCGGGTTATGATTGACCTATATAGTCTTATATCCATACCTCGACACAACACGAACCTGACACGCAAACACAAATTGTCACCCCTACTTCTAGCTTGACTTACTTCGTCAACACAAACACCACAATGAATCACAACAAGAATAATCTTAAGAACAAAGATGTTAGAAAACTATTACCCAGTGTTGATCCCACCATAGCAACATAAACACTGAACATCTAGCTACTTGTATGGTAACTTGGAAGCCCATACGTGCAAACTATAAAACGCATCAATGATCTACTCCAATATGGAAGATGAAGCTAAAGCAAGAAAATTAGACAGTTGTCGTAATCAACTCCAAATGATAAAACATACAAAGCTTAAGACAGCTAAATTCTCAAAGAAAAGAAGCTTAAGACAGCTAAATTCTCAAAGAAAAGTTATCAAAACAACCTGCACAGGGAGTTCAAGTTTTGATCTCAAGGTTGCATGATCTTTTCCCTCCTCACCTTCCTCCAACAGCTATCAAGAAACACGGAAGCACGTAAATATTAACAAGCAAGCAACAAAAATCTAATAATAAACCAATAGAATTAACATTTGAACAGGATAGTATCCTAGAAGTCAAAAAGAAATTGGATTGCTCATGAAGAACAAAATTAAAGGAGCCTACCAACACCAAAAAAAATAATAGTTTTTTTTTTTTTTTTTTTGATTGAGGAACATGACAGAAAGTAGCTCAACTATTTCAGACTCACAAACAAGCCCACAAGGGGAGAAAAATTCTGATTATGAATATGCATGCTTTCTTTAGCATTGCTTTAAGACTACAAATCTACAAGGGGAATGACAGAGAATGAAACAGGAGAACAAGTCAAATTCCAACCCCTAAAAAGAATTTTAATCTGAAAGTCCAAAGAGTTTTGACCTAACACTAGAAGGGAATCCATCAAAGCTTTTTCCAGTAGAACAGTGCCACAAGTGTTTCACTCCCAACAAAAATATTTCCAGAAAATTACCCTCAACTCTGTACTCACCCTAATGAATCCAAAGTAACAAAGCAATAAATCAAGGTATTTTTCATATATCAAATGGAAAATGGTACAGCAAACAGAGATTACCTGTGGAATAGTACGCTTAAAAGTACTAAATTTTCCAACAAAAGCATCTAAAATGTGACCCTACAGAAAAAAGCATGGTAAGGCATTCCTCAAAAGAAAGATATACATCCACAAAATTAACTAGTTCAAGGCAATTTAGCATAAAAGGTCAGATCGTAACTCATACCAACAGAATCCGTGCTTCATCCATAGATGGTTGGTCAACACCTTTCTTAAATATTGGCTCCACCTAAAATAACCACAAAAAGCATTAAAAAAAATGAGTCACTCATATCATACCACATATCAAGATCTGTATATATACAAGCTAGATCTAAAGGAAGATAGAATAAAAAACTGTTACAACTCTCAAGAAGAACAGAGTTAGCATATGCACCAGATTAAACATCAACCTAGCACAAGTAGTATGAATGCTGAGCGACAATGACGCATCATGCATGTTACTTGAGAACAAATAAATGATCCGTGATAGCTGCAGAATCATAAAAATTTGTCAGTAAAAAGAATGAGTTTGGAATGACAGTATATGCTAGCAATTCTGTCGATAAAACATTACAGAAACATATACAGTCAAACTAAGGGCAATAGGTCACAATATGTTTGCAAAATATAAAGCAATGTGGATTGGCAAAAAAAAGTAAAGGCCAAAAAGCAAGCAACAAAGCTGCAAACTCTCTTCTTTCTTGAACTTAAGGTGCTTGGAACAGAATGAATCAATTTCTATGACTAAAAAAATCTCTTCTATGGAAAAAGGAAAGATTCTCTTCCTGAATTCTCTCCCTATTAACGCACAGCACACCCTAGTGTGATTCAATCTCTTAAGAACCTAGTGAGTGTGCTGATAGACTTCTGGTTGGTAAAATCTCCTCGATTGTATTGATAACTAAAACGGTTGATAAGGAGTGAGTTATCTAGAGGAAGTTCCTTGTAATTAGAATTCTATCTAAGAGTTGTTGTGTTAGATTAGAATACTAGAAGCTACGGCTTATCATGTAAACCTATAGTATCTTGTAAACTCTATATATGGTTGAATATACACTCACTAGATGAGTAAGCTTGAAAGCCAAATATTCAGAAATTCTACATGGTATCAAAAGCGCTCTAGACTAACGTCTTCAATTTTTTTCCGATATTCATTATGTCCAATTCCACTGCTTCTTCTGCTGCCTCCTCTCCTACTCACTCTGTGAAACAGCCCTCCGCAACTCCCTCTGCTTCCAACGTTGTCTTCACCATCCCCAACATGAACCATACCTTGAATATCAAGCTTACTAACGGCAATCTTCCTAGCTGGCGAGCTCAGATTCTGGCTTATGTCAAAGTCAATGATGCGTATGGCTTCCTGGATGACACATCTCAGCCTCCAGCCCAGGCCATCCCGAACACTAGCACCACTCCCGGAGCTCCTGCAACCATGGCAAATCCATACTATCTTGTTTGGTGTCAACTTGACCAGATGCTCCTCAGCATGTTGATCTCCACACTCACTAAACCGCTCATAGTTCATAACGTCGGTTCTGCCTCTGCTCATCAACTATGGACAACACTTGTCTCCATGTTTGCCTCTCAAGCACACTCCCGTGTTATGCAGATCCATTATCGTCTTGCCACAGCCAAGAAAGTTAGCTCTTCCATAACGGAATACTTTCAATCCTTCAAAGCCATGTGTGATAATCTTGCTTTTGCCGGACAGCACCTCAATGACTTTGAAAGCATCTCCTACCTTCTTGCTGGCCTCGGATCAGAGTATGATCCCCTTGTTACATCCATAACCACTCGGTTGGACCCCCTCTCTTTAGATGAAATTTATGGTCATCTCCTTTCTCAAGAGATGAGGATAGAACACAACCTCTCTTCCACGAAGGCTTCCCTTCCCATGGCTAACTTTTCTGCTCGGGCCCCAGTGCTTCGTGGTCGAGGCCGCAACAATTATCGAGGCAGAGGATCTTCATCTGGTGGCCGTGGCAGAGGCTCTTATTTCTCCCAAGACACTACTGCACTTTCTCGACCAATCTGCCAACTCTGTGGCAAGATTGGTCATACAGCTCCTAGATGTTATCAGCGTCCAGATCCTGCTTTGGCTGAATTGTCTCCTCCAGCATACTCAAATGCTCAAGCCTACTACTCCTCTCCTTCACTACCTCCTGAAGACAACTGGTACCCGGATACAACTGCCACACATCACATGACCAACTATCTCCAAAATCTGAATCTCTCTTCAAAAGAATATGCTGGCCAGGATCAGATCCGCATAGGGAATGGTATAGGTTTGCCGATTTTATATTCTGGTTCTACATCTTTAACTCTCTCCCGTCATCAATTCCTGCTCAATCAATTACTTCATGTCCCTCATATATGCAAAAATCTTCTTTCAGTTCATCAATTTGCTTTTGAAAATTCTGTTTTCTTTGAATTTCACTCTTCTCATTTTATTATCAAGGACTGCAAGACCAGACTTCCAATCCACCAAGGCCAACTTAACAATGGTCTCTATCAACTCTTCCCTTCACAAGTGTCTTCATCTACATCTCAAGCACTCGTTGGTGAGAGGACTACATCACATTGTTGGCACAAACATTTAGGACATCCAGCCCTTCGGATTGTCAACCTTGTTCTTTCCAAATTTCAGCTTCCAGTTTCAACAAATAAGGCACAATCACCCTACCCTGTCTGTCCACAGGCCAAGGGTCATCAATTGCCCTTTTCCCATTCTACTACTACTATTTGTAATCCTTTAGACTAGGTTTATTCGGATGTTTGGGGTCCTCCCCAACTATTTCAATAAATGGAAATCATTTTTATGTTTCATTTGTGGATGCATTTAGTAGATTTACTTGGGTGTTTTCCATTTCTTCTAAATCTAATGCCATGACTGTTTTTCTCAAATTTCAAGCCATGATTGAACGTCTCCTTAATACTAAAATCAAGAGTGTCCAATCTGATTGGGGTGGCGAATATCGCAATCTCAGCAAATATTTTCAAACAATAGGTATTATTCATCGTGTGTCTTGTCCTCACACTCATCAACAACAAGGTTGTGTTGAGCACAAACATCGCCACATCATTGATACAACCTTGGCTCTTTTAGCTCAAAGCTCACTTCCAAAGAAATATTGGGATGAAGCTTGTCTAACATCTTCTTATTTAATCAATCGGCTGCCCACTCCTTTACTTGGAAATATTTCTCCCTTCTATAAACTTTTTTCTCAAACCCCAGACTATAACTTTCTCAAAGTTTTTGGATGTGCTTGTTTTCCTAATCTTAGACCTTATAATTCTCACAAATTCTCTCTTAGGTCTAAACCATGTGTTTTCTTAGGCTATAGTCATCATCATAAAGGCTACAAATGTCTTCATCCCGAAACTGGTCATATCTTTGTCTCTTGGGATGTGATTTTTCATGAAGAGGTATTTCCTTTCTCTACCAAAACCAGTTCAGATTTCTCCACATCAACCACTAATCCGTATACTCCTATTGTTGTTGCTCTTCCACTAACTCTTCCCCGAGAGTTAATCACTCATTCCTCCCATAGTCATTCCATTCCTTCCTCTCCTCCAACCATATTGCAGTCCAACTCTCCTATAATCCCTTCTCCTTCTCCTTCAAGTGTCTCTCCTGCAGAACCGGCTGTTTCTCTTGCACTGACCCTTCCTCGTGCTCACCCTATGCGGACAAGATCTCAGAACAATGCCCGCTGAATTCGACAGCTTACGGATGGGACAGTTAGATATCCTCTACCTCGGGCCATACTTGCAGAATCTGCACTTGTTGAGCCAACTTGTTTCTCCAATGCTATCAAGGTCAGTGAATGGCGCACTACCATGCAGGTTGAGTTTAATGCTTCACTTAAAAACCAAACATGGTCTCTAGTTCCTTCTTCGGTAGCCAAGAATGTTGTTGGCTGCAAATGGGTTTTTAAGATCAAGAGAAAGGCAGATGGTTCTATCGAACGACACAAGGCAAGGTTAGTTGCTAAAGGGTTTCATCAACATACTGGCATTGACTATGTTGAGACTTTTAGTCCTGTAGTAAAACCAACTACTATTCGCACGGTTTTGTCCATTGCTTACTCTGCCGGCTGGTCTATGAAGCAAATAGACATTCAAAATACCTTTCTACATGGACTCTTGACTGAGGAGGTCTTTATGTCACAACCACCCAGGTTCATTAACTCATCTTTTCCGCATCACGTATGCAAGTTACCAAAGGCTATTTATGGGTTGAAACAGGCGCCTTGGTTATGGTTTTCTCGTCTCAGTGGAAAGCTTCTTTAGCTCGGTTTTGTTGGTTCCAAGGCTGATTCCTCTTTGTTTATTTATCGCACAGCAGCCATAACTATGTTTTTACTCATTTATGTTGATGATATTATCATTGTGTCCTCAGTTCCTGCAACTATTACTGAACTCTTACAGCTACTCAACAATGATTTTGCGGTTAAAGATTTGGGTTCTTTACATTTTTTCCTTGGAATTGAAGTTCTACCCGTGAAGGATGGTCCTCAACAAAGGTACTTCCGGGACTTACTAAACAAGACAAATATGGCAGACGCAACACCGGTTAACTCTCCCATGTCCTCTTCCTTGGCTTTGTCTGCATTCTCGAGTGACCCTATGGAAGACACTACTTTCTACCGCAGTACGGTTGGTTCTCTTCAATACCTATCCCTCATGCGTCTAGACTTGGTGTTTGCTGTCAACCGTGTCTGCCAATTTATGCATCGACCCACAAAACTTCACAGGCAAGCAGTCAAGAGAATTCTTAGATGCCTCAAGCAGACCATCACTCACGGTTTGTTACTTCACAAGAACTCTTCTACCTCCATTCAAGCCTATTCGGATGCTGATTGGGCCAAATGCCAGGATGACAGGCGCTCAACAGGGGCTTATTGTGTGTTTCTTGGCAACAACTTGATTTCTTGGAGCTCTAGAAAACAGCCAATTGTGTCTCGGTCTTCCACAAAAGCTGAATACAAGTCTGTTGCCAATACTGCTGCTGAATTACTTTGGATTTGTTCTCTTCTTCAAGAACTTGGTGTTACACAGTCTAATCCACCAAAACTTTGGTGTGATAATATTGGAGCCACATACTTATCAGTTAATCCCTTTTTTCATGCACGGACAAAACATGTGGCTATTGATTTTCATTTTGTCCGAGAACTAGTTGCTCCCAAGTTTTTAGAGATTCACTTTGTTTCAAGCTCTGATCAGATTGCGGATGTGCTGACCAAATCGCTTGTTTCCAAGCGGTTTCAACTTCTTTGCTTCAAGCTCAACGTTCACTCACTCCCACTGACCTTGAGAGAGGGTATTAACGCACAGCACACTCCTAGTGTGATTCAATCTCTTAAGAATCCTAGTGAGTGTGCTGATAGACTTCCGGTTGGTAAAATCTCCTAGATTGTATTGATAACTAAACCGGTTGATAAGGAGTGAGTTATCTAGAGGAAGTTCCTTGTAATTAGAATTCTATCTAAGAGTTATTGTGTTAGATTAGAATACTAGAAGCTACGGCTTATCATGTAAACCTATAGTATCTTGTAAACTCTATATATAGTTGAATATACACTCACTAGATGAGTAAGCTTGAAAGCCAAATATTCATAAATTCTACACTCCCTAATTTCTCTCTCTAATTATATTGTGATTTGATTGTAATATTTCATTATTTCTTCCCATAATATGTTCTAGGTTTTTTCTATTTAACCAATGTAGCCTTATGGCACAATATCAAGTTTTCAAGGAATAAGAATATTTCTCTACTTTTCTACGTGGTATCAAAGCACAGATTTACCAACAAGTCTGAGGTGCAACATTCCGCAGAAGAAACGAGTTGTCTCTGCTCCGACCCAAGGCCTGATGTATGAGAGGGAGATTGTTAGAATTATTTCACATCGGTTGTAGAATGGGCTAGGTGGTCAGTTTATAAATGTGAAAAAAAACCTCACCTCGTAAGGTAGCTTTTGAAGTTGAAAAAGACCCAAAACCACCCAATAAATGGTATCAGAGTAAGTTTGGGGATCTCGTGGATCGCATCTGGGAAATCTTTACTTGGGATTTTTTTTTTTGAAGCCCACAATCTTTGCAGTCTTTGGATCTGATTTCGTTACGGTGACTTCTGTGAGACGTGTAGTCTCACCGGTCTGTGGGTATCACGTTTTATTATGTTTTTTTTTTCTGTGCGCCGTGTGGTGTGCTCCGGTGGTGCTGTGATTTCTCCAGGTGTGGAAGACGATCGTGCTTGGCTATCGGCGATTTAGAGATCCTGTACTGAATTTTGAAAGGCTGAAATTGCTGGAAAGCTAGTGCGGTGATTCTGGTGCGTTTCACGATCACGTGGATTTCTGGTGTGGCTTGCGAGTACTCGCACGCCCTCGATGAGAAGAGTAGTCGAGAAGAGCAAGAGAACCAGGTTCTTCACAAAGCTTACGATCAATTGTGAGTGGGAAGAACCGCACGTGCAGGACGATCTGGTGTTGCTGTTCGGTATCAGCATGAACGTGCGTTTTCTGGTGCGTTTTCCTTTGGTGCGATGTTTTTTTTGGTGCGGTGGATTGCGATTCTGGTAGAACGTGGATTTCATTGAGTGGAATATTGTAGTATGGGTAGTATGTGGCGGAAGGTGTGCGACGTCTGCGGTGCTTTCTCCAGGAGTTGAAAAAAAGAAAAGAGAGAGAGAGAGAGAGAGAGAGAGAGAGAGATGAAGAAGAAGAAGAGGAAGCAAGAAAAAAAAAAAAGTTTTCCGGTTCACTTTTTTTTTTTTTTTTTTTAATAAGTTAGAAAACTTTATATATAAACGTAAGATGCTCTTGAGTACACCGAAAGTATATAAATGAACAACTAAAACTAACCCATAAAAAGAAAAACTCAAACAAACCCATAAAGATCAACCCTAAAACCTGCATGCAACACTCACAACACCTAGAACTGCAAGAAACCCAAAACCCAAAAAATCAAAAAAGCCCCCTAATATTCACCTAAATCTGTCCAAAAGCACCCAATCCCAATAGAAAAACAAACCCAAAAATGCAAAAAAGTCTGAATTACATCTGAAAAACAAACTCAAAATACAAATCAAACTCTAAATACAAAAGAAAAGCCACAGCTACAGCCAAGAAAAAGATAAAAAACTACAGTCAGTGGCGTGTGATGTCACGCACGCTAGCACATGGCGCTACTGTTGCTAGTGCGGTGCTAAACCAGCTGGAAAAATTGGCGAGTTTTCTAGCGTGCCTCCTCAGCTGACTTACTTTATTTGAAGTCAGATCTACGTTCATCCCCCAGGCCCTTCATGACACGCGCACCTCAGTGGTGTTCCCCATCATCCTCCGGTCTTACCGTTTCAAGCCACAGCCTTGTCAGTCGTCTGCGCTCGGCACGTGGCCAGCACGCACCAGGGAACTCTTTCCTTGGATCCGCGTGTGAGGGCCATGCCCTGTCTTCCAGGCCTTGGCTGGTGGTAGTTGGCGGTCTTCAGCGTTTTATCTGCTCGGGAATGGCACATCTTCTACACACGCCGACACCAATGACGACTGTTTCTTCCCGACGCTGACTGTGTTTTGGTTTTTCTGTTTGTGTTTATTTATGTTTTGTAGTTTTTTAGTTTTTTTCAAAAGTGTCTATTGAATTCTCAGATATTACTGGACTTTTTTAGGGCTTGTTAACTTGGATTATCCCTCTTTTCTTTGTTAGTAGAGCATTATTGTTTAAAGAGTGGCTAAAATGTCAGATCCTGTAATATTTGTTTATTTGTAGGTAGCACCCAAGCCAGATTTTTCTAACTTAGTGCGTAGGATGTCGTGCTCTATTCACTGTATTGTGCCTTCGGGCCTTTTCAGATGAATGCATTGTAGCTCCGGTTACTTTGTTAAAAAAAAAAGTGTAAAGGGCTTAGTTAGGATAAAAAGGAACAAGGATTTGGTTACTTCGACGGAACCAGCCTAATTTTAGTTGGATAACAACTCTTATAGCTTGCATTTAACTAAGAAAGACATTAAATACAAAAATTGGAACCAGTAACCACATGGGACACGATACTCAAAACAACGGCAACATTTCAACATATGGAACACATTAACTTTGCAGAATATGGACACGTAATACAATAACTATCCATCAAACCTTAACTACCGACTGCCTTGTGTAATTCACACAATGCCTACTGATTTTTTAGTAATGCTACACATCATCTCCTTGTCCTTTTTTTGTCCCCCCAAAATTGATGTGGCTCTTAAAATCACCATTGAATTTTTAATATATTACTATTGAATTTTGATCTAATGGTGATTTTAAGAGCCACATCAATTTTGAGAGGACAAGGGGATGATATGTAGCATTACTCCTGATTTTTTGACGACACACTTGGCTACCGACTTTACTTAACTACACAGCAGCTGACCCACGCACAATTCTTAGTTAACTTCTGTTTTCAGTCTCTCCAGCGAGCTTGCCGAGCCTCCTCCTTCTTTCAAACCCGTTGCGCAAGTGACAAGCACCATGCACCATGCACCTCCGTCAAGATGCATCTCAAGCTCTCCATCGAGACCAACAGGGAACGCATCCTCCTTGTCCGAGCATGCTAATACGCTCAGCATGAGAGATCAAAAAGGGGTGAGGGGAAAAAAACCTTTTTTTTTCTCTTATCAAGTTATTTTATTATATATAAAATATAATTATATAATATTAATTTGGCGGGTGGGCGGGTATCATCCACCCCGCATACCCACCCCTGCTATCCACCCGTTTTGGGCGGATTTTAAAATATTCATCCACCCGCCCAGGTAATAGGGGGAAAAATCCACCCCTCACCCTAACGGATCGGCGAGCCGGTTAAAACGTATAAGAGCACTCCCATCAGGTTCTTTAAAGTGGTTCCCTTCCCTATGTTTAGGGAAAATATCACAAAAAAACACCAAAATCTAACCTCCAGCAGCTACCCTAATTTTGGGTTTTTTGGTTGGGAAGCACTGTTGCTTCCCAACCTATTATTTTAATAAAAATAAAAAATAAAAAAAAAGGGCTCTCTCCTCTCTCTCGTCTCTCCTTCCCGCGTTGGTCTGCCGGAAACCATTTTCCAACCCCACAGCCTCACTTTCTCACCAAACAAACAAATAACCACTTTTTAATCGCACACAAAATCCACAAAATCCAATTGCCAGAACAATCGGAAAAACAAAACAAAAAAAAAAAAAAAAAACCTAGAGTGTTCGGAATTCCACCGAAATTTCACAGTTTGAAATGTTCGGAATTCCGCTGGAAATTTCCTCTTGTTTCACTAGAAGTTCGCACCTCAAGCCACCAGAATCGCGCCCTCAACTTCTACTGCGTCGACCCAGCGCGGTGTGGCCGAGGCCGATCTGCTGGAGCTCGTCGTCGGTGAAGGTGTTGGCCTGGTTATGGCTCTTGGGGTTCCTGCGGAGGCGGTAGCAGCAGGACTCGGCGAGCTTCTTGCTCTTGCGGTGCGCCCCATCCTTCACGGCCCGGCGGAAATCGGTGGCGTCGCCCTCGATGCGGCCCGGTGAATGACAAGGAATTGAGGTTGCTGTGGTTGAAGATAGAGGTTTTGGGGAGAGGATTGAGGAGGCCGTGGAGGGTGAGGGAGGCGGAGGCGAGAGAGGAAGGGTTTGGGGAAGTTTCTGGAGAAGACGAGAGAGAGGAAGAGAGAAGAAAAGAAAAAAGAAAAAAGAAATAAAATAAGAAAGAGAAAAAATAATAAAATAAGATAAAGAAATAATATTTAATTGATATAAGGAAAATTAAAGGAATCTATTATGAAGTGTTTTTTTATAAGGAAGTAAAAAGTAGTTTTGTTCCCTAAATATAAGGAAAATAGTAGGAAACTGATAGGAGTGCCCTGAGTATAATTGATTGAGGTCCAAAGATACTAAAAAACTCGTGGTTATTGCATGAATGGACTGACGAGATATTAGTTGCAAGGCGTGGCCAACCCGAGTCCTAACCCCAACCACTATTTATTACCTGAGAAATACTCAAAGGCATAATTTATATATAGAAGTGTGTAAGTGGAAGCATATAAGACAACATGTAAGGGAAAAATGGATAATATATAAGGGTGAGACTGGAAATAAGTTGCAAAAGGAAATAGTAAAATACTAATATATAGGCAAATAGGTGTTTTTCAATGAAATGAATTAAATTGGATTTTTGTTTTAATGAAATGAAATGAATTACCCCTAGGCTAATAGGGATAAAATTGGATTTTTGTTTTAATGACAGGAACCCCTCCAATTCAAGATCACTTCGTGTACCCACTCATGTCAAGTAAATTTGAACTCATGCAAAGTGTCCCCTCCACAAGGATCGGGTAAGACTCCAACTTCACTGGCCCAATGAATTGTTTGCACTTAAGGGGATTCAAACTTTAAATCCAATGGGGATGCTACCCAGACAAATGCCCTTACCATTTGAACCAACTCATTGGGCGTAAAACTGGAAATTTAATTTTAAGGTTAAATACATATTTGGTATCTGAGTTTTCAAGTTTTTCTTTTTTGGTACTTCAGTTTTGGAAAAAAAATAAAAACCCAACTTGGTACCTCTGTTAAGTTTTCTGTCCAAAATTTAACAGTCTGCCATGTGTCACTATATTAAAAAAATTAAAAAATAAAAATCTTTAAAAATTAATAATATATATATATATATATATATATATAAAATTGGAAAAAAACAAAAACAAAAAACAGAGGGGATGGCTTGGCCGGTCCATGGAGTGGTTCGGCCACCACATTTAGGAAAATGATAATTTGAGATGAGTTTTGGCCCTTCAGGATGGCTCGCGGCCGTTAGGGATGGTTCGGGCACCCTAAGGGCCAAAACCCATCTCAAATTATTATTATTTTTTTGCATGAGGTGGTTCGGCTAGCCACTCCCTTCTTTTTTTATTTTATCAATTTATTTTTTAAAATTTTTAATATATTTTTTAATTTTAAATTTTAAATTTTTTTAATTAATTTTAAAGATTTTTATTTTTAGTTTTTTTTATATAGTGCCACGTGTTAACCTTAGAGATTGACACGTGGCAGACCATTAAATTTTGGACAAAAAATTAAGGGATTTGATTCATACACAACACCATCACAACAATCACACAACAACCCCTCACATCAGAGTGGGCCCCAGTGTGTGAGGTCCACTCTCATGTGAGGGGTTGTTGTGTGGTTGTTGTGTTGGTGTTGTAAATTTAACATTTTCCAAAAATTAAACAGAGGTACCTAGTTAGTTTTTTTTTTTTTTTCAAAATTCATGTACCACCTATGAAACAAATAAAAACTCAAGTACCAAAAAAGAAAAACCTAAAAACTCATGTACCAAATAAGTATTTAACCATCAATCTTATATATGTTCTTTAAATGGATACAAGTATAATATATATCTAAAAACACAAAAATTGAACATCTTTTTTTCTTGGTGATGATGAGGATTTGAAAATAAGGAATAGTACGTGAAAAATTATAAAAAATACACCACTAAAAGAAGATTGTAACACATAGGAACCTTTACCCAGAAAACACTTCAATTATTAGACAAGAAATACAGGACTAGATGGGAATTATAAAGATATGAAAACTCTCTCTATTTTAGAGAGAGAAGTTCTCAAACCCTTCTTTCAAAATCCTTTGCCGACTGCCTCTCTCTCTCTGCCTTCTGCGGCTATTCTAGGGGAGGAGGGAAGAGCTTTGTCTCTTCTCCTCTTCCCTCCTCCCTTCTTCTCTTCTTTCTCCGTTTTTTGTTCTAGTTATTTTCATTTGCTTTCCTTCCTTAACTACAATCTCACCGTGTCTCTCTGGCCTTTTCTTCCATCCGGCGTGTCTCCAGCGCAATATAGCCTACCGACCTCTTCTCAGGCCATCTTCTGTGAAGCTAGATCTATACTTCTCCACCTGCTTCTGCATGTCACGCGCTTATCCGTGCTGTTTGCTGTCGCCCTCCGTTTCTGTCGCCACCAGTCACACTCTCTCCGGACGCCCACGCACCGGTGCGTGGCTTGCACACGCCAATGAGTGCTTCTCACTCGCTACGCGTGATGGCCATGCCCCTTCTTCTTGTCCGTGGTCGACACATCCCCTCCTCTCCGCCGGACCTGTGGAACGGCAGTAACATCAATGAAAATAGCACATTGGGAGGCTATGGGGGTTGTTGGGAAGAGTTAAGGGAGGAAAAGACCCAGCAGGGTATTGGTTTCTGTGCTGCTGGTTGGATGTCTCACGTGAGGTTTCTGCAATTTTTTTTTATGTAGCTCTGGTTTCTACTTTGCATTTTGGGTTTGTTTTGTATTTTAGCTTTGGTCGGCTCAGGTTTTTGGGTGTTTCTCGTTGGTTTTGGGTTTGTGGGTTTTTTTGGAAAGGTTGTTCGGATTGTCATGTGGTTTTGGGAGTTTTTTTGGGTTGGGATGCTTTTGGGGCTGGTTTGGGTGAGTAGATCCTTTTTTCTTTTTTTCTTTTTTTTTATGGGCTAACTAGGTTCTTCTTGTGTATACTACATGTGTAATTAGGAGCGTTTTACGCTTTTTTTAATGAAATTTTCTTACTTATTAAAAATAAAAATAAAAAAATATGAAAATGTTAAAAGTAAAAATAGTCATGAACTAGGAAATAAGTCACCACCGATAGCAATGGGAGACGTATTAATTTTTGACAAAATATATATGGGGACTACCTAGGAAAACTTGTATAAAGGTAAAATGGAGGTTAGGAAAATAAAATTGGAAACCACCTAAAATAGTTAAAACAAAAAACGCGCCCAAACCTTGCCACCATGCGAATTCCAATATTACATTAACCATTACAGAGTACTAATTGAACAAAACATCACCTACTTGGAGATGAGGATAGAAGCAGTGCAATTTGCATCAAACATCTCAAAAAAGCAGTACCTGAGCCAGGGAAAGGTCCCCCCGAACATGATGAACAATGTCTGCCAGTAGAGTACAAGCCAATGGTCGCAACGTCTCAATGCATGCCCGACCAGTTCCAACAAGAACCCTAAAAGGCCCCAATAAAAGGGTCAATGAAACCAATTGTTCAACTTCAACAAAGGAGTAAAAATAAAACTACTCTGTCTATCTCCGATTGTTGGTCCCACTTAAGAGAACCAACTTTTAGGGGATATCAGTTAATGCACTATCATTCAAATTAAAATGGACTATTAAATTTTTATTTTTTTTATAGGTAATAAAAGAAATAGCATTAAAAAAGCGTAAAGATGCCCCTAAGCATATATATAATGAGTACACAAAAATGATACCAAAACAAAAGAAAAACAGAAAACAAAGAAAGAACACCCGAAAAAAAATGAAAAGACAAGGAAAAGGCTACATTAAACCCCTCTTGTCTCTAACCCAACTAGAACCCACACCCCTAGCATCGAAATTGATCGAGCATTCTAGATTCTTGACCTCTCTTTTCCCTTCTTTCTTAGAAGCGGAGATAGCGTTCTGCCCCTCTTCAACTAAAATCAAGAAATCCAAAAAAACCTTCTCAGATCCTTTGAAAGAAATCCTCATTGTGCGAAAACACGACCTAGCATCTTGCACCCCTCCCTCAGGATTATCCCCATTCGAATATTCACCCACTTTGAAGGCCCAAGAAGGCTGATGATCCCTCCAAGACATACCAGGTAAAAACTGGGGAGAATACCCATATACCCAGGAGAACGGCCTCGGTGGAAACAAAACCCACTGAAAAGGGAGTAGGAACCCCCCCCCCCCAACCCACGCCAAATGGAAACGAAAAAGCAGGCCCAACACCACCGAACGAGGGCTGGACAACCGAAACCCCTCCCCCACCTAGCGCTGTCGAAGACTAGTCCACGGCCCCGATAGGGGGCTAAGAAGGAACATCTACAGACTGTGCTATCGGAACATTGATCGTCGCAACAGCCTCAGCAATCAAAGAAGCGACCACCTATCCTACCCTGCCTTTCTTCGCTTTCCAATAATATCTTTGCACGTGCTTGGAAACTAAAGGGTAGATGGGAGCCCCGCACTCCGACATCATTGAACAAGACAAGCGAAGCCTTTAACCTAAGACAACTACCCCTGAAAAAGTGGCTCCAAAAGATTTAGACCCACCAACAATGCCTATTGGCTCCGAAGAAAACCCCTCAGACCTGGGAGAAGCATTAAAGGACGCCGAAGACAACTCCTCCGGGGGATAAAGGAGTTCCAGTGCACAAAAGGCGCCAAATCTACCCCTGATGAGCACCCCATTGAGAAATCCATGTCTATTGACAGCTGATAGAAGGGCTCAGCAAAAAGAAAATTTCTCCACTACGGCCGTCGGAGATAAGACCTTCGGAGGAGAAGAAAAGTGCACAAAAGACACCAAGAACTCAATTAACGAACAGCCCAAAGCTTTAGGCGCCATAGAACCAACGGCAGTCGCCGAAGATGCCGAGCCTAAAATTGCACTCGAACTCAAACCCATAGAAAAAGCGTTGAAACCATGAACCGGATCAAGACCCGACTTTGTGGTTTTTTTTTTTTTTTTTTTCCGAATAGGGCCTACAGCCCATCTTACTGGACCCAGCCCTTAAACACATCTGGCCCAACCAAAAACAACTCTTTTCCTACCCATTCTCCACTTCAGCCCAAAAGAGGAATATAGCCCAAATTTAGCCTTATGCCCACAAGCCCAAACTAGCCACGCTTCAAAAAAATCAAGAAGCTTCTTGAAAATCCCAAGGTCCTGCACTGATGTGTCACCTTCAACCTCAACATCATCCACTACAACCCTCTTCTTGGAGCACGCCAGACTGCACCCTCTAGAATCTCGGAACCTGGAGCCATTATCATGAAGGTCTTTACCTAGAGGACCAAAAGAGGACCTCTCCATTGCGAAGCAATCCATCGCCTGCCAGAGCGTCTCTTGTTCCCGACCCAGCGGAATGATCTTCTCCACCTCGCACAAAACCACCGACGTCGTCTGAACCAGAAGCCGCCATCTAAGACAGGAGCCGACGAGCACACCACCTCTACGAACGACAAAATGCCAGCAACCTTGCCCAAATTCTTCCTCATCGGAGTGCCACTAGAAGATGAAGACAACACCGTGGTTTCAAAAAAAGCCAACGCTTTGCTTAGCTCCCCAGAAACATGACCCCAACCCCGCCTGTCACGGCCTTCAGGAAACACAATCATCCCTCTTCGGCCACCAACAACGTACACTATCACCTCCAAGAATCGGTTGGAGCTATTCCCACCTCTCCGAGCGATGGTCACCTCGAACCTTTCCTGAATGATTTAATGAAATCCTCGGAGCTAGGATTTCGCAATACCTCTTCCACCATTGACAACAACCAAGCAACACACCGCATGCCCAGCAGAACCCACCATGAGAAACCTTTCCTCTTTTCCGCCACCTCAACTCAACAGACCTTTTCACCATCGAGAGAATTAAGGATTTAGCCTCCACAAAGAACTGGTTCTCCATACCCAACCGCACACGACAACCCCCAAAGGGCTTCGCATCAGCAACGCCGCCACGCGCCGCTCACATGGCTGAAAACCAAAGTGACGCAAGCTTCCCAGAACTAACAAATCATTTGGAGGTTGCAGATTTTTTCTTTTCTTGACACTCCTTGACAAAGAAAGAGTAGAGGAGGACAAATGAAGGTGATCTAAGGCTGAAAGCTAGCAGGACGCGCCTACATGCGCCACTGCCTGTGGAGAGAGGAGAGAGAGAGAGGAGAGAGAGTAAATGAAAAAGCTACTAAAATTTTGTTCATTCACTTTTCAAAGTAGACTATTTTTAGACATCCAAAAATGGAATAGAGGATCAATGATATGGAAGAAATGAATACTACTTTAGAGTAGTACATAAAAATCACGGTCAGTCAAAAGAAATGTATTGATCAGCAACTTAGGTGTTTACAGGTATCAAAATATCAGATGAGTGAGACAGAATAGGAAGTTAAAATTTGACAGAATCACAGAAACTTTAACCATTAATGGAAGATTATATAAGCAAATTTTGCTTGTATCAAAAATAGCCACAAACATTCACACGCTAGTGGGTGTCGTTGTGCGCAAACAAATGGGCCAAGAAAATAAAAACTAGAAAACAAACAATCCATGCACAGACACAAAATCAGTAGTCCCAAGCCAAAGCCTATTCGATGTAACCAATGAAGGAAAGGCATCAAAGCATACTAAAAGAGTACATATTTTAAAGTTTCTGCCTGTAAGATTTAAGACTAGAATAATGGGTGGGAGTTTGTGATCCTAACTAACATATGTGAAATTCCTAAGGAATTACAATTAAAAAAAAAACAGCATCTTTATTTAAGGTTTCCACTCGTGTAATTTTAGGTTGGTGGTCATGACTAACATATGTGAAGTCCCTACGGCAAGCCAAAAGGGTATCAGTATTTAAGGTTTCTGCTTGAACACCCTTTGCTTGCTAAAGAAAAAGAAAAAAGAAAAAAAAAGAAGGTAGAAGTTAAGGCAGCGCGTCCACAGACCAAAGGTAGGAGAGAAGTATTGAATTTGGTAAGCTCCATCAACTACTGTAATTCTAGCGCGTCCTCCCGGCGTAAGAAAGGCAAGGCGCATATGGTGTAAGAGTGGGGCCTACCAAGATGGTTTTGGGTTTGAGGGTTTGGATTTTTTAGGGTTGTTGGGTTTTCTTTCTTGTTGTAGGTTATTTTGATAGTTCCTGTATACCTAAGGACGTCTTACGCTTTTTTAAATAAAACCTTTATTACTTATAAAAAAAAAAAAAAAGAACCATACTTTTCTCAAATGCCTTTTATTATTGGTCATTTGCTGGTTTGGTTTCTTCTAAAATGAAGTAAAAATAATCTGAAAGTCATTAGGTTATTACGACTTTAAAAAATTATATACTAATCGTTATAACATAATACTTTGTCCATGTCGAGATTATTGTTGTCTCTCCAAGATCTGCCCCAATCAACAAGACAATACAACTTTCTATATCAAGATTTATGACAGTTTGGAGTCAATGGGGGAGAGAGAGCAACAAAAAAAAGGGTCACCATGCATATTACCTCTCTTCCAATAGCGTGTCAATCAAAGGAAATAAACCCCTCTTGAAATCTTTTCCAAGAACATTTTTTAAGGCTAGCAACAACTCCTGCACCGAACATTTATAAGTTTTTATGATAAATGAAATAGAAAGATCCAAGAAAAGAAGACAACTAGAATGGAATGAATGTTCACCTTTCTAATGGTCACAGAATCTGAACAATTAACAAGTAAATTGACAATGCTTTTGCATATGCTTTCTTCATGTGGCCTGATATAATCAGCGAAGCTCTTCAACAGGTAAGTTAAAAGAGAAACTGTCTGCAGCAGCAGAGATTTAAGATTAGCAAACAGTTAATGTAGGACTTGGGGAAAAAAATGAATAAAAATACAGCTATAGTCATGCTTTTTGTGATTTTATCCGAAAATCATTAGCTTCGCTAATGATGAGATTGTATACCATGTCTCCACTTATTTCTTGCTATCGATCTAGATTTGGTCATGAATTTTCCAAAAGAACGCACTATCAAATTTTTAGAAGAGATAATACATTTCTTCTGTGCATCTCTCTCACCAACTTTGGAGGACAACAAGGTAAGATTCATTGGAGATTGGCTTCAATAGCAACATTGGGAACATTTGAGAGCAGAAGCTAAAGAGAATGCTTGAGAATTTTTGGATCTTTTTATACAGTTATGGTATGGTAACCTCAACTTAGGGACCCTATCAAGGTTTGGTTCTCTTGATACAAAAGCTAATACAGGAAAGTTCCCTTTTTGAGCTTTAATTCATATAAAAAAAAAGTAAAAAAAAAAAAAAAGAAGAAGAAAAGAAAAAAGAAAAAAGAAAAAAAAAAGGGGAACTTTCCTGTATTAGCTTTTGTAAAATTGAGTTGTTTAGCATAATCACAAGCATGTTACTGCTATTTCCTTTTGTAGTGATGGTTTCTTTCAACATACTTGAGCAACTCACATCAGGCTGAAATCCTACACCTCCCTAATGACCAAAATCATTGGCATAAACTCTTTACTTCACTGATAAGAAAGAGTTCAAAATCCAAAACTTAAAGTTGTTGGTTTACCTTTTGGCACTGAAAGCAACATGATCAGAATCAAAACTTTAAGCCATGAAGTTCCGACTAATATGGATTTGTTTTCTTTCTAATGTCTTACATGGTGTAGATTCTAGAAACAACTCTTGGGTTATTTATGTAGATTTCAACTAACAGTATCTGCTTTTAATGGGTTTTCTCATACTTGGCAAAATATATCATTCCCCAACTTCAAAAATAAATTGTTCCAGACATGCATCATATCAGAATCTAGGTTTAAACTCTATCTTGACATACAATGTACAAGTTCCATTTGTAACTCTTCTATTCAGTATATCATATCTGTTACAAGATAATTCTGTATACTTTTCTTGAATGCAGTACAAAAAATACAAGAAGCAGAGAATTATACAGACGCAGAGAATCACATCCTAAAAGTAACACAAATCTCATAGCAGGAAAAGTCGGATATCGAGACCACAATCGGTATAGATGTTTAAACAACTAAAGCTAAAATTTCACTCAATGAACCGCTTTAACGTATAAATACCATTAAAAACAAGCGCATACCTTAACCTGCGCTCCCTTCAGCTCAATGAAATGTGTCATCAGATGGGGAGGAACTTTTTCTGGGCCCGGGACCGATGTAGCAGCAACCATCAATGGCAACAAGTGAGGAATATTCGTCTCAACAAGCCGACTATACAACTGAAACAGAAAGATCACCACCAACGGACTCTCTGTAACTATCTTGAACGAGCGTGTACTCGGGTTGAGCTGCCCCGTCCCGGCCGACCCCAAATTCGTCAAACCTTGATCCGAAGCCGAAGACGTATCCATAGGCTTCACATCTTCCCCACCTGCCGTCCCGTTTTCGAAGAAGTGGCTAACAGTGAGCTTAAAGTTCTGGTAAATCTTGCAAACGAAGTCCAAAAAGGGTTGAACCTCGGTCTCTACAGTTGGCTTGAAGTTCCTGAGGACGTCGAAGATTATGCGGATACAAATCAAGCCGTTCTCTTCGTTGTCGGTTGTGAGCACCTGCAGAGCGACCTTCAAGAGGTCCTGTGCGAAGGGGCGGAGGACCTCGCTGTGAGGCAGGCGTTTGAGGATATCCACCACGATGTTGCGGAGCTTGTGCTCGGGCGTATCCGCGTACTGAGGCTTCGTAATCTGCAAGAGAATCACCGAGAACGCCCGGAAGTAGTATTTCAGAAAGTTGAAGTACTCGGGCGTGTGCGCGATTTCGAGGCTGTCACGAATCTCCATCGCCATCTGAAGCCTCTGCTGAATCGCTGTTTCAGGAAAAATAAATAAATAAATAAACAAAAAATAAAAAAAAATTGATAAACAAACACTGATCGAGGTCTCGCAACAGCGAGAGCGAGAGATAGAGAGAGTACAGATATCGAGCTCGACGAGATTCCGGGAATGCAGCTCGATATTCTGAATAGGACTCATGTCGACGGAGTAGAAAAACCCTAGCTACTTCTTCACGCTGAGCTCTCGGAAACCAGTGCTTCGTTGAGTCTGAGATTATAGAGACTGTAACAGTGAGAGTGAATTTGGTGGGGGCTGAAAAATCTTAGGGGTTAATAAGATCGAGATGATCGTCAGGAAATTCTCTATGGAGCTAACTATACAACTACAATCGCATCTCCTTTCCTTTTCCCTCGCATTTTTCCTTTCCCCCGGTGAAAATTGGGGAGGGGGGAATTGTTTCCTGATGGAACGGAAAGTGTTCTTTATTTTAACGGTTTTCCCTCCTCGCCTAATCCAGCTCACCCTCGGTTATACGGTTATAACCATCTTTGATAACCTGCTTTAAGAAGCAGGGTTGCTTATTCTGAACTGCTCACGTGATATGATTGTACATGCATTCATCCATTTTTTATTTTTATTATTTTTTTTTTTTTAATAGATAGCATGTGTTACTATATATTGCTGAAAGAAGCCCGAATGCAATACAGAGAATTGAGAATTAAGATTAAACGCTGCATTTTTCATCTGTCTTTCTTCGGCCTTCGTCTAACCTAATTATCAAAAGATTCAAAACAATACCTGAACCTGTAACAGGAAGAAAATCAGCCTGGAGTCGTCAATCTCGATCCACTTGAAAATTATTTTCCCCCTAACAAGAGTGGAGGGTGGGCAATTAGGGTATCCAAATTTTTTTTACAGGAGTTAAAGAGAATTTTTTAGAAGTGAGGGGGGCAGTTGACCCCTCTCGACCCTCCGCCCCAGAGTAACATGGTATTGTGCACGTTACTCAATAGATAGTAATGTGGACATGCATATATCATGTTACAATTATAGTGACGTGTAGTTTTATCAAATTACTGTATTTGCCACGTTTTAAAATTATATATTTATATGCATATAAACCTTAAACCTCCCTAATTAACCATATATACCCTACTAATTAGTAACCCTACTAATTAGTAACATTGTATATATATTATTCATTTGTATTAAGTATTTAAGTTGGTAAATTTAAAGTATATATTTAAGCCTTAGAATATTTTTTAATTATTTGTTAGCCTATATTTATATTTTGCGGTTGACATATTTCCATTGATTATCAACAAGCATAATCATTAAAAATTAAAACCCTAATTACATTAACAAAATACAATCAAATATTTTTTTTCTTTCCAAAATTGGTTGAAAGAATTATTCACCAATTCAGTATATTAAATTAGCATTTATCTTTAGCACGTAATTCTCACATACATTCTTAATATGACGTATTTTACACACATTTTAAAAAATTGTTGGGAGAATCACGTGCTCTAAAGATAGATGCCAATTTACTATGTTGAAATTAAAAAAAAAAAAAAAAATCAACCCAATTTGAAGAATATTTGTGTCTTCTAGAATATAAGCTCCCCCAATGGTGATTCCCTCCTAGTCCTTCTAGGGCTATGGAAGTTTTTTGTTTTCCCTCTGGCTTTGCTTAGATCTAGTGGAGCTTTTATTTTCTTAGTCCTTCTAGGGTTATGGAGCTTTTGTTCTCCTAGTCCTTCTAGGATATATTATGGAACTTTGGATCTCCTAGTCATTTTAGTGCTATGGAGCTTTGTGTTTTTTCTTGTTTTTAGTTTCTTCATGCAGGAAGGTTAATACAATTCACTACAAAAAAAACGTAAATTCTGGACGGTTTTAAACCATCCAGAAATGCAGAAAAACCGTCTGGAATTGATTCCAGACAGTTTTTTCCAGACGGTTTTTGTAGTTATGCAAGAAGTCTTGTAGGGAAGCGGCCTCTCCGTCAGTATTGTTGGCGAAAGTTTGACTGAGCTTCTTGTATTGGGTGTTTTCTGTAGTTGTTTTTTTCTCTATTTTTTTAGAGTAGTTTTTGAAAGTCCGTCTATTAAATTTGCAGATTTCTGGACTTTTTATGGATTGTTAGCTAGATCAGTCATCTTTTCTTTGTTATAGGTGTTTTATTGTTAAAGAGTGGCTCAAACATCTGTCTTTGTAATATTTGTTTATTTGTAGGCAGCACCCAAGTTAAATTTTTCTAAATTAGTGTATAGGGTGTCGATGCGATTCTATTCATTAATTGTATTTGCCTTCGGGCTTCTTCAGAGTAACGCATGGTAGCTCCGGTTATTTTGTTAAAAAAAGAAAAAAAAATCTAAAAGACGTCAATCTTCCCATCAACAAACTATATATCCCTAAATTACTAGTATTCTATTTCATCAAACCTTATATGATATCCTTTTTAAAAGGGGAAAACAAAAAAAATCAAATCTTTGCCTCAAAGGATCCTCTACGTTTGAAAATGTAGAAGTACAACTATGCCCCTAAAAATCCACTAACCGGAGAGAATCTCAGGGATCCAAATGTGAAACAATTCTCCCTCCACAATTTTCTGCTCCTAGAGGGGGCCCGAGACACGAGGGAAAAGGAAAGGAGATGCGATTATAATTGTATAGTTAGCTCCATAGAGAATTTCCTGACGATCATCTCTTAACCCTAAGATTTTTCAGCCCCGACCAAATTCACTCTCACGGTTACAGTCTCTATAATCCCCTCCCTCCAATCTCAGACTCAACAAGTTGAAGCACTGGTTTCCGAGTAATAGAACTTGAGATATTCACTGTGTAAAAACCTTCATCCTTCGTTACCACTGAACGTACGTGGTTTACAATATTGATATATATATATATATATATATATATACAAAATATAAACATAGTCCTAGCTCATAGGAGAATAACTCTACAACTGCAGCAACCTACGAGACTATCCTAATGAAACTCTACAGCCATGATTGCTGATAGGATGTACGTACGTACAAACGAGATAGACTTTACATACTGTCATAGTTTAGAAATATAATCAAACATAAACTCTGAGTCAGACTCCTGATCAATACAAACTTGTGATGACGACACTAACACCACTTGATAACCATAAAACGTGATAGAGAATTCGAAACCCTAGAAGCTCAGCATGAAGAAGCAGTTGCACTGAAACCCTAGAAGCTCAGGGAATTCGAAATTCAGCCCGAGTCGTTGCTTTTGAAGGGAGCTAGGGTTTTTCTACTCCGTCAACATGAGTCCTATTCAGAATTTCGAGCTGCACTCTCGGAATCTTGTCGAGCCCAATATCTGTACTCTCTCTATCTCTCGCTCTCGCTGTTGCGAGACCTCGATCAGTGTTTGTTTATCATTTTTTTTTTGTTTATTTATTTATTTATTTATTCTGAAACAGCGATTCAGCAGAGGCTTCAGATGGCGATGGAGATTCGTGACAGCCTCGAAATCGCGCACACGCCCGAGTACTTGAACTTTCTGAAATACTACTTCCGGGCGTTCTCGGTGATTCTCTTTCAGATTACGAAGCCTCAGTATGCCGATACGCCCGAGCACAAGCTCCGCAACATCGTGGTGGAGATGCTCAACCGCCTGCCTCACAGCGAGATCCTCCGCCCCTTCGTACAGGACCTCTTGAAGGTCGCTATGCAGGTGCTCACAACCGACAACGAAGAGAACGGCTTGATTTGTATCCGCATAATCTTCGACCTCCTCAGGAACTTCAGGCCAACTGTAGAGACCGAGGTTCAACCCTTTTTGGACTTCGTTTGCAAGATTTACCAGAACTTTAAGCTCACTGTCAGCGATTTCTTCGAAAACGGGACGGCAGGTGGGGAAGATGTGAAGCCTATGGATACGTCTTCGGCGTCGGATCAAGGTTTGACGAATTTGGGGTCGGCCGGGATGGGGCAGCTCAACCCGAGTACACGCTCGTTCAAGATAGTTACAGAGAGTCCGTTGGTGGTGATGTTTCTGTTTCAGTTGCATAGTCGGCTTGTTCAGACGAATATTCCTCACTTGTTGCCATTGATGGTTGCTGCTATATCGGTCCCGGGCCCAGAAAAGGTTCCTCCTCATCTGAAGACACATTTCATTGAGCTGAAGGGAGCGCAGGTTAAGGTATGAGGTTGTTGTTAATGGTATTAATTTATACGTACGTTAAAGTGGTTCACTGAGTGAAATTTTAGCTTTAGTTTTTCAAACATCTATTCTGATTGTGGTCTCGATCGATATGCCACTTTTCCTGCCATAAGATTTGTATTACTTTTAGGATGTGATTCTCCGCGTCTGAATTTGACATGGTAGAAATATACTGTTTTTGACTTGAGAGTTAGGATCTCTTTTATGCCCTTTAATTTGGGAAGGAGGCTTAATGATTTAGAAGTACGTGGTTGTTTGTGCAATACTACTTTCCTTGTGAATATGAGTATATTTTCAAATGAACATTCTCTTGCCTCGTAAAGTATGGAAATGAGCTCTCTTTTTTGATGAATTTAACATCAAATTAAGTGGAGACAACAAAGACAATGATACCATATTACCATCACACTTCTTGCAAATGACATGAAGTCAAATTTTCAAAATTTCGTTAAGTTGGTGATCGAGAGAGATCGATGCACAGAAGAAATGTATATATATATTTTATTTTTTTTCATTTCCTGTATTCCGACATATTATTTTCTCTCTATTTTGGGTTTGCTTGTATTTCAGGTTTTGGGTTTGGAGGGTTGAATTGGGTTGTGGTTTTTTGGGGTAGATTTGGATGTTTGATGAAGACATTTTATGTATTTTGGGTTTTTTTTTTTGGTACCAGGGGTGTCCGATCTGCACCTTTAATTGGTGAGACTAATCCCCACTAAGGAGTTCGCGTAGCAACCCACCGCTACGATTCCTCACTTAAATCACGAGTTTTATACTAGGGAGAATCGAACCCGTGACCGTGCGCCTCACCACATAGTCCCTTGCTCGCCCTTACCATTGGGCCACCTCGTGGGTGGAGCGTCTTCTATATTTTGAGTGTTTGATAGAGGCATCTTCTGTATTTTGGGTTTTATGTAAGCTCTGAGGGTCGTGGATGCGTAGGTCCTTGTGGGGTTTTTTTGGGTTCTGTTTGGGCTAGTTGGGCTGTTCTTATATGTACTTTCTGTGTACGTAATTAGAAGCGCCTTACGCTTTTTTTTAATAAAGTTTTTCTTAATTATAAAAAAATAAAATTAATAGTGCTTTCTTTTGGAAAATTCAGGACCAAATCTAGATAGCAAGAAATAAGTGGCCGGAGATATGGTCTACAATTTCATCATTAGCGAAGCTAATGATATTCAGATAAAATCACAAAAAGCATGACTATAGCTGTATTTTTATTCATTAACTGTTTGCTAATCTTAAATCTTTGCTGCTGCAGACAGTTTCTTTTTTAACTTACCTATTGAAGAGCTTCGCTGATTATATCAGGCCACATGAAGAAAGCATATGCAAAAGCATTGTCAATTTACTTGTTACTTGTTCAGATTCTGTGTCCATTAGAAAGGTGAACATTCATTCCATTCTAGTTTGTCTTCATTTCTTGGATCTTTCTGTTTCATTAATCATAAAAACTTATAAATGTTGGGTTCAGGAGCTGTTGGTAGCCTTAAAACATGTTCTTGGAACAGATTTCAAGAGGGGTTTATTTCCTTCGATTGACACGCTATTGGAAGAGAGGTAATATGGTGACCCTTTTTTTTGCTCTCTTAATTCTCCGCCTGTTTTTTTTTTTTGTTCTTCTTTTGCATTGTATTTTGGGTTTGTTCTTCTTTTTTTTTTTTTTTGCTCTCGTCGGCTCGGGTTTTGGGTGTTTTTGGAGACTTCTACTGTATTTGGGTTTCTACTATATTCAGGGTTTTAGGTAGGTTTTGAGGGATTGTTGGGATGGGTTGCCTTTGGGGCCAGATGGGTGTTTAATGGAGGTTTATATCGAAGCTATTTGGTAAGTAATTGTAAATTGGAATATTTACTTGAATAGTAGTAAGGAATGATATATTGATGTGATATAAAATTTGAGAATGTTTTATAGAAAAGTGAAAAAGTTTTGTTTTGTAGTGAGTTTTTTTATTTGAATAATAATAAAAAATTATTGTTGTGATTTAAAAAGTGTAAAAAAATTAGAATGTTTTTTATTTAATTTTTTTGGGAGAAGTGAAATGGGAATTAAAAATTTTAGGGTTGGTTACCAAACAACTTCATTGTATTTGGGTTTTGGGTTTCATGTGAATTTTGGGTGTTGTTGGATGTTTTGGTCATTGTGGGTCTTATTGGGTGTTGTTTTGTAGGCTGGTTAGGTTGTTCCTTTGTATACTCATTGTGCACTTGGTAGCGCTTTACGCTTTTAATAAAAAATTTCTTACCTATAAAAAAAAGTTGTATTGTCTTGTCAATTGGGGAAGATCTTGGAGAGACAACAATAATCTAGACATGGACAAATTAAGTATTATGTTATAAAGATTAGTATATAACTTCTTATTCATAAAAAAAAATTAGTATATAACTTCTTAAAGTCGTAATAACCTAATGACTTACACCAATAACAAAAGGCATTTGAGAAAAGTATGGTTCTTTTTTCTTCTTTAGCAAGCTAAGGGTGTTCAAGCATAAACCTTAAATACTGACACCCTTTTGGTTAGCCGTGGGACTCCACATATGTTACTCATGACCACCAATCTAAAATTACACGAGTGGAAACCTTAAATCACTACAAAAATTTCTGCAATTTGCAACTTGCAATTTGCCACGTGTACGGACACGGTACACGTGGCGAACAATTAGACACGTGTAAATGGCCACGTGTTCAGTGCGTGGTAGATTCGAGTGTAGCTAATTGTACAATTGGCCACGTGTATAGTAAAACACGTGGCCACTTGGACACGTGTAATAAATACACGTGGCAAAATTTTAGAATTTTTTTTTGGGTTAAATACCCTATTGGTACCTGAGTTTTACGTGATTTTAAATTTAGTACCTTAGTTTTGTTTTGTATCATAGGTGGTACCTGAATTAAGGGTAAAAACTCATTTGGTACCTCTGTTAGATTTTCCGTCCGAATTCTAACGTCTCGACATGTGTCAACCGCTGAGGTTGACACGTGGCACTACATAAAAAAAAAAAAAATTGAAATCTTTAAAAAATGATTAAAAATAATAAAATTTTAAAAAAGAAAATTAAAAAAAGAAAAAAAGAAGAGGGGTGGCTGAGCCACCCTCCTTGGCCACCATGGGGGTGGCCGGCCACCCCCATTTTGGCCAAGGAGGTGGCCCAGCCACCCCCTTGGCCGGTCTGGGGTGGCCGAACCACCCCCTATGGGATGGTTCGGCCACCCCACAGTTGAAAAAAAAAAAAAAAAAAATTTGAAGGGTTTTGGCCCTAGAGGGTGGTTCGGCCACCCCCTAGGGCCAAAACCCATCAAAAAAAAAATGAGGGTTTGCCCTTGGGGGTGGCCGAACCACCCTCTAGGGCCACGGGGGTGGTTCGGCCACCCCCATACAGGCCGGACTGGGGGTGGCCGAACCACCCCCTAGGGCCACGGGGGTGGTTCGGCCACCCCCTAGGGCCAAAACCCATCAAAAAAAAATTGAGGGTTTGTCCTTGGGGGTGGCCGAACCACCCTCTAGGGCCACGGGGGTGGTTCGGCCAGCCCCATACAGGCCGGCCTGGGGTGGCCGAACCACCCCCGTGGCCCATGGGGGTGGTTCGGCCACCCCAAGGGCAAACCCTCAATTTCTTTTTGGATGGGTTTTGGCCCTTGGGGGTGGCCGAACCACCCCCTAGGGCCAAAACCCTTCAAAATTTTTTTTTTTTTTTTTTTTCAACTGTGGGGTGGCCGAACCACCCCTCTTCTTTTTTCTTTTTTTAATTTTCTTTTTTAAAATTTTATTATTTTTAATCATTTTTTTAAGATTTCAATTTTTAATTTTTAATTTTTTTTTTATGTAGTGCCATGTGTCAACCTCAGCGGTTGACACGTGGCGAGACGTTAAAATTCTGACGGAAAATCTAACAGAGGTACCAAATGAGTTTTTACCCTTAATTCAGGTACCACCTATGATACAAAACAAAACTGAGGTACTAAATTTAAAATCACGTAAAACTCATGTACCAATAGGGTATTTAACCCTTTTTTTTTTAATTAATTTTTATTTCTTTTGTTAATTTCTTTTTAATTTAATTAATTTTTTTGTTAAATTCCTTTTTAATTTAATTTTTTTTCTTGTTTCTTATTTTTGTTAAATTCTTTTTTAATTTGGACAAACGGACATGGACATATATCTTTGGTGCTTGCTGTGCTACCACAGTGTTCATACCTTCATTTCACAACTACTGAACCCTAATCGGTGATGTACTGGCCGGTCAGAGTTTGGAGAGATAGAGAGAGATACAAAGAGAGAGAGAGAGAGAGAGAGAGAGAGAGCGAGATATTAGAGAGAGAGAGAGAGTGAGATGGTACTGTTGTCTTACCGGCCGGTGATGTACTGGCCGGCCGAAGTTTGGAGAGATAGAGAGATAGAGAGAGAGAGAGAGAGAGAGAGAGATATTAGAGAGAGGGCGTGTCACCGGAGGGAAGGCCGGCCACGCAGTGGTTGGAGAGCTAGCCGGTGGTGCAGTGACGGAGAGAGAGAGAGAGAGAGAGAGAGAGAGAGAGAGAGAGAGAACACTGAGAAAATATAATTTATATACATATATATATATATTATATATTTCAAAGTAATGGGCAGGTGGGTGCGCGGGAATTGTCCCGCGCGCCTACCTGCACAAATTTTGGCCACGTGGCCTAAAGCCACATGGCCAAATCCCTAATTGTATATTTTAAATATATTTTTTATTATATTTATATTTATATATATATATATATATTTAACTTATAGTGTACAAATTCCTAAAAACAGTTGGCTACGTGTATTAATACACGTGGCCAAATGGACGCGTGTATATATATACGTCTCCAAGTGGCCATGTGTATTAATACACGTGGCCAAATGGACACGTGTATTTTATACACGCGTCCAAGTGGCCACGTGTATTTTATACATGCGTCCAAGTGGCCACGTATATTTATTACATGTGGCTACTCGTTTTTCATGTACAAATAGCCACGTTGTCATGAAGACACGTGGCTATTTGGCCGCGTGGCTATAGTAACAGCTACTGTAGACACGCGGCAAATTACAAGAATTTTTATAGTGAATAACGATGCTGTTTTTTTATTTGTAATTCCTTAGGGATTGCACATATGTTAGTTAGGATCACAAACTACAACACATTGTTATAGTCTTAAATCATTTTTTTTTTATAAGTAAAAGAAGTTTTATTAAAAAGCGTAAAACACCATTAAGTACACTGATAATATATACAAAAGCAGCCAAATGCTAGCTAAAAGAAGAGCTCAAACAAACCCAAAAACACCCGAAGTAAACCAAACAAAACCAATCGAACAAACCCTACGAGCCTAACAACCAAAAATTAAACCACAGAATCCACAAGGAGAAACAACCCTACATCATGGGATCTTTTCCTTTTCAATGTTCGGAGGGAGCACTTACATTTCCATAGTGAACAAACTTATTAAATTTAAAAACTCTCTCTTACTTTTTGTCTTTTTTTGCGAGCTTTCAATTAGAGCATTTCCAACAGAGTTGCTACTTTAACCAAAATAGTCAAATTTAACTTCTTTTGCACTTTTTTTTCTCTCCAGCAGATTACCTTCTTTGGTGTTTTTTCCTTAACAGTAAACAGTGAATAATCAATGTTGGCTATTCACTATTAATCTGTTTACACTTTTTTTTATTAATATTTTTTCTCTCTCCCTCTCCATTCCTCTCTGATTCTAGAAGAATAGTCGGCCATGAACAACCAACCAAAATCGGCCATGAACAACCAACCAAAATCATCAAAATCAACCATAAATATTGCTTTAGCCGTGATACACATAACCGTAACATGGGAGACACATTCAAGCTTCAAAATCGGATGGGTTCAACTAAAAATCATCAACCAAAATCAACCCCTTGGTTAGTCACCGAAAATTGCTCATAATCACCGAAAATCACTTCTGACTTCGTCGGATCTGTGCCTAGCTCAACCGGAACTCGTCTCAGGCCACTGGAGCTCGACTCATGGAGGAACGGGTTGATGGGTTTCGTCTGGGTTCGTCGAGTTCAGCGGGTTCTCTCTCGGATTAGTCTCGGCCTCTCTCCGGCTCTCCTCTCATGGGTCTCTCCCTAAAGCCCTCGATCTCTCTTTATTGATGTGTTTCAGACGAAAAGATAAAGAAATAACAAGAAAGAGTGGTCGGACAGGAAGAAGAAAAGGGGAGAAGAAATGTATGGAGAAAGCGAGAAAGAAGGGAAAATGAGGAGAAGAAAAGAATAATTAAAAATATAATTAAAAAAGAATGAGAAATAATATTTAAATGTAAGTAAAAAGTTGAATAGTAAATCTTTTGGAGAGAATATAGGATAAACAATAGTTAAAGTAGAAAGTTAAGGCTTGTTTGGTAAGTAATTGTGTTGTGGAATATTTGTGTCTTGTAGAATAAGAAGTGATTGATGTGATATAAAATTTGAGAATGTTTTATAGAAAAGTGAAAAAGTTTTATTTTGTAGTAAATTTTTTTTATTTGAATAATAATAAAATATAGTTAATGTGATATAAAAAGTGTAAAAAAGTTAGAATGTTTTTGATTTAATATTTTTGAAAGAAGTGAAAAAAAATAGAAGAAGAATGCAAATAAGTTACCAAATTAATCCTTAGCTTTTTTAATAGCTATTATAACTTTTCATTGTTAGAGATATTCTTGGTCTCTATGAAAATCTTCGGTAAAAGTATCCAGAATTAATGCCAACGACTTCATGCACGTCAAGACCATCTTCCATCTCCCAACCCCACGGCATCTCATTCCAATACCCTTCATCCTGCTCCCACACCACGACCTCCCCGGAAGGACAACGGCCACTGTTTAGACGGGGTAAAGTCAAGTTAGAACTGACGAGCTTCCGGACCCACCCAACTAAATTCAAATTCCAACGCAAAGAAGACACGCCTCGTGCAGAGTGAGAGACGTACGTGGGTCTTCTTCTTACCCAACGGACGAAGAGACAAGCTCTTATCCAGCGGATCAAACGGCGTGCCTCGGGAAAAGGATTTCTCCGGCGACCCGTGCGGTTTCTCCTCCAGATCAAAGCAATTTACCGCCCTTCTCCCGTCATCGACCACCCTAGAGAACGACTCCGGAAACAAATCCAACCCACGCCTCTCCTCAACCGAACGATGCTTCCCTGCATGCTTGACGTGGAACGCAGCTTCTCCCCGAACTACAGCCGCGTAGGAAGGAAACCCATCCTGCTGACTGGAAGACCCACCCAGCCGATTCGTAGTGAACGACTCGGAACCCATCACCCGATCCTTAGAGACAAGGGAAGATGTCATCTTCCACAACTCACTCGCAACCCGAACCCAGCCTCCACCATTACGGCCTTCAGGGAGCCAAATAGCCCCTTTCCGACCACCCTCGGCGAAGACCATCACCTCAAGGAAGCGGCCAGACTTGTTCTCTCCCCCTCGAACCATCAAAACTTTAACATCCTCCCGGAAGTACTTGACAAAGACCTTCACAGAACCCTTCGAAGCCTCTTCGACGATAGCCAGTAACCAAACAGAACTTTGAAGCCTCTTCGACGATAGCCAGTAATCAAACAGAACTTTGAAGCCCCAAAAAAATTATCCCGCAGAACCCGCCTTTCCTTCATTGATTACATCGAATAGGCTTTGGCTTGGGACTACTGATTTTGCGTCTGTGCATGGATTGTGTATTTTCTTGGCCCAATTGTTTGCGCACAACGACACCCACTAGCGTACGTGCGAATGTTTGTGGCTATTTCTGATACAAGCAAAATTTGCTTGTATAATCTTCCATTATTGGTTAAAGTTTCTGTGATTCTGTCAAATTTTAACTTCCTATTCTATCTCACTCATCTGATATTTTGATACCTGTAAACACCTAAGTTGCTGATCAATACATTTCTTTTGACTGACCATGATTTTTATGTACTACTCTAGATAAGTAGTATTCATTTCTTCCATATCATTGGTCCTATATTCCATTTTTGGATGTCTAAAAATATTGTATAGCGTGCTTGGGCGAGAGTAGTACTAGAATGAGTGACCTCCTGAGAAGTCATCTTGCACCCCTCGTTTTATTTACATTTCTTATCAAAAAAATAGTCTACTTTGAAAAGTGAATGAACAAAAGTTTAGTAGCTTTTCTAACTTATTGTTTACTTTGTTTGATAATTTAATTGTCCATTTTAATTTGAATGATAGTGCATTAACTGATATCCCCTACAAAGTTGGTTCTCTTAAGTGGGACCAACAATCGGAGACAGACAGTGGTTTTATTTTTTACTCCTTTGTTAAAGTTGAACAATTGGTTTCATTGACCCTTTTATTGGGGCCTTTTAGGGTTCTAGTTGGAACTGGTCGGGCATGCTTTGAGACGTTGCGACCATTGGCTTATAGTCTACTGGCAGAGATTGTTCATCTTGTTCGGGGGGACCTTTCCATGGCTCAGGTACGGCTTTTTTGAGATGTTTGATGCAAATAGTACTGCTTCTATCCTCATCTCCAAGTAGGTGAGGTTTTGTTCAATTAGTACTCTGTAATGGTTAATGTAATGTTGAAATTTGCATGGTGGCAGGTACTTTCCAATTTTATATTCCTAACCTCCATTTTGCCTTTATGCATGTTTTCCTAGGTAGTCCCCATATATATATATATATATATTGTCAAAAATTATTACGTCTCCCATTTGCCCCTTTGCTATAGGTGGTGACTTATTTCCTAGTTCATGCCACTATTTTTACTTTTTACATTTTCATATCTTTATAATTCCCATCTAGTCCTATATTTGCTGTCTAATAATTGAAGTGTTTTCTGGGTAAAGGTTCCTATGTGTTCTAATCTTCTTTTAGTGGTGTATTTTTTATTTCTGTTTTTCACATACTATTCCTTATTTTCAAATCCTCGTCATCACCCTCTTAGAAAAGTATATGTTCAATTTTGTGTTTTTAGATATATATTATACTTGTATTCATTTAAAGAATATATAAGATTAAATTTCCAGTTTTAAGCCCAATGGGTTGGCTCAAATGGTAAGAGCCTTGGTCTTGGTGGCATCCCCATTCGATCTAAAGTTCGAATCCCCTTGAGTACAAACAATTTCATGTGCCAGCGAAGTCGGAGTTTTACCTGATCCTTGTGGCGGGGGCGCTTCGCACAAGTTCTGGTTTGCCCGATAGGAGTGGATACACGCAGTGATCCTGCATTTGAGGGGTTCCCGTCATTAAAAAAATTTTCAGTTTTACCCCTATTTGCCTAGATATTACCCTTATATATTATCCATTTTTCCCTTACATGTTATCTTATATCCTATCAGTGGGATGTTAGCTTCTTTCGAGTGGCCTACGACTGGGAGGTGGACGTCTTGACTTCCTTCTTCACCTTATTGTACTCGTACTCCACTAGAATGGATTGTGAAGGGGAAGATCAGCTTTGGTGGTCTCCTTTTAACAAAGGGAAATTTGATGTTAGATCATTTTATAAGGCACTTGCTTGGAAAGAGGCAGTTCACTTCCCTTGGAAAAGCATTTGGCGGACCAAGGTTCCCTTGAAAGTGGCTTTCTTCGCTTGGGCTGTAGCGTTAGAGAAGATTCCTACCTTGGACAATCTCAGAAAGAGGCGTGTCATTGTGATTGGTAGATGTTGTATGTGCAAAATGAATGGGAAGTTTGTGGATCACTTTCTCCTCCATTGCGAGGTCGCACGCGCTCTATGGAATGCCATCTTTAGTCGCTTTAGTTTGTCTTGGGTTATGCCTCTTCGGGTGATTAATTTATTGGCTTGTTGGTGGACGGGTGGTCGCTCTCGGAGTGCGGTTGTGTGGAAGATGGTTCTTTGTTGCCTTTTGTGGTGCTTGTGGAGGAAACATAACGATAGACAGTTCGAGGACAAAGAAAAAACCATTGAGGAACTCATTTCCTTTTTCTTTTATTCTTTGTACTCTTGGACGGCTGCGTCCTCACCCCTTTAGTGATTAGTTATGATGATGATTATCTACAATTGAGAAAGATTTGCTCTCTCCCCAGAAACTCTCTTGTCTCCCTCTATTCAAAAAAACCCAAGGTTTTCTTTGATTTGACTTAGAGGAGATCCTCCTCTTCCGGTTCCTTCTAGGTCCTTTGTATTTTTCTTCTCTTGGCTTTTAGTTGTTAGGTCTCTCTTCTTGGATTTCTCTTCTTCTTCGGTGGATGGGTTTTCTCCGGCACGCACGCACTTCGCCGGAGGCCTTGCTGGCTTGTTTCGTTCCTTATTGTCGACGTCGATTTTGTGGTTGGCCACCACACCGTTGTGGGTGTTGTTTGGTTCCTTTGCTTCTTGGGTTGTAGATCTACGGTGTTTGGGTCCTCCTTCCCGTGCATGTGCCTCATAGGGAGTCTCTCCGTCGTGTTTCAGCTCCAACACGCTGTCGGCGCTACTGCGGGTGGCCGCCACTCGCTGTCCGGGCACGCTTGGCCGTGGAAGTTTTTTTTTTTTAAGTTTGGGAGTAAGATCTACGGAGTTTGGGACCTCTTCATCTCGCAAGCGCCTCTACAGTGGCTTCTCTGGCAATTTTCGCATTGTCCAGCAATGTCTCCGACTGCTTCCGTGTCTCGCGCCGACGCGCGTGGCTCCACACGCTGCTGTCAGCATTTTGTTTTTTATATAAAAATATTTCCCTATATTTTTTTTGATAAATAAGAAAATTTTATTAAAAAAGTGTAAGGCACTTTTAAGTACACATGAAGTATACATATGAACAATCCAGCTAGCAGCCCATACAAGAAAACTAAAAGAAAAAAACCCAAGAAACCCCGAAATACAGTAAAACCTGATCAGGCACCCACAAGACAGTAGAAAACCCCCTAAAAAACAGAAAATAAAACCCTCAAGAAACCCAAAATACAAAAAAACCCCAACAAACAACCAAAATACATTAGAAATCCCCCCCCAAAAAAGTAGAAGCCCCCAATCGAACCCCAACAAACACCCAAAATACTTTAGAAATCCCCCTCAAAACAATAGAAACCCCCAATCAAACTCCCAAATTTGCCCCGAACCACCCCAACCCAACAAACCCACCAGAAACCCCAAAACCCAACAAACCCGAACCCAAGAGGCACAAAAAAAAAAAAAAAACTGCAATGTGCTGGCGTGTGGTGGACACGTGCGGCGTGGAATCCATCGGGGACGACGCGGAATTTGCTGGAGAAGCCACCGGTGAGGCGCGTGTGCGGAGAAAATGCCCCAAACACCGTAGATCTACGTCCCAAGCTTTAGAACCTATCTCAGCCACGTGCGTTAGAATGGCGCGTGGCGGCCACCAGCTGTTGCTTTGAAGGTGGGGAAGAGCCGGGCCACGACAGAGAGTCCCTCGATGAGACACGTGCACGGAGAGGAGGTCCCAATCGCCGTAGATCTACAACCCAAGAAAACGACCCAAAAAGCCACGTACATCGGCGCAAAGGATAAAGACCGAAATAGGCCAGCGATGACTCTGGCAGGGCGCGAGAGCGCTGAAGAACATCCAACCACTGCAGATCTAGTCTCAAAAACAGAGAAGCCCAAAATGAAAAGACCAAAAGAAGAAGAGAGACCCTAGACCTAAACCTGGAAGAAAATTGGGTTTTGGGTGCCTCCTTTGGGTTTCGGGTTTGTTGGGTCTCGGGGTTTTTGGGGGGTTTTTCCTTTTTTATTTTTTTTTGTTTTTTCTATTGTATTTTGGGTGTTTGATGAGGGTTCTTATGTAGCTTGGGTCTCTTGTGGGTTCTGGGAGTTGTGGGTTTGTTGGTTTTCTTATACGGGCTAGCTGGGTTGTTCACTTGTTTCTTTTTGTACTTCTTGTGAACTTAGGGGCGCCTTATGCTTTTTAAATAAAATTTTCTTACTTATCAAAAAAAAGTTTTGATGATTTCATTGTACTGTTTTCTTCTTCTTCTTCTTCTTCTCACTTATCAAAAAAAAATTATTTTCTTCTTCTTCTTAGCTGGCTATCGTGTATATTCTTTGTATACTTGATTACGCTTTGCGTTTTTTTAATGATATTACCCTTATCAAAAAAGAAAAAAAGAAATTGATTTATTCTGTCTGTTCCAAGCACCTTAAGTTTAAGAAAGAAGAGAGTTTGCAGCTTTGTTGCTTGCTTTTTGGCCTTTACTTTTTTGCCAATCCACATTGCTTTATATTTTGCAAACATATAGTGACCTATTGCCCTTAGTTTGAGTGTATATATTTCTGTAATGTTTTATCAACAGAATTGCTATCATATACTGTCATTCCAAACTCATTCTATTTGCTGACAAATTTTTATGATTCTGCAGCTATCACGGATCATTTATTTGTTCTCATGTAACATGCATGATTCGTCATTGTCGCTCAGCATTCATACTACTTGTGCTAGGTTGATGTTGAATCTGGTGCATATGCTAACTCTGTTCTTTCTAGATATTTTTAACAGTTTTGTATTCTATCTTCTTTTTGATCTAGCTTGTATATATACAGATCTTAATATGTGGTATGATATGAGTGACTCATTTTTTTTAATGCTTTTTGTGGGAATTTTAGGTGGAGCCAATATTTGAGAAAGGTGTTGACCAACCATCTATGGATGAAGCACGGTTTCTGTTGGTATGAGTTACGATCTGACCTTTTATGCTAAATTGCCTTGAACAAGTGTATTTTGTAGATGTATATCTTTCTTTTGAGAAATGCCTTACCATGCTTCTTTCTGTAGGGGCATATTTTAGATGCTTTTGTTGGAAAATTTAGTACTTTTAAGCGCACCATTCCACAGGTAATCTCTGTTTACTGTGCCTTTTTCCATTTGATATATGAAAAATACCTTGATTTATTGCTTTGTTACTTTGGATTCATTAGGGTGAGTACAGAGTTGAGGGTACTTTTCTAGAAATATTTTTGTTGGGAGTGAAACACTTGTGGTGGCAATGTTCTACTGGAAAAAGCTTTGATGGATTCCCTTCTAGTGTTAGGTCAAAACTCTTTGGACTTTCAGATTAAAATTCTTTTTTAGAGGTTGGAATTTGACTTGTTCTCCTGTTTCATTCTCTGTCATTCCCCTTGTAGATTTGTAGTCTTGAAGCAATGCTAAAGAAAGCAGTGGCTTTTCATTTGTATTTTGGGTTTGCTTTTCCTTTGTATTTCGGGTTTGTTTTTTTATTTTGTGTTTGCGTTTTTGTTGTATTTTGGTTTTGTGGGTGTTTTTGGGAGGGCTGTTGGGGTTTCCTTGTGGTTCGGCCACCCCAGACCGGCCACAGGGAGCCACCCCCTTTGGCCAAAATGTGAGTGGCCGGCCACCTCCATTGGTGGCCAAGGGGGTGTTTCAGCCAATTTTTTTTTTTAATTTTTAATTAATTTTTTAATTTATTATTATTATTTTTTTATATGGTGCCACTTGTCAACTTCAGAGGTTGACACGTGGTGGACCGTTAATTTTTGGATGAAAAAGTTAACAGAGGTACCAAAATGGTTTTTTCTCGAAACTCAGGTGCCAAAATTAAAAAAGCTGAAAACTCAGGTACTAATAAGGTATTTAACCTTTTTCCTTTTGTGGGCTGGCTTTGGTTGTTCCTGTGTATACACCCAGTTTACTTAGGGGTACCTTACGCTTATTAATAAAATTTTCGTACTTATAAAAAGAAAAGAAAAAAGCATTTATATTCATAATTAGAATTTTTTTCAACTTGTGGGTTTGTTTGTGAGTCTGAAATAGTTGAGCTACTTTCCGTCATGTTCCTCGATCTTAATATTTTTTGGTGTTGGTAGGCTCCTTTAATTTTGTACTCCATGAGCAAAATCCAATTTCTTTTTGACTTCTAGGATACTATCCTGTTCAAATGTTAATTCTATTGGTTTATTATTAGGTTATTGTTGCTTGCTTAATATTTACGTGCTTTTGATTTTTCTTGATAGCTATTGGAGGAAGGTGAGGAGGGAAAAGATAGCACGACCTTAAGATCAAAACTTGAACTCCCTGTGCAGGTTGTTTTGATAACTTTTCTTTGAGAATTTAACTTTCTTAACGCTTCGTGTATTGTTTATCATTTGGAGTTGATTGGGACAACTGTCTAATTTTCTAGCTTTAGCTTCATCTTCCATATTGGAGTAGATCTTTGATGCATTTTATAGTTTGCGCGTATGAGCTTCCAAGTTACCATACAAGTAGCTAGATGCTCAATGTTTACCTTGCTATGGTGGGATCAACACTGGGTAGTAGTTTCCTAAGATCTTTGTTCTTAAGATTATTCTTGTTGTGATTCATTGTGGTGTTTGTGCTGATGAAGTAAGTCAAGCTGGAAGTAGGGGTGACAATTTGTGTTTGTGTGTCGGGTTCGAGTCGTGTCGAGGTTTGAGTATAAGACTATATAGGTCAACTATAACCCGATCTATTTAATTAAACGGATTAGACCCTCAACCGTAACCTATTAATTTCGTGTTGAATTTATTGGTCATGTCAAAAATTGCCGGGCCTAGTTAGAAGCAACTTATGTTTATTTGAGATTTAAGGGCAGATGGAGAGGGTATAAGCAATTGGAGGACGAGGAGCTAAAATCCCTATGTTTGGTAGGAGGGAGAGATGGGGTAGGGGGAGGCAAAACCCTACCCAGGCCACCAAACTCAATCTGCTCAAACGTGAGTGATTGGAGGAGGAAGAGCTGATTAGTGAAATGTCAGCTTGTTCCTTACTTCAAACCATTTAAATGAAAATGTAATGGTAAAGTTATGCCTTCATTTGCTCCTTCCTTGTTTCCTTCGCTCCTACCAAACAACACCAAGGGGAAAAGCAACCCACCCAGCCCTCAAAACAGAACCCAAAGACCCAAAGGACCTAAACACCCAATAAACACTGAAAACCCACATGAAACCCAAATCCCAAATACATTAAAAGCCCCTATTATACACCCAAACCTGCCCCAAAAGCACCCCAACCCAACAAGACCCCCAAAACCCAAACAACCCTAAAAAAAAACCTGCAAACCCAAAACCTATGAGAACCACCCAAATTACATAGAAAGCCCAAACACAAAGCAAACTCAAAATATGAAAGAAAACCAGAGCTATAGGAAAAAAAAAAACTACATAGGCGACGGCGCATGAACCCATGTGGGCCGGAGCATCACTGGAACCGCTAGAGTGGTCACGAATTTGTACTTTGATAAAATCAGGTGGTTTGGGGGCTAAAAACCTGATTCAGTTTAATCGTTCCCTACTGGAAGAATGGTTATGGCGTAATGCTTTGGAGAGGGAGGCTCTGTGGAGACTGATAATAGAAACTAAATATGATAGCTTAAGGGCAGGTTGCTGTTCTAAGAAGGTAACAATGCCATTTGGAGTGCGAGTGCATAAATATATAGGGAGGGGGTGGGAAACTTTTTCAACATTTGTTAGGTATAAGATGGGTGGTGGGTCAAAGGCCAGTTTTTGGCATAATGCGTGGTGTGAGGACCAACCATTGAAGATTTCTTTTTGAGACTTGTTTAGTATTCTACGTTGTAAAGACGCATGTGGCGGATGATATGCAGCTTCGAAATGGAAGCATTCAATGGAACATACTTTTTACATGACTCATATATGATTGGGAGGTGGAGTTGGTCTCCTCTTTCTTTGCATTCTCCTCTATTTGTGATGTGCGAGGCGATACAAGTAGAATTGGGTTTGTGAGCAACAGACTTTGCAAGCTTCGGTAGCTCAAGTAAGGGAAGCCCCTCATTCTTGCGGGCGAACAAGCATTATTTCATGCGTGTTTTTGTGTTTATGTCTATTGGCGGTCAAGGATGGTGCAGTGAACATACATTATTTCATTTCGTGCGGAAATTCATTACAGCTTTTCAAATTGTTAAATTATCAGTTATCCCAAAAACTTAATTTGATCGGAAGAGATAAATTTAATCATTTAATTAATATTCTAACTCTCCCTCATCAAGTGAGGCCCAACACATGGAATATTTAATTGAAATAGAGGATGAATTGTACAGTCAGGGTTCTATGATACCATGTTATCCCAAAAGCTGAACTTGATAGGAAGAAGTGAATTTAATATTTTAACAGAAAAAAAAAGAATGAAAGAAGAAAATCATTGAAATGAAAGGCATTCATTTTAGCTTCAATCTCATGCTATATTTAAAACTTTCAATAAACGTATTATAGTTCCTTGTATCAGTTATGTTTAAGATGATTGAAACGCTTAAAGTTTCATCAGCTAACTTGGACTTTTAGAGCTACATGTGTATGTATTATTTTGGTTTGACAGAAAATGGGCTTTATGTGATGTCCCGAATATTATTTGCCCTTTTAAGAATAAATTTAACGGGATAAATGACGAAAATTAAATTGACGATTGAAAAATACTATAGGACGCGCAAAGAATATTTTATGGACCAAAGAAATAATCTGTATAAAAGAAAATAAATGAGAAAAAAATGAAAAATTAAATTCGGCGTGTCTGGACGTGAATTGGTCCGTCCGGATGGCCTTTGATGGTTGTGCGTCCGGACGCCTGCTTTGATGCGTCCGGACGGCCTGCTATGTAGCCCATGCCTTCTTAAACGGCGCGCGTCCGGACGGTGGTTAGTGCCCGTCCGGACGGCCTTCTTAAATGGCGCACTTCCGGACGGCTTGTGATGCCTGTCCGGACAGGGTCCGAATTAAAGAGGGTAGAACACCCTTTTCTTCTTGGCAGCTCGATTTTCTTCCCTATTTCTATACGGGGTTTCACCTAAAAACCGTGATATCTTGAAATCTAGCCATCCAATCTTAGATCCGACTTCGATAACGTAATCCTCGAAGCCCAATCTACGTTTTGACCGAACGTTTTGAGGTAAATCGCTAAACTCGCATTTTTGGAGATTTTTAATAAATCTTGTAGAAATGAGTTTAACTTGGCGTTTTCTCTAGGTTTGGTGTGGTTTGGAGTTGTTAGGAGCTTCCCGAGCATTTGGTCTTTGCTTGGTGAATTTTTGGTAAGTTTTTCATAGACATTAGTTTTTGGGTATTTTGCTAAAATGCTATTTTATTGTGATTAACCCTAAGTAATGCTTATGGGTTAGCAATATTGAGTTTAATAAAGTGATTAGATTTTAGATAAATGTTTAGGAATTTTAGAGTTTTATGGGTAAATTAGCAATGTGGCTTTTTGAGCGATTCAAAATGCTACCTAGTGTGATTATTAGTTAGAATGCTAATTAATACAATGTATTGTATTTTTAGCGGCGCTTTACGGTTGAGCTTTGAGTCGTTTGGATATTGGGAGTAGAAGCGATCTAAGGTGAGTATTCTACTCACTGAGAAAATATATATTTTTATATGTAATAGATTGATAAAAATATATATATTATGAAACCGAACCGACCATATGATAAAATATATGCTTTGAGATAATTTGATTAGTTTCGATTATATTTAAACTATATCAATGATGTTTAAGAATTGATGCATGCGTGAAGAGTGTTGAATTGATTTAAAGTGTTTGAGTATGTTCTACAGTTGAGATTTAAATTATGCAAAATTGTTTGAGAACATGTCATGTTGGAACTGTTTAGGTTTTATGAAGAAACTATGTTTTGAATGATTTCAAAGTGTTTGATAAAATGTTGGATTTGTTTAGTTTTAAGGGAACATGGTTTAGCAACTGCATGATTTTATAGCATGATACAGTAGTGAAACATATACTGGTCAAGCACAGAGCATGTAGTATAGAGCATACATCAACAGCAGTATCAGTATATCAGTATCAACAAATCAGTATTAGCAGTATCAGCATACCCAGTTTCATGCATATCATGTATAACATTGTTTTATGAGTGATGTTTTTATGTTATGAGTAGCTTTTACTAGACGTGTTGGTATGCATAAGTGTCTTAAATGGAAAGCACTTATGTATATCTCTATCGGATAGTTGTATGTGTTAAGATGTCATGCATTGAACTTGAAAGTACATGGATGCATGACTGCCCAGGTGCGAGTAATGACATGTCTATGAGTAAGAAGGTTGACTGTTATTGTTCTTCAGGAAAGATGTGTTAGCATAATTGAGTTTAACTCTAGCGCTCTCATGATCTACTGACGTTCAAGGCACGAAGCTGAAATACGATTAGAGATGGTGTTGTGAGTGTTTTGTTGAAGGATGTTATCCTAGTATGGAAGAGTAGATGCCATGTTTTATTGCTTAAGACTTATGTGTAGACGTGATATCTGTGATGGAGTGATCGTGTGCACATATGTCTGAGCCACCGTTGAAAAGTATTATTATAGAGGGGTCTATATGTAGAATCTTTCAACTGGAACTTCTATATATTTTCACAGCTATGTAGTATGTTTTAAATGTTTTCTGGATAGTCGGTGTTTGCTGTATTAGCTATTGGTAAATTGTAGTTGATATAGTGCTCGTACGACTGAAAATAAAATAAAGGTTGGTTCTTTGTGAAAACTCAGTTAGTTTAATATCACTGATGTCTTAGTATGTTTTATACTGAGGCGGTGAACTCATTCTTTCACCTATGCGGATGTGGATACCACCACAACCGTGTAGATGATATTCCTGCGATTGCAGGTATTCCTGAGGCGGATGATGATCCGGATGATCCGGTAGCATACTATTGGGGTTACTACGATTGAAGCCCGTAGCAACAGTCGTAGTGGGATAGGACTATGGTGTCCTTGTTTTGAGTACTTTTATTTATGGCTTGTGACGTATGTGTCACTCATTATTTTGTAATAGTTATATGTATAGTTAAGCCTTAAACAGATAAACTTGTGTTATGGTTCACTTTTGTATAGATAATAGGTTTATTTATAGTCATGCTTTTCCGCTTTGTTTGATGGTATCATTGTTTATTCCGCTGTAGATGTAACTCTGTATATCAGGTGCATGTTATGGGGCATGTGCCTATGTTGGCTGAGCGACACGTAGTCGTGCCACTGCGATGACTCGTTTTACATTTTATATTAAAAAAAAAAAAACGGGTCGTCACACTTTATTTATTGCCTTACTGGAAATGATTGGAAAATGAATCAATTAAATATCCATAATTTTCATTTTATGCCATTATGCATCTCTTTGATCGATTCAATATTTGCAGTTGATTCTCGTTGATTAGTTATACCACATTTTCCTCTTGGTGCATTCCTCCCTTTCATTTTGACATATAATTTGCTTTCAGGCAGTTTTGAGTGTGCAGGCCCCTGCGGAACATTCCAAGGAAGTGAATGATTGTAAGAATCTGATAAAGACGTTGGTCATGGGTAATTGATCCTCTTTCATTAATTTCCTTCTTTCTTTTATGTAATACATATTAATGAATAGTCTTAGAGAATCAGGAATCTTGATTCTTCATTTTCTCATAGTTGATTTTAACTTCCTGTCTGCCAGTTTTGATTTGCTTACATTACTGCAAAAATGCCCTTGGATGATTTTTCTCTTTTTTATTTTTTTTTATCTTCCTAAAAATATTATCAATGGCTGTATACGTTATCAGGAATGAAGACTATCATATGGAGCATCACTCATGCACATCTGCCCCGATCACAGGTTTTTTTATTATCAAATTTATTAGTTCCTGATGTTTAGGGCTGACATTTGTTATCTCATACACTTGCCCAAAACAAAAAGCATTTGTTATCTCATATAATGTTTCTGATTGTTAAAGTTTCTCCTTCCAACATTGAAATCGCCCACAGGTGCTTGTTTCACCACCATCAAATTTACCTGCACCTCAAGCATTTAATGGGTTGAGAGAAGATGAGGTACTATTCATAAGATGCCAAAACCCATAGTAGATCTCTTGGCGTGATTAACTTGTTCTGACTTAATTATTTTTGTTAGGTATGGAAAGCTTCCGGTGTTTTAAAGAGTGGTGTGCATTGCTTAGTGCTCTTCAAAGAGGAGGAGGAAAGGGAAATGCTTCATCTCTTCTCTCAGATTTTGGCTATCATGGAACCTCGAGATCTTATGGACATGTTCTCGTTGTGTATGTCAGAGCTTTTTGAGTGCATGATTTGCAACACTCAACTTGTCCATATATTTTCTACCCTTCTACAAGCCCCTAATAAAGTATATCGGCCATTTGCTGATGTTTTGGTTAGTTTCCTTGTAAGCAGCAAACTTGATGTTTTGAAGCAACCAGATTCGCCTGCAGCAAAATTGGTTTTGCATCTATTTCGATATATATTTGGTTCTGTTACTAAAGCACCTTCAGATTTCGAACGCATTTTGCAACTTCATGTGCCTGTTATAATGGAAGTTTGCATGAAAAATGCCACTGAAGTTGAAAGGCCTCTTGGTTATATGGAACTTCTTCGCATAATGTTTCAGGCAATTGCAGGATGCAAATTTGAACTTCTATTGCAAGACTTGATTCCTACGTTACAACCCTGCCTAAATATGCTATTATCTATGCTTGAGGGCCCAACTGGAGAAGATATGAGGGACCTTTTGTTGGAGTTGTGCTTAACCTTGCCTGCACGCTTAAGCTCGTTGTTACCATACCTTCCTCGTCTTATGAAGCCTCTTGTTTTGTGTCTTAGAGGAAGCGATGAACTTGTAAGTTTAGGTTTAAGAACATTTGAATTTTGGGTAGATAGTTTAAATCCTGACTTTCTAGAACCTAGTATGGCCAATGTTATGTCTGAGGTGATTTTAGCCTTATGGTCTCACTTGAGGACTCCACCCTATCCGTGGGGTGCAAAAGCATTGCAACTCCTCGGCAAGTTAGGTGGTCGTAACAGACGCTTTCTCAAAGAGCCCCTTGCACTTGAGTGCAAGGAGAATCCAGAGCATGGTCTGCGCTTGATTCTTACATTTGAGCCTTCAACGCCATTTTTGGTGCCATTGGATCGGTGCATAAATCTTGGTGTAGCAGCTGCAGTGCATAAAAATGGTGCCATGGATTCTTTCTACCGAAAGCAGGCTCTAAAATTCCTTCGTGTCTGCTTATCATCTCAGCTTAATTTGCCAGGAAACATTACTTCTGAAGAATATACAGCCAAGCAATTGTCGACTTTGTTAGTTTCTGCAGTTGATTCATCTTGGCGGAGGTCTGAAGCATCAGATATAAAGGTTAATTTTATATTATTGTGATGCTTCATAAATAATAAAAGGCCTTACACTTATTAATAAAATTTTCTTACTTATCAAAAATAAATTGCTGAAATCTAGTCTTTTAGGTCTTTTCAACCTTTTAGTGTCCAATTTTTATTCTTCTGTAATAATTGTGTTTTATTTTCCCCTCTGTCGTTTAGTTTTGTTGATTTCCTTGTTTGTTTTTCTCTTCCTACTTAATTGTTTCCTTTTGTATACATCTGGTGTACTTAAGGGTGTCTTGCGCTTTCAATAAGGCTAGATTTACTTATAAAAAAAATGTTTTATTTATTTATTCATATCACATTGAGTGTATTTGGACTAGGAGTTTTCTTTGGTGAAAACTGGTGTTAGAGTGAAACATCCAATTGGTCGATTAATTTTTCTAATCGTCGCCATCCTATTATTGGGTGTCATTATGGTTGTCATCTGCATAAGGTAGTGCTTCAATTAGGTCTTAAAATTTCAGGAGGTTAATTGTAATAATCTGATTGTGGACTTTTTAGATTTCTGACACAGTTAGGGTGGCTGCATCTCTTGTATACTTTTTGTGTACAAGGGCTTTGCCTCTTCTTATAAATTATTTTTCATAAAAAAAAAATTGTGTTTGGACTAAAAAAGTCGCTAATCTGGTTTTAAGAAAAGTAATCTAAATTTGGGTACATTTGGGAACTGAATAGCTACTTTTTTTCTGAAGAGTCTTTCATTCTTATTCAAAAAGCAGTGTACTTTGATTTATAAATGGCAAAGTGCAACAAATTTGTGAGGGTCTTGTCATTTAGTGCCTTATGATTGGACATACTATAATGTTAGGAAAGGCAAGACCCACATGATGTTGGGTTGTATGCATTGGTGGTTTTTGTGGGTGCTTTTGGTTGGGCGCTTTTGTGGGTTGTTTTTGGATGTTGCTTTGGTTTTTGGTGGGTTTTTCAGGTTAGCATTGGTTTCTCCTATGTATACCACCCGTGTACATAGGGCCCTTTACACTTTTTTTCTCAATAAAATTTTCTTACTTATCAAAAAATAATCTGTTGTCTGCATAGTTCAAATTTTCATGCTAAATCACACTTTTGCTTTAATTTTATAGATTATGATGCATACATGATTTGTTTGCTTTTATGGTGGTGGTTACTCATAGTGGTAGAAGCAAATGATCAACACTACACATTTGAGTTTCTGAATAGTGAAGAGCAACAAATTTTGTGAGGGTCTTGTCATTCAGTTGCTAATGTTTGTACATACTACATAGTTAATAATCTGTTGTCTACATAGTTCAAATTTTCATACTAAATAACACTTGTGCAATTTTTTAATTGATTATGGTGCCTACATGATTTGTTTGCTTTTTGGTGATGGTTACTCATTGTGGTAAAGGCAATTGACCCATAGTGTCCTTGTTTTGCTCTATTGTTGGATGGATTCTTATAGGTTTTTCCTTTTGTGGTGGAAGTTACGATTGCTTTTCATTCTCTCTCTCTCTCATTCCCCCTCTCTCATTGGGTGCATTAGTGTTATGTTTATTCAGATTTACTATTTTTGGATTTATATTCTCCAAATGTCCTTTCTTCTCTCTTATATAGTTATTTTAAACTTATACTCAAAAGATTCGGTATCATTATTTTATTTTAAAATCTACTGGCATTGTGATGTTAAAGGTGTGTTTGGGTATTGAATTTTGAGAATTAGAATTGAATTCTAATTCTATTTACAAATATCGAGGTAAAAAATATTGTTTGGATGTTGAATTTTGAGATTGAAAAATATTATATTTTAATGGTAAGAAATGATTGGAAGTTTAAAAAGTTGTGTATAATGATTGATATTTTGAAAAGTTGTGTAAAATAATAATTTAAATAATAATAATTTATTATATATTGATTATTTAATTAAAAAATTAATAAATAATTTTTTTTTTTTAAAAAATTAAAAATTAAAATAATAATAAAAAAATGATGCAGGGGTGGCTGCCGGCGGCCACCCCTTTGGGGGTGGCTGCGCGCCACCCCCGGAGGTGGTCGGGGGAGGCCGCGCGGCCACCCCCAAGGGTCGAGGGTGACCGCGCGGCCACCCCCCAGGGTCGGGGGTGACCGCGCGGCCACCCCCGCTGGTCGGGGGAGGCCGCGCGGGGGTGGCCGCGCGGCCACCCCCAGTGGTCGGGGGTGACCGCGCGGCCACCCCCGCTGCTCGGGGAGGCCGCGCGGCCACCCCCAAGGGGTGGCTGCCCGGCAGCCACCAATTGCTTTTTTTTAATTTTTTTTAATTTTATTTTTTTATTGAAATTTGTATTATTTTATTATTTAAATGTGGGACCCACGCGTTTTTTTGAGACAAGTTGTCCTGCGCGTGGGTCCCAGCCATTAAACAGGTTGTCAGCTTTGAATTGGTGTAAAATTCGGGTCAAAATTCGGGTTTTGGGCGGGTGGGCGGGTTTTAGAAAAAACCCGAAAAGAATAAATATTTGTTTCCAAATCCAAACACACCATTATAAATGATGCTCTAATGCAGGTTGACTTGGGTGTAAAGACAAAGACCCAACTTTTGGCTGAGAAATCTGTTTTCAAGATTCTATTAATGACCATTATTGCTGCCGATGCCGAACCGGATCTTCATGATCCTAAAGATGATTTTGTTTCCAATGTTTGCCGCCATTTTGCAATGATATTTCACATTGATTCCTCCTCATCAAATGCTTCGATTGCAACTGCTGCACTTGGGGGTTCTGTGCTTTCATCAAATGTTAGTGTTAGTTCCAGGTCAAAGACTGGTACTTATTTGAACTTGAAAGAGTTAGACCCTCTGATATTTTTAGATGCTTTAGTTGATGTGCTAGCAGATGAAAACAGGCTCCATGCCAAAGCTGCTCTTAATGCATTGAATGTCTTTTCTGAAACACTTCTGTTCCTTGCTCACTCAAAACATGCTGATCTGCTGATGTCAAGAGGCCCGGGGACACCAATGATTGTTTCTAGTCCCTCTATGAATCCTGTTTATTCACCACCCCCAAGTGTTCGAATTCCTGTCTTTGAGCAGCTTCTACCTCGCCTTTTGCACTGTTGCTACGGAAGTACATGGCAAGCCCAAATGGGAGGTGTTATGGGACTTGGTGCTTTGGTTGGAAAGGTCACTGTTGAGATTTTATGCCTTTTCCAAGTAAGAATTGTGCGTGGGCTGGTATATGTTGTTAAAAGGCTTCCTATTTATGCTAGCAAAGAGCAGGAAGAGACAAGTCAAGTGCTTGCTCTGGTTCTTCGTGTAGTGACTAACGTTGATGAAGCAAACAGTGAACCACGCAAGCAAAGTTTTCAAGGAGTGGTTGAATTTCTTGCTTCAGAGTTGTTCAACCCCAATGCATCTTTTATTGTGCGAAAGAATGCGCAGTCATGTTTGTCACTTTTGGCTAATAGGACTGGTAGTGAGGTATCTGAATTACTTGAGCCTTTATATCAACCTTTGCTTCAGCCGCTTATAATGCGGCCTCTACGATCAAGAACTGTTGAACAACAGGTAAACTTTGTTTCTAATGGTCAGTTTTAGAAATTTATCAATTTGCTTCTCTTATTTGATTGATGGCATTTAGGTTGGGACAGTTACAGCTTTGAATTTCTGCCTGGCCTTGAGGCCACCTCTTCTCAAGTTGACTCCAGAATTAGTTAATTTTCTGCAAGAAGCATTGTCAATAGCAGAGGCTGATGAAACTGTCTGGGTTGAAAAGTTCATGAATCCAAAAGTGGCCACATCATTAAATAAACTCCGAACAGCTTGCATTGAGCTATTGTGTACGACAATGGCATGGGCAGATTTTAAAACTCCAAATCATTCTGAATTGCGTGCAAAGATTATTTCCATGTTTTTCAAGTCATTGACATGTCAGACGCCAGAAATTGTTGCTGTTGCGAAGGAGGGCTTGCGACAGGTTTTGTTGAGCTTCTATCATATTGGTTGATTTATTTGTTCTTATTATCTTGATGATGAATATGTGTGGCTTTAAATTATGATGAGCGTAAAATGCATTTTCTAGTGGAGTATTGTCTATCTTTTGGTTCAGCTAATAAATTCATTTTAAACTTATTTGTGTACTTGACCATCTGGTCTTGATCATCTGCCATATTGCTTTACCATTTCCAGTAAAGCAATATGATGTTTGTTGTTGAACTGTAAGTTGACAGACAAAAGGTCATCTTAATTTTTTAGAATTCTATGTTTTAATAATATGTGTGCATGGTGCATGCTTGGTATGCTTCCATTGGGATTGTTTTATAATTTTCTCAAGCTATTTTTCATTGTCATTTAGGTTATTAATCAGCAAAGGATGCCCAAAGAACTTCTGCAGAGCAGCCTCAGGCCTATTTTAGTCAACTTAGCTCATACCAAGAACCTCAGCATGCCTCTTCTGCAAGGCCTGGCCCGCCTGCTTGAGCTTTTTTCGAATTGGTTTAATGTTACCTTGGGTGGCAAGTTGTTAGAGCACCTTAAGAAATGGTTGGAGCCAGAAAAGCTTGCACAGAGTCAAAAGTCATGGAAGGCAGGTGAAGAACCGAAAATTGCAGCGGGTAATGCATCTAGATTTCATCTGTTATGGTAAAGAGTTGGTTATACACCTACACAAACTCCCACTTGCTTGTACTGATGATATCATGTCTATCTCTCTGTTCCAAGCAGCTATTATTGAGCTTTTTCACCTGCTTCCCGCGGCCGCATCAAAGTTTCTTGATGAACTTGTAACCTTGACAATTGAATTGGAAGGAACACTACCACCAGGACAAGTGTACAGTGAGATTAACAGTCCATATCGTCTTCCACTAACTAAATTTTTAAATCGATATGCAACAGCTGCTGTTGAATATTTTCTCAATCGATTAAGTGAACCAAAATACTTCAGGCGGTAAGGTGTACAGCGATGAATAAGTTGAATTTCTGATTTCATTATAGATCAGATATTAACTTCTTTCCTCTGTTTGTAAAATTCAGGTTTATGTATATAATCCGATCCGATGCTGGCCAGCCGTTGAGAAATGAGCTCGCAAAGTCACCACAGGAGATACTGCGAAATGCCTTCCCAGAATTTGCCCCAAAATCTGATGTAGCTATGACTCCAGGAACTTCAGGTACACCTGCTGCAATATTAGGCAACGAAGGCCTTGTTACTCCGCTACCTGATACTTGTAATCCAGCATCTGCCCCCTCTAGTGCAGCTTCAGATGCTTATTTTCAGGGACTTGCACTTATCAAAACATTGGTCAAATTGATACCTAGCTGGTTACAGGATAACCGTCCTGTCTTTGATACCTTGGTACTTGTTTGGAAGTCACCTGCAAGAATATCTCGTATGCATAGTGAGCAGGAGCTGAATTTATTGCAAGTGAGTTTATTTTTATTTGCACAAGTCATGAAATTTCTGCTCTTTTGTTGTTTTGTTAGTGAGAGATCCTCATATAAAATCTTTCCTTCTCCCTGATTTAAGATTATACTAGATGCCTGTTTCATTGTATCTAATGAAACCCTGTTCTTTTTCCACTGTGACTAATTATCCAATTAACCTTTACTCGTCTCATTATTGAATATGTACCTTTTCAGTTTTCTATGTGAATTTTCCATATAAATTTTTTTGCATGTCAGTTAACTGTTAACTAAGACTTGTTTTCATCAATTGCTGAAATGCAGGTGAAAGAAAGCAAATGGCTTGTCAAATGCTTCCTGAATTATTTAAGACATGACAAAACAGAAGTCAATGTTCTTTTCGATATACTCTCCATCTTCCTGTTTCATACCCGCATTGATTATACATTTCTGAAGGAGTTTTATATCATTGAGGTACTTTAATTATTGGATCTGATAAGAGTTCTTTGTCATATTTTAATTATTCATGTGATCATTTACTAGGGTGACCAATCGTACTTTTTGCGTTCTGTTGTAAGGGATGCGTTCCCTGTAGGGGTGCGGTTTTGGTTTGATGGAGAGCTGGTTCTTTGTGGTGACGAAGTCCTTCCGATTCTTGGTGGAAGCAGGGTCTGCTGAACTTCGGGTGTAGGAAAAGAGGAAAGGGTTTTCAGGATTTGCTGTTTTTGGGTTGAGCTGCACTGCTTGGGTGCTGTCGAGGGTGGAAGAAGTTTTGGGCAATCCCGAGATCGAGGATTTTGTCAAATCCTTTAGGGAGGGGTCTAAGGCGACCATCACTCGGATAGGTGAAAACAAGTATGGGCTGTTCTTGGAGGTAGACGTAGGAGGCCGGAGAGGGTGTATTCTCTTTCCTGAAGGTCGGGATGGGCGAGGGTGGAGCCGTGTTTCTGGGGAGTTATGGCTTTTCTGGGAACCATGGTTGGGTCTTCGTCTTCAGGCGGTCTTCCATCCTCTGGTGGTCCTCGATCGGGAGTTAAGCTGGGGAAAGGAACAGGACGTCTATCGTTTGCGGAGGTGGTGAGTTTAGCAGCAACCGTCTTTGCCTTGGGTTGTTGGCTTCCGGCTTAGAACTCAGGATCTAGGGGTGTGGCAAAGATTGTTGACGTTAGGCCTTTGTCGGACTGGTGCGACTTGGAGAGGATTCAGCTGCTTGGTATGCAGATGGAGGTGGTTTGTCAGGTGATAGATTGCTCCACTCTGGAGAAGCAAGCGGTTGGTCCCTTAGGTATGGACCATCGTGTAGATGATCATATCAGGTCCCGAGGTTGTGTTTGTAGACCGGCTGGCGTTTCCAGGGATTCTATTGTTGAGGACGACGTTTCACTGCAAGGTGATGGCATGTTTGGAGTGTTCGAGAAGGTTTTTGAAATTTTGGGTCGCTTCTCAAAGTCGCTTGCTTGGGCTTGTGGTTTTTCGAAACATTTGGGCTTTAAGTCTTTGTTTGGGTTTAAACGAAGGGTTGGCTTTGTGGCGGGCCGGGTGCTTAAGAGAGTTAAGTCTGTTTTCAAAGGGTTTCGGTTTCGGGCTGGGGCAAAAGTGATTAAGCCCAATGCCAAGGTGGACGTTGTTTCTGGCCATAAGCTGTCTTTGGGTTTTGGGGCGGGGATCGGGTCTGAGATGTTTTCAACGTCCGACAGAGGTCCTTGGGAGTGCTAATCGGCCGGAGATGACGTCGACGGCAGATTCTGGGGTGGATCTGGGTCTGTTACCTTCCGGGGGTTGGCAGCTCGTTCCAGTGGTCGAGTCCGTCAAGCAGGCTACCGTTCTTCCCCTCTGGTGGCGCCGGTGTTGCTTCCTTCGGTGCTTCTGAGTGATCTTCCTTCTAGGGTGTGGTCTTCTATGGACTTAAGTTCTTCCGGTTTAGGGCTCATCCGTCGGTAGGCAGTGGTTCTTCCGTCGGCTGCCACTGCCTTGGTGAGGTTGGGTATTGAGGACCCTCAGTTTGGTAAGTCTGGTGCCTCGTTTGGCGGTGCTAGGCATGCAGGGTTTGGGCGTCCTTCAGAAGACAGCGTTTCTTCTGGTGCTCCTTCAGGAATTGTCCTTCGGCAGACAGTGGTGCATTCGGATGCCCCTGCCTTGGTGAGGAATGTTGGTGGGGGTCCTCATTTTGGGAAGTTTGGAGGTCCTCTCGGGGTTTCGGCTACCCTTCCCCATTTTCAGTGGGTTTTGTTTCCTCTGAGGTCAAGGCCGTTCTCCTCTGTGTATGGTGTCTCCAGTTTTTTCCTGGTATGTCTTGGCGGGATCAGTAGTCGTCTGGGGTCTTTGAGGTGGGGGAATCTTCAAAGGGGGTCGGTCCGGAGGAAGGAGTTGTGGTTTACCCCAGGGTAGTGCAAGATACTAGGTCGTGTTAGTACACGAATCGTTTGCAGTTAATGGATTGCAAGTGCGAGGTCGATCCCATAGGGAATTGTGTTTTTGAAAACAGTTTTATGACTAAATTAATCAAAGGGATAATTGCACCGTTGGTCCCTGTGGTATACCATAATTATTTTTCACTCCCTATGGTTTAAAAAGTTCATGGGAGGTCCTCGTGATATGCAATAATTACAAATCGATCCCTGGCGTCAAATTCTGTTAAATTTTTTAACAGATTCCGTCAAATGCCACGTCAGCGACACGTGTCGCCAATAAGATGGCGACACGTGTCCACCGTAATAAAAAAATATAAATTTATTAAAAAAAAATAAAAAATACTTATTTTTTTTTAAAAAAAAAATAATAAAAAAATAAAAATAAAAATAAAAATAAAAAAAACCTGAAGGGGCCGGCCACCCCTTTGGGGGTGGCCTGGCCGCCCCCAGCCACTGGGGGTGGCCGCAGGGGTGGCACGCGGCCACTCCCAGTGGCCGGGGGTGGCGCGCGGCCACCCCCAAGCCACAGGGGTGGCCCGATGGCCACCCCAGGCCACTGGGGGTGGCCGCGCGCCACCCCCAGGCCACTGGGGTGGCTCCGCGCCACCCCCGGCCACTGGGGGTGGCCGCGCGCCAACCCCTGCAGCCACTGGGGGTGGCGCGCGGCCAGGCCACCCCTTTGGGGGTGGCCGGCCCCTTCAGGTTTTTTTATTTTTTTTTATTTTTTTTATTTTTTTTAAAAAATAAGTATTTTTTATTTTTTTTTAATAAATTTATATTTTTTTATTACGGTGGACACGTGTCGCCATCTTATTGGCGACACGTGTCGATGACGTGGCATTTGACGGAATCTGTTAAAAAATTTAACAGAATTTGACGCCAGGGATCGATTTATAATTATTGTATATCACGGGGACCTCCCATGAACTTTTTAAATCATAGGGAGTGAAAAATAATTATGGTATACCACAGGGACCAACGGTGCAGTTATCCCTTAATCAAATCCTAACCTAGTTTCAAAAATTAAGAGATTTTGATTTGAATAATAAAAAGAAAAAAAAAAACTAAATAAAGTAAAATAAAACAAAACAAAAGGTACTAAGGTTTTGGAATCCACACCCACCAAATCATATCAACATATTCTCATGTTCATCAATACACATCCGAAATTCTCACCATACAACTCTTATGTATGTTCTACTATGCTTCAAAAAATCATTAAATCATTCAATGAATCTGTTCTTTGCACAAATCACAAAAGATATCCGGTTTAAACCAAATCATCAAATGTATCCGTAGAACGAAACACAATGAATATCCAACGTTTTGATAAATAAAAACCCAAGCAATCAATTAAATGAAACTATCTCAAATCATCACATGTATCCGTAAATCACAATAGATATCCAAGAATCATATCAATAATTGAATTGAAGTAGAACAATTAGAAATAAAAAATTCATAAAATCAGATAGTATAAACTTACATGAAAATATTGTTGCTCTTCAATGGTGAGGCTTCATCCTCAACCTTAGTTGAAAATCTAGCTACACATGATTATTGAAAATAAAACCTATCCTAAAGAAAAACTAAACTAAAAAGAAAAGAATATATTTGGTCTCTTTACGCGCTTTGCTCAGGGTTGAGAGGTGGAGATGGTGATGTCCTTCTTTGAACAGTTATACTCTATTCGGGTTCGGCATGGGGAGGTTGATAGGGTGGTGTGCAATCTTTCTAAGAGGAAAAATTTTGAAGTGAAGACTTTCTATAAAGCTTTAGTTTGTCACGAGACGGTTTCTTTTCCTTGGAAGGGTATATGGCGTGTTAAAGCTCTGAAGCGGGTGTCATTCTTTGTTTGGACAGTAGCTTTAGGAAAGATTTTAACTCATGACAATCTACGTAGGCGTGGTATTGCGGTGATAGAGTGGTGTGTTTTGTGTAAGAAGCATGGGGAATCCGTTGATCACCTTCTTCTTCATTGTGACGTGGCACGGGTTGTTTGGAGTTCTTTTTATAGCTTGTTCGGGGTGGAGTGGGTTATGCCTAGTAGTGTCTTGGATTTATTGAGTGGTTGGGGCACTTTGCTGGGTCGTGGTCCTGTTTTCCGTATTTGGAAGCAAGTTCCTTTTGTGTTTTGTGCGGCTTGTGGCGTGAGAGAAATTCTAGGCTTTTTGAAGATGTGGGGTACCGGTTGGGGCTCTTTGTAGAAATTTGCTTAATATGTTATATCTTTGAGTGTCGGCGCATAGCCCAAGTTGTATGTCGTTCTCTGATTTTGTACTTTATTGTTCGTTTCTTTCCTCTGATTAGGGGCACTTTTGTATACTTCCTATGTACTAGGGTTACGCCCCTCTGCGCTTTCTAATGAATTTTTTATTTATATAAAAAAACAAAGCTTCTCACCCTTTTTCTTGTGGCCTAGAGGTCTATTTATAGGGAGAAAACAAACCTTAAAAGCCCTAGAATTTCTAGTAAAATTGGAGGTTAGTCTTCTAGTTTGAGTAGGAGATTGAAAACTCAATTGAAGAAGGAAAATGATTCCAAATTCGTCCAGATTTGCGATCTTTTATTGCTGGACACTTTTGGCATAGTAAACCTCCGAATTGGAAAAATTATATTTCACAATGATTTGTAGTACTTTGAGTTAGCTTTTCAACGCCACTTGATTCACCTTAATCCGATATTTGAGCTGAAAGTTATGGCCAAAATACTATGACATGTACAAAATTTGAAATTTAATCCAATCCGATTTTGACTCTAATTAGAGAAATTTCGATTTAGTCCTCTCCTTGATTTGGTTGAGCATAACCACATCATCTAGGTTTTCTCAAAGTGTGCTTTCTTCCAAACTTTATATTTTTCACCTTAAAGCTGTTGTTTTCTCTCAATGTCCTGTAAAACACTAGAATACCAAAACTAACCAAAAACATTAGAAAATAACAAGGCTAAAGGTTTAGCATATGCAAATTAGGGGTCCACATATGCAATATTTGGCACTCATCTGGGGTCGGTCCGAAGGAAGGAGTTGTGGTTTACCCCAGGGTAGTGCAAGATACTAGGTTGTGTTATTGCATGATGGGGGTTTCGTTCATGGGGTCTGAGAAGGGTTTTCTAGATTTCTTAACTTTGATTGAAGAGGATTAGCGCTATGACTCTGACTCTCATCCTAAGAAGCAAAAGAAGATAAAATGGAAAAAGGGGAAAAGAGAGGACAAGAATCTAGAATGCTCAATTAATTTTGATGCTAGGGGTGTGGGTTCCAGCCGGGTTAGAGCAAGAAGTTGGGGGTTTGATGTAGCATTTCTCGTCTTTTGGGTTTTTTGGGTGTTCTTCCTGTGTTTTATGTTTTTATTTTGTTTTGGTGTCCTTTTTGTATACTTCCTGTATGCTTAGGGATGCCTTTATACTTTTTTAATGCAATTTCGTTTATTACCTATCATAAAAAAGGTGACCAATTGTCATGCATTCTTTCAGGTTGCAAAAGGTTATCCGCCCAACATGAAAAAGGCGCTTCTCTTGCACTTTTTGAAGCTTTTCCAATCAAAACAACTTGGTCATGATCATTTGGTGGTTGTAATGCAAATGCTTATTCTCCCAATGCTTGCTCATGCCTTCCAAAATGGCCATAGTTGGGAGGTCGTTGACCCTAATATTATAAAAACAATTGTTGACAAACTTCTTGATCCTCCAGAAGAGGTGCTTTCTTGACTTCATCCTCAACTTTTGTGTGTTTTGTGAATCTACTAGTCAATTCTGTTTATAACTAACAAAACTTGCATTATCTAATCATTTGAAACCAATAATTTAATGGTAGTTCTTTTTTTAATTAATATATCTCAACTATTCTGGACCTCTTGACTAGGTTTCTGCCGAGTATGATGAGCCTTTGAGAATAGAACTTTTGCAGCTCGCCACGCTGCTTCTTAAGTATCTCCAGAATGACCTTGTCCATCATAGGAAAGAGCTGATCAAGTTTGGCTGGAATCATCTCAAACGTGAAGATAGTGCCAGTAAGCAGTGGGCATTTGTGAATGTTTGCCACTTCTTGGAGGCCTATCAGGCCCCGGAAAAAATTATTCTCCAGGTATGTCTGTATAGACTATTAGACTTCATGTCTCTAGTGAATTATTATATCATAATGATATAATGAAATTTGTTAGTGCTGATTTTCTAATTTACCCAGGTTGCCGTCAATCAAAAAACTTAATGAACAATTTTTCTGTCTGAATCTATGTTTTCTGATGCTGTATGTTAATAATGTCAGAATTTGAGTATTCGGATTATACCTTTTTTTGGTGCCCCTGGTTCCTACCTTCAGCAGAATGCTGCCACCTCAGTTTTTTTTCTGCAAAATCTGGAATAGTTGGGTTTTCTACTTTGTTGTCTATGGTCATATGAAACGCGGTTGTGCTCAAACATGCACCGTCATTTTTGCGCACAAAATATATAAAGCAAATGTTTCTATATGGTAATCTGACCCAGATTTGAAACTGCAGGTTTTTGTAGCACTTCTTAGAACTTGCCAACCGGAAAACAAAATGCTAGTCAAGCAGGCCCTTGATATACTAATGCCAGCACTACCTCGAAGGTTGCCTCTGGGGGATTCTCGTATGCCAATTTGGATACGGTACACAAAAAAAATTCTGGTTGAGGAGAGTCACTCAATTCCCAATTTGATTCACATTTTCCAGCTCATTGTTCGCCATTCAGATCTCTTCTACAGCTGCAGAGCACAATTTGTACCGCAGATGGTGAATTCAGTCAATCGCCTTGGATTGCCATATAACACCACAGCAGAAAACAGGCGTCTTGCCATTGAACTTGCTGGACTGGTGGTTGCTTGGGAAAGGCAAAGGCAAAATGAAATGAAAGTAGTAACTGATAGCGATGTACCTGGCCAGAGCAGTGATGCCTTTAATCCTGGTTCTGCTGGTGCTGATCCTAAGCGTTCAGTGGAAGGGTCTAATTTTCCTGAAGATTCAACCAAGAGAGTAAAAGTTGAGCCTGGTCTTCAATCCCTCTGTATAATGTCACCCGGTGGTGCATCATCAATCACTAACATTGAAACCCCTGGATCTGCTAGCCAACCTGATGCAGAATTCAAGCCAAATGCTGCTATGGAAGAAATGGTTATTAATTTTCTTATCAGGGTGAGGCTTTCTTTAGCTTGTGCTTTCATCTATGAGTTAGATCGACTGATGATGCCAGATTACAGTTTCATTGAAGTTACTGTCTAACCTGTTGATGTTCTTCTTGTTTGCGACTTTCTTTGCACTGTTGTCTAATTTGTAAATTTTACTGTAATCTATTTTCATTTGGTTCTTGACTTTGTTATATTGTCAATTTATTACTTCACATGTAACTCCAATTGATTTAGATTTGTGTGGTGTTCTGTTACAATTGATGGGTTAAAGGTTAAAAAGTCCGTCTCCCACTAATAGATAATCAATCCATCCAATCCCCTCCTATCCCACGATGCAGTACATGTCTGACTTGTATACAATGTATGTTAAAAGGCAGTTTCCTGAAATGCCTAAGTTGAGAATGCAGTTAACTAGAAAGAGTTACCGTCCTTTGCACTGGCCAACTTTGTTTTGGTGCCCAAGTGCCATGTCTTTCATCTTGAATAAATATGAGTTTAACATAATGACATTTCTGCCTCCATTGATCTGTCTAAAATGTTGTGATGTTTTAATCATTCTGATGTTTGGTTTACTGCATTTACTTATCTTTTTGAGAACAGGTTGCGTTGGTGATTGAGCGTAAGGACAAGGAAGCAAGTGAAATGTACAAACAAGCTTTAGAGCTACTTTCACAAGCCTTCGAAGTGTGGCCTACGACCAATGTTAAATTCAATTATTTAGAAAAGCTGCTGAGCAGTATTCAACCATCTCAGTCAAAGGACCCTTCCACTGCTCTTGCTCAGGGCTTAGATGTAATGAACAAGGTTTTGGGGAAGCAGCCACATTTGTTCATTAGAAACAACATCAATCGGATTTCTCAAGTATGTCCCCGCTCCCTTTATTTTAATTGATAGGTCTAATGACCAAAATTTTCATATTCATCATTGGTGCTATTTGTGTTCCTCTCTTTTTTTTTTTTTTTTTTTTTTTTTTTTTTTTGTAGATTCTTGAACCCTGTTTCAAGCACAAAATGTTAGATGCTGGAAAGTCATTGTGCTCACTGTTGAAGATGGTCTTTGTTGCTTTTCCCCTAGTAGCAGCCACTACACCACATGATGTTAAACTATTGTACCAGAAGGTTGACGAGCTGATACAGAAGCACATTAATGCTATCACAGCTCCTCAAGTATCTAATGAAGATAGCACTGCTAGTTCAATTAGCTTTGTGCTGCTTGTCATTAAAACCTTGGCAGAGATACAGAAGAACATCGTTGACCCTAACATCTTGGTTCGTATTCTTCAGCGCCTGGCACGAGATATGGGATCATCAGCAGGCTCTCATCTGAGACAAGTATGCCCTTATTTTCTTGTTTGTTTTCAATGGAGAGGTCAAATTTATAACACCCCCCCCCCCCCCCCCCTCTTTCCCTTTTGTGTTTTGACTTGTTTTTATTCAAACATAACTTGAGTTTTCTTGTTTTGCAAGGATTACTCATTTACATGACCACTGATTGGACCGTTGTCGAATCTTTTTTATTATGTATTCTATCCACTTATATTCGCTTTCTCTTTGATGTATCCCCTACCTTGCCAATGCCAATACCAATTTTGGTTTTGTTCCAGAATGTTGGATTTCTTTCCACCTGGTGTCTCCATGCTTCTGTTCCTGCAATTTTTTTTTTTCATATTGCGTGTAGTCCATTGTGTTCATATGGTCATTACTGTTCATTTTTCTTTGTGCCCGTTTGTTTTAAGTGTAATCTTAATCATGTCAATTTTAATTTATGCACATCACTTTGGGTAGTGCAGAGTATTTCAGATACTCTCCACTACCCAAAGTATCTTATCAAAAGTATTTCAGATTTTTTTTTGAGGGTCAAAAGATGGAGTAGATAGAAGGGATTTCAGTGATAATATTTTCTCAGAACAGATTCTACACTGATAAATTTCCTTAGGAATTGGGTGTCAAATTATGAGCCTTCATTTCGTTTTTCAATCTTCAAATGAAATCAGACTCTGACCATTGTTAATTATTAGATATTTGTTTTTTCTTGGAAACTGTGAAGATGTCAATTTTTGGATCCATGGCCAACATTTTGCCACTCTGAGGTTGATGTGTCAGACCCATGTATAATGCAATTTGTCACAGTGATTATGTCTTATTAAGTTTGGCATATTATTAATCCCACTTTGGACAATCTTAGTAAGAGGCAAGTCATTGTGATTAATAGATGTATGTGTAAAAAGAATGGGGAGTTTGTGGATCATCTTTTGCTTCACCATGAGGTCGCTTGCATTTTATGGGATGCCATTTTTGATCGTTTCAGTCTGTCTTGGGTTATACCTTGTCGGGTGGTAGATCTATTCGCTTGTTGGTGGACGGGTGATCGCTCTCGGAGTGGGGTGGTGTGGAAGATGGTTCCTTGCTGTCTTTTATGGTGCTTGTGGAGGGAACGTAACGATAGACAGTTCGAGGACAAAGAAAGAACCATTGAGGACCTCATTTCTTTTTTCTTTTATTCTTTGTACTCTTGGACGGCTGCGTTCCTTGCCCCTCTAGTGATTATTTATAATGATTTTCTTGTATTATTTTCCTCTTCTTCTTAGCTGCCGTTCTTGTATACTCCCTGTGTACTTGATTGCATTTTGCGCTGTTAATAAAATTTCTCTTACTTATAAAAAAAAAAAAATTAATCCCACTTGATGTTTGTGTCATAGTTGTACATTCTGCTCTTGGGGTCTTCTCCAAATTCTGATTTGCAAGTTCAAAGTTGAATGCCTTGTAATTCTTATTCACTAGGATCTTTATGTTTATTGGATATTATCACATCAACCGTGATTTTTACTTGACATGTTTTACTTTACTCATTTGTTGAATTACATTAAGCAAGCTACCATCCATATTCAGGGCCAGAGAACCGATCCTGATTCTGCAGTCACTTCTTCTCGACAAGGTGCTGATGTTGGAGTAGTCATCTCTAATCTAAATTCTGTTTTGAAACTTATAAGTGAGAGGGTCATGCTTGTTCCAGAGTGCAAACGATCCATAACTCAGATCTTGAATGCCTTGCTCTCAGAGAAAGGTACTGATTCTAGTGTGCTTCTCTGCATTCTTGATGTGATAAAAGGGTGGATTGAAGATGACTTCAGCAAGCAAGGCACATCAGTCATGTCAAATTCTTTTCTCGCTCCTAAGGAAATAGTTTCTTTTCTTCAGAAGCTTTCACAAGTTGATAAGCAAAACTTCTCCCCTACTGCTCTAGAAGAGTGGGATAGGAAATATCTACAGCTTCTTTATGGAATTTGTGCTAATTCAAATAAGTAAGCAATATATTTTTAGTCAACTTGTATTATCCTCACCATGATTTTAACAGAATATTTTGATTGGCTTCCAGATATCCCCTGCCCCACCGTCAAGAGGTGTTTCAGAAAGTGGAAAGGCAGTTCATGCTTGGTTTACGGGCAAGAAATCCCGAAATTAGGATGAAGTTCTTCTCACTTTATCATGAATCTCTTGGGAAAACATTGTTCACAAGGCTGCAGTACATTATCCAACTTCAGGACTGGGAAGCTTTGAGTGATATCTTCTGGCTCAAACAAGGCCTTGACCTTCTTCTAGCGATCTTAGTTGAGGATAAACCTATTACACTAGCTCCAAACTCAGCTAGGGTGCCACCACTTGTGGCTTCAGGTCCTCTTCCAGATTGTTCTGTGATGCAGGATCAGGTTCCTGATGTTCCAGTAGTCCCTGAGGATGCTCCTCTCACATTTGATGCCCTTGTTTATAAGCATGCACAGTTTCTAAACGAGATGAGCAAACTTAAGGTAACTCCATTTACCTTGTCACAGTTGAGGACCACACACCGTGTCAAGCTTTAAGGATTAGATATCCCTTTTCAATTATTAGAAGTTAACTATGGTTGTTTCGTATAGTCTACGCATGTCGCATCCTCTTTGTCTGCATGGTACACTTTCTGTCTCAGTTAAGATAGCAACATTTGACTGTAAAGGTACCATCTTTGTTTCTAGGTTCAACTTTCTTATATATTACAAATTATTCTTTTTCTTGGCCTTTTTAAAGATACCAGATAAATGTTTGTAACTCAATTTGCTTGATTCTTGGTTTAAGTATGTGAAAGTCCATTGTTTTGTTCTCGTAGTTGCTGTTGTTAAGCTGTCTTGACAAGCATGTCAGAATTTAGATTCTTAGTTATTTAATGGAGATCAGTCAACATCTCTGAAATTGACGTTTGACTTCTTCTTTTAGGTGGCAGATCTTGTTGTTCCATTGAGAGAGCTGGCTCATACTGACGCTAATGTTGCATACCATTTGTGGGTGTTAGTATTTCCCATTGTTTGGGTGACCTTAAACAAGGAAGAACAGGTAGCACTAGCTAAACCAATGATTACTCTCCTATCAAAAGATTATCATAAAAAGCAACATGCCAGCAGGCCTAATGTTGTGCAAGCACTCCTAGAAGGGCTTCAGTTGAGCCACCCTCAACCTCGGATGCCTGGTGAACTGATTAAATATATTGGAAAGACTTACAATGCATGGCACATTGCATTGGCTTTGCTGGAAAGTCACGTCATGTTGTTCATGAATGATATGAAGTGCTCCGAGTCTCTGGCTGAGCTTTATCGCTTGCTTAATGAAGAAGATATGAGGTGTGGGTTGTGGAAGAAAAGATCAATCACTGCAGATACCAGGGCTGGGCTTTCTCTAGTTCAACATGGTTACTGGCAGCATGCTCAAAGTCTCTTTTACCAAGCCCTGGTTAAGGCAACTCAAGGTACATATAATAACACGGTATCAAAGGCTGAGATGTATCTTTGGGAAGAGCAATGGCTGTATTGTGCTAGTCAACTTAGTCAGTGGGATGCATTGGTGGACTTTGGCAAGAGTGTTGAGAATTATGAAATACAACTTGACAGTCTTTGGAAGTTACCCGATTGGGCATATATGAAGGATCATGTAATTCCAAAGGCTCAAGTAGAAGAAACTCCAAAACTTCGTTTGGTTCAAGCTTTTTTTGCCCTTCATGATACAAACACAAATGGTGTGGGGGATGCGGAAAACATTGTGGGGGAAGGTGTTGATCTTGCTTTAGCACAATGGTGGCAGTTGCCAGAAATGTCTGTTCATGCCAGGATCCCTCTTTTGCAGCAGTTCCAGCAGCTAGTTGAAGTTCAAGAATCATCTAGAGTCCTTGTGGACATTGCAAATGGTATCAAACATTCTGGTAGTTCTGTTGTTGGTGTGCATGGAAATCTTTATACTGATCTCAAGGACATCCTTGAGACTTGGAGACTGAGAACTCCAAATGAATGGGATAATATGTCTTTTTGGTGTGATTTACTCCAATGGAGAAATGAAATGTATAATGCAGTCATTGATGCATTCAAGGATTTTAGCAACACGAATACACAACTTCATCACCTTGGCTATCATGACAAAGCATGGAATGTCAATAGGCTTGCTCACATTGCTCGTAAGCAAGGCCTTTTTGATGTTTGTGTGACAATACTTGAAAAGATGTATGGCTATTCAACCATGGAAGTGCAGGTAATAGAAATTATACCAAGTTTTTTTGTCATATCAGGAAAGGTAGAACTGTATCCTCTTTGCCCCGGATCTTTTCCTTGAGTGCATGTGTTTGTCATTCGTTGGTCCCGCTTTGGAGAATTTTTGGCCATTTAAGTTAAAACTGTCCAATTGATTTATTCTAGGGATAATGAAATCTTTGCCACCTTACTTACAAAAAAAAAAGAAAAAAAAGAAAAAGAAATCTTTGCCACCCAGATGTAATTTTTTAGACGGTTGTTTGCTTTCATCATTTGAGTGGATTTTCTAGTAACTTTTAACTATGTCTAGACATGTCTGGTGGTTATCTTGAACCTTCTGGATGGGCATAGAGCATGGAGTTTTCTTTCCTCCTGAGCTTGCACCTCTGTTTGTCAAATCTAAAGCAGTTAATAGTTTTCTTCCCTACATTACCTCCTCTTCTGGACATCAATCTCTTTGGTCTTGAGGAGGGACGGCAGATGTAGGTCGCTAATCAGTTTTCTGTTGCATGTTTGCAGGAGGCCTTTGTTAAGATAAGCGAACAAGCGAAGGCTCTTCTGGAAATGAAGGGGGAGCTTATCAATGGTCTTAATCTGATTAATAGCACTAATTTAGAATATTTTCCCATGAAAAGCAAAGCAGAAATTTTTCGCCTGAAGGGGGATTTTTTGTTAAAGCTAAACGATACTGAAGGTGCTAATCTTGCATATTCTGATGCAATCAGCCTTTTCAAAAATTTGCCTAAAGGATGGATAAGCTGGGGAAATTATTGTGACATGGTACACATTTTCTTCTGCTTTTGATGCCATTAGTGTTATTGATGACTTGTTTTCAATACTGAACTGCTGTCTGATACTTGTAGGTTTATAAAGAAACCAATGATGAGATTTGGTTAGAATATGCTGTCAGCTGCTTTCTTCAAGGTATCAAGTTCGGCGTATCTAACTCAAGAAGCCATCTTGCTCGTGTTCTGTATCTTCTCAGCTTTGATACTCCCAATGAGCCTGTGGGCAGGGCATTTGATAAGTTCTTGGACCAAATACCCCACTGGGTTTGGCTTTCTTGGATTCCACATCTCTTGCTTTCCCTGCAGAGGACAGAGGCTCCTCATTGCAAACTTGTTCTGCTTAAAATTGCCACTATATATCCACAGGTAAATTCTTTTGATTTGTGTATTGCAAATTGATGAAGTACAATACTTCATTATGATGGTTATCTTGAGATTCTCTTGTAACAAAATCTCAGGCTCTGTATTACTGGCTGCGCACATATTTGCTTGAACGACGGGATGTTGCAAATAAGTCTGAACTAAGTGGACTGGCAATGGCTCAGCAAAGAATGCAGCAAGGTGTCTCTGGCACTGGTCCTGGTTCTCTTGGCTTGGCTGATGGCAATGCGAGAGTACAGGGTCATGGTGTATCCTCAGCCAATCAACTTCACCAAGGTGCTCAATCCAGTGGTGGAATTGGATCTCATGATGGTGGAAGCTCTCATGGGCAAGAACCCGAACAGTCTGGTGCGGAGAGCAGTGTGCATGCAGGAAATGACCAAGCTTTGCATCAAAGTACTTCAACCATCAATGAAGTTGGTCAGAATGCATTAAGGCGTAGTGGTGCTTTAGGTTTGGTAGCTTCTGCGGCTAGTGCTTTTGATGCTGCAAAGGATATAATGGAGGCTCTCAGAAGCAAGCACACTAATTTGGCCAGTGAACTTGAGGTTATGATTTCCACATTTGATTATTTTTTTAGTTGATGGAATTATTTACTTGTGTTGCGGCTCATAATTTTCAAGCCATCCTGCTCAGATATGTTTCTCTAGAAAATTTAATTTCATTTAGTGTACCCTCATCTAGAGAAATAGATTTTGAGAAAAGAGGTAGGAAATATCTTGATTGGTTACCACAGTTCATCACATGCTCATCGATTAATGTTGGAAAAAGAAATTATGAGTAGAGTTGTGTCCGCGAGTTGTATTCTGAACTATATACTGTTTTACCATGGTAACTAAATGTTATAAACTAAACTTTCCTTTTTTTAACAGGTTCTGCTCACTGAAATTGGTTCAAGGTTTGTAACTCTGCCAGAGGAGAGACTTCTGGCAGTGGTTAACGCACTGCTCCACCGCTGTTACAAGTACCCAACTGCTACTACTGCTGAGGTTCCCCAATCTCTCAAGAAGGAGCTCTCTGGCGTTTGTAGGGCTTGCTTCTCAGCAGATGCGGTGAATAAGCACGCTGATTTTGTGAGAGAGCACAAGCTGGATTTTGAATGTGATCTTGATCCAGAAAGCACAGCTACTTTCCCAGCCACCCTTTCTGATCTGACTGAACGATTGAAACATTGGAAAAATGTTCTCCAAAGTAATGTTGAGGACAGGTTTCCAGCTGTCTTGAAGCTGGAAGAGGAAAGCAGGGTCCTGCGTGACTTCCATGTGGTTGATGTTGAGGTTCCAGGACAGTATTTTACTGATCAGGTAAGTTAAACCAATGATTTTTATAAGCAGGATTCCTGTCTTATTTGTGTGATTTAATTATTTGTATGTAGTACTGGGGTAAATGGAGTTGGAAGTAATCAATTCTTGTTTCTTTTCCTCTCTTTTTTTTTTCTTTTTTTTTGGGGGGGGGGGGGGGGGGGGGAGAATACTATATGATTTTTGAATTTTGAGCAGATCTTCTTAAAAAGACAAGGGTTTTTTTTTTAATGCTTGAAACTGGCTCATGTTTCATATTTTTCTTTAGTGTCTTCTTTGCTATTCTTATGAAAACACTGCACCATACAGGAAATTGCACCCGATCATACAGTGAAGTTAGACAGGATTGGAGCTGATATTCCGATTGTGCGAAGACACGGGAGTAGTTTCCGGCGTCTGACTTTAATTGGCTCTGATGGTTCTCAACGTCATTTTATTGTCCAGACATCTTTGACCCCTAATGCTAGAAGTGATGAGCGCATATTGCAGCTTTTCCAGGCGATGAACCAAATGTTTGATAAGCACAAGGAATCAAGACGCCGTCATATATGCATTCACACTCCAATTATTATTCCTATTTGGTCTCAGGTTATAAGCTTTTCCTTGCATGGAAGTCTGATTTCCTTTACTTCTGCCTTTAATTTTTTGATCCATTAATATGAACTTTGACAAGGTGATAAAAGAATTATTAATAGCTTCACGTGTTCAAAACTGTGGGACACGCCTACAGGTGGTCCCACCAAGAATCATGTCCCTTTTCTTGATTCAGTTGCTGATTGCTAAAGCCAATGTATTCTAATAATTGCTTACTGCATGAATAGGTCCGCATGGTAGAGGATGATTTGATGTACAGCACCTTTCTTGAGGTGTATGAGAACCACTGTGCAAGGAATGACCGAGAGGCAGATCAGCCCATCACTTATTTCAAGGAGCAACTGAACCAAGCTATATCTGGCCAAATCTCACCAGAAGCTGTTCTAGATCTCCGTCTCCAAGCTTATACTGAAATAACAACAACTCTTGTAACTGACAGCATTTTCTCCCAATACATGTACAAGACTCTGCCGAGTGGAAACCATATGTGGGCTTTTAAAAAGCAATTTGCCATCCAATTGGCCCTCACAAGTTTCATGTCATTCATGCTACAAATTGGAGGAAGGTCCCCGAACAAGATATTATTTGCTAAGAACACTGGGATAATATTCCAAACAGATTTTCATCCTGCATACGATGCAAATGGAATGATCGAATTCAATGAACCCGTGCCTTTTCGTCTGACAAGGAATATGCAAGCATTCTTCTCCCATTTTGGAGTAGAAGGCCTTATTGTGTCTGCTATGTGTGCTGCGGCACAGGCTGTGGTTTCACCTAAAGTGAGTTTTACTGAGAAATATGTGTCAATATGATAGTTAAAGTAACTGATTAATAACCATGTTTATTAACTTGATCACACATTTGCAATATTGCAGCAAAATCAGCACCTATGGCATCACTTAGCCATGTTTTTCCAGGATGAGCTACTTTCTTGGTCTTGGAGAAGACCACTTGGCATGCCCCTGGCCCCCATCTCCGGAGGGGGTGGTACGAACCCCATCGAATTTAAACAGAAGGTCACAACCAATGTCGAGCATGTAATTGGCCGGATTACTGGAATAGCCCCACAATATTTCTCTGAAGAGGTAAGCGCCTGCCTCCGATTTCACTATGTTAGGGAATTTCTGGTAAAAAAGGATCAAAGGAGGGAAGGGAATGGAGAATGGGGATGTTTCCCTTTCTTTGTTTGGATGTTGAAGGTGAAAGAAGGGATGAATAGCAAAGAAACCTGTGATTTAATTAATTATTAGGGAAATGCTGCGCTCCACCCAACACAAAAGTGGGGCTTTAATTGAGTGTGGGATTTCCTTCCATGCATTCCCTTCTAAAATACTTCGAAACACCAGAACACAAGGGATTCCTTCCCCATTTTTTCTTTTCATTCCCTCCCTTTTCCCGTTCAAACACACTGGAAGTTTGCTGCTATGTATCACGTTTACCATCAATAAAACAGTACAGTCAATTTGCTTGATCATATGATAGAAAATTGTGTACTACATTAGTTTCGTGGAATACGAAAATGATTAAGCTATATAGCCATATAGCCATAGAGCCCTGCATGATAGAGCTAGAATATAACATATGCTTTATTCGTATCTCATTCTGTGGTATTACTGACTTTTCCGTGAGCCTCTGATCAACTGTTGTATTGTATTTTTCCTGCACTCAGGAGGAGAATGCCATGGACCCTCCACAGTCGGTGCAGAGGGGTGTTACTGAGTTGATTGAGGCTGCCTTGACCCCAAGGAACTTGTGCATGATGGATCCAACTTGGCATCCATGGTTTTGACTGACCTCGGCACTGGAGCACCCATGGGCCGGTGACGGGATGGTAGTCTCTGTTAGGTCGGTCGGTCGGTCGCAATTCTCCATCGTAAATGTTATGTAAATATTGTTATTTTGGGACCTGATTTGAAAAATGAGTATTTTGGGTGTCGTGCATAAATCATTATTAATTTAAGTAAATTCACGAGCGAATGTAAAATTCTTTCTTTTTCCTGAATGTGCTGTTCAATGGATTGGGCACTTCAAAGGGCCATAGAACCGTTCCAGATAAAATGCACGATGGTGTTAAGAAACTTTCATGGTACGTAGTTGATTCCAGAAGATCCTCAAAGGGTGTATAAAAGGTCAGCATCGTATCCCACAGTCATCTCTATGACTAGCTAGCGTGCTACATGCATGAAACCCAAGAAAATTCGGATGCACTCACTGAAGAAACACATTATTTTCGTTTATTTATCACAATTTTGGTGATAGACATTGGCGGATTGGAGAGGATATTTGACGAGGAATCCCTACAAAAATGTTGTAGGAAATCAAGAAAAGGGTATTTTCTGGATACCTTTAGGAACGTGTCGGTTTTTCTATATTTCTTCCATGCCAAAGTGCCAGGAAGTCCACGGTTAACACTTGAATAGTTGGGACTCTCATCTCCTATGCTAAACAAGATTCTGTACTTTGAGTTCCTCCTCCCGAGGGATTCCTTCAAATAGACTTTGATGTAGCCTAAAAGCACTTGCTGCTCTCTTTGATAGAAGATGATTCGTCGATTATCGTTTCCACCCTCTCTAACAAAAATAGCTAACTATTTTATTTGATCTCAAGATTAGAAATGGCAGATGCATTGCTCTTGTCCATTATGTAAGGCATTTGATTGTCCCCCTCAGATTAGATCCTTAACTCAGGGGTCTTCGCAACAATTAGAAGGATCCACTCTTTCAGGTGCAACAACTTGCCCACAATCAGGACTTTTTTTTTTTTTTTGTTTTTTTTTAAAACAACTCTTTTCACAAAAGTATTAGAACATTCATATAGAAAAATGTTAGATGCTTTAAACACCAAGAAAGTAACTAGTCCGTTTGTTTCGACGTAAAATAAATTTGAAAAACTTAATTAGTCCTTTAACAATTAATTAATGATAAAAATTAAAGGCATTGCATTCAGCATCTACTATGTCAAAAATACCATAAGGAGCGTTCATAATGAAAAGCTGAAAAGCGCTTCCTTCACTTGCCTATAAATTGTTCTGAATTTATTTGCCTCTTTTTTAACATTACAAGATATTCAAGGTAATTCCGGCATCATCAAGAAATTGGCACCAATTCTTTTCATCTCTCGGAGGTACATGCAGTGCCTAATGATCTAAGTAGAGTTGATTTGGCTGCTTCCTTTTGTTTACGTCTAAAATGACAGACTGGTCCATTATTAGCGACAACATGTGTCATCATTGATTGGAATATATCAATGACGACACAATTGTGGTGGTTGATATGGAATCACATGGTACTCGAGTTAAAATCACTCCCATAAAAAAAAAAAATTTTGGGTTCTATTTGTGTAATTATCAATGCCAATGCCAAATTTGTCATTGAACTCCTACGTTATACAAACTAGCTCATAATCCGCGCTATGCGCGAGATTCTTCATTATAATTTAGTTTCAGAATTTAAACATATCTTTATCGTATTTTTTATTATAACTTAAAAAATGCTGGTAAAAAAAAAATTTATCACACATCTTAAAATAAAAAGACAATAAATGTTAAGACCCTTAAGTTTATTTTAACCCAAAAAAAAGCAAATTTTTTTAAAATATTTGTTCATATAGGTGTAGTTTATAACGAAAAGAAGTATAAAAAAAATAGCAAAAAGAAAATATAAATTCCAAATATTACAGCGTAGGTGTTGTAGTTTTTTTAATGGTCAAGATGGTGCTACAATTTTTTTTTACAGCACCTAAACCAAATCCTACAAAATAAAACAAAATTTTTTACTAAACATTTAATGCGATCAAATAAATCCTCTCACATCACGTTCAATACTTAATCAAATAATTTTTTACCGTATATTGCTTTCAAAAGCAAAAAAAAATACTTAATTTTTTTTTGAATGAATCATAGAAAAATAAAACATTAAACATTCAAATATATTAAAAAATAAGAGCCTTAATTTTGTTTTTAATCCATATAACTTAAAACATGTTAAAATCTTTGTTCACATATGAGTAGTTTAAAATGAAAGGAAGTATAAAGAAAAAATAAAATAAAATAAAATAAAAGGCAAAAAGAAAACCCGTAGATTATGATTATCAAAGCATCAATAAAAAAAAAAAAATTAGCAGGAGTCTCTAATATTATTGGTGTGATACATATTACATTTCGATACAAATAAAACCCATTTAATTCTGAACATTCTAAAATAAATACATAGCAACCTAAACAAAATGGCTGAAAATCGAGTAAATTATACAAACGAAAACAAAAATATTCCATAAAACATTCAAATGAACTAAAAAATAAGACACTTAATTTTAGTTTAATCCATATAAGTTAAAACATGTTAAAATCTTTGTGCTCATATGAATAGTTTATAATGAAAAAGAAGTATAAAGAAAAAAAAAAAATAGCAAGAAGAAAACATGGTTTAATCTAATTATCAAAGCATTAGTAAAAAATTAGCAAGAATCTATAATATTGTTAGTGTGATATCTATTATATTTAAATATAAATAAAACCCAAGTAATTATAAACATTTAAAAAAATACTGAACAAACTAAGAAAAATAATTTTGTACGAATACAAAATAAAACAAAATCTTCCATTAAACATTTAACGCAATCAAATAAATCCTCACATCATGTTCAACGCTTAATATCTCTTTGGTCATGTTTCAAAAGTATTTAAATTCATTTTATGCACAACAATCAAATAATTTTTTTTTCCTTGTTTTGCATTCACAAGCATAAAAACACTTTAAAAAATAAATGACTAAAAATGGAGTAAATCACATAAGCAAAAAAATAAAAATAAAAAATAAATAAAAAATCAGGAAAATAAAAGAGTCTTCATCTTAGTTTAATCCATATACATTAAAATATTTTTAAATCTTTGTTCTCATAGGTATACATAGCTTAAAATGAAAAGTATAAAGAAAAAAAATATCAAGAAGAATACATAATTTAATCTAAATATCAAAGCATTAATACAAAATGAGTAAGAATCTTTGTGTGATACCTATAATTGACATAAAATAGGGATAAAAGAATTATACCTAGAACTCCCACTTTAAGCAATTCCAAATCTTATTACTATTCTATATATATATAGAGAGAGAGAGAGCAAATTTTTTTGAATGAAAATAACTCCTCTAATCCGGCCTATTTATAGGCAAAGTTTTGGGGACAAGTCTGAAATTTTACAAAAGAAATGAAATGGTGGACATATATACTTCATATAACTCCTATATAAGCACCTTACACATCCAGCATGAAGTTCCTCTAGATTTTACGTGAGTGCTGTAGTTTTTAAAACATGCTACTACTACCCTACAGAATTTGGTGGAGTTTTCTATAATGAAAACTCTTGGAAACCCACTAGTTCATCACTATAGATGAACAAATTTCACACACTAATCTGGATCCTTCCATATCTTTTATTTCTTTGTCCTTTTATCTTCTTTTTTTTTTTTTTTTCTTAAAGCAAAATACTAATCCGGTCAATAGTCAATACCTATAAAAGCAAGTATGCTTAAATGCTTTAGTGCATGTTCACATGACTACTAGTGATGATTCTTATAATATATATATTTATTTAGTTTTACAACTCTTAAAAACTCCCAAAGTTTCAAAAATTTCTTTTCTCTTTGAGCCTAGTTCGAACTATCAACTTCTCATGCTAAACCGAGAACATAATAATTAGACATAAAATACATTTTCCAAATATATTTGGTCTAATTTAATATCAATATTTATTGTGACGACCCATTTTTTTTTTTTACAAACATAAATGGATCATTGCAGTGGCACAACTATTTGTTGCAAAGCCAACATATAGTACATATCCCATACTACGTACCTAATATTCAAAATCAACATTTATGCAGCAGAAAACATAAATCTGGATAGCGAAAATATTATATATAAAAAATGTTAGGGAAGAAATCCGATTCTGCCCAAATGGGCCAGGACTGTGGCCCATCAAGACTATCATTTCCAACGGACTTGGTAATCTACCGAGTCTACATAAAGACCGACCTGGCAATTTATGACGACCATGAAGGAAGTCCCACGACTCCTCAATCTCAAATCGGTTAAAGACCGACTTGGCAGCTTATGACGACCATGAAGGAAATCCCACGACTCCTCAATCTCAAGTCGGTTAAAGATCGACTTGGCAGCTTATGACGACCATGAAGGAAGTCCCACGACTCCTCGATCTCAAGTCGGTTAAAGACCGACTTGGCATCTTATGATGACCATGAAGGAAGTCCCACGACTCCACAATCTCAAGTCGGTTAAAGACCGACTTGGCAGCTTATGACGACCATGAAGGAAGTCCCACGACTCAATCTCAAGTCGGTTAAAGACCAACTTGGCAGCTTATGATGACCATGAAGGAAGTCCCACGACTCCACGATCTCAAGTCGGTTACAGACCGACTTGGCAACGATCGTGGAGAATATATCTCAGTTCCACGACTCCACGATCTCAAGTCGGTTAAAGACCGACTTGGCAACGATCGTGGAGAATATATCTCAGTCCCATGATCCGCACAAAATGGAGGTGCCCCCATGATCTAAAGCCGGTTGAGAGTTGACTCCGTAATCTTTGCGGAGTTCGAACCGCGATGCCACGACCTCAAGTTGGTTAAAGACCGACTCGGCAACGATCGTGGAGAGTACACCTCAATCCCACGACTCGAGTAGTCAACAAGTACTCTGGATCTGACACGTGGTCCAATAGAAAAGCCGGACCGCTCTCGACACTCCCTTTATAAATACCTCACAACTAGACAGGTATAATTTAGATTGCTCAACTTCGATTGAGAGTAACATACACTTGAGATTATACTGACAAAAGCATCGGAGTGGGATCGTCGGACTCCCCCCGACGTAGCTTTCTCTCTTGCAGGACAGAAGAGATAGGCTCATCCAGTTCATCAACTACCATACCAGAATCTGTTCTAACAGATTGGCGCCGTCTGTGGGAAACGACTAACAAGTATGCGTCGTTTACTACGCAAAAATATATCTGAAATGGTACGAACAAGAGCCATAGCTTCAGGAGCGAATAACCCCTACAACGAGGTGATGGGGTACATCTCATCAACATACGGCTGAGATGGAGGCTCGAATAGCCCAAATGTCTAGGGACATGGAGGTCCTAACTCAGCAGAACATCCGTTTGCAGAGGCGGCTGGCGGATGAACGGGTTCCTGAAGTACCTGGAGGACATGAAGAAGGAGAAAGTAACACCCACGAGGAAGAAGACAGGGAGAGTAGAAGGCTCACAGAAAGAACTCAACCTGAAAACCGGTCTCGGCGAGTTGGAGCCGTGAATCCTCCTCCTAGTGAAGGGATGGTGAATCACCATTATGAAGAAAGAAGGCTCAACGAAGCCATTGCCACGCTCGATGAGAAGTATGAAGAAAAGTATAATTAGTTGCAGTTTGAAATCCAGCAAAAGAGTAAGGGGAAAATTTCTCGAGTAGGTAGTCTCTTGAATAGATCTTCCCCATTCGCTGAATGTATCATGGTAGTCCAACTGTCGGGAAAATTCAAAATTCCAGCTATCCAAACTTATACCGGGGTTGAAGATCCTACTGAGCACCTGGACAACTACAAAACGCACATGGATTTGCAGGGAACTCTGCAAGAATTAGCGTGCCGAGCCTTCCCGTTCACCTTGTCCGGTTCTGCCTGGGACTGGTTCCAAAAACTCCCACCGGGTTCCATCACGATTTTTGAAGATCTCGGACGAAAATTTATAACCCAATTCCTAGTTGGGTGCAAACGGAAGAAGCCGTCCGGTAAATTAATGGCGATGCGCCAAAAGGGAGACGAATCTCTAAAGGATTATGTGATCCGGTTCAACCAGGCAAATCTCATGGTGGATAACCTGACCGAGGAGTTGGTTTATGCCGCTCTTTATCAAGGATTACGGGTAGAAGGGCCTCTCATGTCCGAGATTGTTCTCAATCATCCTGAGAATCTGGCCGATCTCACGGACGTGATTGAGAAGTACGTTAATTAGGAGGAAATCCTTACGGCTCTGAGGGAGTCCCACAAACAAAAGATTGCGGAGTCAAGCAATCTCGGCAAGAAGGAAAAAGCCCGGAAGGAAGAAAAAGGGACCGAAACAAAAAAGGAGCTTGCTAAGTATTACCAGTTTTTCATAGATGAATGGACTCTTTTGAACTCTCCAATTAACGAGGTACTGATGGAAATCAAGAGGGACCTGCAGTACGAGAAGCCTTACCCGCTCCACAACAAATACGTGAAAGAAGAAAACATAAATAAATACTGTGCGTTCCATGATGCACGAGGCCATGTCACTGAGGAATGCCAAAATCTCAGAATCTTGATCGAGAAGTTCATCAAAAACGGAAAACTACTCCGTTTTATTGCAGACAACCAGGGCCAGCCTCGGTAGAATCAGGAGTCTCGCGAGCATCAAGACAAAGAGCCGAGACATAGAGATCGCTCCCCTCAGAAGCACCGGGAAGTTCGCCGAGACAGAAGGAGGGAGGAACCTCGTCGGGAAGAGCCTCGATGGAATAGAAGCAGAAGCAACAACAGAGGCATACGGAAGCTCGGCTGATATCCTATATTGGTCGGCCTTTCAGCACATGGAGATTAGCCCGGAAAAGGTGATCCCGGCTACCTGCCCTTTGGTGGGGTTTGCTGGGGAGCGAGTCCAACCGGTCTGATCTATTGAACTCCCTGTAACGGCCTGGGACTATCCAACCACAAAAACCATCATGGTTAAGTTCCTTCTGATCGACAGACCCTCGGCCTATAATGCGATCCTCGGAAGGACATCCCTCTAGGATCTGAAGGCAATTACTTCTACACCACATTTGAAGATTAAATTCCCGACCGAGAGGGGGGTCGGAGAAGTAAGGGGAGAACAGAGCGTGGCACGCCAGTGCTATAACGTAACAATGAAGGGAGCCCCCTAACGGGGCAATGGTGGGGAGAAAGGCGAACAATAGCAATTACAGTAGGGAGAACCAGCCGAGGAGATGGAAGAATTTGAAGTAGGAGGTAAAGAGAGAAGAGTTAGAGTGGGGTCTCTGTTATCTCCGGAGATCAAAGAATCCTTGATAGCTTTCCTCCGAAGTAATTCTGACGTGTTCGCTTGGTGCCATGACGATATGCCAGGGATTGATCATTCGGTAATTTCGCACAGGCTGAATGTCGACCCAAACTACCGACCTGTCAAGCAAAAAAGAAGAAGCTTTGCTCCAGAAAGAAACCAAGCCATACATGAAGAACTGGAGAGACTATTGAAAGTCGGTTTCATTCGAGAGGTGGACTACCCTCAATGGCTGGCCAATGTTGTCTTAGTGAAAAAGTCAAGCGGGAGATGGAGAATGTGCATAGATTTCACCGACCTCAACAAGGCATGCCCAAAAGATAGTTTCCCTCTCCCGCGCATGGATGTCCTAATCGACTCCACCTCGGGGCATGAGCTCCTAAGTTTCATGGATGCCTTCTCGGGGTATAACCAGATCCACATGAGCGAGCTCGACGAAGAGAAAACTTCCTTCATCACTGACTGAGGGTTATATTGTTACAATAATATGCCCTTTGGTTTGAAGAATGCCGGGGCAACCTACCAAAGGCTGGTCAACAGAATGTTCAGTGACCAGATCAGGAGAAATGTAGAAGTATATGTGGATGACATGCTGGTGAAGAGTCGGAAAGCGATCAGCCACCTGGCTGATCTCGAAGAAACTTTCAACACACTAAGAAGATATCAGATGAAGTTGAACCCGGCGAAATGTGCTTTCGGCGTCTCATCAGGAAAGTTCCTGGGGTTCATGGTTTCAAGTAGAGGGATCGAAGCAAATCCGGAGAAAATTTGGGCTGTGCTGGAAATGCATGCTCCCCGTACAACAAAACAACTACAGCAATTGACCGGGAGGATAGCAGCCTTGAATCGGTTCATTTCTTGATCAAATGATAAATGCTTGCCCTTCTTCAAGATTCTTCGGAAGACATTTGTTTGGAGCAACGAGTGCGAAGAGGCTTTTGGCCAGTTACAAGAATACCTAGCCAGCCCACCACTCTTAAGTTCACCAGAAGAAAGGGAAATTCTGTACTTATACCTAGCAGTGTCGCCATTAGCTGTCAGCTCAGTTTTAGTCCGAGAGGAGTCAGGATTGCAAAAACCAGTATATTTCACTAGCAGGGCACTGCACATAATATTTTACCTAATTCGCTAATTCGCTAAATTCGGTAGGAAGAGGGACAAATGTGGTTAGCCATAAAGGTGTATACTAAAGGGTTACCATAAAGGTGTATACTAAAGGGACAAATGTGGTTACCATAACTCTGAGTATACACCTTTATGGTTATATTTATTTATATAACCATAAAGGTGTATACTCGGAGTTATGGTAAGAACAAAAATTTCGCATTTAAGATATTTTGTTGCACACAAACACACACTTGGTTATTTGGAAGTCATTATTTTATTTTTCAATTGGTATCAGAGCGGGTACACTTGTGTTTGGATTTATTTTCTAAGTGTGATCCATGACTTCTTCTAACATAAATCTTCCTGAGTTCTTTGAAGATGATTTTTATGATTTCTCTAAAGATACCCTTTTGATAGGTAAACTCTTTAAGAAATTCAATAAAGAACTCAAGAAGATTAAGCAAGAAAAAGAGTCTTTGATTTTACAATTATCTGAATCACATGTTTTGATTGACTCTTTGAAATCTGAGAATTCTATGCTTTTTGATACTGTTGATGCACTAGAGAATAAATTAAAAGAATCAGAGGATCTCTTGGAAAAATTCTCTAGTAATAATTTGAAAAGCATGCTTTGTATTCATACAGATATTTCTAACAAGCCTGATTTAATTGTTAATGATTTAAGTACTTTTACTTCACATGTTTTTGATTCTGAATTAGATTCTATTGATATTAAGCTTGTGATAGAAGATACAACTTGTTTAGACAATTCTTGCTTAACTAATCATGTGATGCCTAACTTCAAGGAATCAGGAATGCAAGGTAAGTTTATTCCTAAGTGTCATAATTGTGAGAAGATTAGTCATATTAGGCCAAATTGTTATTTGTTGAAATCCCATAGACCTTGGATTAAGCAGAATGCTCTAAGGAAAAGTGAAGTTGAAGATTCTTCCTCATCAAAAAATGTCCCTCTGCATAGGAGACATATAAAAGTTAAGGGCAATATTGTTTGTAAGAATGCTAACCATATTTCTGCAGAGAAAGTCAAGCAGCATTCCAACAAAAGAATCTTGCCCACCTGTCATCACTGCGGCATCACCGGTCACATCCGACCCAAATGTCCACATTTTCAGGCTCATAAGTCGAAGGTTCAGAAGGAGCTGCCAACAAGAGCTACATCAGGCACTCTACCTCCGACTACATTCTAGGCTCCACGACATCAGCAGCGACAGCTGAAGTTGGTTCTTGCCAATTAGAGTGGCAAATCAAAGAAGAACAAATCAAGGCACTACAGGAGAAAGCCGCAGAAGCCCATTAGCAACCATGGCTATGAAGGGTTGCTGAGCCTAATGTAATGTATGCTAAGAAGAATGGACAACATGAACAAGACCTGCAAACCACCGCCACGCGTCAGGCAGGTATGGGTCACGAATGATGAGACCATTCACCCTTTGAGGGGGAGTGGACTCACCTTGTAGAGGTGAAGTCTTACCAAGCCTAGGATTTTGGTTCCTAAATCCTAGTGCATACCAAGTATGTTTGCATTGCATTGATTGTCATATCTTATATATCCTATTTTTTCCTTGCATTCTGTTTGAGGAATCACCTTTTCTATCACTAGATTTTCTCTTGGTTGCTTTGAGAATTTTCTGCAGGTACATTCTAGGGATGACAGAGAAAGCATGTCACTGCTTTTCTATCTTGGTATAGTCAAACCTCTCTCCCAGAGGACAAGTTTGCTCTTACCTGTATGATTTGTCTAGACATATGTTCTTTTCCTTTTAAGCATGTCTTTGTTGTTTTTCCGCTTTTATTTTTCAAAACAAAAATAAAAAAAATAAAAATTGGGAGAGAAGATGCAAATTTTTTATTTTTTTGATAGCTTTTCAGATATTGTATGTGTTTTTGCCTGATATCTCAGTTTATTGTGCATTAATTGAATATGCTTATATATGATTGAGAGTTTATATCTGATATCTGCTAAGTTTTCCTGTGCATCTTAATGCTAGATAGTTGCTTTTCTCATGCGATGAAAAATTGTACACTATCCAAAGCTCCCCTAAGGTACATTTTTTCTCTCTGACTTTTAGCTTCTGGAAATTCTAATGAGAGATATTTTTTTTGCTAAGATGGTCAAATTGACCAACTCGCTAGTTGAACCTAGAACCCATAAATTCTGGCATTCTTTCTAGGTTGCAGCACCAAGTGATAAAAAACATTCAAAACTGAATAAATATGGATAAATAAAAAGATCCACTGCTTTTGTGCTATAAATCTGTTATTGAACTTGTCCCTATAGAAACAGTCAGTGACCAAATAATTGCAAAAATAGACGGTCACTAAAGGACGAAGTAAAAGAAAAGTGCTGCAGCTTAGGGGGAATGTATCAGATGAGGGTGGCTAGGCCCTAGTAAAATAAGGTTTGATTTTTGACTGATCTAACATTGATTTTCTCTCTTATTTAGAAAATCCGGTTGCTTTAAGTCATATCAGTAAACTTCATACCTTATTGAGAAAGCTTTCACACACACACGCATTGCATGAGTTAAGTTTACTATTGAAAAATTTCTATCTGCAGGGAAATTTTTGTGCTTATTGACTCTTAACTCTCAATTATATCTTGGTATATTTTTGAAATGCTATTTGACTGTTTTATCAGTTATTTATACATGCGTGTTCTGAAGCTAATGTTAGGAAATTTTTTCTACATATTTCCCTTTATTTTTCAGCTTCTAGTGTGAAGCGTTCGGACAGACATGTTCTTGCGTCCGGACGTGCTCGGCTCTGTCGATCTCTTATTTGACAGCATTCTGTTGGGACGAGTATGTACCACATCCAGACGCGAGCTTTTTGCTTTCTCTGCCAAACACACACACACACACACTACTTTTTGCCTATTCTATCATGTTGTGTTGTGTGTATTTTTTCTCGGACTGATCCCAAGATTTTGGCATTCTCTGCACATCTTTTCTCATTCCCTGGTATTTCCTTTGACTTTCCTTATCTTAAGCTTTGGTTCTTTTTAGAATATTGGAATCTTTAATTGATTATGATTTGAGAGATTGTGCAAGAATATCTTTTTCTGTCTTTATGCTGGTGAATATTACTAATCTGTGCCTTTTGGATTGCTATATCTACTTTTGTATTTCTTTATGCATCCAATTGATAACCATCATAATACCACATTCTGTTTGAAACTAACAGGATCTAATATTTATTTTCATTTAGTTTCAGTGTGGTGTTATTTTTGGATAGATTTCTGTTGAAATATTTTCAGGAATATGTTGTCCAGCGGCTTCCAGCATAGTGTCAGACAGAGGGTTCTTTGGAAAACAGAATAGTGTTGAAATCATATGTTCCAGAGATCTCAAATTTTAGATGAGCTCATTCCCTCTGGTCACACAGAGTCTTCCGTAACCTTTTCCTCTAGATCTGCACCAGCTAGAGATTCAGTGGTGAATCTTCTTTATCATCTTGCAGACCACTTGTCTAGAGGATTTCTTTCTGCGGATGATCAGTTTCGGGCAAGAAGACTCAAGTGACCAAAAATTTTCAGTCTATAGTTTCTCGGCTTCAAGAGCAAGAAGCCGAAGTGGTTCAAATTCAGGAAATGTGATATCTTGAGGTTTTGGTTTTCTTATGTTGATTTGAGCTTTTGATGAGACACTTTATTATTATTCTTTTTGTTTTAAGGGGTAATTACCTTTTTCCCCCATCAACTACCAGCCATTGTCAACATGCCCCCATGAACTGACACCTCGACCAAAAGAGAGCATTCAACTACCAACTTTACACACTTTGCCCCCTTCCATCAGTTTAATTCGTAAAAAGACATAAATGCCCTCAACTTTTTTAAACATATTAATTTTAATATTTTTTTATTAATTACTGTTGGAGGGCATTTTGGTCTTTAAACCAAAATTAACGCCAAAAAATAGAATATTCCGTCCAAGTTAACGGAATTCCTTGACGGAAGGGGGCAAAGTGTGTAAAGTTGGTAGTTGGATGCTCTCTTTTGGTCAATGTGTCAGTTCATGGGGGCATGTTGACAATGACTGGTAGTTGATGGGGGGAAAAGGTAATTACCCCTTGTTTTAATTTTTAGTAATTGTGGTTTTCTCTTATACTATGCTTACCCTTTGTCCTTTTGAGACAAAAAGGGGGAGTATTTTTTGTTTTGGACCGGGAATGTATTTCCAAACCAGTCAAGTGTTTTTTGTCCCAGAATGGACAAAAGGGGGAGTTTGTTAATATTTTATATTGGAAACATTTTGGTTGACAAAAACACTTTATGTAACAGTTGCTTTTTAACAGGATTATCGGTTCTATTCAGAGTCTTCAAGTAATATGGACAGTGTCTCATTTCATGCCATGTGTATGGTCACAAGTTTCTTAGAAGATGACCATAAAGATTTCATGCCATTTTCAAGTCAGAATAGGCGGGTCCTGTGCAATCGTCCGGACGGGCTTTGAAGGCGTCCGGATGCCCCGTAGTGTCTTCAGCGTTGAAGAACGTCTAGACGTCAGGGCAACACCGTCCAGATGCTAGGTCAAGCTATTCAGAATTCAAGTAGAAATTGGATTTCATGTTCAGAAACGGATCGGGAAACAGCAACCGTCCGGACGGAAGGGCAACACCGTCCGAACGCTTTTAAGGTTTCCAGGAAGAATTCTGCACACGTCTCAGTGCTTTTATCATAACTCTCTGCTCGAGTATCGGATTGAGACGAAATTGGTGTCGTTGGAAAGGTAAGGAAAAAGCATACAACCTAAATGGTCAAACAGTAAATCACAGCTTGCCAATCTATCGTCTACTAGAAAATACTATTTCCCATATGTATCTGACACGTTTCTTTGTTTCAAGGCAGTTGAGTCTAATTCTCTTGGTCTAAGCTCCCCACTTGGCATGCTTTCGTTGGTTAGTACACACAAGTTGGAGGAAATGTGGTCTCATTAAGTTAAAGATCTCAACAGAGACAATATTATTAAAATACCTAATTAATAGTATTAATATTATGGAGGGGAAGAGGTACCCTAAAACAGCCATAGATATGAAATTATGTAGCTAAAACTAGGTGATTTAAATATTTGCAGAAGGGGACCACTAAACAATTGGGGTCATTGTGACCCACGATGAACATAGCTGTCCGCAATCCACTAAAACAATTGTCAACTATGTCTGCATTATCAGTGGACCATTATTACAACCAAACCAATTGAACAAACAAACAGACAACACAACCCCACCCACATGAACATGTCGGTATTGAAAATACCCCCAATAAACAAACAACATGGCAAAATAAAAGGCATTATAAATACTGTCGTGTGTTTGGGCAGTCTAAAAAACTCACAATGCTCGTGGGTTTGGTAAGGTAGAGCAACCCGATGAAAGAGGAGCTTGGAAATCACTCGGCAACAACTTGGAAATAACTCGGCACCCAACCCCTCCTTCGGCACAGTCGACACACTTGACACCCACCCAGACTTCAATCGGCAAAAAAACCCAGCAAGGCAACCTCTCATCTTCAATCAGGAAAACACCGGCAAGAAAGCCACCCAGAAACCGGCCAAAAAACGGCATCCTCGCTTCAGTTCATTCTCCACAAATTAGTCAGCACAATCGGTCGGCACAATCACGATCCCGTCTTCAACCCCCTTATTGGCACAGTCTGTTCGGTAACCCTAGAAAATAGCCAATGTAAAAACCATGATCTACTCAAAGTAAAAAACCAAATCGCATAGATTATTACCGAATGACATTCTTGTAATAACTATTTTTAAGTTGTCTATTTATTTCAATAATTTGTTGCATTATTTCGAAGGGTACCGTGGGAATTTCAGAGTTTAGAGGGAGGGGTATTTTAGGGTATTTGGGCTAAAAAGGTCACGTGTCGTGCACATGACCCAGTTTCTGTTGGCATTGACGGCATAAATGGACAGATAGGGCCAAAAAATCAAAAAGTGGTAGTTTGGAGGGCTAGAATCCAAGCATTGATAATTCAGAGAGCCATTAGGAGAAATAGTGATAATTTAGGAGATTAAAATGTATTTAACCCAAAAAAAATATTATGTTAACTCTGAACCGTTTATTTTTTAATGCAGGTATACTGTTAATTTTTTTAGAGCATGTAAAAAAATTCGGATCGGTCAAATTTTCTGTGTCGAATTCTCTCTCTCCTTATCTAATTTTAATGGTGGGAATCTCTTCAGTACTGATATTAGAACAGTCTCCTCGCGCATATAAATAGTAGCTTTTAGCTCCCCGAAGGTTCATCATTTCGAAAATGAAGTCTGTTGGCTCATCTGTGTTTCCATTTGTCTTCGCTCTCCTTTTCTCATTTTTATGGGCAACTTCGGCTCACACTCACGAAAACTTTGTTCAGTGCCTGATCACCCTTCGTTCTGAAAACTCCACCTCAATTTCTAAACTCATTTACACCCCAGCCAACTCCTCATATTCCTCTGTCTTGCAATTCTCCATACAAAACCCCAGATTCTCAACACCTGCCACCCCAAAACCTCTAGTCATTCTTACACCATTGCATGTCTCCCACATCCAAGCAGCCATTCATTGTTCCCTGAAATACGGCATGGAAATAAGAGTTCGAAGCGGCGGTCACGATTATGAGGGTCTTTCCTATGTTTCAGATGTGCCGTTTGTCATAGTTGATCTAATTAATCTTCGATCAATTAGTGTTGATGCAGAGAATAGGAAGGCGTGGGTTCAAGCTGGTGCTACTATCGGTGAAGTCTATTATAGGATTGCCGAGAAAAGTAGAACTCTTGGCTTTCCGGCAGGAATTTACACGACTCTGGGCGTTGGTGGACACTTCAGCGGGGGAGGGTACGGCACATTGTTGCGCAAATATGGCCTTGCTGCTGATAATATTATCGACGCACAATTGATTGATGGTAATGGTAGAATCCTTGACAGGGAATCTATGGGAGAGGATCTGTTTTGGGCCATTCGAGGAGGAGGAGGGGCTAGCTTTGGAATCATTCTTGCATGGAAAATCAGGTTAGTTCATGTTCCATCAACTGTGACCGTTTTCACGGTTAATCGGAACTTGGAGCAAAATGCGACCAAGCTTGTTCACCGGTGGCAATATGTTGCAGCCAAGCTTCACGAAGACTTATTCATTCGCGTCATCTTAACAGGTGTCAATTCCAGCCAGGAAGGGAAGAGGACCATCCAAGCTTCATTCAATTCCTTATATCTTGGAGGGATAGATAAGCTCCTTCCATTGATGCAAGAGAGCTTCCCTGAGCTGGGTTTGATGAGAGAAGATTGTATTGAAATGAGTTGGATTGAATCTACCCTCTACTTTTTTGGATTCCCAATTGGCGAATCCTTGGATGTTTTGCTAAACAGGACTCCTCCCAGAAGATCCCCTTTTAAAGCAAAATCTGACTATGTAGAGGAACCTATTCCCCAAGTTGGGTTGGAAGGGATCTGGAAAAGGTTTTACGATAAAGAAGCAGAGTCAGCTGTAATGTTCCTGACTCCTTATGGTGGCAGAATGAGTGAAATCTCCCAATCTGCAATTCCTTTCCCACATAGAGCTGGTAATATCTACAAAATCCAACATTGCGTGTATTGGAAAGAAGAAGGAACTGGGGCATTCGAAAGGCATATAAGCTGGATCAGAAGGCTTTACGATTACATGGCTCCCTACGTTTCGAAATCTCCAAGAGCTGCATATGTCAATTATAGGGACCTTGACATTGGAAGAAATAATAACAAAGGCAACACGAGCTATAGACGGGCGAGCATATGGGGTGCTAAATATTTCAAGAGCAACTTCGAGAGGTTAGTGCATGTGAAGACTATGGTTGATCCTGCTAATTTCTTTAAAAATGAACAAAGTATCCCGCCTTTTTCATCCAGGTGGAAGAAGAGAGGCGATTAGAAGAGGTATATTGAATAATAGACTTAATTTTAATAACGTTTATTTGAATTTTTTTTTTCTATTCTCCTATATATGTGAAGAAGTTATTTTACGTAGGAGTTGAAGGTGCGTTGTCTTTTTAGTTTTCAAAATTTATTTTACATAGGAGTTATATGAAATGTAAATAGATGAAATTAATGTGAAAAAGTTAGAAGTGTCATTTCTATCCTATATCTATATATTTAGTGTTTCTCTTCCTTTTCCATTCTTTCCATCTCTTAGTGTGTGTGGTTTTCTATTTTCAACAAGGTATTTAAATAGAAAAATTTATATTCGATCGGGATTCATGAATAAGGCCTTTTTCGTTTTTTACTTTCCTCTGTTACTATAAGCATATATAGATAAATGCTCATTGAATATTATGTGAATTGCGAAATATAAATTTGGTAGCCATGAATCTTCATGCATATTCTAAAGTATTTATGTAACTAGTTTGCCCGTATTTATGTAATTTTTTTTGTAGTTTTTTCCTTTGTAATTAACCAACCTGATTGCATCTAGAAATATATATATATTTTTTTCCCTCCTTTTGTGCAAATGCCAGTTTGGGATCGCATTTGGAAACAGAGTTTTTAGAGTTAGAAAGAGCTTTTTTAATTTTAATTTTTTCCCAAAAATATGTTTTGACATTTTTTTTATCGCAAAAAATCAAAGTACTTTTTGAATTTTTTTTCAACTTTTTATTTGGCACAACTTTTTAATTTCTAAAAATTATTTTTAAGATCTTTAACGAAATTTCAAATAGGCTTTAAGCATGAACCAAACAAACTAGACGAAAAAAAAAGGAATCAACCAAATGATCAACTCTAAGATGATAGACTAGTACATGAGTGCCCCTTTCACAAGGGAAGAAAGTTAGGGTTCTCACCATGCATGACCCCATGCCTCTTAGTTGGATAGATATTTTATGCTTTCATTGCTTTGTACTAGATGGTGATTCATGTCCATTGGCATTGCTTTGGCACCCCCACCACAATGGAAAAAAGGAATCTGTTAACAGCAACAAAAGTTGAAACATATGTGACACACATCTCCAGAAAAAAAGTGAAATGGCATTGGGCAAAGGGAAGTGTCATTGCCCCCAACGTCGGCTTTTTGTTGGCCGGTGCCTAGTATACGTACGTGACCATGAATTTCAGTTTGTTTTGTTTGTTTTGATGTAAAATAAATTTAAAAACCTGACATTTGACATAATAGTAATTATTCTGTAGGCTATTTAACAGGCAGTTTGTAAGAAAGGAAACAAAAAAATTATCCCAAAAACACAGAGACAATTTCTGAATTTCAATGAAAATATCAATAATCAAGAATGTCGAAAAACGCTCACAAGTCGGGCTAATATAGCTGAAAATTCGACTTCTAGTAGAATTTTACCAAAAATAGCAAAAAGCTAATAACCCTAATAAAACAAAATATAAAATAAATTAAGTAGGCTGCCAAAAATCTGACCCAAATCGGGCTCAGAATCACCTCCTAAACAATAAACGAAAAATTACCATAAATAGAAAAAAAATCTAAAATTAAGTTTTTGGAAATGAAAATAGCAAATTTTGGGCTCGAAACAAGGCGCATAGAGCATAGCTTGGTGGCCATGACATGCACGCCGAAGAGAGCTTTCTGAATTGGAGTTATATGTGTGAATCGGATACTCGTAATTAAAGTTATAACCAAAATACTGCAGCGCACTCAGAAATTGCTCCAATTAGGTCAGATCACGATTTCTTGCTAATCTTGCACTGATCCGCCCGCTCCAGGTAATTCAGCGCCATCAATTTGTAATCTGACAGTTCAGCATCGTCTGACTCGAATCCCCTTGCATCAAAAACTTAATTAGTCCTTTAACAATTAATTAATAATAAAAATAAAAGGCACTGCATTTAGCATTTACTATGCCAAAAATACAAAAAGGAGCGTCCTCCATATGAACTTGTTCATTCATAATGAAAAGCTGACAGCGCTTCCTTTCACTTGCCTATAAATTGTTCCCGAATTTATTTGCCTCTTTTTTAACATGAATGACCTTCTAACATTACAAGATATTCAAGGTAATTCCGGCATCATCAAGAAATTGGCACCAATTCTTTTCATCTCTCGGCGGTGCATGCCCTTCCTAAACTGAAACTTATTAGATGTCTATTCTTTTCCGGCCCCCTTTTTCTAAGCATATAGCCAAACTAATTAGACCAAAACAAAAGGAAGCAACCAAATTAATTAATGATCAACTCTAACAAGATGAGTAGTATAGTACATGCAGTGCCTATCATCTAAGTAGAGTTGATTTGGCTGCTTCCTTTTGTTTACGTCTAAAATGACAGACTGGTCCATTACTTGGCCATTAAAAAATATATTAAAAAATAAGAGCCTTAATTTTGTTTTTAATCCATATAACTTAAAACATGTTAAAATCTTTGTTCACATATGAGTAGTTTAAAATGAAAGGAAGTATAAAGAAAAAAAAATAAAAGGCAAAAAGAAAACCTGTAGATTATGATTATCAAAGCATCAATAATAATAAAAAAAAAATTAGCAGGAGTCTCTAATATTATTGGTGTGATACATATTACATTTCGATACAAATAAAACCCATATAATTCTGAACATTCTAAAAAAAATACATAGCAACCTAAACAAAATGGCTGAAAATCGAGTAAATTATACAAACGAAAACAAAAATATTCCATAAAACATTCAAATGAACTAAAAAATAAGACACTTAATTTTAGTTTAATCCATATAAGTTAAAACATGTTAAAATCTTTGTGCTCATATGAATAGTTTATAATGAAAAAGAAGTATAAAGAAAAAAAAAATAGCAAGAAGAAAACATGGTTTAATCTAATTATCAAAGCATTAATAAAAAATTAGCAAGAATCTATAATATTGTTAGTGTGATATCTATTATATTTAAATATAAATAAAACCCAAGTAATTATAAACATTTAAAAAAATACTGAACAAACTAAGCAAAATAATTTTGTACGAATACAAAATAAAACAAAATCTTCCATCAAACATTTAACGCAATCAAATAAATCCTCACATCATGTTCAACGCTTAATATCTCTTTGGTCATGTTTCAAAAGTATTTAAATTCATTTTATGCACAACAATCAAATAATTTTTTTTTTCCTTGTTTTGCATTCACAAGCATAAAAACACTTTAAAATAAATGACTAAAAATGGAGTAAATCACATAAGCAAAAAAAAAAAAAAAAAAAAAAATTATCAGGAAAATAAAAGAGTCTTCATCTTAGTTTAATCCATATACATTAAAATATTTTTAAATCTTTGTTCTCATAGGTATACATAGCTTAAAATGAAAAGTATAAAGAAAAAAAATATCAAGAAGAATAC